>CM061068.1:158260271-159460271 GCA_030762895.1 Sophora flavescens
TTCATAATGGCTTTCCATGTTGGCAAAACAAGTGTTCACGCTTGATCGATCCTTCTCTAACAAAAAGGTTGTCCGTTGTTCTCAAGGAAAAGTATGTATATTTGTAGGTGATGAAAATCAAGATCTAAATTTTGATATTCCCGAGACTCTTTTTCAAACATGTCATACTTGGTAATCGAGAGACAAGTGGATGAGCGTGACATGCCACTGTGATGACCATCAATGGCGATATTGAGGGTAGTGTGGTTTAAACTTAGTATACATTTATTTTTATTTATATCTGTATTTTATTTTTAGTTATAACCTATGTTACAATAAATAAATATTGTTTCTGAATGGTTATTACATGGATCGGCCTGATGACCCATGAAGTGCACTGAGGACACTGGGCCTAAGTGGTGATTCTCGATCGCGCCACGCCTGATTCTAGTGTAAGTTTACATGTTATATACTACTTAGTCCTTCTTTTTAATGTAAGTTTATAATGTTACAACCCTCTATTTTATCATTTTTTTGTCCATACGTATATCACAGCTCATAGAACGGGTAGAGAGCCACGACTTTAAGAAACTAGAGAAGGCTAGGCAAAGCGGATGAAGATTGAGGTGTCCTTCGATGCTAATCTAAATCCTCAGGACTCCTAAAGCGTGAATTTAAAAAAGCTGGTGTTTCTTTACAAGCGAAGCAGACATGCTAGCATCAACTACAACCACATCGGAATGACGTTCCACAAAATGTTAAGGATCGATTTGGGAGGCCATCGTTTGTGATTTTTACGCCCCTTTACATTCTTGATTTACATTATTAGATAATTATCCCGAGTTATAATCCATCTAGTTGTTATGTATTTAATGTGTGTAGCTTCGACTATGCCAAATGACGAGGATCATCGTAAGAAAATGTGCGAAAATGGTACCAAGCGTTGAATGGGTTCAAGCATGATCTACTAGTAATTTATGTATCTGGAATAGCTGGTTGACAAGATGTTTCCTGATTATCCTCGGATTGGATCGTGATATTGGCATATAAGTCTGCTAGAGTCGATGTGATGGGAGAATTTCGTATTGCTGATTAAGTTAATTTTTGTATGCTTTCTTATGTATCATTTAACTCAGATGGATTATGTGTTTTTGCTTGAATAGGCGCTGGCAGAGAAGCGGTCGGTAGAATCAAATAAGAACGCTCCAACGCCACACCAGGCCTGGGGTGGTGGGCACGGGCATGAGACTCTGATCGAGGAGATGATGGCTGATAGGTCGAGTGGTGAGCTGAGAAGAGCACTCGCTACGACAGGAGCAGGAGAGGTGTGCCCGAGGCACACACCATCAAGTCTCCTCCGTTTGACATCTACCGCAGGATGTCCGGTTACCGGCCGCATGACAAAGACTGGATTCTTATAAAGCTGGGAGTGCCATTCAGGAAGGGGCAAATAATATTGTAAAGAAATAATTAAATTCATTTCCAATTGATATTTGTATAGATATTTTAACACTTTTCACTTGCATCGCAGCTTGTTCTATCGTATGACCCAGCACAATCTCCCAGGGCTTATTCGCCCCTTCGACTAGCTTGATTTCGATGACCTTCTAGGCATGAAAGATCATCCAGCTGGTTACCTTGTTCCCCGGGAACGTGACCGAACAAAGAATATGCGGGGGTCTGTTTACTAAAGCGGTGGTCGATGAAGCATCAATTTGATGACACCACACTCATCTCCACCTCAAGTATACCTACAACGCTAGCTCGATGCAAAGCTCATTATCCAACCTGCATTCGCAAAGGCCATAGAGAGCTTTCCTCCGCTCTGGCTCATCCCAGACACCCCAGGATGCCAACCCTCAGTGATGTCAAGACAAAGATAGTTATAGCAGCCAATGGAGGACGATGAGTTGGCTTTAGGGAGCAGAGTTTGGAAGTCCAACGCCACAGTTTGAGCTGAAAATGAAAAGGCGTGAGCTAAGTCAATTTCAAACCATCGTAGAGAGCTCAAATGTTAAATAAAGGTATGTATTCATTATTAATGTCCAAATTAGTCAAATAATTACTTCTGTTTTTTTAATTATCAAATAACTTATCTATATTTTATTTTTCCAAACAGTTGGCTTTCCACTTCCTGGTCGGGTGAACACTGCCACTGCTTGTTCTCACTGGTGAGGATTATAATGCTTGAGATTTTTGAATGTCCATTGAGCATGATGGATAAGGGTGGCACACTGCAAATCAACAGAGGATATTTTCCTTCGTGGTGAAGATCTCGCACGCTCAAGAAGATAACGTCTGATGGCCAGCACGATTTTGAGTCTCAAAATAGGTTAATTTAATTTTATAACTTATTTATTTTTGTATTTTTCCATTTAATAATTTATTTAATATCAACATATATATTATGTAATTAACATCCACACCCTTTTCATATCTAGTATTCCACGTTTTCAAATTTTTTGATAAGTATTGCACGCTACTATTTAGATCCACAACTTGGTGCCCAATTCTGTCATATGGATTATACAGATATGGAACTTGTTGGGAGACAACTAAAGAATTATGATCTGCTCCCATCGTATGAATAACCATTGGTAAGCTGTCTGGGATTTCAATCTGCCTAGGCATACCACATATTTTTTTGTTTTCCACCAACCCGGGCCACAGAGGTGGGTGGAAGCTATAAAACACGTAAAGAATTCAATCTGCAATTGACTGAAGTTTTAATATTTGTTGTTTTTATTTGTTGCCATAATATGATATATGAATTTGTTAATTGGCGATTATTTTGCTTATGATAAAAGACCAAGGCCACAGTAACATAAGTCGCGTCAACTAGAGAAGTAAGACTTGGAGGTTGAAGTTAACCCTAAACGACCATCTTATATTTGATAGTTGATGATTAAATAATAATATTATAATTACTAATTTATATGGTATATTTAACTCATTGAAATTAATTTTGTTTGTAGTCTCGATTTCAACATGACGGGTGGTCGCGGTTGACATATGGATGTCATATGTTGAAGATAGTTCTGGGATCTATTAGATAGATTGAGGAGGTAACATTTAAACAACTGGATAAATATATATTATAGTTTTGATGAAGACTCTGCTAATGTTAATAATATTATTGAACGGGTAGGTATTAATCATCAATTGCTCTTCAAAGATGAGCTTGGGAGACTTGAGATGCGCTAGTACAATTTTTCTTCAGTACTTTCTAAAAAAGAATTACAAGATACCAATCTTAGATGAATATTTTTTAGACTTTAAAACTTAACAACAAGATATATATATAAGATATAGATATATATATATATATATATATATATATATATATATACTTAGCTTGGGTGGTTTGTTTTTAGACGAGACTAAAACTATATATATAACCTGTGATAGTTATGTTTTTCCTATACATGGGTTTTGGTTTGTCCCCATTGTTCCTTTATATTTCTTTTCTTTTTTGTTAAGATTGAAATTTAAGGGTAGTATTTGCAATTCTTTAACGTATAAGATATTCTCTCATCGTATTTTTTATCACGCAGGATAACCCGGGAATGATATTTAAACCCGAATTAAAAGATTATTAACACAGGCTGACAAACAACTGACTTAATTATTTATAAAATATACAGTATTATTAACGTCAATTAGGAAACCGACGCTAAAAATAAAATATTTTAACGCCTACAATCACATTAAGGAACAACATTGACGGTGATTTAGATAAAGAATGGCGTGATAGTTTTATATTTAACGCCGCCGCTTAAACAACCGACAAATATTAACTATCACCGTAGTCACGTAGATAATATCCTGACGTATAAACGCAATTTAATCGATTGAAAAGACTGATGGAATTAGTGATAACATTGTATCTTTCTAACTTATTATTTATTTACATTACATATTAGTAATTATATTATTTTTATTTATCTAATTAATATTTAGTATATTTAAGTTTGTGATTTGTATATTTTATATACTTTAAGTTTCACTTCTTTCTTGTTTTTTTTTAAATGTCCTTACCTTATTACTTTGTTAATTTTGTACTTATAGTATATGTTTACAGGTTTATTTATAATAAAATTATTTTCCTATATTAAATCAAAACGCATAAAGATAATGCAATATCTAAAAATGAATAAAAGTTTATACAATACTATTAATAAAAGATATACGAAGGATTATAATAATATAGCTTTTTTTTTTTTATATTTTGCGCAAAACATAAAATTATTTCACACCGCAATGTATTTCGATCGCAGTCAATCACACAACCAGCACACGCACCACAATCACACCGCCACCATCAGATGACTGGTAGATTGTCACCAACCCAATAGATTGCTTACACAGAGACGCCTTGTACGCCTCCTTTATAAAAAAAAAAAAACTCTGAAACAATTAGAGTTTCTAAAACTTCCAGTTATTTTCATAATTATGTTCTCAACTTAACTGGCAATGTAGTACTTTTAACATAGATGTTCCTTTGTCCCTCTCAAGTTCAACCCCTAAAATCTTGAACTCTTTTGGCTTTTGAGTCTTAGTCATGGTGCCTGTTTGATTATCACCTTTCTGGATTACAATATTCTCAGTAGCACATGGTTGTTGATGCAGATTGAAGACTTGTTAGCATTTCTATATGAAAAGCAGAAGCTTGAGCAAATTCTTCAACCGCCGATCATTGCATCAGTAAGTTTCACATCGTTGAAACTAATTAATATTTAATTATTTTCATTTTATATACTGACTCCCTCTCATTCCTCCTCCATTTGTGGCGGGGTGTGTGTGTGGTTATACCTATCCTGGTAGGGTAGTTCAATTCTAATATTTACAATATCTACAGTAGTGAAATTAGAGAAAAATAGTGGTTGTAAACATTTTTATCTCAAGTTTACCTATGCTTATCTTTTTTCTTTTTGATAACTTCAATGTTTCTGCACTAGTAAGTGCTCAATCTTCTGTAGTTTAAAAAGATAGGGTCTATGCACACATATCGTAAGTAACAATGAGTCAAGGGAAATGCTAAATCCCTCTCAATTTCTCAAGGAATAAAAGACGAAAAGGGCATGTGAATTTAATACAGCTAACAGTTTCAAAACCTCTATTTAGCAGCAAAAAGAAAATCTTCTCTGATAAATAGCATTGTTAGGCAGGTATTTTAGGGAGGATTTAGCACTATGAAGTTCGGATTTTTTTTTTTATGAAAGAAATTATATTTTGATAAAAAAGACAAGTGATGTCAACCCCGTATAGTTAAAACCAAAAAGAGACTATATAGAAATGATACAGCTTCTTAGAAAGAAGCAGAATCATCATATAAAGATTTCCTAGTAGCAACGAAACAGAACAATCCCAAAACTCCAACATACCCCGGATACCTTATGCTTACATCAAGGTAAGTAGCGCAAGAACCAACAAACAGCCCCTGATACCTAAAAATTAATAGAAAAAGAAAATAGATACATCACATTAAGGAAAATCAATAGATTCGACTAACACCCCAGAGGAGCAAATCTTCGAGACCACAAGTAAGCCAACTGCACTTTCAACACCAAAACTTGTCCAGAAGATAGACTAAGTAACCATCCTACACATACCAATCACACACAAAAACATAAAGCCGCACACAGCTACAAAGCACCAAAACCTGATAACACTTGCAAGTTCCAACACCAGACAGCTAGCTCAAATTACTAAGTGCTCCTTCCTCTTCCCATATGATTCAGAGGCCACCCACTATAGCACCTCCTCAGACCCCAGAAAATAATACCTAAAACGCTTTCCATTCCCAATTGTAGAAAAGATACTGGGCTCCATGTAAGTCGCTGACCACACAGATATACCACAAGTATTATGTTTACTCTATGTTCCAAATATTGCCCAAAAAGAAAAGCAACAGCAATAAAGAAACTTTAGACAGCAAAAGAGATCACCCCACTAGGAAATAGTAGCTCACAGGCGCCTCCAAAGCCAATAACCCTCCAATCACAAATCCTAACCTCCGTGTTAGCACTATGAAGCCTGAATACTTACTATGATACTGCATCGATGATGACACGACACCGACGGTCATTTAAAAAAAAAAACATGACACGACACGGGTTGATACATAAGAAAATATATAATATTTGTAAAGAGACTTTAATAATTCCTCATAGTAACAACAATTCACAAAAGAGACTTTGTGATTATAATAGAAGAATATAGTTTCTATTACCCTATATCAGAATATATAAATGAAACATCTTAATAGATCTCAAAACAAGTCTGATCTAGATAAAAGCCAACTTCAAAAACATTTTATTAAATTAATGCTGATGCTAAGTGATTCAGTTTCTTCTCGTTATCATGTTCTAGAAAAGCATAGATGCTTTCCAATTTCGGATTATCCGGGACTTCATAGATTTAGCATTTCACTTGATTAAATATAATGGAGATGACTGAGACATCATTTTACCATCAACAAGGTTGCCTCCCAATGCCAAGGAATCATGGCCTCCTGATCATAAAAGGAACTATCAGTATTATCGGTAACGGTTTCAAAAAGTACCTCTATACCAAGATTTACTTATGATTGAAATTTTGTCCTTTTTATCAATATTATATACCAAAAAAAAGGATCAAGTTGCTATTATAACAATTATTTTATGTTTATACTTGCCTTGTTAATGTAGAGGAAAACTAAAAAATTTATGATCAAAAAAAGAGAAAACCAAAACTGATGTTACAAGTCAAAAAGACAGACAGACAAAGAATTTTTTTTTTTTTTTTTTTGATAAACCAGTCAAATGAAATTATCTCACTACAAGCTTACTTTGTTATTTATGATAATAAAGGTCAAACATGTTGCTCAAAATTTCAAGGTGACAGCTCATCTGACAAAACCATAGGCTTTTGGCTAAGGACTTGTATTATTCAGGTGTTAGAAATGCCAATGATCATCAGGGAAATATTGTCCATAGAAAAGAAAGAGCATATAGTGCTATATGCCCAAAGTTATGACTTGGGTGTATTAAAAACTAAATATACTTACAAAAGAAAAGAAACTAAATCTTAGCAACAACTGCAGAAACTTAAGAGCATTCACCTCACTAAAACTTAAATGAGTATACCCAAGAATAATGCAACTGCTTCCGAGAAGAAGAACAATGGAGCATCACTGTAAAGATTAATCGCTTGGAAATGGGATCGCACTGGGTACCATGGGCTAACTGGTAGATAACGGGGTCCGACCTGCAACAAAGAAGAGAACAGCAAAGTAATGCTGCACCCTAAGGCTAGTAGAACACTAAGCTTTAGGGTTGATTCACCCTCCCCACTCTCGGACGGATGCAACAGTGTAACCGGTAATCCTTCAGATACAATGGGACCTTGGCTTGGTTGCACACCCAAACCAATCGTGATCAACAATGACATGATGGTAACAATAGTCTCCTTAACTCTCTCGCATAAGTGAGATAGCATGTGATTTGGGAGCGAAGAATGGCGGTGAGATTCCGAGATTTTTCAGATCTTCACTCGTATGCAGATGTCCCATTTATAGACCAACTCCATGTCACTTCGGTGAAGCAAAACAACCTTTCAAAGGATTCTCTCAAGTGCTAAAATAATGACTTAAGTAAATAAAGTAACATTAATATCAAGGAGAAACCATCGCTTAGCGGGTCACCGAAGTCCCCATCAACCTTCGGATCGTGGTCCAAGTCGCACAATATCTCTTTTTAAAATCTTGGCCGGCCACAACTAACATAAAAATTCAAAATCTGTACGCCTAGAGACTAAACATGGACCGCATAGTTAGCAATGAAGCAGACTCAACCACTTCACCAATCAACATTTGCATATCAACTATACGCAGATTATATTAATTTAACTGCTACTTGGCAATCTTTAATAAGGATTTTGAAAATCTCTCACAATCCCCACCATTTTCAAAATAACCAAATCTCCCTATTCAAATCGCGACGCTTTCGAAAAGGTATTCGGGGATTTAAACCACGCAAGTAAGCCGGGTTTCACCATTCCCTAATAAATGACAGAACAAGCTCCTGAACCAAATATCGTATTAATGTCCTGGAATGACGCTACACGTGGAAATCCGATACCATCGGGACTACTGGTGGACACATTGGTAAGGCTCACTTTGTGCAAAATTTTCAAAAGAGCTTACAGTCAAGCCCAACTCCAAGCAGCTGCCACACTTCACTCCCACATAGGTGACTTTTACCGTAAGCCCCCATAAGTCGGGCACCTCAGACAGATATGCTATAGGTCCATCAAGAGCAAAAGCTCACCCTTTTCTTTTATGTCCCATGGTTTCCAAGTACTTTAAACCTGAGATGTACCCATTTGTAAGTACTTGCAATCACTCTCAAGTGTACTTTGGCCCATCGAACTCAAGAGCGATTCCACTCATGTATTGGTTTCCACCCATTGGTGATCATACAGAGAGGGCTAAAGTCCCATCCCTAATGATGCTTCAATGTTATATCCTCTCACCCTCACAAAGTCCACAAGACCTCCTGTTTGACAAAGACTATGGATATTACTCCATTTGTAATCAAACCTTTTAATAGCTTAATGTTCAGCCAATGTTGTCCACCTTCCATTACAATCCTGCTATATGCTTGATAAATTTGATCGACCATCACAATGTATGGTTATTATCAAAAGGGTTTTGACCAAATCGGACTTATACATCAAATTTCTAAGCCATTCAGCCTTCTGCTTCCTTCAGCCAATGCTATGAATTCGCTACGGTAGGAGTCTAAGAATGGAAGTTTGTTTCTCGATCCCCAAGAAATAGCACCCCACCAAGGTGGGAAGACCCAACTGCTTGTCAAGCATGGTCTTCTAGAAGTCACCCAACTGGCATTCTGTAACCTTCTAACATCAAGGATACCCATTATAGTTCAAACTATAATTCATTGTCCCCTTCAAGTATTTCAATATTTCTGACAACATGCTAATGATCTTTGCGGATTACTTTGTATACCCCTTTAGTCTCCTACAAAGATAGCAATATCCGCCCAAGACATGTCATGGCATACCTTAAGCATCCAAATACTTTTGAGTATTCAAGCTTGTAAGTATCGACAACCTTTATTTGGTACTAAAATTAGTTTTACTTCAAAGTGGAGAGTAACAACAAACAATTCATAACAATTGCTTTAACACCTTTTTTCTATAGTGAGATCAGCACAAACCTATGTTCTGACCATCTCTATTATTCTAATTCTGTATCACTTCGCCTAAGTCTTTCATATCAAAATAGGGAGTAAACTCTTAGTTTTTTTCCACTCATCTAGATCAAGACCAAATATTAATATCAATTAATATATAAAACAAATCATTTTACCTTTTCCATTATGAAATTTACTATAAATACACTTTTGATTCATTTATTTATATCATAACTTGATCAAACTTTTGCCATTGTTTAGGAGCTTGTTTTAGTCCATATATTCTATTCAACTTACACTTCTTTTTCGACCATTAACCACAAACCCTTCAAGTTGTATCCTATACACCTATTCATTCAATTCCATTAAGAAAATGTTGTTTTCACATCCATTTGATGAATGACAAACTTATAGATGGGATACAAGTGCCAATAGCACTTACTGGGAGGCAATTCTTGCCATCGTGTGCATATTTATCAAAATAGTGAATGCCACCCTTTCAGGTAAATCCTATCAACTAATCTTGCCTTAAACTTATCCATGGTTCCATCTACCTTCATTTTCCCTTTTGAAATCCATTTACAACACATGCGTCTTTGGAACCGGTGAGATCTACCACCATGCTTATCTCACATTATTGAGCCAATTTCTCGCAGCCTTTCTTCCAAAAGCGACATTCTTGAGACTTTATTGCTCTTCAAATGTTTTCGATCACTTATATTATAAATACTGGTCCATAACCGGCCTATGACTCCTTGTCTCTCAACAAGGAACATGAAAAGTCTCTCCATAAGTTTTTGTTGGAACCAGAGGGTTCCTGGATTTAATAAATCTAAGTTTCGTTGCTAGCAAAAGATTACCAACTCTGATTGGCAAAGTACAGTTTGAGATCTAACATGTGCTTACTATATAAGAATATCTACATAAGTAAAATAAACTTTGGATAAGTTTTCATTGAAAACACGCATCCACCCCCTTAGATTTGCTCAAATACTTGGTAAAGTTTACTTATTTAATTAAGTGCAGACTGATTTTCTCAGGTGACCCAGGCTCTAAATATTTACAGATGTATACCTAAATAACTGATAGGTACAAGTAGTCTAAAAGACTTACTAACGAACGTGTCCATATTGCCACGCAAGGTATTCAAAAAGTAATTAGTTGAAGTAAAATGAACCAAACATAAAGTAATCTGGCAGATTGAGTTCTAAACGCCACATCCGTTCAGTAGAGACCTTATAACTCATTAAGAGCAATCAGTCCAAGACTTGTAGACAAAAGGATATGCCACATCATCGATTTAGTAAAATAAAAATTTTTAATGTACTTCTTAGGCTCTCTTATAACTAAGTAGATGGAGTTATTTTTAGACGAGCCCCATCCTTAATGAAGTAAATGCACGGAATCTTCTTGAATTTATTTCAAAATGATTGATATTTATTTCAATAGAATACGTTCTCTCATTTGTTTGATCTCGTTTTAAATGTTTCAATAAGCTAAACAAAATAATACAATTAATATAAAACGCAAAGTTAATCGCAGTAACACAAGATACAACAAAACGATCTCTACGATGACAACTCTAAGGATCAAAAGCTGAATTATACAAAAAATAGAACAACAAAGCTCAAGTCACAGCTACTGTAGGAGTAGCCCTAGGTCATGCACCACGAAACTAAGTGACGCCTCAAATTGCCACAACAGCCTCAAGGCCAATGGATATCATGCATTAAATGCTATCTCTGGCGATTATTCAGTAACACAAGAAGAATATAAGCGTGGGTAAAATACACAGGAATTGAAGTCCTCAAATATGAAGAAAACTCTGACTCGCATAACCTAAGAAGCGAACTTCCTTTGACAACCATCATTTACATTCGTAATATTCTTTCAGGAGCAAGAATCAGTATTCTTTTTGTTTGAATATTGTTGCAATATTCAACCGATCTTAAACCATTATACTCACTAACACATAGCGAGTTAAGTTGTAACACCCTAGTTTTTACACCTACGATTAATTATTTTATTTAGATGTTTATTTATTTTGTTATGTGGTTTAGCTTGAGAATTAAATTACTCCTTCAAATTATTTTATTAGTATGCTAGTCACTGACTTTGTCACAATGCAAGCACTTGACAACAATTTACGTTATGTCACCATTATTTCAAGAGTATAATATTTAAATAATGTAAATAAGAGGTAAAAGCATTTTCATATTCTCATTCTATTTAATTTCAGAAAGTTAAAAATATTTTGTTTGATTTAATCTGCGAGATTAAATCCTTAATCAGTATTTCTATGGACGTGGGCTTAACCATTAATCTTTACTCGTCTGAATTTCGAAAACATATCCTTATCAATCCTTATTTATATTCTAAAAAGTAAAAACATGCTTATTTTAGGCCTAATATTTGTATCACTCATTTTGTACCTATCACTAAGTAATTGGTTTAAAACCATTTTCTCTCTTTTCTCTCTCTCTTCTCGACGCTATCTCTCTCTTTTTTCACTTTTCTTCTTCTCTTTTCTTTTCTTTTCTTCTTTCTTTCTTTTTTTCTTCCTCCTAACCCCATCTCCTTCTTCCTCCTCCTCAACCAAACAAACAGCGCCACCCCACCAGATCGCGCCGACGCCGCCGAGATGGAAGTGACGAAGACGCACCGCACGTGTTCGCCCGCAGCTGGCAAGAAAGCATCTCCGCCAGCTGAGTAGCCGCGTAAGTCCGATCACCGCTTCCATGGTGGTTCCAACCCAACTGCTGGTTAAAAGCTTCTTCTTTCTTTATGCCTTCTCTTTCAACTCGCTGCTTTGTTCACACAGAGAATCGCCATCGCCACCTCGCCGAACCGATCCGCCGCCATGAGGAGCACCACAGCACCACCTTCTGTTATCATCTTCCTTGGGTGAGTCAAACCCTCTCATCTCTTCTGACTCAAACCCCCAAATGGATTTTTGAAACCCTAACCCTAACCCTTGATTTCGATTTTAATCTTGAAATTTAAGTTTGTTTTATGAAATTAAGACTGTAAATTAGTGTTTCCCTAAACCAATTTTATTATTCTTTAGTAAAAATGAGTTTTCCCAAATTAGTCTTAGGGCTCTTAAACCCCAATTTGATTTTAATTGAATTTGATTCTATTTTTGTGAAAATAATTATGATTTAGTGCAATTAGGACTCTAATTGATGATTCCCAAGTTCTCTTTCATGATCCTTTACCAAAACAAAGCTCCTTAAAGGGTATTGTGGTGTAAGCCAAACGTGATTTTCTTTGAAAATAACCTTTGTTTGGTAATAAGATAAAGTGTTTAGATCAAATTAGAATGTGTTCGATCATGTGTAATTGATTTCTTGGTTTCAAGTTGTTGCGCCGTTGTTGATTCCCTCTCCGAGACGTTTGACATGACTATGCTTGCTTGATGGAGTAGATATGAGCCAACGTGATCATTAAGACGGGATCCTTTACTTGTCTTCAAAGGTAAGTGGAGTTTCCTAGGGATATTCAATAATCGTATGCATGTGTGTATGTGTTAACTGGGATATTTATATGTTAATTGAGCTTACTTGATTATCTAATGTACTTGAACTGTTATGCTATTATCGATGTTGAACTCACATTTGTTCTAAATGATATAACGATATATGTGATGAAATGCTTTCAATCGTTGATATTAGCATTGAACCTAGATATATACCGTTGTTGATTGAAAAGTTTGCTAAAGCGGACGTCGTCCTTCAACCGTTATAAGGATTAAAAACCTTAATAAGCTTTGAAGATGAAGGGATTGGTGTTCTTTTCCAAAAGCTCTTTAAACTTAAAGTACTTGTTTTAAATGTTAAAATGGTTTTGGTGAACTATTGTTATACAAGAGAAAATCCTTTTCGAACTATGTGTCTTCAAGTGAAAACTTTCAAGATTATTTGGCAATATCCTATTGGGGAAATATTTCAAAGATAAAAGAATTTCAGAAAGATGCTTTATAAAAGATTTTCCAAAGAAAAGGTTTTCCTAAATATTTTAGAAACTTTCCGATAACCTGGATAGCGTTATCGAGGATTGTTTTTGAATTTGTTTTTCACTGAACGAAAATAAGTACTTAAGAAAGAGAATCTAGCACGCCAGACGCCGCCTAGTATTGGTTATGCGCACGTGATCTCGGATCAGAGTGACTCGGGACTATGAGTCCCATTCATGATGTTATGGATCGAGAGTCCATTTCGAAATTTGAGACAGTTCGTTACGATTTTGCCAGACGACTTAGGTCCTAATCACGTTATGTTGGATTGTATTCTTAACCGCGTGTGATGAACATTGTTAAAGGTGAAGGTTGTTTTCTTACTACCACAACCCTTGATCACGACTCATGTCGGGGCATTGATTGAGCATTCGATTGTGGTCCATGCTTTTAAGTTTCAAGATGGGAATGATGATTAAGTCGTTAGCTTTGAGTCGCATGTGGAAAAGAATGAACACAAAGAAACCTCTTTTAAATAAAATATTTTCTCATGTGCATTTCCCCAAGAAGACGTGCTATTGATATATACTGATACAAAGATGGGTATCCGGGAGTCATCCCATGCAAACCGAGTTAAGAGGCACATGTGACGTTGCTCGCCCCGAGACCTTAATGCATGAGGGTATGGAGGCAATCGCTTGGCAATAGATTGACCAACTCTTCCACTTCTCCAGTGAAAAACGTGTTGATATCTCATGAGATTAAGTTAGAGCGATATTGAAGTGTCATGCATATTTTCAAAAGATTGACTAGCTGGCTCGAGACCCTTTGATATAACACTGCTCGTTATGTATATGCATGATTTAACTACTTATATGGTTATGTGATGTATGTATCATGTATATGGTTGCTGTGTGATATATTCATTTGTCGGTATCTCACCCCACAAACATATCGTTTCTTCTCGGTTTGCTATTGGACCGGGTATTTTAGTACAGATGTGCAGAGGAGTCTCCTAAGTCACTCAGAGACTTAGATCTAGTTGCTTGATGAATATTTGATTGTGGAATCGATCACGTGAGTTCTTCTCAGGAATAACTTTTAGAATGACCAGCTTAGGGTTTGAGACTTGGATTTTTGATAAGTAGTATGAGTATGACTCAGAGAGTCTATATTTTAAAAAAAGAATGTTTATGGCTCCTGGAGAGCCTCTTTGAATGAAAACTTAAACTTTTCCTTTTGGTCATGTATAGCTAATTGATATAACTATCTTTAGCATATTAAAGCCTGGTTGTATTTGTGTAACTAGAATTCTGGAATGAAAATGAAATTATTTTAGCAGGTGTTCTTTTTACCTGGATGTCCGAATTACAGGAGGAGACTCATGTAAATTTTCGTAAAATACTAGCTTTTATTCAAGTATATTCTTTAAATTAAATAGGCTTGCCATACTATGATAGTAAGTCTGTGTGCCAATCAAGGCTTAGGAGTCGACAAAATTTTTATACCCAATTTCGACACTTGTATACTTATATAAATTATTTTCCTAAAGCACCAAGAAATTATCCTTTTAATTTTATCGCACGTGTTATGTAGTAATACCAAAGGGGTGTTACATTAAGGATATCAAACATTAAATCTCTTTGTTAGAGTTAGAGCCTCAAGAGGCTTGGTAACAAAGGAATACTTGTAGCCCAAGAGGTGTTGAATACTTGGTTGTAATCTATTTGGAGAAATAAAGGATAAATCCTTTAAGTCAGAGGACTGGACGTAGCTCTTGGTTGGAAGATAATGAACCAGGATAAAATCTCTGATTGAATCTTCTATCCCTAAACTCTTCAGTTTTATTTGCTTATACTAACTGGTGGGGTTTTGATATTGCTTTTGTTAAAGTCTTTTAAAAAGGTTCTTTGTCTTTGTGTGTGCTTCTCGTTTCTAATCTCTTGAGTGCAAAATTGTTTTAAAGGTTGTTTCAAAAATATTAAAAAAATAATTCAACCCCCTTCTTGTGTTTGCCTCTGTCAACTTTGCTTGGTATCGGAGTCACCGTCAGGCGGTTGAGCATCCGACAAGTGCCGAGGGAGTACGATCCAACAACCATGGATGAAGAACAAGCTTATCAACACCACCTCTCTTTGATGGTTCTGATTATGACTACTAGAAGAAGTGGATCATGGCCTTTTTGGATGCACAAAGTCTAGACATCCGGGAGCTCATAGAAACCGGTTATACCGAACCCATAAATGAAGATGGAGTCGCTGTTGCTAAAACAGATCGACAACAGATCAAAAGACAAAGCATCAACTCAATTTTAGAGCTAAGCATTATTTGATGTGTGCCATCACCAGATTTGAACATGACAAAGTTCACAACTGCAAGATCCTTAAAGAAATTTGGGATTACTCGCTTTAGCCTGCGAGGGTTCCTCACAAGTTAAGGAATCCAATATCGTATGCCGGGTTCATCAATATGAGTTGCTCAAGATGGGTGAACACGAAACAATAGACCAAATGTTTGGAAGATTCCAAACTATCACCAACAGTCTCAGATCTCTTAGAAAATTTTATGAAAATAGAGATCATGTCGTAAAAATCCCTCGAGAAGTCTATCCAAGCAATGGAGACCTAAAGTAACCCGCTATTCAGAAGCCAAAAACCCGAGGCACACTTCTCTCGGGAAGAGCTTCTTGGATCTCTCAAGGTTCATGAACTTGAACTTAATGAAGAAGAAAATTGCAAAAAAGGAAAATATGTTGCCCTAAAGGTAAGAAAGCAAGTTCATCAAAAGTTCTCAAAGTCATCAAGTCATCGATGAGTCCGACCTTCTGATGATAATGAAGGATCGAAGATGATGAATTACCCTTTATCTCCAGGAAGATTCAACATATGTGGAGAAAAGAAAGGTGGTTTCAGAAGGAAGCAACTCAATAAAAAAGTTTTCCAAGGAGAAGTCGACTCTGGAAAAAAGGTCTCCTCCTTGTGCTTTGAATGCAAAAAAACCTGACCATTTCAAAGGGATCGCTTTGACCTAAAGGAAAAAGAAATTCTTCAAAAGAAGAAAGGCTTAATAGCTACATGGGAGGATCTTTGATCTGTCTTCTTCAAATGAAGAAAATGAAGCCGAGGAAGAGGAAAATATCTGTCTCATGGTAGTAATCGGTGACGTAAAGTGAATACACCGATATCGAGGTAATGGACTTCACCCGCCCACTCTTCAAAATGATTTTGATGAATTGTTGCATGAGTCATCTATACTATCACGAGAATATAAGAGTCTCAAAAGCGAAGTTTTCTAAACTGTCTAAAAAACATGATAGAGTATGCACCGAGAAACAAAACGACACACCTCAATCCGTGAATGTCACTCAGTCGACAAAGTGGTGTGTGAACCCGATGTCTCTTGAGAAGTTGCAAACCGAAACAAGATATAACATATCTAACTCGATTCTCTGACCAAAGCTGGTAGGTTTAGATAAGCTTTAGTCTCGTTTTAAGGTACTCTCAGGTCACTTTATGATAACCGTCATTTATGACAAAGAAAGCAAGACGATCTCACAAAAAGTCAAAACCACTTAAACAACATAGTGCTTCAAAAGTTCCAAATAAATATACCAAAGCTAAGTCTAGCTCGTCCAACACCTTTGTAAAGTATATGGAAAAGTGGGCATACTACATCTAGATGCATGATAAATATGCTAAGCATACTCGTCCAATGACAACTAATAAGAAAGGACCCAAGTCGGCTTGTACCTAAAAGATAAGATAATACTGCTGCAGATTTGCTTAACAACAAGAAGAAAACAGATGTCTTGGTACTTGGATAGTTGTCTGCTCACGAAACATGACGGGAGAAAGGTCTATGTTCCAAAACCTTAAGCCCAAAGATGGTGGTCCTTCACATTTGGAGTGAAATCGTAAAGGGAAAAATCATTGGTATAGGTAAAATTGGTTAACATCCTTTTCCCTCCCATTGATGATATTCTTTTTAGTAAATGGCTTGAAGCACAATCTACTGAGTATGTCACTTACACATTCAGATGGGAAATGTCTTTTGATAAGAACATGTGTCACAAGAGATGATGGATCACTTTTATCCATGAGAAAAGGCAAAACAATCTCTATACATTGACTTGGAGGACATCTCAAATCAAAGTGTCTCATGTCTAGTGTCCATTGAATGATGAGCGATGAATTTGGCACAAAAGGCTAGGTCATGCAAGCTTTGAAATTAATTTCAAAGCTAAACAAGCATAACCTATGAGAGATTACCAAACCTTAAGTTCAAATCGATACTCTCTTGTGATGCATGTCAAAAGGGAAAACAAGTCAAAGGTTCTTCTGAATCAAGAATGTTGTTAAGTACCATAGACCACTAGAGTTGCTATATATTGATATTTTTGGTCCAACAAGCACTGCCTCTTAGGTGGTAAGAGATATGGTCTTGTCATAGTAGACATTACACTAGATGGACACAGGTTATGTTGCTAACTCACAAGGATGAGTCTTTTAAGGTCTTTTTCTATATTCGAAACGGTATAGAATGAAAAAGGCATGTAATCTTTCAATCAAGTGACCATGGGGGAGAGAGATTGAAATGAGCTATTTCATAAGTTCCCGTGAAGAAAGTGGAGACATCTACACAACTTCTCAATACCTAGAACACCACATAAAATGATTTGGTAAGAGAAAGAACAGACTCTCTTCAAAAGATTGCTAGCACTATGCTCAATGACAATTGTCCCTAGACATACGGCTGAACCTATTAATACCGCTTGCTACATTCGTGTAATGTGAATATACATTAGACCTATCTGAACAAGCCCCTTATGAACCGTGGAAAGGAAGAAAACCCAAATATATCTTATTTTCACCTCCTTTGGTTGTAAATGATATATACTGAATACTAAAGATCAACTTGGTAAGTTTGATGCTAAAAACAAATAGTGCGGGAGTTCTATTAGGATATTCAAAGATCTCCAAAGGATTTAAGTTTATAATTCTAGACTCGATAGTAGAAGAAAGTATTCATGTCAAGTTTGATGACAAACAGCCGATAAGAAATCATCGAGCTGATGAAGCTTTTGCATCTTGATTTAAGCACTCTTGAGACTCACCAGATAAAATTGATGATCGAAGATGACCCTCACTCAACAACCAGATACTTCCCACTTCTCAACATGATACAGTTCAAAAATCTTGGTACTTCAAGAATTATCATCCATGAGAACATATCATTGAAACCCCAATGCAGCTGAAGAACCAGATCAACCTTGAGAACAAGACAACTGCAGACTAGTCTCCGGGTTTGGAACCAAAGACGACGAGGATCATAGGAAGATAATTTGATTCTCAGCTATGCAAGAAGAACCAATCAGTTTGAAAGAAGTGATGTTTGGACTCTGGTTCCACTGCCCAAAGACAAATCGATGATTGGAACAAAGTGGGTTTACTTAAACAAACCTTGAAGAAAATGGTAAGTAATCGTAAACAAAGCTAGACTTGTTGCTCGTGGTTTCTCTCGGTAAAGTATAGATTATACCAAACCTTTGCACTTTTCCTAGATTAGAAGCTATTAGAATTCTACTTTCATTTGGTGTACATCATAGTATTATACTTTTCGATGGATGTTAAAGTGCTTTTCTAAATGGCTTTATTAATGAAGTAGTCTATGTTATGCAACCTTCGGATTTGAAAGAAACCCATCTCGAACATGTATATATGTTTAAGAAAAACTTTGGATGGTCTTAAGCAAGCTCCTAGAGCTTGGTATGATAGACTAAGTTCCTTTCTTATGGAAAATGGATTCAAGAGGGAAGGTTGACACAACCTTATTTAGAAAATCCATTAAGTCTAATTTCATAGTTGTACAGGATGTATGTTGATGATATTATTTTTGGTAGTGCACGAGTCTCTATGCAAAGAATTCTCTAAGTTAATGCAGAAAGAGTTTGAAATGAGCATGATGGGAGAACTCTTCTTCTTGACTTCAAGTAAAACAAACCATGGACGAGGTGCTCATCCACCAAACTATGGATACAAAAGAACTTCCAAGAAGTTTAAGATGGACGATTGCATCTACTTCCATATCGAACAAGATGATAAAGAGAAAAAATGAAGACCAAAAAGGGTATACAAAGAGGTATGATAGGATCTCTCTTATATCTGTAATAGCGTCTAGGCCTGATATTATGTTCGGTATATGTTTATGTGTCGCTTTCAATATGATCCTAGAGAATCTCACTTATCAACAGTTAAGAGAATTTTTAGATATTTAAAAGGTACTACTAATCTTGGTTTATGCTTTAAGAAAAATGGAAGATTACAGATTAGCTAGTTTTGTGATCTTGACTATGCTGGAGGTAGAATTAAAGAAAAAGCACTAGTGGAGGATGTCACTTCATTGGAGCTAATCTTGTCTCATGGTCAAACAAAAGACAAAGGCACATATTTATCAATTGCTCAAGTGAGTATATATCAGCTGCAAGTTGCTGCTTTCGTAACTTCTCCTGGATCAAACATCAATTGAGGACTACAATGTATTTGTAAGTAGTATTCCGCTAGGTATAATAATATCTTTGCAATAAATCTATCTCAGAATCCAATTCTGCATTCTGAGAGGCTAAGCACATAGAGATTAAACTTCATTTTATTAGGGATTATGTGCAAAAAGGTGTGATTGAGATTCAATTTGAGATAACTGACATCAATGAGCAGATAGTTTTACTAAACCTCTCTGGAGAACAAATTATCTTTATTAGGAAGCATCTTAATATGATATGTATGATTAAATTTAGGTGTCCAGCCTCGAAAAAGTTATTTTGTTAATCTTGCTTCATACGCACGCCGACTAATACCTACTTGAAGTTGTGTGTCTATTGGATTGCATGTCTATATGACACGTCCACTGATACTGATTATCGCATCCATTGTATAGTTTAAGATGAGTTCACATATGCTTATGCTTAAGCATATTCTTTTTGTGTGTTAATAAATGCATTTATTTTGTCACAAGACAAATTTATCCTTTACTCTATTTGCTGAGTCAGTACTTCCATCAATCCCATCAAGACCTTTTTATGGCTCCAAGTTTCAAACACCGTTTTATCATAATGACATGCCGCGTCAAAAGTTTTTTTAAAACCTTTGATACCCAAAATTCCTTTAAAAGAATCTTTTCCTCCGAGAAAACTTCACGCTTCCATAACCTCTCGAGCTATCTCTCTTTACCCTCTCTCCGCTTTCAAACCCAAAGCTCTTTTGATCACCTAAAATGGCTTCTTCTTCAACCTTTAACTTGGACAAGCTCAACCTAGCTATGAGAGCATCATTTCAACCTTGGTGTACACAAGACTACAATCTGGACATAAGAAAATATGTCAACGCATTGGAGTGGGGAGTACTTTGCGGAGAAAGTCTCTGTCTTTCCCAACCTAATCGAGATTTCTGGAGAAACGCCCAACTAATCGAAATTGATTTCTACTTAACGGTGTTAAGAAAGAAGATTCAGAGCTCCGAGAAGACTATTGCCGTCATCTTCTTGTGTTTCAGAAGGTCTAGTTTTCACTAAGTCACGCGGAAGAAGACTTGGGTGGCTCTAAGACCATAGAAGTCTATCTCATGAAGGAAGATACGGGCAAGAACTCACTTTGAAGGCTCATGAAATGAAGGACATCGTCGTATCCTTCATCGCTTCACAACAAGGTGGTTCTTCACAAGGTTGGATCCAAGGATAACCTATCATCTCTTCCCAAATTCTGCCTCCGCCATATTCTCACAGAACAAGAATCAATCTTCCAAGAATCCCGTATGGAAGATTCAAAGATGTCTGGATGAATAAGAAAAAGACTCTCCGCACTTCCTTTCGCCATCTTCTTTCAAAGATTTTCAAGGCTCGAGGAATTCATGAGTCTCTTTGCCGCAAAGTCTTATGAGGAGCAAGCTAGGATTTTGACTGACAAAACCCATGTCTCGCTGCAGACTTTTGAAAGATGAACATAGCTAATATGAACCCCAAGACTATGCTGCCGCTGCCGCAATGGCCAAGACTAAGGAGTTGATGAAGGCTAAAGAAGATATGGTTGAACAAAATAATGCAAGTCCTAGGAGTTAAAAGGATAACTAGGCAAAGACCACTAGCTACAGGAAGCTTTGCCCTCAAGAGGCCAGCAGGTGGGATTGTTATCGGGGAGCCTTCGATGCCCCCGCCGCAAAGAGGCCAAGAAAGGTTATTCTCTCTCATAATGAAGATGAAGAAGTCGATGAGGATAGCATTCCTATCGCTTCACCCCTGAAGAAGACCAGCCTGTCGCTGCTGCTGAGGTCATTGTGCTTGTTCCATCATTTGTACCAACAAAACCTAGAAGACAACCATCAAGAAAAGGCAGATCAACTAAGACTCCTAAGGTAACTATCCCTGCTAATGATCCCGCTTCAATTAGCAGTAGATGCCCTAGTGTCTAGTTTAGAAACTAGGATAGATGATGTGCATGTCCCCTCTCCAAATGATGTATACATTCCCACACCCCTTTCACCCCAACCAACACAAATAACCACTTCACAATTTCAACCTATTATCCATGCCGATGATCCCTGCTAAATCAACCAGATGAAGGCATTTCCCGGTGCCCTTTCCCAAACCTTGAGAACCTTATTCCCATCACCCCAACTTCTGCCCTTTACAATAGCAAACCGAGGATTGGGCCAGGGGTAAAAGGGAATGGAAAATTATGTTTCATTCTCACCAACTCCGAACTAACACATTCCGCATGATGGTATCCTCTAATCGAGTATGAGGAAGAAGTTGGCCCATCTCCTGAACCCTCTACCTACCCTCACCCCGAGTGTAAATCAATCAAGAATGTACCTTCTCAAATGCACAATGATTTAGAGCCAATAGTCCCTCACCTACCCTTAACCAAATTCCCCCCCTGGTAAAATCTACCCTAATCTTGTCAAAACTCCTCCATTCATACCACTTACTGATGGAGTTGAGAGACATATCATACCGTTTGGGGGCCCGCGAAGAGCCGCAGGGGCTGGGGGGCAAGTAGGAATCACCGAACAGATTAGAATCAAGCCCCTACAGATATGTCCAAGATTGCTAATGCTAGATCTTAATAAGGACGGGGACTTGAAGAACGTAAGATTCAAGGGAGTGATGCCCGAAGTCGACACCAAGATTGCTTGATCTTGATCAAGAGACCTTTGACTACTCAATGCCGTATTTCCTTAATACCGAATCTTGAGTTGATCAATAAGCAGAGTCGCCGAGTTCGGAAGTCTCACATTATCCACTTGCACCAGAGAGGCATCTTCCTCTCGGTTTGTCTAAAGAAGAAAAGAAGGATATTCCTAAGGTCGAGGAAAAGTGTGGTCTCTCACACTTTAGATATATGATCTATAAAGACCTCTAGGGACTTCCAACAAAAAAAGAGAAATGTGGAATTTTTCTACCCTATTAGATGGGCAAAGGAGATCTCAAAGAAACCCCGACCTACTCAAAGCCTATCACTGACTGAACCTATTACTCAAGAACATGGTCAAATTGTCATTCTTTGATAGTTTAGAAGATATCGCTGAATCCTTTCACCAATAGAGCTCATCGTAAAGACAATCTTCTCAACCTTTAGCACTAGTTGTAATGCACCCTCGAAGATCATTCAAGAACATCGAGCACTTTTCAAGAGTCTCAGAGAAAGCTCAAGGCAAATGACTCGCCATCAAATATTGAAGAAGTTCTTGGTAAACTTGTTGATGAAAGGGTTGGCAAGTTAGTAGATGGGAAGGTTGAAAAGCTAACCGAGAAGACTCAAGGAGGATGTACATCGCAAGTTCAAACCTCAATGGCTCCAACCTTAGAGATTGTGAATAAAATACTTGAATTCTTCATGGACTTCAAGAAAAGTCAAGTTCAGAACCCTAGCCTCCACCTCCACCACCTCCACCTGCTTAATATTTATTCTTTTTGTACTGACAATGACGGTCCTCCTTTTACCTTTTTTTTGATGACAAAAAGGGGACAAAGGAAAGAAAAGAAAATTATATATATATAAAGTCAGGTTTTGAAAATTTGTTATGTGTTTACATGTGAATATTCTTTTCTACTTGCTAAACTGCTCTAATACTTATGTTTGCTTATTTGCTTTGATATCCGCTGCTCTGATACTTATGTGCTTTGTCTTAGGGGGAGCCATGCAAGCTCTCTTAGACTTTGCTTTTCAAATTTAATTAGTTTTGTCATCATCAAAAAGAGGGAGATTGTTGGAACCAAAGTGGTTTTGGATTTAATAATCTCTAAGTTTTGATGCTAACAAAAGGATTAAATTTGCTTGGCAAAGTGTTAGTTCAGATCTAACATGTGCTTTCGATTAGCAGAGTACTTCAATATAAGTAAAATAAACTTTGGATAAGTTTTCATTGAAAAATACGCGCCCACCCTTGTAGATGAGCTCCTCAAATACTTTGGTAAAGTTACTTAGTTATTTAATTAAGTAGACCGATTTTCTTGTGTAGACGAGGATCTAAATATTTTCTAGATGTATACCCAAATAACTTGTTAGGTACATCAAGTCCAAAGACTTGATAATGACGCCGTCCATCTTGCCACGTAAGGCATCTTGAAGTAATTAGTTAAAGTAAATGAACCGAAACATAAAGTAACTGCAGACGAGCTCTAACCGCCACGTCACCAAATGGAGATCTTTATAACTTGTTAAGAAATAGCAAGTCCAAGACTTGTTAGACAAAAGGATATGCCACATCATCGCATTCGAGCAAAATAAAATTTTGAAAAGACTTAGTCTCTCTTATAACTAAATAGACGGAGTTGTTTTTAGACAAGCTCCATCCTTAGAATGAAGTAAATGCAATCTGAATCTCTTGAATTTATTTCCAATGAGTGATATTTATTTCAATAGAATATTTGTTCTTCACATTTGTTTTATCTTCTTTAAATGTTTCACCTTGTTGTAAAAAAAACATAGTACAATCAAGAAATGCAAAAGAGTAATCATACAATAAGATACTGCAAAACGATCAGCACGATGACAACTCTATGACTGAAAAATATGGATTATACACAAAAGAGGAACAGCAAGTGCTCAAGCTGCACTACTCAGAGGAATAAGCCTCATATTTCATGCTACCTCGAAAACCAAGAGTACTATTCAGCATTGCCACAATCAAGCTCTCAGTCACAACGGATATCGTGCATTAAATGATATCTCTAAACGAGATTATTCAAAGTAACCGTTGAAGAAATACAAGTGAAGAAGAAGGTCACTATAAATTGAAGACCTCAGATACTATAGAAAAACTCTTGACTGCATAACCTTGCTAGCTGAACTTTTGCCAATCAATATTTACTCATTCTAATATTCTTTCAAGTGCAAGAGTCTGTATTCTTTAGTTTGAATATTGTTGTAATATTCAAATGATATTAAACTGTCATACTCTCACACATAGTGAGGTAAGAAGATCAAACATTAAATCTCTTTGTTAGAGTTAAAGCCTGAAGAGGCTTGGTAAGAAAGGAATACTTGTAGTCTAGAGAGGTGTTGAATACTTGGTTGTAATCTATTTGGAGAAATAGTGGATAAATCCTTCAAGTAGAAGGGACTGGACGTAGCTCTTGGTTGGAAGAGAGTGAACCAGGATAAAATCTCTTGCGTGAATCTTCTATCCCTAAACTCTTCAGTTTTATTTGCTTATACTAACTGTGGGGTTTTGATATTGGTTTTGTTAAAGACTTTTAAAAAGGATCTTTGTCTTTGTGTGTGCTTCTGTTTCTAATCTCTTTGAGTGCAAAATTTATTTTAAAGGTTGTTTTCTAAAATTATTAACAAACACAATTCAGTCCCCCTTCTTGTGTTTACTGTGCTCAACTTCAGGTTTTCTCTTTCTTAGCTCTCGACTTCTTCTAAGTTCTGAACTCTCTAAAGTATCATTATTAAATAAATTGGTTTATATATTATGTGCATTATATGAACATTATTTTTGTGACTTGGAATTGAGTTAAACCTATCTTGTTGAAAGATAGCATCCCTAGACTCAATTACTGTATTTACAGGATACGAGTCATTAGATTCTATAACCATGAATCGATATGCTTTGCTATTTTTAGCATAGCCCAGGAACACACATTCAATTCCCCTTTCACCTAATTTCTTTCTTTTTGGTTCAGGAACTTTTATTATTGCCCTACAACCTCAAACTTTGAAATAGTCAATGTTGGGCTTTCTATTTTTCCAAAGTTCATATGGGGTTATTTTGTTCCTTTTGTTTGGAACTCTATTCAAGATATGACAAGCCGCCAACAAGGCTTCTCCCCAATAACCCTTTGCTAGACCAGAATATGATAATGTTGCATTTACAATTTCTTCTAATACCGTATTTTTCCTTTCAGCTATACCGTTTTGTTGTGGGGAATAAGGTGCGTTTGTTTGGTGAATTATTCCAGTAGACTCAAAGTAACTAGGGTTATAGAACTCTCCTCCTCTATCACTCCTAAAACATTTAATAAATGTTTCATGTTGAAGTTCTACTTCGGTTTTAAATATCTTAAATTTTTCTAAGACTTCGTCCTTTGAATGCATTAAATATACATAGAAATATCTAGTACAATCATCTATGAATGTCACAAACATTAGAATAAATTAAATCTAACACTTTAGAACTTATTTCAATTCTATGAAAAGGAAGCCTAGTTATCTTAGTTCGCATACAAGTTGTTCATGCATCTGAAATTCAACTTGTTTTAGGAATTAAACATGAATTCATCATTTCATTCAATTTCCTAAAATTAACATGTCCTAAACGAGTATGCCATAAATTACAAGAATCAATAATATAAGTGTGACACCCTAACTCGGGTCATCACATGGTTACCCGTTTGCGGAAATAAAACTTAATTTGCTGGTTGCTTTTGGAACATTTATTTATTTCAAGCCAGAAAATTCAGGTGTAAAAATTTTCCTTTTGTGAGAAAACTCCAGAAGACTAAGATACATACTTTATACAGTAAAATCATTCATACTCATAATAAGGCAACCACGGCATACATCTTTTTCTCAAGAAGTTTAAATTTTTAAAAGAAGAAAATTAGACTGAAGACTCCTAAGCTGGTCGCCTTAGAAGACATCTACTGGAAAGACCCCATGATCATTCCCGAAACCAAACAACTCTTCGTGCATCTAGATCTAAGTCTCCGAGTGACTTTGAGAACTCCTCTACATCATCTGTACTAGTACCCTAAGGTACAACAACAAATACCCGAAGAAAACCTGATATATTTGTAAGGGTGAGACACCAATATATGGATCTAACACAATAACTACATGCACGACACAAAAGAAGACATATACACATATACACGTTTATAACCACATAGGCATTCATAAAAAGTCAAATAGTTTATCAATGGGTTTCATACCCCAAACATCATCGTTTGACAAACTATGCATGAACACTTCAACTTTCAACGTCTAACTTTTCACTTAATCTCCGGAGATCCCAACATCGTGCAAATGAGCTGATCAAGCTAGATTGCCAAATAAGGCACAACGTGTTTACCATAGCACACTGTCCAACACAAGGCACAGTGATCAACGTATATGGGTTTTCACTGTCCACCAGGGCACAAATGAAACAACGAGCCTTGAAATATCTTACCGCAAGGTATTCGGACATACAACATGGCATGGAATACCTTGATTATCAAGGCACCATACATAACAACATGGGCATGTCGCCAATGAATGCATATAAAACATTTTGTTCTCGTCATTTTTCTCTCTCGTTCATTC
Organism: Sophora flavescens; assembly: GCA_030762895.1. Lineage (NCBI taxonomy): Eukaryota > Viridiplantae > Streptophyta > Magnoliopsida > Fabales > Fabaceae > Sophora > Sophora flavescens. Next base: position 158,287,204 of record CM061068.1, read on the forward strand.
TTATTTTGTCTAAGCTCAAGATGGCTTACGAATATTTGTAATTTTCTACGTTTTAGATTTTTCAACGTTAACACAGGACACGAGGACTCATAAATTGTTTTTACACTAATAAATCATTAAAATAATAATATTTCTCAACATTACTTATTTTTCCCAAATAAAATTTTCCATCAATATTATATTCCAATATTTCTCCATTAAACATTGAATATAATTTTTAAAGCTTCTTAAAGCTTTTATCTGATTAACTGAATTGAGCACTAACCACTGTCAGGCTTCTCAAACAACAATCAATGACAACTTCATAACAATATTCCCAAGCGAATCATGCATCACAACACCATAATATATAACTGCAATAAATAATTAAATGCAGATAAATATCAAAACTTTAATCAAGAACCACAACCATATACCAAACACCACAACCACCTTTAAATTATACAAACCATACACTAATCACAAATAGTTATTGGGGAGAATCCCTCAGGTAAGCTCCCCTTACCTCTCGAAGCTCCTCAGTGAAATTAAAAGAACTCTGTCGATTGTCGGAAACCCCCGTACGGTGTAAAACAATTAACCTTCAACAACACATCCAAACAACCAATCAAAACAAGCAAAAAAAACACCTAATCCTCTCTAATAGGTCACAATCCCCTCATGGTTTTGTGGCTCAAAATCTCCAAACTTGCTTAAGTCATGGATTAATGATTCTAATATACTTAAGGAAATGGATTAAGTCTAAACAACAAAGTTAAGAATCAAAACCATACTAACCTCGAAATGGTAGATTCGACCAACACAAGGACATAGGGTTAGTGTTTTCATTTTTGACAAACCAACTTAGATTTAACATAAACATTTATTAACTAGATGATTACATGATCACTTTGATAAAACTTAACTAGATCATTCAAGTACCTCACTAATGAATTTCGGCCAAGACATGAAAGACATGGTTAGAAATTTCAACTTGATACAGGAACTTGGATTTAGGAAGTACATACCCTAAAAGCATGAGATCTATGATCATTTTTAAGTAGAAAAACAACAAAGTTCCTCCACCCTCTCACTATAGGTTTCAGCCATGCTAAAAAAATGAGGAGGAAGATTTCGTTTCCAACAATATTTTAGATCACGATAGTAGAGATAATAATAAGAATATAGCAAGTGGTTTCACATTTTTAGGATTTTTCTATGATTTATGGTGATTTTTCAAAGTTATGAACATAAGCTTGAATCTAGTTTGAACATGGTGATTTAAGACTTCAAAACATGAAACATTATGAAGAACATGACATTAAATGAAGGTAGATAGTAAGAATCACCACTTGAAGAACACGAAATGAGCAAGAATAACTACCTTTGAAAACTCAAGCTTTTTCACTTGTAAGAAAATGGAGTTTTTGAGAGTTTGGAGAGGATGAAGAAGAATGTGGAAGAATGGAGAAGCTCCTAGCTTCTTCAAGAGCTTATGGCAGACACAAGGAGGCTTGGCCATTTGAAATTGGGCTTGGCAAAAGCCCAAGTCCATTACCAAATTTTGCAACATCAAAAATGCTTAAGACTTTAATAAAAAACCTAGGAAATTAAGAGTAGGAAATTGGTTTTCATGGAATAACTCTTGGCCACGAAATTTGGGCCTCAAAACTGCAGTCCCAACATGATTTGGATGAGTGAAAATTTGATCCACTTCACTTAGTGTATCATAGAAACTAGTTTAGGGACCAAAGTGCAATTAAGAATAAGTTTAAGGACCAAAATGTAATTTCCATAGAAATAGTCATCATGAGGCCATGTGCACCATTAATGTGTTCACATGGGTGACTCACCATATGTGACTCATTGGTATCATCCGTTAGTGGCTCCCGAAAATCCCATAATCTGCTCCGTTGTTTCCCCAATTCAATATGACGCCCGGATAAAATATAATATTTCACTTTTTAGTGAAATATTTCAAAATAACCAAAATCGTAGGAAATTAAATAAAAATCTTAAGTTTTTCGTTCACGAGTTAAAATTAGGTCATATGAGCAGTACAATTATACTGTCAGTGAAATTCACAGATATGGTTTCACCTGACTGTTCAACCTAAATTTTAACTGTAACTCTATACCATCAAGTAGAGTGTAACTATGATTTTGGAATAATTAAAATAATTTTCTAAGTCTCAGATAAAAATATAAACGTAATTATATAAATTTCTAATATTAGAAAACAGCGAAAAGTCGGGGTGTTACAGACTACCCTCTTAAAAAAAATTCATCCTCGAAATTTCGTGACACGAAGCTAGACAGGAATGAAAGATCCCGAAGCCTTACTTTCACAAGAAAGTATAGATAGAAGAATTTTATCGATCTAAAAAGAATATAAGAATATCATGTGCATGACAGATTCTCTAATAGGTTCATGGATGTAAAAATGTATGATAGGTATACATTTATAAACTCGAATCTAATAAAGCTCCTTCTTTCGCAAAAATTTTAGCAACAACGATTTAAAAGAACAACAGTCCGATAAAAATTCAGACTGGATCACTTTCTTCCAAAAGCAAAAGGGACTATACTAAGTCTCATCTAGAAACTTCTTCTATCAAGAAAATGTCTATCCCGAACAATAATAGGATAGTTTACAAAAATAAAATTCCATAATAATTGGTTCAACAATTGAAGTGTGAAAACAATTCACAATCGTTGGAAAAGAAATGATCTGACCCCAACCAGAAACTGAAACATATACTTATGTGTCTAAAACACATTACTTCTAAGAAGTAATTCAAACAAATCCTAACTCAGAGAAAACACAACGTCAACACAACATACCTATTCCCCAAAGATCCCGAAAGACTCGACCAGCTCTGATACCACTAATGTGACACCCTAACTCGGGTAATCACATGGTTACGTATTTGCGGAAATAAAACTTAATTTGCTTGTTGCTTTCGGAACATTTATTTATTTCAAGCCAGAAAATTCAGGTGTAAAAATTTTCCTTTTGTGAGAAAACTCCAGAAGACTAAGATACATACTTTAAACAGTTAAATCATTCATACTCATAATAAGGCAGCCACGTCATACATCTTTTTCTCAAGAAGTTTAAATTTTTAAAAGAAGAAAATTAGACCGAAGACTCCTAAGCTGGTCGCCTTAGAAGACATCTACTGGAAAGACCCCATGGTCATTCCCGAAACCAAACAACTCTTCGCGCATCTAGATCTAAGACTCCGAGTGACTTGGAGAACTCCTCCACATCATTTGTACTAGTACCCTAAGGTACAACAACAAATACCCGAAGAAAACCTGGTATATTTGTACGGGTGAGACGCCAATATATGGATCTAACACAATAACTACATGCACGACACAAAAGAAGACATATACACATATACACGTTTATAACCACATAGGCATTCATAATAAGTCAAATAGTTTATCAATGGGTTTCATACCCCAAACATCATCGTTTGAAAAACTATGCATGAACACTTCAACATTCAACATCTAACTTTTCACTTAATCTCCGGAGATCCCAACACCGTGTAAATGAGTTGATCAAGCTCGATTGCCAAATAAGGCACAACGTGTTTACCATAGCACACAATCCAACACAAGGCACAGTGATCAACGTATATGGGTTTTCATTGTCCACCAGGGCACAAATGAAACAACTTAGCCTGAAATATCTTACCCTGCAAGGTATTCAGATATACAACGTGGCATGAAATACCTTAATTATCAAGGCACCATACATAACAACGTGGGCACGTCTGTCAATGAATGCATATAAAACATTTTGTTCTCGTCATTTTTCTTTGTGTTCATTCTTCTTTTGTCTAAGCTCAAGATGGCTTACGACTATTTGTAATTTTCAACGTGTTAGATTTTTCAACGTTAACACAGGACATGAAGTCTGAGTGCTCAGTCACAACAACTTAGACCTTGCAATTAGTCTTAGGCTCGTGGTGGTAGAAAACACCATTCAACTTTTAACAACGTTCATTACAACATGGATCGACGACGTGGATAGGACACAAAGTCCACAACGACGTAACACAGATCAAAGATCTTCATGCTTATAATTAAGAATGCCAGTATCACGATGTCTCAGATACTAGGTTTAAATTTCAACTTTAACGTCGTTTTCGTTCGGTGAAACACAAAATCAAAACAAAACATTTGAAACTTATCCAAGTTGTCGGAAATAACCCGTGGTATAAAACTATTTTACGGTAAATACGTTTACGTTGGAAATTCGTTTTTTAAAAATCATCAAAATTACTTGGAACTCATTTTCTTATCTGATCTTTTTCCGAGAAACTGTAATCTTTTAGAAAGACCATGTGTGAATGATATTACGGAATTTCTTATGTAAAATCATAATTAAGTTAATTTCGAAGATTAATTTTATAAAATAATTTTTTATAATATTACGAAATTTCTTACGTAAAAATTACCAGTACAAAAATAATTTCACTGTTTCGTCCTCACCAGGACTCATAAATTGTTTTTACACTAATAAATCATTAAAATAATAATATTTCTCAATATTACTTATTTTTCCCAAATAAAATTTTTCATCAATATTATATTCCAATATTCACTACAAAAAAGGTTATTTAGCGACCGAAAATAGTGACCGAATTTTTTGGTTGCTGTTTGTGACTGAAATGGCGACCGATTGTAGGATCTACATGAAACACTGGTTATAGTTGATACTGCGACCGAAATAGAGCGTAGCTGAGTTATCGGTCACTATTTCGGTCGCTAAATAAAGGAAAGTAAAAGTCAAAACTTGTTGACTTTTTAGCGACCGAAATGGCGACCGAGTTAAATGCAACGGTTAAATTTTAATTATATTTGCGACCGATATTAATTCGGTCACTAAACGGCGCGTAAAAAATTAAAATAGAGCGTGTTAGCGGCCGATTTAAAAATCGGTCGCTAAATTTATGAATTCAAATTTCAAATTAACCCAGTTAGCGACCGATTTTGCGACCAGGTTAGTGATCGAATTATTTCGGTCGCTAATCATAAAAACCCTAAAACGCACGCGGCCTCCCCCTCCCCCATTTTTCCTTTTTCCTTTGTTTCTTCCCTTCCCCGCTCGGCCTCCTATCCTCCTCTCTTTGTCCGACGACTCCTCCCGCGAGGCCACCACGAGCCACCCCCACCCCCCCCCCGAACCACCACGTGACACCCCTCCTCCTTGTCCCTCATTTCCCTTTCCCTCTTCTCTCCCTCTCTTCTTTGTTACCCCCACCATCGCGAGTTGTCGCGAGTCCGGCGACAACCACCCCCACCCCTACCATTGCGAGCTCGGTATCCCTTTCCCTCTATCTCCCTATCTCTCTATCTCTCTTCCCCTCTATTGCTTTTTTTTTTAATTTTCTTTGTATTTTATTTTGCCTCCCTGCAAAGCCACCACCACCTGAGAGCCACCGTGCACCACTGGTCCACCACCACCTCCGGTAAGTTCCCTCTCTCTGCTCTCCGCCTCCGCTCCGCTTTCGGCTCTTTGAAGGCTCTGTTTTGTTTGTATTTTTGGAGCAAAAATTGCAACTTGCTTCTTTTATTTTTATTTTCACAAATCCATTACCCCCGTAAATCTGCAATGGTAAATAGCGGACCATATGTCGATAATATTGGTGCAATTTTTAGAGAATGCATGAGTTGTATTGGTACTTGTGATGAATATAACAAACTTGTGAATCTAGACAAAGAAAGATTGGATCGTGGTGTTTGAATACTTGGATTTTCAACATGGATTATTGTGTTCTTGATAGTGTGATTTCGCATCATTTTTCATGTACATTTTTGCATGCATTTTCATATAGTTTAGGCATATTTACTTTGATTTTTGTTAGTTTTTCCGTTGGAACGGGTAAGGCGGTTTCGTGGTGTTGTTTTGCAGAAATTAAAGAGAAAATGCTCAAAATCAACCATGATGAAGCTAGGATGAAGATAAGCTTGAAAAGTGAAGAAAATAGCCAAACAGAGCCCATCACGGCCTATCCGTGATGAGCATCACGACCGTGATGCTCCAAATTTGAAAGCACGCCCATTCCAGAACATGTCATGGCCTGGCCGTGATGGCCATCACGGCCGTGACGCGCGACCTCTCTATAAATATGAGCGCAGAAGACAAAAAAAGAGGAGAGATCTCTGGACTTGGACAAGATCACAGACACACAGAAAAACAGGGACTTTTACCCTAGGATCACTTTCACCCTAGGAAGACCTTGGAGGCTGGAGGTTGAGGAGGACTGGAACCCTAGAATCAAAGGAGGCCGACAGCTGGGAAAAGCTTCCAATGGAGTTTCTTCTTTCCCTTCTTCTTTCCTTTGTCCCTACTGTTTTAGTTTTGGCTTTCTCTATGAGTAGCTAAATCCCTGTTGTTGGGATTAGATGTAACCAAACTGAATATTATGTATTTGCCATGATTGGTTAATCTGTGTTCATGCCTTCGTATTAGTGTTTAATTCCTACGCTTAATGCTTGTTATGGTCTGATCATCCATGATTTGATTCCAACATTTGATTTGCAATGGGGACGTTCTTATCATTTCTTGATCTGGAATTAACCACCTAGTAAACCTTGCACCTAGGAATGGGGTTTGGTTTATTAGTAATCGCGTAATCCCTACTCTTAATGCAAATTCATTAATCTAGGCCACCTAAGGAATTAGGGTCTATTAGTGGATTTAGGCTCTTGTCATCTGAGTAATCAGGGCTTGAGTAATCTTGTGGGTTGATTTTAATATTTGAAGCATGAATGGGAGGTATCTAGTCTTGGTATTGCATGAGGCTAAGGTTTGGTGAAATTTAATCCCAACACCTCTTTCTGCACTCCAAGTGTTTGTTAAAAGTTCCCAAAAAGACAAAAAAACATTTTATTGCTTTTATTTTTCTGTTTTGATTTCTCTTGATTCATATTTTAGTCTAGATAGTTGCTAAACTTGTGAATTGGTAATTGGAAACCGATCCTCGTGAGAACGATAAACGGTCTCACCACCGTATTACTTGTACGACTAGGTATACTTGCCTAGATTTCGTCAACAAGTTTTTGGCGCCGTTGCCGGGGATTGGTTTTGCCAATATCATTAGTAACAAAGGAGGCAACTAATTTAGACATTTTTATTTTATTTTTATTTTTATGTATATATTTGATCTTTTCTTTGAGTTCGGTTTTTGCAAGGTGGACGAAATTCATGGAAAATTATTATTATCCATCTGATGAGGAAGCTTCTAGTCATATTTTGGAGGACAACTGGTGTTGGGAAGACGATTTCGATTTGGGAGAATTCTTCATGGATTTTTCTTCATCTCATGATATTCCAACACAAGTCGATCCTATGACTGGCGAGCTTGTATATATATACTCCAAGGAGGATTGGGAAACCTTTTGCTCGTATTTACCACCTCCACCACCATGTTTTATTCCCATAGAGCCACATGAAGCAGAATTTGAGAAAAATCTGGTTGTGGGAATGGATCAAATTGAAGATGAAGTGGTGATGGTGGACAAGTCACAAGAAGAGGAAGTACCTTTCACAAATCCTTGGAAAACTGAGGAATGGGAATGGAATGAGCAGACACCTTTGAAAGCTGCTCTAGAACAATATTCCCAAGAACTATCCATCTCTGAGGCCAAGGCAAGAGCCAATTGTAACCAACTGTGAAGCAAAACTTCAAAACGCAAGTTGAGGAGATTTGCAAACAGTTAGTACAAGAGTCAGATGAAGCACAATTTGAACAAAATCTGGTTTGGGGGATAGTTCAAAATGAAGATGAAGTGGTAGCGGACTCCACCATGCTTGCTGAGCAATCTGATTTTGCTGCATTAAATAAATATGTTGGCTTACAGGCATGTGTGGACACTGCAAAGTTAGTCCCTTCCACGTATATGTCAAACCTCCTTGTGAAAATTCCATTTGACCCAAGAGGAAGCGAGTTCATTATTGTAGTTAAAGAGGTCAATGGAGTTTTCACACACTGGCTAGGAGGAATTAAGGTTGGAGTCATATTGCTTCCGCAATTGACACTCCATAAACCATGGGATCCGGGTGGAGGATCTTACATCTTGAGCACCCCTTGGTCCTTATACCACAGGCTATGGGATCCAGGTGGATGCTTCTTAATGAGTCAAGCTAGTGACGTTAAAGAAGCGCTTCTTGGGAGGTAACCCAAGTTTTCTTTTCCTTTCCCCTTTGTTTTTAAATTTCACTCTTGAATAATTTGAGAAGATCAAGAGTAAATAATCATAAATTAATAGTTTGTTAAGTGTTTTCAGGGTAAAGAGGAAGGAGAAGCAAAAAGGGCAGGGAGACAACAAAGTCAGCAACCATCACGCCCAGGCCGTGACACCGGTCACGCCGTGATGAGCCAGAGTGAAGATCGAAAGGATCACGGCCCAGCCGTGATCCCCATCACGGGCGTGATGGGAGGACCCTGAAGATCAGAGAGCATCACGGCCTAGTCGTGATGGAGGTCACGGTCGTGACAGGCTACCCCTATGGACCAGAATGCATCACGGCCTGCCCGTGATAAGCATCACGGCCGTGACCCAATTTTCATGCAATTCCTTCTAACTGGAATGTGAGCCAACACCCGCTACCGCCTTGGTAAGTCATTCCATTTTTCTCCTCTCTCCAACTTGATTAGTTACATTAGGGACAATCTAAATTTTTAAGCTTGGGGTAGGGGTACTTTTGCATACTTGTGCATTTTGCATGTTGCATTCATATAGGCATAGTTTTGCATGATCACATGATTTGATTGCCCCTTGCTTAGATTTTGCATCCGATTGTAAGAACTTAGTGCCAAATAAATTGATATAGTGAATTGTTGAACCCAATTTTTTATTCTTGTGATAAGGCTACAAATAAAAAAAAAATTCTTGAGATAATCTTTTGATAGTTGATAATTAGCATGTGGTTCCGTAGATTTGTGTTTCTCATTGATTTTTGAACTACTAAATGTGAGATTTTGAGCAAAAAAGGGGTACTCACTAAATCTACCCCATTATTTGTGATAGAGTATTATTCCTCTTGGATTGTATTTCGCTAGAACTTGACTTGAAACCGTTTTGAAGCTTAAAAATTTTTGAAAACATTTTTGAAAATGATTGAGGCAATAGGTATTTTTCCGGCCTTCTGAGCTTTGAATGACTAAATACTACCCCTTAGATGCCCAATTTTGAGCCAACAAGAATAAAATACTTTTCTCGGTACCTTGAAATATTTTGATGAATGATGCTTGATAGGAGACCTTCTAAAGTATTACACAAAAGGGTAAAAAGGTAGTTGAAAAAAGTATGGGATGAGAAATTCAGAAAATATTTCTCTTGGGTTGAAAATCTCCCCTTCTCCAAAAAAAGAGAGAGAGAGAGATTAGAAAAAGAAAAATAAATATATATAGAGAAGGGGATGACAAAAGGAAGTGAGAAATAAAACAAAAAGAAAGAAAAGAAAGGTGGAAAAATGTATCAAAACCCAAAAAGGTATTTTAGAAGGTGTCATGTTTTGCAATGCTTGATGATTTTGTTTAGCCCTTTTGAAATGTCCTTTTCTTGATTTCCCCACCTAACGTTAAATCCCATGGCCATGTTACAACCAAAGCAAAAGACCTCTTGATTCTTAATTGTTTTCATTAATAAAGTAGAGATTTGGTTGATAGTCAAGCCTATGGTAGAATTCATTCCTTGAGGAAAATGGAGCGAATTGTCATATATCCCTAGACACTTGAGTGCGGTGGGAAAAATGCCAAGCAAAATATTAAGCTTGGGGTGATTTTCAGGTGATAAAGAGTGCCCGAATCAGTGAGAATATGAGACTAAGAAACCTAATCTTCTAATTGGACTTGAAACTGATTGTCTCTTGCTGAATTATTTGAAAATGCATGTTACTTGGATTAGTTATCACTCGGGTTCTTGGTTCACTATCCGTGATCTGATTGTCTATATCTTCTGGCCTTAGTGATTGCTTGAGGACAAGCAATTGAATAAGCTTGGGGTGATTTGATAGTGTGATTTCGCATCATATTTCATGTATATTTTTGCATGCATTTTCATATAGTTTAGATATATTTACTTTGATTTTTGTTAGTTTTTCCCTTGGAACGGGTAAGGCGGTTTCGTGGTGTTGTTTTACAAAAATTAAAGAGAAAATGCTCAAAATCAACCATGATGGAGCTCGGATGAAGAGAAGCTTGAAAAGTGAATAAAATAGCCAAACAGAGCCCATCACGGCCTAGACATGATGACCATCACGGCCATGATCAAGAAGAGCAGAAGGCAAAAGTCAGAAGCTGTCACGGCCTAGCGAGATGCCCATCACGGTCGTGAAAGACCAATTGGTGGAGACAGAAGCGATCACGGCCTAGCCATGATGAGCATCACGGCCGTGATGCTCCAAATTTGAAAGCGCGCCCATTCCAGAACACGTCACGGCCTGGCCGTGATGGCCATCACGGCCGTGACGCGTGGCCTCTCTATAAATATGAGCGTAGAAGACATAAAAAAAAGAGGATAGATCTCTGGACTTGGACCAGGTCACAGACACACAGAAAAACAGGGACTTTTACCCTAGGAGCACTTTCACCCTAGGAAGACCTTGGAGGCTGGCGGTTGAGGAGGACTGGAACCCTAGAATCAAAGGAGGCCGACAGCTGGGAAAAGCTTCCAATGGAGTTTCTTCTTTCCCTTCTTCTTTCCTTTGTCCCTATTGTTTTAGTTTTGGCTTTCTCTATGAGTAGCTAAATCCTTGTTGTTGGGATTAGATGTAACCAAACTGAATATTATGTATTTGCCATGATTGATTAATCTGTGTTCATGCCTTCATATTAGTGTTTAATTCCTACGCTTAATGCTTGTTATGGTCTGATCATCCATGATTTGATTCTAAGATTTGATTTGCAATGGGGATGTTCTTATCATTTCTTGATCTGGAATTAACCACCTAGTAAACCTTGCTCCTAGGAATGGGGTTTGGTTTATTAGTAATCGCGTAATCCCTACTCTTAATACAAATTCATTAATCTAGGCCACCTAAGGAGTTAGGGTCTATTAGTGGATTTAGGCTCTTGTCATCTGAGGAATCAGGGCTTGAGTAATCTCGTGGATTGATTTTAATATTTGAAGCATGAATGGGAGGTCTCTAGTCTTGGTATTGCATGAGGCTAAGGTTTGGTGAAATTTAATCCCAACACCTCTTTTTGCACTCCAAGTGTTTGTTAAAAGTTCCCAAAAAGACAAAAAAAAACATTTTATTGCTTTTATTTTTGTTTTGATTTCTCTTGATTCATATTTTAGTCTAGATAGTTGCTAAACTTATGAATTGGTAATTGGCAACCGATCCTCGTGGGAACGATAAACGGTCTCACCACCGTATTACTTGTACGACTAGGTATACTTGCCTAGATTTTGTCAACAGTTGCTTTCATATGGTTTGTTGTGTCAATCTGTTGTTATATCTCTTTTCTGTCATCATTATTTTTTCATCTTAGGTTCATTTAATTATTCCTAATATTTATTCATGCTTCAAAACAAATTGATATGTATAACAGCAGTGTATCATGAAAGTGAAAATTTTGAATGGTTTTAATATAGGTGTAAGGTTCATTTAAATTACTTTGTGTGGGTGCCCATGGTTCCTGACAACGAAAATGAAGAGTGATGCTGGAAAGTTTTTTATGTTGGTAGCACTATTTTAAAGAGCAATGTTAGATACCCTTAAATAGCAATTTGTTTCAAAATATGTTATATGATACCCTTTTAACCTACTTTAAGATTATGCTTGGTTGATGATGCTTAATTTTTTTATGTTGTCACATGAAGGCCTAACAGCCATGAGCCATGATCTTTTTTTTATTTATTTATATGAATGCTCTGGTTTGATCAATTTCTTGTTTTACTTTGTATGTATATGTGTGTGTACTGTTTGGCTTATCTGTCATACACTATTTGTTACATTCTGTTATTATTTACCCATCTAGCATACAAGCTACAACTTACAAGTGAGCACAAGAGAAGCTCATTTTAGTTACTCTGTGCAATGAGTTTGTGCTATAAACTTTTAATAGGATCAGGGGGTTTATATGTTGTTTCTCGATAGGATTTGTGTGCTGATAATTTAATGTTTATGCATGTGTTTGCCAATATGTGTTGTTTGTTAGTGGAGAGCAGAGCTCAATAGGATGTGATCCAGTCCGAAAGGCTGGATGCTGGTTGTGTGCTGATAATTTAGAAGTTATGCATGTGTTTGACAATTATGTGTTACTTGTTAGTGGAGAGCATATCTCAATAGTATGTTTGCTACAATATTTTATCTAAGTTTTTATTGCTTTGCCACTAAAACAATGCGTGGCTTAAACAAGCTATTGTACTGATATGTAATGAAAATGTTTTGTTTATACTTTCATGAGTGGCAAGTGTGCAAGTAGGTTAATGATTTCCAAGTTTATACTTTTATCACAAGAGCCTTTGATGATGTTATTATTTTTTCTTACAGTTTTCTTTGTCGATTGACAACCTCTCTAGTCGTCACCCATTTTCACTATTTGCTTGGAGTTGAGGTAGGTCAAATACTCTATCTTTTTCTTTGTTGCTAGTGGTTCTTGAAGACTTTGAATTGATTTGTTGATTGTTAGTGAAGAGCTGAGCTCAATAGGATTCCGGTTGTGTGCTGGTAGATTAGAAATGATGCATGTGGTTGCAATTGAATATGTTGTTTGTTAGTGGAGAGTTGAGCTCAATAGGATGCTGGTTGTGTGCTGGTAGATTAAAATTGATGCATGTGGTAGTATACTTTATATGTTGTTTGTTAGTGGAGAGCAGAGCTCAATAGGACGGATGCGTCAATTCTATGGCTTGATTTCCATTTTTATGTCCTTATTAACGTTTTTGTCGCTAAAATTGTGCTATGTATATGGAGTTAAATTTGTATCTTCTGTTATGGTTAATTAGTTAAAATAGCCTTAGTGGAGAGCAGAGCTCAATAGGATGTGACCCTGTCAACAAGGCGGGATGGTTGTTGTGTGTTGCTAATTTAGAAGTTATGCATGTGTTTGACAATTATGTGTTACTTGTTAGTGGAGAGCGGAGCTCAATAGGATGTTTGCTACTATATTTTATCTAAGTTTGTATTGAAATATGCTTCAATATATATTTGTTGAAGTATGCTGCAATTCTTATAAGTCAATGATTTTATTTTCTGCTGGAGTTAATTATTAAGTTACGAAAGCCTTAGTTTCCTATTTGAGATTCAATATTAATGAGCATGCGTACCTTATCAAGGCACGCATGCTCATTGTATTGAATCTTGAATTGTCCAAGTGGGACAGTTTGGGAAAAAACCTTTTTCACACTCGTACAATAGTCATTTCAATGTTCAAATGCCTTATATACTTGTTGAAATCTCGGTCTGATGCATTTCCTTTTGTTCTCCTAGTGCATACTTGATCGCGGTGATTCTCACCGTGCTCGAGTCGTGTATTTGGAGACCGATGGGAAATGCTGCCAAAATTTTGTCAAGTATAAGGTATTTGAATATGGGAATAACTATTATTAGCCGAGTGTGGTAAAGGTTTCTTCTCGAATGGGATAGGTTCATACCTTGTCATAAGAACGAGATTGATGGAGTTATTGGAATGCACCGTAATATATAAGTGTTATTGTAGGATTGGTCTGGCTATTTAATTGCCAGCAATGGATATTCCGGAGAATCGGAAATGGATGTATCGTAGGTTGGATCGAAATAAATGTCTTAGGGAAGAGTATAGAGTTGGAGTGGGTGAGTTTATAGAGTTTGTTGTTAGCGAGGATATATTTATATGGCTGGGCGGTGATCATTTGAGGTGTCCTTGCAAAATATGCAAGTGTCAATCTTTCAAAAGCGTGGATGGAGTTGTAGCCGATCTTTATGAGAAGGGCTTCACGCTTGATTACTATTGGTGGAGTAACCATGGTGAGACGTTTCCTGATTTAAACCTGATTGTGTTTGAAGGTTCGTACTATGGAAGTGGTGACTAGAGTGAAGAATTGAATCCATACGAGCAGATGACAATGGATCATGCTGGACCATCGGTTGGTGTTGTACTAGAAGAAGATGGGGGAGAAGATGGTGGAATGGGTTCCCAATACATAGAGGAGAATCCGAATCCCGAAGCTCAAAGATTCTATGATATGCTGAGTGTTGCACGATCTCCATTGTGGGAAGGATGTCGGGAGTAGACGGAGTTGTCGATATGCATGGAATGGTTGAGTATCAAATCTGACTACAATATGCAAGAAGGCTGTTTTAATCGCCTCACCAGGTCAGTGTCCAAGGCATTGCCAGAAGACAATCGGATGCCTACTAGTTTTTATCATGCTAAGAAGTCTGTGGAAAATTTGGGTCTGGGTTGTTTGAAAATTGATTGTTGCCCGAATGGATATATGTTGTACTATAAGGATGATTCATAGGAAAGTATAACATGTTGTTGATTTTGTGGTGCGGATCGGTATAAGACAACCACTAGGATGGGCATTGAGAAGAAGAAGTCGCTAAAAAAGATGTGGTACTTTCCGCTCGTGCCAAGACTTACAAGATTGTACTCTTCGATGGCCACTGCAGCTCACATGAGGTGGCATAGTGAGCATGAGAGGGAGCAAGATGTCTTGTGTCATCCATTTGATGGAGAAGCTTGGAAGCGTTTTGATTTCATATGGCATTTTCGCAGGACCTCGGAATGTCCGATTGGGGTTATCTACTGATGGATTTAATCCTTTTGGGCAGTCTGGAAAAGCATACTCTTGTTGGCCGGTTATCCTTACTCCATACAATCTTCCCCCGGGGATGTACATGAAGCGGGAGTTTATGTTCCGAACAGTCATAATTCCAGGTCCGTCTAATCCAAAAGGTAAGATTGATGTGTACTTGCAGCCGCTTATAGATGAGTTGACGATGCTGTGGAATGATGGTGTGTTGACATATGACGTATCTTTGAGGCAGAATTTCATCATGAAAGCAGCTTTGATGTGGACGATCAACGACTTTCCCGCCTATGGGATGATGTCGGGTTGGATGACCGCGGGGAAGCTTGGATGACCAATATGTATGGAGCGATCGAAGGCATTCATGCTTAAAAATAGTCGAAAGATCTCATATTTTGATTGTCATCGTCAATTCCTTCCAGAAGATCATCCTTATAGGTGGAACAAGAATGCATTCAAGAAGCGTTGTGCGGAGACAACACCGCCTCCACCACGTTTAACTGGTCCTATTGTATGGCGCATAGTACAGTACTTACCGCTCGTCCATGAATCCCAAGGAGAACATGTTCCTGATTAAGGCGTCAACCATAATTGGACAAAACAAAGTATATTTTGGAGGTTGCCGTATTGGAGGACGCAGCTACTCCGTCACAACATTGATGTCATGCATACTAAGAGGAATGTGTTTTTGAATGTGTTTGACACTGTGATGGACATCAAGGGGAGGACAAAGGATACAAATAAATCCCGATTGGATCTGGTTGAAATTTGTAATCGGAAGGAGCTTGAGTTGCAGGACGGTGGTCGTGGCAGACTTATCAAACCGAAGGCAAGTTATACACTAAGCAAAACACAGAAAGTGGCCGCCTGTAAATGGGTTAAAGAACTAAAGTTACCAGATGGGTATGCTTCCAATCTGGGTAGATGTGTTGACATTAAGGAAGCAAAGTTACATGGAATGAAGAGTCATGATTTCCACGTGTTCATGCAATGGTTGCTTCCAATTGCGTTCGACGCATTACCGAAGCAAATTTGGAACCCACTTGTTGAGCTTAGCCACTTTTTCAGGGAGCTTACATCGACAACACTAAATGTGAATCAATTAAAGGATATGGAAGTCAAGATACCCGTTTTGTTATGTAAGCTGGAGCAAATCTTCCCGCCGAGTTTCTTTGATTCCATGGAACACCTGCCAGTTCATCTACCTTACGAAGCAAGAGTTGGTGGGCCAGTCCAATACCACTGGATGTATCCATTTGAGAGGTAAACAACATCAACTATTTTACTTAATACATATGAAATTCACGAACACGAAATCGTAGTTTAGCTTTCCCTAAAACAAGTAATTATTTGTATGTATCCCTCTTTAATAGGTTCCTGCACTCCCTTAAACACAAAGTCAAGAACAAGGCACGAGTGGAGGGTTCCATTTGTGAAGCATACTTAGTAGAGGAGACTTCCACTTTTGCCTCTTATTACTATCCGGACGAAGTTAACACGAGAAGGACAAGGATGCCTAGAAATGTTGATTCGGGCGAAGGAAGTTCAACTAGTCCTCCTATATCAATATTCAACTATCCGGGCAGATTTAGTGGCAAATCAAAAGGATATTTCTTAGAGCAGCATGACATTAATGATGCTCATCTGTATATCCTTCAAAATTGTGAAGAGGTGGCGCCATATTTAGAGTAAGTTTCTACAATGTCTTTTATAAGTTCAATTGACATTTATGATTATTAATCGTCCTGTTGTTAATCTCCCATATGTAGGATGTACGGCAATTTTCTAAGGGATCTCCAACCTGACATTTCAAACGATCAGGTTGATCAAGAAATTACTTCTCACTTTGCTACGTGGTTCAGTAAATATGTAGGTTAAGCATCTTCATTTGTTGCAATACATTTTATCTCCTTAAATATATAGCATGTATAAGAATAATATAATATTTGATTTTTTTAGGTACTAGATCCAGAAAACAATGTTCAAAATCCATTGTTGACAAAGTTGGCATGGGGGCCTAACAGATGGGTTACACCATGGAATACTTACATTGTCAATGGATATAAATTTAACACAAAAACATTGAATGAAGGAATGCAGTCGTGTAACTATGGTGTTTGTGTGCGAGCCACTAATGGCAATGTAGAGGATGATTTCTATGGGGTTCTAACTGACATCCTTGAACTTGATTATACCGGTTTCCCCGTGATGAAGTTAGTTATCTTCAAGTGTGATTGGTTTGATCCTACTCTTGACGTAGGGACAAAAATCGATAAAAAATATGGTATTGTTCAAGTTAGGCTGTCTTGAAGGTATAATAAGGCATACGACCCATTCATTTTTTCACAACAGGCAGATCAGGTTTATTACTCGCCATATCCCGAAGGACATCAAGGCTGGTTGGGTGTTATTAAGATAAAGGCTCGCAGTATAATTACTGATAATGTAATCAACCAGCCTGAAAAAGATGCTCCGTACCAAGATGATGAGTTTTCAAGACCCCACGTACCGTTGCAAATTACACCGGACATTATTGTTAATTCTCTGGCGGACATTTCCGAAAATGGGGAAGAAGCTGAAAGAGAGTTAATGGATCAATACGAGTTGGACGCATCTAGCGAAGGCACGTTCCGATCAAGTGAGACAAATGAGAGTGATGGTGAATTTAGTGACGGAGATTTTACTTAGGTAATTTATTTATGTCATAATTCATTGTGTAAATGTCACTCTACTTAGGTCATTTATTTTTGTATTATTTACACTGTTGTGTAATCATCTTTTCATTTTTCACACAGATGGCAGATTCCTCTAGAGGTAGGGGTCGTCGTGGAGGTCGTGGCAGAGGTCGTGCACCCCCTTCAGATCGTGGCCACCCTACCAGCACCTCTGTGGACGGGACACCTCAGGGTGATGGAGTTGCACCCCCTACCCAGCCTCATGTGGTCGGGACACGGGCTGCACCCTCATCATCCACACCTAAGATAGGACCATCATCATCATCGGGGCAGGAGAGTCGTGGTCCATCCGACAGGAGGATTCTTCTTATCCACAAGGGGGATAACGAGTAAGCTAATTTAATTTTTTAATATATATAAAGTATCGTTAATTTCTATTTACTTGTTTTTTTAATTTATTTGTAACATTTATTAATGCTCTAATTTTGCTGCAGCTTTCTGCCCGTGAAGGGCCCTTCTGATTCGATATCGAAGATCCTGCGACACAAGTTTGATGGTCCATGGCCTACATGGAAGGCCATCCCAGGGGCCATAGGGATCAGTTGTTTCTAGAGTTTAAGATAACAATTTATTAAGTTATTTAAATTAAATTTACATTATATATACATATATATATATATATATATATATACACACACGAATTTCCTAACAACTGTACGTTGCAGAAAGAGTATAGGTGGGACGTAGCTTTAGAGGGTCTCGTCAGGGACATATTTGAGCATAAAGGCTCACTGGTCATGAAGAATCTGACGAACAAGCTGAGGAAGGGTAAGAATAAGGGGAAGTGGGTGGATCTTGAGATCAGGAGGCAGCTGGACCAGTACTGGGCTACTGAGAAGTTCCAGGAGATCCAGGACACAGCTCGGCGTAATCGAGCTTCTGATGGTGGCGCATGTGCTTGGACCGGCGGGTCTAAATCAGCCGCCGCCCACTACGACGAGCTGGTAATACATTAAACCTTTGACTTATTATACTATTTGATTAGTTTTATTTTTAATTATTCTTATGAATTTAAGATTATATTTTTCTGTGCAGAAAGCACAGAAACAGCGAGCCCCCACTGCTATGGAGTTGGTGGAGAGGACGAAGAAGTTGAAGTCGGGGACATGGGTCAACGACAAGGCCCGTAACTATGCTGTAAGCAAAAAAACAATTTAGTGTTTACTTGTAATTTATTATAAATGATTTGTTAATATTGATTATAATTTTAACTAAATCTCTTACTATACTTTGTAGGTGGGCTTCAACGAGAAGAAGGACGATGCCATATCACGTGCCTCACAGTCACAAGATGAGGCCTTGACTGGTGATGGGCCCAGCTCTCCTATCTCCGTCGACGATAATGCCATTTATTTGGAAGTCGTCGGGGGCAGGAACAAGAAGGGGCACGTGTATGGCCTCGAACACCTGGGAGGTGAGTTTATCGCTTCATCATCCGGCACACCTGCTCCTTCCTACACCGATACCGTCCCTCAGGAGCAGTTCAACCAAATGCAGGACACCATCATGCAGCTGAACGCGGAGCTTCGGGAGAAGAGCGAGAGAGAGCAGTAGATGGCGAACCAGATTGCACAGTTGACTGAGGCACACCAGCAGCTGATGTAGACGAGCATCGAGCAGGGCCAGACACTGTGGCTGGTGTTGGAGCAGATGAGGATCCAGACTCCAGTTGCTCAGGGTGATGCTCTGACAGTTGTGCCACCTGCTGTCGTTCCTCCAGTTCCGCCGCCAGCTACCGATGCTGCTACTGCAGAGGACGATCAGATAGCAGACGTCGGTGGTACGGACACTGAGGATGATTGGATTCCTCCACCTCCCCCTCATCATGACTGATTTTTTTTTCATATTTTTGACTTTAAACGATTCTTGTACGACACTTTGGATTATTTTTATATATATATTCATTATTTATTATGATTGTATATTTCATTAGTAATTTGGTGTGTTTTATTAGTATTTTTGCTAAACTTTAAAGAAAAACAGAAAAAATTTATTATTTTAAAAATTTAATTTTAAAAAAAATAATAATAAAAACCAGTTTAGCGACCGAATTAGAAACCAATAATTCGGTGGCTAAACTTTAGTTACCATTAACAGATTGTAGTCTAGCGACCGAAAATCCGTCGCTAATATAGGTTAACAATAACCAACATTGGCGACCGAACTAGCGACCGATTACCCAAACAATCGACCAACCGTGTAGCGACCATTTTTTATTATTTAGCGACCGCAATTACGGTCGCCATTTAGCGACCAAATTATTATTTCGGTCTCTAAAAGGTTAGCGACCAGGTTATCAGCTACCACCATGAATCGGTCGCTAATTCGGTCACTAAATTAAATAGAGACTAAATTAGAAAGTTTAGCGACCGAATATGCCGGTCGCTAAACAGTTCTTTTTTTGTAGTGATTTCTCCATTAAACATTGAGTATAATTTTTAAAGCTTCTTAAAAAATTTATCTGATTAACTGAATTGAGTACTGACCACTGTCAGGCTTGTCAAACAACAATCAATGACAACATCATAACAATATTCCCAAGCAGATCATGCATCACAACACCATAATATATAACTGCAATAACTAATTAAATGCCGATAAACAAACACAGATAAATATCACAACTTTAATCAAGCACCACAACCATAAACAAAACACCACAACCACCATTAAATTATACAAACCACACACTAATCACAAATAGTTATTGGGAAAAATCCCTCAGGTAAGCTCCCCTTACCTCTCGAAGCTCCTCAGTGAAATTAAAAGAACTATTTCGATTGTCGGAAACCCTCGTACGCCGTAAAACAATTAACCTTCAACAACACATCCAAACAACCAATCAAAACAAATACTTAATCCTCTCTAATAGGTCACGGCCCCTTAGGGTTTTGTGGCTAAAAATCTCCAAACTTGCTTAAGTCATGGATCAATGATCCTAATATACTTAAGGAAATGGATTAAGGCTAAACAACAAAGTTAAGAATCAAAACCATCCTAACCCTCTAAATGGTAGATTCGGCCAACACAAGGATATAGGGTTAGGGTTTTCATTTTTGACAAACCAACTTAGATTTAACATAAACATTTATTAACTAGATGATTACATGATCACTTTGATAAAACTTAACAAAATCATTCAAGTTCCTCACTAATGAATTTCGGCCAAGATATGAAAGACATGGTTAGAAATTTCAACTTGATACAGGAACTTGGATTTAGCAAGTACATACCCTAGAAGCATGAGATCTGTGATCATTTTCAAGTAGAAAAACAACAAAGTTCCTCCACCTCTCACTATAGGTTTCGGCCATGCTCAAAAAAATGAGGACGAAGATTTTGTTTCCAACAATCTCTTAGATCACGATAGTAGAGATAATAATAAGAACATAGAAAGTGGTTTCACATTTTTAGGATTTTTCTATGATTTATGGTGATTTTTCAAAGTTATGAACATAAGCTTGAATCTAGTTTGAACATGGTGATTTAAGAGTTCAAAACATGAAAACTTATGAAGAACATGACATTAAATGAAGGTAGAGAGTAAGAATCACCTCTTGAAGAACAAGAAATGAGCAAGAATCACTAACTTCCTTTGAAAACTCAACCCTTTTCACTTGTAAGAAAATGGAGTTTTTGGGAGTTTGGAGAGGATGAAGAAGAATGTGGAAGAATGGATAAGCTCCTAGCTTCTTCAAGAGATTATGGCAGCCACAAGGAGACTTGGCCATGCGAAATTGGGCTTGACAAAAGCCCAAGTCCATTACCAAATTTTGCAACATAAAAAATGCTTAAGACTTTAATCAAAAACCTAGGAAATTGGTTTTCATGGAATAACTCTTGGCCACGAAATTTGGGTCTCAAAACTGCAGCCCAACATGATTTGGATGAGTGAAAAATTGATCCACTTCACTTAGTGTATCATAGAAACTGGTTTAGGGACCAAAGTGCAATTAAAAATAAGTTTAAGGCCCAGAATGCAATTTCCATAGAAATTGTCATCATGAGGCCATGTGCACCATTAATGTGTTCACATGGGTGACTCACCATATGTGACTCATTGGTATCATCCGTTAGTGGCTCCCGGAAATCCCGTAATCTGCTCCGTTGTTTCCCCGATTCAATATGACACCCGGATAAAATATAATATTTCATTTTTTAGTGAAATATTTCAAAATAACCAAAATCGTAGGAAATTAAATAAAAACCTTAAGTTTTTCATTCACGAGTTAAAATTAGGTCATCTGAGCTGTACAATTATATTGTCAGTGAAATTCACAGACCGGGTTTCGCCTGACTTTTCAACCTAAATTTTAACCATAACTCTCTACCACCAAGTAGAGTGTAAATATGGTTTTGGAATAATTAAAATAATTCTCTAAGTCTCAGATAAAAATATAAACGTAATTATATAAATTTCTAATATTAGAAAACAGTGAAAAGTCGCGGTGTTACAGTGAGCAGAATTAAATCCATTATCATTAATAATATTGAGTTTCAACATATTCTCACAAAGGTATCCCTTACCTACAAACATTCCTCCATTGGAGAGACTAAACTTGTCTCCCTCAAATTCTCATTTAAACCCGAACTTATTAAGTAACGGTACAGAAATTAAATTCTTCCTAACATCTGCTACATAATAAACATCTACAAGAGTGACTACTTTTCCCGAAGTGAATTCTAGTTCCACCGTCCCTTTGCCTTTAACTTGGACAGTTGATGCATTTCCCATATATAGAACGGTTCCATCTTCTTCATTAATTGTCTTGAAGAGATCCTTGTTCTTACACACATGGCGAGTTGCACCAGAGTCAATCCACCATGTTGATTTCGGAAATGGTCACAACAAGATTGTCCTTTGTTGCACTAGATTCCTTCTCATTTTTCTTCTTCAAGAAACGAAAATTCCTCTTGAAATGTCCAAGTTTTCCACAATGGAAACAACTTTTTGTATATTTCTTTTTCTTGTAGTCATTTACATTGTTGTTTCCTTGAGATTTTTCAAAATCTCGATTCCTCTTTTTAGGGGACGTACCAGATTTTCCATCCTCGACTACATGCACCTTCTCATGTACAGAATGATCTTTAGTATCATCTTGCTACGATACTCTTCTTCTAAACGAAGGTGATTACCCAACTGTTCAAGAGAAATGTCATCTTTCCGATGTTTAAGACTTCTTTTAAAGTCTTTCCATGAAGGAGGAAGTTTGTCGATGATTGAGGAGTCAATGATGGTTTCATCCATGTGCATATTATGTTGTTTGTAGTTATTGAGAATACGTTCAATTTCATGCATTTGTTCTATGATAGGAATGCCATCAACCATTTTATAATTATTTAAACGACTAACAAGAAATTTCTTACTTGTTGCATCCTCCATCATGTATCTTGCCTCAAGTTTCTCCCATTGTTCTTTGGAGGATCCCGCATTTTGATACACATCGAACAATGAGTCGGTCATACCATTCAAAATATGCCACATGCAAATGTAGTCATCATTCACCCACTTGTTCCTCTCACGAGTTTCATTGATGGTCTCATCTTATCTTTCCTCTGGTCTTGGTTTGTTCAAAACATACACCACCTTCAATGTTGTAAGAAGGAAGTTCATCTTATTTTGCCAACGATTAAAGTTTCCACCTTCGAACTTCTCAAGTCTGATAAAGTCAGAGTCATGTCCTTCAATGTTGCAGTCATTATTACATAAATCGAACCTAAAGATTGTTAGATAATGGGGTATGACCTGCAACAAAGAAGAGAAGAACAAAGGTAATGCGCAATCTCAAAAGTGTGTAGGAACACTAGGCTTTAGGTTCGATTCGCCCCCACCAATCTCTCCTCGTAGATTGGATGCAACAGGTGTAACTGGCGAATCCCCTCCAGGATACAATGGAGAACCTTGGTTTGGTCTGCACACCCTAAACCAATCGTATCGATAATGACAGTTTACAGAACAATAGTCTCCTTAACTCTCTTTGCGCATAAGGAAGAAAAGAAGGTGATTTGGAGTGAAGAATCGTTGAGAGATTCTGAGATTTTTCATATCCTTCACTGCATGCAGATCATTCTATTTATAGACCAACTCATGTCACTTGGTGAAGCAAAACAACCTTTCGTAGGATTCTGCAACAGTTAAAATAATGACTTAAGTAATATTAAAATTACACTAACATCAAAGAGAAAGCCTCGGCCTAGCTGTCAATGGATACGCCCCATCAACCTTCAGGTACCATGTTCAAGTTTTGGTCAGTTACATAAAAATTCAAAATATGCATGTGTTAGGACTTGAAGATGGACCGCATGGTTTACAATGAAGGGACTCAACCACTCTGCCAACCGAAATTTATTTTTCAAGTATCACTATTATATTAATTTAATCATTACCAAGCAACCTTTTAGTAACCATTTTGAAAATCTCTCATAGAATCTGCAACAAACAATAAATCCAATAAAAAAATTAAACAGTGCCTAATCAAAATAGACTCACTATGTGAACATAACAAAGATCTGTACACCAAATTACCAGAAAACTAATTAACAAACATCACATCTATTTACACAATTTTTTGTATAAGGTGTTTTCTCGGGCTATTTTGATTACTATCCAGGTGTTGCCTCGTCATAGTCAACTGATCTTTTGACTGAA
This sequence comes from Sophora flavescens, assembly GCA_030762895.1. Lineage (NCBI taxonomy): Eukaryota > Viridiplantae > Streptophyta > Magnoliopsida > Fabales > Fabaceae > Sophora > Sophora flavescens. The sequence continues at coordinate 158,311,335 of CM061068.1, forward strand.
AATTAAAATGAGTCATGTTTGGCAATTATCATATCTTGGATGCAGGACCTGGAAGTTCAAAACTTGGTTTTCCAACAACTGCTGCAATTATTTTTGCACGGTTAATTTTAGTGCCTCCTGCTGGACTTGGCATTGTGATGTTGGCTAACGAGCTTGGTTTCCTAGTCCCAGATGATAAGATGTTTCGATTTGTCCTACTCCTTCAGCACACAGTGCCGACATCTGTACTTTCCGGTAATTCCTAGTCCTCATCCTCCTTGATAGATATTTCAGAACTTATTCTTAGGGTTGAAGTAAAAGAAAACTGTTACCACTTACCACACATTTCACTTCCACGAACACTAATTTTTCTTGTGTTGACCAAGTGGGTGGAAGGTTGGGAGATTGTTGCGGCTTTGGTCTTTCTTTTTTTAGCTAACTAGGTAGCCGTCCATTCGTACAGGTCACGTATGCATGTTTAAGAACAGCTTTATATAAAATTCAACTTTAGTTAGAATCAAACATAACTATATATACATAAAGGCATTCAACATAAGAGTATTATTTGTACTTAACAGATATTCGTAAAGTGTTTAAGAAGAGTGAAAATGCAAACTCATATGAATAATCGGTAATTCAATCCTTAGTAAACTATATGATTCCCTGCATCTTTGTTAAAGGTTGACCTTAAAACAAATGAAAATCCAACTCAAGAAGCCACATATATAATCAAAATAATGTTAGCTTACAACAGAGATAAGACCTAATTTTTTTGTTGAACGGAATGTTCATCTTGAATTTACATAAGTGTATCAAATATTTATATGATTCAAAATTACACTCACTAGTGCAGAAAAAGGATTCTACATCGGAGTTTACACATCGGTTTCTGAGAAACCGATGTGTAAAACGAGGCGGTGGCATTTTTGAAATTAAAACCAAATTATTACACATCGGTTTCTAAATAACCGATGTAGAAAAGTATAAAGAAAAAAAAAGAAAATAAAATCTTACTTTTACACATCGGTTTCTATATAACCGATGTAGAAAAGTATAAAGAAAAAAAAAAGAAAATAAAATCTTACTTTTACACATCAGTTTCTATATAACCGATGTAGAAAGAAAAAAAAAATCTTACTTTTACACATCGGTTTCTAATAACCGATGTAGAAAATTATAAAGAAAAAAAAAAAGAAAATAAAATATTACTTTTACACATCGGTTTTTAGTAACCGATGTATAAAATTTAAAAGAAAAAAATCAGAATTTAAAAGTTTAATGTTTACACATCGGTTTCTCTATAACCGATGTGTATAAGATGTTTAACACATCGGTTTTGCGTATAACCGATGTGTAATAGTCCCAATTTTTCTTTTTCCCTCCTTCGCTTCCGCGCATTATCCCATTTTTCAGAAAACCCCATTCTTTCTCTACTAACGCTTTTCCCAACACATTGTTCCTCCCTCCTCCGCGACCTAGTTCCCCTCCTCCCCCAAACATCAACTCACCACTACCACCATCTCTGCATCTGAACCACCGCGAGCACCACCACAACCCTAACCTGACCTGCATTTTTCGTGCAGCCCTTTGCACCACCGCGCCTCTCTGTAACCCAAACACCAACTCATTCGGTTTTCACTCACCACCGCCACCACCACCACCGTGTGTGCCTCTCTCATACCTTCATCGTCGCGACCATCATCTCTGGTGAGTCTCTTCTCTTTCTACTCTGATCTTCTCTCATCTATCTACTCTATCTTTGAAGCTTCAATGTCATTCTCTCCTTTCTCATTGAAGCTATCTGTCTCATTGAAGCTTCGGCCGCCACTTCTCTTCCCTTCTCCACTCCGCTCAGTTGCGCAATAAGAACCCTAACCGCGTGAACCTTAACAGAGAGTAGTTGGCAACCCCTTCAACGTCTGTGCCCTCCTCTTCTCACAAGTCACCTTTAGCGGCCGCATCCTTTAGAGGTAGGTTTCTTTCCTTCACTGGTTATTGGTGGTTATTGCTCGTTAGTTCTATATTGCTAGTTATTTATTTGGAAAACAGAGTTCATATAATGTTGTCCTGGTGGTTACTGTTGGTTTGTTCTTCTCTAATTGGTGGTTATTGCTGGTTAGTTCTCATATTAAGGTGTTAAGTGCTACATACCGAGTAGTTCATTGTATTAGGTAGATGATAAGTGCTAGGTGTTTCCCTTGAACATAATGTTTGAAAACTAGTGTCAAGAACATAATGTTTTCTTCTCATAATGTTTTAAGATCACTTTCTAGTTACTAGATTTCATGAGAAGAAAACATTATGTTCTTGACACTAGTTTCGTGGAATGAAGGAATTACCACTCTCTTCTACATCTATAAATAGTTCTGTTAACATTTATTAATTGAAGCATTATGTTTATTGATGTTTGAAAACTGAAAAATTATGAAGCTAATTAATGCTCGGTCAAATTTATTGGTCTCCTACATTCTTTCGTAGCTCACTAGAGAGGGATAAGAACCTCATTTTTTAGGAGAAAAATGCTAAGCATGTTGGACATCAATCAATGGAATGATGAATATTGTCTTTGGTTTCATTATAAAGTAGGCAAGTCATTAGAAACACTTGATGTGAGGATCATCTCCATTTGAGGTCCACATGGGTATAGTTTTTTGTTGGGGTTGGATTTCTAGTTTACTAGGTAATAGGCTTATTGTTGGCATTAAAATGATGATTAACATATATTAGGATGATGTTTTAGCCAATTACTCAATTAAGAAATATATGGTTGTTAGTTTTTCAAATACTAGTGCGCTTTTCCAATCTCCCCTTGCATTGGACTTGGGGATTGGAGTGTTTTATTATTTTTCTTAATGTTAATTATTTAGTAAAGCCTTAGTTTCCCGTTTGAGATGCAATACTAATGAGCGTACGTGTACGTGTACGTGCTTAATGTACCGCTCATTGTGTTGGATCTTGAATTGTCCAAAGTTGGACAGTTTGGGAAAAAACTTTTTCTTAATTCAGTTATAATAGTTATTCATTGATTTTAATGTTATATACTTGATGAAAGTTCGGATTGATACATTTCCTTTCGTTCTCCGGGTGCATACTTTATCGTGGTGGATGTCATCGCGTTCAAGTAGTGTACGTCGGAGACCGCGGGGAAATGCTGCCGAAATTTTGTCGAGTATGAGCATGAGAGTTAAGGACTAACTGTTAACCGAATGTTGAAAAAGTTTCTTCTCGAATGGGATAGGGCCATACCCTGTCATAAGAAGTGGTTGATTAATATGTTGGACTAAGTACGAAGGTATTGGTTTAGTCATGGATCGCGGTTGGATGAATGCTAGACGGACAAGTGATGAGTATGAGAATGGAGTGGAAGATTTTCTACAGTTTGCAAAAACAAATGCTCCTGATAGTGGTAACGGAAGGTTTTATTGTCCTTGTGTTAACTGTTTGAATGAGAGACGACTAGAAGCTGAGGAGATACGTGATCATCTTATTTGTGAGGGGATTTTCAAGAGTTATACAACATGGATATGCCATGGTGAATCGTTAGACAGGCCGAGGGTGTCGGATAGAGAGGAAGTTGATGACGTGGAAATGGACGATGGACTAGAGGACATGATCCGTGATGTTGGGCAAGAGTCTTTTCGGCGCGCACATGTGTATGATACTTTGTGCAGTGATGCGCAAGTGGCTTTGTATCCGGGTGCACTAATTTCACCACGGTTGTCGGCGGTGTTAAGATTGTTCAATGTGAAGGCGAGAAATGGGTGGAGCGATAAAAGCTTTACCGAATTGCTTGAGTTGTTGAAAGAAATGCTTCCAGAAGGCAACACATTGCCATCTCGAAACTGTGAGGCGAAGAAGATATTGTGTCCGATGGGTATGGAGTATAAGAAAATACACGCTTGCCCCAATGATTGCATATTGTACAGAAAGAGTTTGAAGAGATGCACGAGTGCCCCCAGGTGTGGGGTATCACGCTACAAAGTGAAGGATGGTGATTCTAGTTGTGATGTGGTTCACCAAAGGTCCTCCTGCGAAGGTGTTATGGTATCTTCCCGTGATTCCGCGGTTCAAGCGATTGTTTGCTAATGTAAATGACGCAAAGAACATTAGATGGCATGCAAATGAGAGGAAGTGTGATGGACAGCTTCGCCATCCGGCCGATTCTTTGCAATGGAAGAGAATTGATAGTTTGTTTCCGGATTTTGGCAATGAGCCCAGAAACCTCAGGCTTGGACTTGCTACCGATGGAATGAATCCATATGGAAACTTAAGTAGTATTCATAGTTCATGGCCTGTTCTCCTTGTAATTTACAACCTATCTCCTTGGTTGTGCATGAAGCGCAAATACATTATGTTAAGTATGATGATTTCGGGTCCTAAACAGCCAGGAAATGATATTGATGTTTATCTGAGTCCCTTGATTGAAGACTTGAGAATGATGTGGGATGAAGGCGTTGATGTGATCGACGGGTATTGCCGTGAGACATTCAGATTGCGTGCCATGTTATTTTGCACCATCAATGACTTTCCAAAGATACGGGAACCTGTGTGGGTATAGTGTTAAGGGGCATAAAGCATGTCCAATATGTGAAGAAGGCACATGTTACCATCAACTGCAACATGGAAGGAAGACGGTTTACCTTGGGCATCGGAGATTTCTCCGACGTAATCATCCTTATCGTAGATTGAGGAAAGCTTTCAATGGACTTTCGGAGAATGAAATTGCTCCGGTGGCCTTGACTGGAGAGCAAGTTTATGAAAGGGTGAACAACACTAATGTTATCTTTGGGAAGACCCAGAAGAAGGCTACAGAGAAGAAAATATGGAAGAAGAGGTCGATCTTCTTTGATCTTCCATACTGGTGCAAGCTTGATGTAAGACATTGTATTGATGTGATGCATGTAGAGAAAAATGTGTGTGACAGTTTAATCGGAACGCTTCTCAACATTCAAGGCAAGACAAAGGATGGTGTGAATGCTCGTCTGGATCTAGTTGCGATGGGTATACGAGAGCAGTTAGCTCCACTTAAAGTGGGGGATAAGAAGACTTATTTGCCCCCAAAGATGTCATACTTTATCAAAAAAAGAGAAAAGAAGTTTCTGTGAATGTCTACGGGGAGTCAAAGTGCCATAGGGTTACTCTTCAAATATCAGAAGACTTGTCTCAATGAAAGATCTCAAATTAGTTGGCTTAAAGTCTCATGATTGTCATGTCTTGATGCAACAACTACTACCGGTGGCCATTCGTGACATATTGCCTAAAAAAGTCAGACATGCCATTACTAGGTTATGCTTATTCTTTAATGCTATATGTAGCAAGGTCATTGACACTAAAAATTTGGATGAGTTGGAAAATGAGGCAGCCATTGTATTGTGCCAATTGGAGATGTATTTTCCACCTTCATTTTTTGACATCATGGTTCATTTGATTGTTCATCTAGTGAGGGAGATTAGATTGTGCGGTCCCGTTTATTTAAGGTGGATGTACCCGGTTGAGCGATACATGAAGATCCTGAAAGGATATATGAAAAATCCACACCGTCCCGAAGCATCTATTGTTGAAATGTATGTTGCAGAAGAAGCTATTGAGTTTTGTACAGACTACATGTCAGAAGCGGAACCTGTAGGGCTTCCGAAGTCTCGTCACGAAGGAAGATATGATGGTAAGGGTACACGAGGTATCACTGTTAAGAGCATGGATCGGGAGGAAGTGCTTCAAGCACATTTGTATATATTGAATAACACTGATGAGGTTGAACCATACTTATGTGAGCATAAAAGCATCATCAATGAAACTTACCCTAGAATGAATGAAAAATGGTGTTTGAACAAGCATAACAAGACTTTCTTGAACTGGTTTAAAGAAAAAATTGCAAAGGATGGTACTGCTTCTGCTACATTAAAATGGCTAGCACAGGGGCCTAACTTTGATGTCATATGCTGGAGTGGGTACGATATCAATAAGTTTTCCTTCTATACAAAGTCCCAGGATGACAAAAGTACTATGCAAAACAGTGGGGTTATGGTCGTCGCTGAGTCCATGCATTTCTCTAGTTCGAAAGATAAAAACCCTGTTATGGCATCAGTTTCATACTTTGGAATCATTGAAGAGATATGGGAGGTTGAATAAGTACTTATGCTCTTTAAATTTTGTATAGATCATTCCACTCCTATATATGAGTTTAATTTCAACTTCACCTTCTAAAATGAAGATGTCAAAATGATCCAACCTGTTCAAACATAGACTTGCAAAACAAATGACAATGTAGTTGTGAAAGTTCATTTTGATCACTCCACAATTATTAAGGTAAATGTAGAATATAGATAGGATGTACAAAGATAAAAAAAAAACATTCAGATCAACATATTAAAGTCAAGACGTTCACTAAAAAAGATATAGTTGCAATCATTGTTATAATATTTGCAAGTGATAAAAGATATTCTAATCCTAATGTATTATATGTCCACTACAATCAATCACAGGAAGGTGAAGGAAATACCTAAATGAGTAAATGATATGTCCAAAATTTGCACTTCTTTATGAGATAAAGACATGGGTAATGCATATTGATCCTTTTTTTCAATGCTTGTGTCAATCATTTAAATTGTTGGGAAATCTGTGTGACAATATCTTATCATTGAGATGTAATGGTTAACAAAAACTGCATCCTTTTGTTGACTAAGGTAGGAGCGAGCAAAGCCTGCAATCAGAATTAGTTCATATGATCGTCAGTTTTAATAAATATACCTACTATATGATGCCTATAAAACAGATATAACCATGATATATTAGTTACATCTAACTTGGAATTTTCGCAACTTAGATAATATTACCAAAATTATCCTATATATTGCATCAGTTAAGGACTGTAGTAGATTTATATCAAGATAAAAACCACTTTTTAACCTGCAATACACATAAATATAAATTAGAGTGTAGAAATATGAAAATTACATACACATTTTTGGTGTAAGCCCAATTTTGAGACACTTATATGTTAGAGGTTTTGGAAAACCTCCTTAAAGACAACATTAGTGGTAGTATAATTAATCGCTTTTCCTTCCTTGTCATGTATTAAGATTTTCAATCCCTGCTTGCTCTGAACATAAGAAAATGCCACATATAATTGACCGTGACTGAAAACAGGTCGAGGCAAGTATAGTCCAACACTTGCTAGTGATTGACCTTGAGACTTGTTGATTGTCATGGCATATGAGACAATCAAAGGAAAATGTCTTCTTGTTAGTTTGAAAGGCCATGGTGATCGGGATGGAGACATAGACATCCGAGGAATGTAGAACACATTTCCAATGTTCTTTCTTGTCATTATCTTTGCTTCAATAACATGATTTTCCAACCTTGTGACAATCATACTAGTGCCATTTCATAATCCTTCAGATTGATCTAGATTTCCCAATAGCATTATTGGGGATCCGACCTTTACTTTTATCCTGTGATTAAGTAGACCTGATGTTCTAAGAGAGTTTAGAAACTCAGGAGTAAGTCCTTCAAGTGCCGGATTTTCAGCTGCCTCTGATTTGTCAATAGAGTCTGAGCTTAAATACTCCCTATCATCACCTTCAATTAAGAAAGAAATGTATCATTGTTGTGCAACTTATATGTGTGTGTGTGTGTACATAAAGCAGTCATTATTTAAACAATTACCTGGAATCAAAGACATAACATAATCATTTATTTCATCAACAGTTTCAATCGTTGATGCCAAAATAGCTCTAGATTGTACGAAGTCCTCATTCAAGCATTGATCCACTAAATTAGGATATGTGCTTCGAACTATAGCATCTATGGGATCATCATAATCTGTAATTAGAAATGAGTTAGATATTTCTATTGATGCATAACCATCATTTAGCTCAGACAATTTTCCATCTCCCCACATCTAATATCCACTGTGAAAATTCTTGAAGTTCTAATGCACTGGTGTTGTGGGGACCATGTTGTAGACGCATGTTTTTTGTCAAAGTTAATACTTGACAATATTCCCAAAGATATGAAGCATTTATTGTTGCATTGACAATGTCAGAATGACTTCCTCTTGGAATGACTGGCAGAATCTATCTGAAGTCTCCTCCAAAAATAATTACTTTACCACCAAATTGAGAACTTGCATTATCCTTGAAACTCATGATGTCTCTTAGACTTTTATCCAATGCTTCAAAAAAAAAAACTTATGTGTCATTGGAGCTTCATCCCATATTATTAATTTTGTTTGTTTCAACAGCTCCGCAAGTTCACTTCCCTGATGAATATTGCAAGTTGAATTTTCTAGTGTAGGAACGGGTATGGCAAACTTTGAGTGTGTTGTCCTTCCTCTGGGTAACAGTATAAATGCTATGCCACTGGATGCTACCGTCAGAACAATATGATTTTGTGAACGCAAGGCAGCAGCTAGTGTTTTCCACATGAAAGTTTTACCAGTACCACCGTAACCATAAAGGAAAAACATGCCACCACATTTGTCATTCACATCTTGCATTACTTTATCAAATATAGCTCTCTGCTCATCTGAAAATGTGGTTATCTAATCATTAGCATGAATGATGGAGACAAAAAAAAAAGAGAAAATAGATAATGTAGCTTAGTTGTGATGCCAAAAGAACTTTGTATGGCCTGTAAGAGAATTGAAACAATTTCTGAATTGATCACGCAAAGTAGGTATATCATAATCACGTTCAGTATGAGTCTATTTCCTAATTGACTTGTGATGCTTCGTTCTGGATATGGCATCGATGGATAGTCCTTCAGACTTTTTCTATTTGATTGCAATAGCTTCTCAATGTCTAACAGAGTTGTATTTTGCAAACAACTTCTCAATCTTTCCAACTGTAACAAAAAATGATTCCTCACACAGAAGTAATAACAAAATGAAGGGAAATGATATTAGAAGCTTGTTGAATGTTTACAAAGTGTATATTAAAAAACAAATTTTATGGAACATGTAAAGTTTATCATGATATGAATACCTGCGCAATTCGATTAATTTATGATATCGTTTTCACCTCAGTATTGTGAAAGAACTTGTCTTGGGGTCCAATTTGAGAGCATGCAGACAACTGGCTGATTCGCTGACTATATGATTCATAAACTTTATTTGAATCCAAGCTGCAACATTCATTTAACATTGTTAATTAACTTGACAAAATTCTACAATCAATCATGTTAACTCATTTATCACTTGATCAAGAACTGATACCTGTTTATATACTGTTGTATCTCTGGAATATTCTCATTTATAAAAAGCTTTGAACCATACATGATGTTTTGTGTGGTTATAGGATTTCCTCCTATTAAAACATTGCAATTGACCATATTAAACATAGACATTTAAGTTCAATTAGATACAAAAACATAGAGTATTTAGAATATATGGAACTTTGTTATAACCTTTAGGCTCCCTAATCTTTGCGAGTGTCAAGATAACCACAATCGGACCAAATTTGTGAGTTGCTTCAAAAGTCAACAATTGTGTGGCAAATTGTCCCCAAAGAGTACAACCAAGACTATTACCTCTACAATGTTATTAAGATAAGCAAGCAAGTGTTAAAATAAATGTATGAGAAAAAAAAGGAACTACAGAACAATATGTTAAGCATGTGATTTCGATCTTTTACCTCTGGTCTTTCATGCAGAAGACAACCTTTTTTGGTTGACTCATCTCTATATCAATGACCTCTCCAATCACATCTATAACGGTATACAAAATAAGTCACACTCTAAAGTCACGCAAAAATATGGAGTGCATGAAAATAGATGACAATTACGTACTAAGACATCAGTAGAGGCATGTCCACTCAGTATTTCTTCAAATGTTGTGAAATGATAAATATACTGAAGAATTTCCGAAAGGTCCTGGCTTTTCATAATTGTTCCTTTCTGGAAGATTAGCTTGAAGGGATGGTTAGAACATCTATATTGTCCATCATTACATACAACGTCGAAATTCTCAGCAATATAAGTATTGCCCTCTATAAGTTGAGACTCCCATTGGGCAAGAAGATAATTCTTGACTACAGCTTGTATTTTATCACCCTAGTTTGCAAACAAACAAAGAAATTTCATTAAATGACTGTCTTAGTGTCGGTGACCAACATAAGAAATATAAGATTACCTTTCCATGCATGAAAATCATTTCTAATGACAGTGCAGACGATTGTTCAACACGCCAAAGATTTGTTATTCTGATTTTCAGCTTCCAAGTATCTTTTGTGGAGTTGATCTCCTCAATCAAGTTGACTTTACGTGCCATGCCTCGGAGTTAAGGACGAATTTTGTCTAATAGGACACCATTCAGTACAATGACATAATATGACAACATTCATGAAAAGGAGATAAAACTACATATGTAAATAACATAAATAAAATGCAAGACCATCATTTTACAGGGATGAATGCCATCAAGTTGTCATCTAGAAATATTCATAAATGCTCTTAATGTTGCCAATAGAAAAGTTAAAATGCTTTTCAATCTCTTAAATAACAAAACTAAATATAATATTCAATCTTCTCAAACAAACAGTGAAAAATGATTTCAATTATTACCAACATACTTTTTGTTAATAGCAGTTTGATAAACTATAAAACCACAGTCATTCGTACTATTCTTTCGATGCCCTATTCGTAAGTAACATTGAAGTAAGATAGCTAATACTTAACCTAAAAAAAATGCAAGCTACCTACAGATTTGAAAAAATATAATAAAATGAAAACAACTGAAAAAAACTCAGTAAAAGTTGGGATAAAGAAAAGACACCAAGTCACCAAGAGCATAAGACATACATGCTCGAACTGAGGTCCTTTATAATATGGAGGAATAATATTTGCAATGATTCAATGAAAGGATTGAGCATGGTGAATGTTAATGGGATCAAACTGTTATAAAAGTAATCTATATAAAAAGAGAAATAACATGAAATGTAGAAAAAAGAAAAATATAATACACATAAATTGTTGATAGTGTGAGATGCTAAAGTCCCTATCTTCAAAAGATACTATCTTAGATTGTCAAAAAAAAAACCATCTACATAAAAAAGATGAAGTGCAAAATAATAGTTTTAAATATACCCAACATGCAAGAAACAGTGGTGCAAGAGTGATGAAGAAAAGGAGTCTCACTAGTTTGATGCTGTGTTTTCAAAGAAAATATGCTTCCTTTTCACAGAGAAATTGATAAATAAAATCCCGAATGTGATTGAAAGAGGAAATGAGAGAAGAATAACAAAGAAAAAATTGTGTAAAGAAGCTGCAAAAATGATAAATGATAGAGTCTCAACTGTGGGACATGCTTTGATGGAGAAGAACAATGCAAAATAAAAGAGAAGAAGATAAAGAGGGAGAAGATGAGAAGAGGAAAGTGAAAGAAGAAATGGGTCTGGAGATTGTATATCTTATTTTGCAGAGAGTGAAAATGTGAGATGTGGAATGAGGGAGGAGTAGTACGGGTACCATTGATATTGAGTAGTGGATTTGAAAATTTTATCAAATAGAATGAATGAATTTAATTTGTCTGTGGCAACAAAGTTTTTGTCTTGAACGAAAATGTGAAATTTTCACTTTCTGGCATGATATGACCGAACTGAGATTGAGCAGTGGATTTGAAAAGTTTCACTTTGTCTTGAACGAAAAAGTGGGGTCTTTGGGCGGGATCTGGATGAATGAATTGATGGGAAAAAACCTAGAGATAACAATCTCTAATGAAGCAAATATTTTTCTCTTCATCTGTGCAAATAAATAGGCACAACAAAAATATTCTTCCACAGGATAATATCAATGGCAGAAAAATAGACAGCAATGACACCACAATTTTTAACGTGGAAAACTCTCCAGTGTAGGGATAAAAACCACGGGACCAAGTCCAGCAAAAACTTCCACTATAAATAATAATGGGTATACCAAGTCTTCCTAGAAATACTAGGGAACACCAAATCAACAACACATCACCCAAAAGGTGGATACAAGCAAGCAACAAGAGAGAAACCCCACAACAATGGGTATAACAACTCAGCTCAAAGAGAAGACAAACCAACAATATAATGATATCAAAATATTGCTCTCAACACCAGGAACAACATACTAAAATTTCATAAGGAATAGAGATAGTTTACTCATTTGATGAAGAACACAAAGTTCCTCCCTATTCTTCTTCTCCTCCCTGCCGCCGTAACCCTCTCTGTTACTCCATTTTTCTTTCTTTCACGCCAGGCTCTTTACCACACAACACACTACTTTGCTTTCTTAAAAACCCTTTTTTAAATTTCACTTGGGCTTGGCCCATTAGTAACCATTCCTTTTTTTTTCTTTTACTTAATGTGGGACCCACTTAGGAGTGACCCACCCAACAAATCTCCCCCTCACGACTCAAGTGGGAAGACACTGCTCGACCAAGCCCGCCTTCTTTCTACAGCAAATCAACTTTGTCATAGGCAAGGTCTTTGTCATCATATCTGAACCATTTTCATCAGTATGGATCTTCTCAAGTGAAAATGTCTTCATCTCTAGCGCATCTCATATCCAATGATACCGCACCTCAATGTGCTTTGACCTGGAATGAAAAGTTGGATTCTTGCTGAGATGGATAGCACTCTGACTGTCACAAAATAACACAAACTTCTCTTGCTTGAGGCCCAACTCTTGTAGGAATTTCTGCATCCACAAAAGTTCTTTAGAAGCTTCAGTAATGGCAATATACTCAGCCTCAGTGGTAGACAAAGCAACACATTTTTGTAATCTTGATTGCCAAGACACCGCTCCCCCTGCAAAAGTCATCAAAAATCCAGAAGTAGATTTTCTAGAATCAACATCACCGGCCATATCCGAATCTGTGTAGCCGTCTAACACAGGTTGACCACCCCCAAAGCATAAACATACTCTGGTAGTGCCTCTGAGATACCTGAAAATCCACTTCACTGCTTGCCAGTGGTCTCTACCAGGATTAGAGAGAAAACGACTAACAACTCCAACAGCATGGGCAATATCCGGCCTTGTGCATACCATAGCATACATCAAACTACCAACCGCGGATGCATAAGGAACCTTCTTCATCTATTCTTTGTCTTTCTCACTTGTAGGGCATTGTTGAGAGCTCAACTTGAAATGACTTGCAAGTGGAGTACTAACAGGTTTGGAATTGCTCATGTTAAACCTCTCTAATACCTTCTCAATATACTTATGTTGAGACAACCACAATTTACCATTCTTCCTATCACGAGTAATTCTCATGCCAAGGATTTGTTTTGCAGAATCCAAATCCTTCATAGCAAAGGCCTTGCTCAAATCTTTCTTCAGACAATCAATCTTCTTTGTGTCATGACCAACATTCAACATGTCATCCACATATAGCAAGAGGATAATAAAATCATCATCAGGGAATTTCTTCACAAACACACAATGATCTGAAGTGGTTTTACTATAACAATGTTTCTCCATGAAAGAATCAAATTTCTTGTACCATTGCCTTGGTGCTTGCTTGAGTCCATACAAACTTTTCTTCAACTTACACACAAGCTGCTCTTTTCCTTTGACCTTGAAGCCTTCAGGTTGCTCCATATAAATTTCCTCCTCCAAATCACCATGGAGGAATGCTGTCTTCACATCAAGTTGTCCAACCTCTAGGTTCAAGCTGGCTGCTAATCCAAGCACAACTCGAATAGAGGACATCTTCACCACAGGTGAGAAAATTTCTTCAAAGTCAATACCTTTCCTCTGATTGAAGCCTTTCACAACCAATCTTGCTTTGTACCTTGGTTGGGAGCTATTCTCTTCTGATTTCAGCTTGAACACCCACTTGTTCTTGAGTGTTTTCCTACCCTTAGGCAACTTCACCAATTCAAATGTGTGATTCTCATGCAAGGAATTCATTTCTTCTTGCATGGCCTTCAACCACTCTTCCTTGTGCACATTTACAATAGCCTCTTCAGAACTTTCTGGCTCTCCACCATCAGTGATCATCACATACTCATGTGGAGTGTATCTTTGGGAAGCATGACGCTCTCTAGTAGATCTTCTCAACTGAGGCTCAACTGGTGGCGCAAATGGAACTTCTTCAACTGGTTCATCATAGGGAGGTGTAGGGTCGTCATTTGCATTCCCATCATCTACCTGTATATCTCCCCCTTCAACAAGAGTTCCAGTTGGAGGTTTAGGAACAACATCAATGTAGCTTCTGGCAACCAGTTTTTGTTTCTCAGCTTTCTCAAAATCTTCAATGGTTTGGTCTTCAAGAAATATCACATCCCGGCTTCTGATAATTTTTCTATCAGCTGGATCCCAGAGTCTGTAACCAAACTCTTCATGACCATAACCCAAGAAGACACATTGTTTGGATTTTCCATCAAGCTTGGACCTCTCATTTCTTGGAATGTGAACGAAAGTCTTGCAGCCAAACACTCTCAAATGACTATATGAGACATCTTTCCCTGTCCATACTCTGTTTGGAACATCACCATCTAGTGGCACAGAAGGAGAAAGGTTGATCAAATCCATTGCAGTTCTCATTGCTTCACCCCAAAAGGATTTGGGTAATTTTGCATGAGAGGGCATACACCTGATTCTGTCATTAATGGTACGGTTAATTCTCTCTGCAACTCCATTACGTTAAGGTGTCTTTGGAACTGTCTTCTCAAGCCTGATTCCATGTTCTTTGCAATATTCTTCAAACGGACCCCTGTATTCACCACCATTATCTGCTCCGACACATTTCAACTTGCTTCCTTTTTCTCTTTCAACACTTGCATGAAAGTGCTTGAAGACACCAAGTACCTGGTCTTTAGATTTCAAAGCAAAAGCCCACACTTTTCTAGAGTGATCATCAATAAAAGTAACAAAGTATGAAGCACCACCAAGAGACTTACAATCCATAGTGCAAACATCAGTATGAATTAAATCAAGAACATTTGGCCTCCTATGAGGACCAGAACTACGAAATAAAATTCTATGTTGTTTTCCAACAAAACAATGAGAGCAAGTATTTAGAGGTGTACCTTTCATAGGAAGAGAATTTTTCCTGGCAAGGATGTTGAGTCCTTTCTCACTCAAGTGACCAAGGCGCATATGCCACAAATCAGAAGAAGCATCTTCAACTGCATTCACTTCCTCCTTGCTTAACTTTCCAGGCATCCTGTAGAGAGTAGTGAGGCTTTTTTCTTTTGCCACCACTAGTGACCCTTTGGTGAGCTTGCATATGCCACCACCAAAGTAAGTATGATAACCCTCAATGTCCAAGGCTTTAACAGAAATCAAGTTGAGACGGATATCTGGAACATGTCTGACATTCTTCAATTGTAGCTTGCACCCAATGCTAGTTTCAATCCAAACATCTCCCATACCAACAATTTTACATACCCCTTCATTTCCCATTTTAACTGTGCCAAAATCACCAGCAGTATAAGATGAGAAGAAATCATGCCTAGGAGTGACATGGTATGAGGCTCCAGAATCAACAATCCAACTGGAATCATGGCATGCTAGATTTATAGAATTATCATCACAAACAATGTAAACATCACTATCAGATGCAACTGCAGTTGTGTCTTTATCATTTTTCTTCTCTTTGTCTTCCTATCTTTCTCTTGACTTCTCTCTCTTTAGGAACCTGCATTGTCTTTTGATGTGTCCCACCTTGCCACAATGATAACATTTCACTTCTTTACTAGTCCTGGACTTGCTTCTTGACTTGCTACGACTGTCAGATTTTTCATGCTTATGGAAATGTCTGGTTTGACTTCTCCCCGTGACTCGCAACTAGTGCTTTCGATCGAGTGGAGGTATCATTCAAACCACGCTCCTTTCTTCTAGCTTCTTCATTCAACATGCTCTCTTTTACCATTGACATTGTCAACTTCCCATTAGGAGCTGAGTTAGTCAATGTCACAACCAGAACTTCCCAAGTGTCGGGCAAGGAACTAAGCAACAACAAGGCTTGCAACTCATCATCTAATTTAATATCTGTTGCTGTCAAATCGATTCACGATGATTCTGAAAAATACTCATATGCTCTGCCATCGAATCCCCTTCTTTGTATTTCATATTCACCAGCTTCCGGATCAGAAATGCTTTATTTTGCACATTCTTCCGCTCATACAGCTCAGCCAACTTCTTCCATATTTTCTGGGCATTTGTTTGTGTCTACATGAGGATATACACTGAAATCCAGCCACTGCCTAATCAAAGCAACTGCCTTTCTATTCATCTTCTTCCAATCACTTTCATTTTTATCCTTGGGTCGAGCAGTGTCCCTCTCAATGGGATCATACAAGTCTTTGCTGTATAGCATATCTTCCATGAGGGTCTTCCAAAGTGTATAATTTGTAGAGTTCAGCTTAATCATATTTGGCCCTTGATTTTCCTCCATTTAAATGCACAGTACAAAACAACCTAAGCTCTTGATACCACTTTGTTGGGAAAAAACCTAGAGATAACAATCTCTAATGAAGCAAATATTTTTCCCTTCACCTGTGCAAATAAATAGGCACAACAAAAATATTCTTCCACAGGATAATATCAATGGCAGAAAAATAGACAGCAATGACACCACAATTTTTAACGTGGAAAACTCCCCAGTGTAGGGATAAAAACCACGGGACCAAGTCCAGCAAAAACTTCCACTATAAATAATAATGGGTATACCAAGTCTTCCTAGAAATACTAGGGAACACCAAATCAACAACACATCACCCAAAAGGTGGATACAAGCAAGCAACAAGAGAGAAACCCCACAACAATGGGTATAACAACTCAGCTCAAAGAGAAGGCAAACCAACAATATAATGATATCAAAATATTGCTCTCAACACCAGGAACAACATACTAAAATTTCATAAGGAATGGAGATAGTTTACTCATCTGATGAAGAACACAAAATTCCTCCCTATTCTTCTTCTCCTCCCTGCCGCCATAACCCTCTCTGTTACTCCATTTTTCTTTCTTTCACGCCAGGCTCTCTACCACACAACACACTACTTTGCTTTCTTAAAAACCCTTTTTCAAATTTCACTTGGGCTTGGCCCATTAGTAACTATTCCTTTTTTTTTTCTTTTACTTAATGTGGGACCCACTTAGGAGTGACCCACCCAACATGAATGGATGACAAGTGGCAAAAGGGAGTAATGTTTATTAATTAGGTAATTTATTGAAGATACTGAAATTCATTATTGAAGATAAAAAGGAAAGCAAGTTCCTAGGTAAAAGAGTTAATACCCAAAACTACTTCTAAAACTCTGGAAGGATGGCTCAAACCCTCTTCTAGAACATGATAGAATAAAGAAAAAAGACCAAAAACTTCATAAATTCTTACAATGAAAATTAAGGAGGAGTCAAAGACATGAATAAGTTACACTAGTCTTCTTTTCTCTGTTGAGGTCAGAGTGTCTTGATCTTGCGCCAAATAGGGTTTTTTCTTGCATCGTGATTAAGAGCTCCAATTCCTTACTTTCCTTACGGCGCCTCTTTTGGTACACCTTAAAAGAGACAAAACTTAGATTGAAGAAACTCAAAGACAGTCTCTTCAAATTTATCCAAAAATTACATATATTAAAGATTAAAGATGTGTGATAAAATTGCTGAAAAGACTGGCAAATGATTCTGTGGGTTTGGTTTTGTCAAAACGGGCATTTGGTATCTTCCAACGCTAAACTAAACACAGCATCAAGTAGGGAGTCATAAGGGGGTGGGGTAGCTCAAGTGGTTAGAGGTAAGGGTTTAAGATGTTGGAGGTTTAAGGTTCAATCCTTGGCAAAGGAGAAAAAAATTAACAACTGACATACTAATATTTGCCTATAAAGAAAAAGTAGGGAGTCATAAGGTGATCAAGGTGGTTGGGAAGGAGAGTTAAGGAGTGGAGTGTAAGGAGGTTGAGGGTTTAAACCTCATCCACTAACAAAATACTAACATTAACACACTAACATTTGTGGGAGTTATAAGGTGGTCAAGGTGTTTTGGGGAGGGACATAGGGTTTGGAGTGATAAGGAGGTCATGGGTTCAACTCCCCTCACTAACATAACACACTAATTACTAACATTTGCCTATAAAAAAACACACTAACATTTGCCTACCAAAAACATATCATCAAGTAGCAGCCCTTGAAAGAAGAAAAAAAACCCAAAAGGACCAAAGCACTACAAATGATGAGAGAGCACCAGAGAGAGAAATCTAAGCCTTTTAGTTTCAAGTTGTTGAAGAATTTTTTATGCTAATTGTTCCTGCCAAGATCCGTTTTGTCAGAATCTCGACATAGAACGTGAAACCAAGGGGGTTATTTTATGATTTGGGCTTGACAGAATTCAGTGATTCCGGTCCTACGTATCCCAGTGGGAATCAAAGCCAGACGTAGTTCTAGGTTCATCCCTTGGCGGGGCGGTGATCTCGATCCCTTAATTTTGTATCGGGTGAGTACTAGGGAGCAAGGACTGTTTGATAGTCTCTTGGTCGACGCTAGTTCCTCTAACACGCTTAAGGGAGAGTCACCGGTTTTCAGTCAAAAAGTGTCCTCTTCTTATGAGGGGTACTGCCCCTTTTATAATTTCTGGACTGGGCCGGGTACTTGGGCTCGGTGGCCGGGTTAATAACCTCGGTCAGTACACAAGCCCCCCAAGCTCTGAGCTTAAACAAGCGAAAGAGCTGACGAGTATTAAACCGAGCTGATACTTCGGCCATGTGGACTTTCTTCCTTCCTTATTTCAAGCTGTTACTTCAACCGAACCTTCCTTCCTTTTTGTATTTTAAGGCGTTGAACTCGGCCTCATTTTTACCTTCGACATTGTGCTCGGTTCCTTTAATAATTTCAATGGCTCGAACTCGGCCTTCAGGTTCAGACTTGGCCTTAAACAATTTAATGGCTCGTACTCGGCCTTGAGGCTCAGACTTGGCCTTAAACAATTTAATGGCTCGTACTTGGCCTTGAGGCTCAGACTTGGCCTTAAACAATTCAATGGCTCGTACTAGGCCTTCAATAATTTAGTGGCTCGTACTCGGCCTTGAGGCTCAGACTTGGCCTTAAGAATTTGACTGGCTCGAACTCGGCCACCAAAATAAGATGCCTGCCGAGTAAATACTTCGGCAAGATAAGAGAAAATAGAGCAATATTCACAATAAATTCTTTTATTGGATGGAGTCCGCGGTGTGCCTCGTTAAAACCTCCCCGGTCAAAACCCTTTTTGGGATAAAATACCGAGGTAGGAAAAAGAGTACAGCACCCGACTATATACATCAACTGCAGCTTAGTGCAATGATCGGGCTGTGATCCAAGCTGGAACTTCTCCAACTCCTGAATGGGCTATGTCAATTCTTGGGTCTAGTTCAACAGAGCTGACAGAATTTTCAGACTTGTCTTTTCCCCTGTCTATTCATAATTAGTGCTAGTTGTCTTCAATGTACGAAGTGAATATTGACTTTGTCGACACTGCATCATCCAATGTTAGATAAAATGACTCCTTCCCAATCTTGTCAACAAACTCGGATAATATCAGCTTCTCCATAACCTCCAACCTTGGGTTTACCAATGACACCTTAATTCCATTCTTTTCCAATGTTCTATTTATCCCCAATAATCCTCCAATAGCAGTTGTGTCAATTGATGTCACTCCTGACAAATCGAGTTATGATGTACTCAACAACATCTCCACTCATGTCTTTGCTCACTTCTAATATACCTCATAATCCTTTCTTTGACATAGATAGAATTTTGCAAAGTAAATGGGAGAACCAAGTTGTATAATTAGAGCTCCTGGGATTTTTGAAGCACTATATTGCTCAACATCTCGATATAAACCCAAGTCATTTAACTTTCCAAGCTCGCATGCCGCTGGTCTAGCCATATATAAGAGTGCTCTAAGCACACCGAGTCCAACAGACATCAAGAGGCCAACATCCATGCTTACAAAGGCGACTCCAAGGAAGACAGCCATGCAGATAAGAAAATCAAATTTGTCAACTTTAAAGAGATGGATAGCTTGGGGCCGAGGAATCTTCGTGCGTGGTCTGTCATGGAAAGGGGCCGAGTAGTTATCCTCGGATGTCAGGTGTGCTGACATGTCCTCGGCTTCGGAGGAGTTTGGGCCAAGGCCCATTCGTGGGGGTAAGCTCGGTTGGCCCAGTGTATAGACGAGTCCTCGGTCTTACATTCTCGACCAGTACACACAAGTCCCCCCGAGCTCCGAGCTTGAATAAGCGAAGGAGCTGATAAGTACGAAACCGAGCTTATTCTTCAGCCACACAAACTTTGTTCTTTCTTGATATACGTATTTGATTTGATTTCAATAATTTCGCGGTTCAAACTTGGCCTTTAAAAATTGAACTGGCTCGAACTCGGCCATCAGGCTCAGACTTGGCCTTTAGAGATTTGGCTCGAACTCGGCCATTAGGCTCAAACTTGGCCTTAGAAATTTGATCGGCTCGAACTCGGCCATCAGGCTCAAACTTGGCCTTTAGAATGTAATTGGCTCGAACTCGGCCATTGGCTCGTAATCGGCCCCCAGGCTCAAACTTGGCCTTTAGAATGTAATCGGCTCAAACTCGGTCATTGGCTCGTACTCGGCCACCAGGCTCAAACTTGGCCTTTAGAAATTTGATTGGCTCGAACTCGGCCATCAGGCTCAAACTTGGCCTTTAGAATGTAATTGGCTCGAACTCAGCCATTGGCTCGTACTCGGCCACCAGGCTCAAACTTGACCTTTAGAATGTAATTGGCTCGAACTCGGCCATTAGGCTCAAACTTGGCCTTTAGAATGTAATTGGCTCGGACTCGGCCATTGGCTCGTACTCGGCCTCCAGGCTCAAACTTGGCCTTTAGAATGTAATCGGCTCGAACTCGGCCGTTAGGCTCAAACTTGGCCTTTAGAATGTAATCGGCTCGAACTCGGCCGTTGGCTCACTCCCAACCCAAGATTCTACTCTCCCTCCGGCTCAAACTTGGCCTTTAGAATGTAATCGGCTCGAACTCGGCCGTTGGCTCGTACTCGGCCACCAGGCTCAACCTTGGCCTTTAGAGATTTGGCTCGAACTCGGCCATTGGCTCGTACTCGGCCTCCAGGATCAAACTTGGCCTTTAGAATGTAATCGGCTCGAACTCGGCCGTTGGCTCGTACTCGGCCACCAGGCTCAAACTTGGCCTTTAGAAATTTGATTGGCTCGAACTCGGCCATCAGGCTCAAACTTGGCCTTTAGAATGTAATTGGCTCGAACTCGGCCATTGGCTCGTACTCGGCCTCCAGGCTCAAACTTGGCCTTTAGAATGTAATCGGCTCGAACTCGGCCGTTAGGCTCAAACTTGGCCTTTAGAATGTAATCGGCTCGAACTCGGCCGTTGGCTCGTACTCGGCCTCCAGGCTCAAACTTGGCCTTTAGAATGTAATCGGCTCGAACTCGACCGTCAGGCTCAGACTTGGCCTTTGAACTTTAACTGGCTCGTACTCGGCCTTGAAGAATCAATCTTTGCGAGACACCAGATTGAGCCTAAACTCGGCTTCGCTCTGCCTCATTGAGTATGTCGGCATGCTTCGAAAAATTAATCAACAAGATCAAATGACACATGCTATATGACAACTGCTCCCTAGCATGGAAGCAAAGTGAAAATATGTAATTAAAGAGATGGAGTGAACGGGAAACTTCCCTCAAAGTGACCTCAGATGCTTGATACACCCTTTGGAATTCTCCACATTGTGAATGTGCATATAATAACTTGATACCATTCTCCTTTAACACATTGCCACTGCTCTTTGTTTTTATGATAGGATTATCTTCGATCTATTTGAGAGTCGCCATTTAACCTTGGCACATTTAAATCATGGGCTGATGATTTTCACCAAGGAACACGCAGATTATTCCAACACCTGAACCTGTGTGCTAAACTCAACCATAATATAGTGTTTAGCTGAAGATAATAAACCAAAATAATGACATTATGCTCGTTAAACCAGATCGTTAAATTAGGTGTAGAATAGTTTGGAGAGCATGTCAGATTGTTCTGATGGAGAGTTGTGCACGTGTCAACCCTTTTTGCCTTTGTTTGCGTTGTTGAAGCTTAATGAGCCCAGTGCTAAGCACTAACTGTAATCGTCCTCTACTTAATAGGTTCCCCACCTACTCGTTAACTCAAAAACACTGTTTACAAATAGCAATGAACAAGAGGACAACATAAAAAGAGAAACCGCATTTAGATTTCCTCCGACATACATGGCTGTCTGTCACCTCGTATAGCATTACTAGGAGGGGATACACATCATACTCATCCATCTGGACTCCCTTATCACGACCATCATCCCTTCTTTAAGCAGGCTCGCTCCAATGATTATATTGCACGGACACTCTTGGAAGGACTGCCTTGAAGATATGAAGGCTCAGGCTTCCTTGATCCAGGATCCATTCACAATCTGTTGATATGGAAGATAATGATCAGATGCAAAAACAACCAGCTTCTGCTCCAGTAGTTGATTCCTCAATAAATGATGCCAAGATTAGATTTGAAAAACATGTTGATGACTCTAGCATCACCGGTTCAAGTCATGAACCGCCACAAACTTCTGCATCCTGTCCTGATGATCATGTGGACCATAATTTGGGCGAAAAATCTGAAGTTACTCTTCCACCTATTCGAGCAGAAAGTGAGAGGCTACAAAATCTGCCCCTGAACATTTCAAATGGCAATGCACAGACAGGAGAAGATGTGCTTACTGAACTTCCTTCTAAAGTCTCAAAATCATCAGCTAACTCTGATGACACTGATGAGAAAGCAAAGGTACCAGTTGTTCAACAGAGAGGGCGTTTTAAAGTGGCGTCTGAGAATGTTGACCCTGAAAAGGCGACCCCTTCTCCTGTACTGCAAAAGAGTCACAGTATGCAGGTTATTAGCCAGCATAATGTTGCTACTCTACCTTCAAATTTACCATCATTATCAGCATCTGATGCTACATCATCAAACCTTTCTTGCTGTTCTCATACTCTTTTCCCCGTGTTGCAATCTGTGTTGCAGACAAATATTCTTCAAAGAGAGAGTATTTTAAGTTTAATGAAGCAAATTACTGCTGGTGACCCTACAGCTGATGGCACTTGTGCCCCAGCACAGATAGCAGCAATTGAGAAATCTTTGCTTGAAGCAGCTCATGATAGGGAGAAAGAGTTACTCCATGAGATAACTGAGTTGCAGTGGAGGCTCATATGTACCCAAGAGGAGTATCTATATTCTTGAAAACAGACAACGCTCAGGTGTGATTGCATTGTCGAAATGCATACTTGGATTTGGATTCCAGAGGTGATTCCGTTGTTTAAGTGGATGCTTGGTTTCCTTAAATCTCAGATCCTCATGGACACTTGAGAAGGAAAAAAGTGGAACAAGAATATAGAATCGTGACGAATACAAAATCCATTGACTATATATCGAGTGGTCTGTTACGTGAACATTGCACGTTGACTTTTTGCCCCTTGTTTTTAAGGGAATTTTCCATGAGCTGCATGACTTTGGGACCTTCTCCAACATGTACCTCCTTCTTCTTCTGAGCTTCGTTCCATCCAGCTTTCACTCTCTTCAACTTGAGCTGAAGTAGATCCCTTTTAACTTTTTCCTCAAGAGGAACTTGGTCTCCATCGAAGCCGCCCTCTTTCAAGCCTGGAATGAGTTGTGAGTATTTTTGGGACGGGCCTGCTGCATGGGGATTTCATGCAACATTGAACTATCCCCTATCTCCCTTCTGCGTTTCAAAGCTGGGGCCTTATTATTCAAAACCTCCTCCAAGCCATTTAATCGTTGACTTAAGTGTGTGACCCAGCATATTTTTAAACTTCACGCTATCCTGCTCAGCCAAACCCGAAATCCCCTCCTTGCCTCTCTCTCTATCATCTATGATTTGGTGCACCATTAAAAATGGGATATGGATTTTCATTAATCATGCTTGTAACAGAAAGAGAAGTATTTGGACCTACACTTGAATGAGGATGCGCCATATTAGGGGTAATTACTCCACCTCCATTATTTGCGGGATTCATATTAACTCCCCCATTAACTACATTTTCATTTGAATTTGAACTTACACCACCACCCCCGTTAGGGTTGAGCCGTGTAGTCCTTTCCTCCCTCGGCCACCTACTGCCACTGCCACCCCCTTGATTTCCGTAACAGCAGGAATTAATCCCGAGTTGCATGGGATATTGATATGTCCCTGATTTTCTCTGCTTCCTTCGCCCCTAGTTGTGCTCCCCGTAGGGTTTACTGATTCCCCGGGTTGCTCAACTGGGCCACCGCCTCCATGCCCGCACGACCCCCGGCTCCTACCACCACCGCTCTGCCTCCTGTTATCCACCCTGAGCTCTGCGCTCCAGCCTCTTTAAAACTGACGGTGTTCCAGTCACCACCCTGCATCTTCACCTTCCATTCCTTCTTCAGAGGCACCCAAGGTAAGTCCCCACTGCTTGTGTCATGAATCCAGAGGTGGATTGTGAACCTGAATCCAAAAAGCAACATGGAAAAGAGGAATATTTGTCAAACCGAGCCATTATTGTTCCCTATCCAACGCAGAAACATGTTTCTTTCTCTCCCATTTCATCAACAATCTCCCCCAACTCCTCTTCTATCTCTGTGGCTCCTCCTGCTTCGATCTGTCTGTTTTTGGTATGGGCAAGTTTTTGCTTCGATTCCCACAGACGGCGCCAAATGTTCCTGCCAAGATCCGTTTTGTCAGAATCTCGACATAGAACGTGAAACCAAGGGGGTTATTTTATGATTTGGGCTTGACAGAATTCAGTGATTCCGGTCCTACGTATCCCAGTGGGAATCAAAGCCAGACGTAGTTCTAGGTTCATCCCTTGGCGGGGCGGTGATCTCGATCCCTTAATTTTGTATCGGGCGAGTACTAGGGAGCAAGGACTGTTTGATAGTCTCTTGGTCGACGCTAGTTCCTCTAACATGCTTAAGGGAGAGTCACCGGTGTTCAGTCAAAAAGTGTCCTCTTCTTATGAGGGGTACTGCCCCTTTTATAATTTCTGGACTGGGCCGGGTACTTGGGCTCGGTGGCCGGGTTAATAACCTCGGCCAGTACACTAATAGAATGATTATTATAATAATTAATAAGTAACAAATAATGTTAACCTGGACTTGCTTACCAAAAAATAAAAAATAACCTGGACTTTATATGGTATTTAGTTCCTTTTGGTATTGGTTTTACATATGAATCCCCCACTTGTTCACAGGTGGTGTTGCTAATTTAAGAGGGTGTGGGAGGGAGGCAGCTGTCGCACTTTGCTGGGTCCATATCTTTACTGTCTTCTCAATTACTGGATGAATTATTTTGTATCTAAACCTACTCTTCTGAGACTACAATGGGTTGTTATTAATAGTTTTGTAATTTAATCCCATTAATTTTTTCCATTTGTATATTTGAACAGAAATACCATTGTTTAATGGGGGTATATGATGAAGTCCTTATTTAATTTTTTTAAGTGACTTACCTCGCGTTTGGATAAATAGTTTAAATATTTTTTTGAGAGACAGAGGGGCTAAAAGCCCAAAAAAGAAAAACTACACAGATATCACTCGCGAAGTAGAAACTCCTAGTACATCAACAAGCAACTCCTGACTAAGTTGAGCAGGAGGATGATCAAAAATCAATACCCGAACCGATTGCTCACACCTCAAGTTGGTAAACCTCCCCATATGCCCAAAGGCCCCTTTTCACTCAATTCACAAAATACTCATCTCTCTCCATCTCTCATCTTATTTATAGGCAAACTAAGTAACTAACTCTAATTAACTGCTTTATTACTAACAAGACCTAACAAAGGTCCATTAAGGCCCACATCTAACAATACTCCTACTCCCCACCTAAAGTATCACCTTGTCCTCAGGGTGAACAACAAGTGGCCTCTTGAAATGATTTTCCTGGATCCATTGTTTGAAGCATGATACATCTGCTACCGTAGTTGCATGTAGTAGTTGTCCAAATGTGATTGTAACCGAGAGGAACATGAAAAAGCTTTAATTTTGTTTTCAGTAACATCCTTAGTTAATGTACATCCCGTGGATGATATGATCTAAAATAGCTGAGTAACGGACGAGCTTAGACAAGGTTGGGCTTCATTGGTATAACCGAGTATTGGCCGAGCATGAAGAGTGGAGACCGAGCATGAAGAATGGAGCCCGAGTTTAAGGAATGGAGGTCGAACTTGTCTAATGAAAGGAAGGGATTACCTGACATTACTCAGACATATAAGGGAATAACCGAGGTAGGATAACAGACAGAATACCAGATATCCGAAAATGGAGGAACATTATGTTGATTAAGATACAAACTAACAAATATGTGATAAGTAGTACCTAACAGATAATAACCACCCGAGATCTACGTAAAAGATATCTTATCATATCATTAAGTATATCAATCAGTATTATATAAGACCTATCAAGATAAGTAAACAGTTATAAAGAGTAGTATAAATAAGAGGTCCTCATAAGAGAGGGACTCACTTTACAATATATACAGACTCACTCTTAAGAGCTCTGAAGTCCAGAATAAGGAGATTGATCCTGATCTCATATTACAGGCTTACAGGGCACAATTAAGTGGTGAGTGACACCCCATTCCAGCTAGATTCCGATAATATGGATTTTAACTGGAACATTAAGCGCCCACCATGGGGCCGAGGCAAACTTTTGCCTTGGCCGCACTTTGAAAAATGGTTGAAACTAGAAGTTGTAACGGATGAAGGATGGATAGAAACGAAAGAGCGTTGTCTCCCCACCCTAATGGAGACTTGCACAAAGGATCAGGAGATATAGAGATGGTACGTCACTTTCACGAATTGCAGGAACAAGTAGAGCAACTACGGAGGGAGAATGAGATGATGAGGAGAGACAGAAGACGCACCCGCACCCGCACCCCTGAACAGTCACAATCTTCGCATCACAATAGTGACAGGGTTCGGAGAGATAATGGAAAAGGTGAAGAAGGTGGTATAGAGGAGGATGACCATCCCTATGTCGAACGGGTGATGGCCACTCCTTTTCCAGAAAAATTCAAAATGCCAGTGTTGAAAGAGTATGATAGGAGCTCGGATCCGGGGGAGCATTTGAGACATTTCAATACTCAAATGATGGAGGTGTGTGCTCCCTCTAATATCAAATGCAGGATGTTCTCCATGAGTTTAAAATGAGCAACTTTGATGTGGTTTTCTGGGTTGCCAGCTAGGTCGGTTAACTCATATGCTGATTTAGCTTCAAAGTTCAAAGTCCAATTCGCTACCAACGGAGCATATCAGAAAACATCTGCAAGTTTGTTGAATTTAAATCGGGAAAAAAGAGAATCGCTGAAAGACTTCATGGATAGGTTTAATAAGGAGACATTGTTGATGAAGGATTTGACACCTTCCTTTGCTCTCTATGCGATTAGGGGAGCTTTAAGGTCACCACCCTTCACCGATTCCTTAGCAAGGAGATCTCCGACAGACATTGATGAATTAAGGCAGGGAGCTCTGACGTATATAAATATGGAGGAGCAGAGGGAGATCAAGAGGAAGGAAGGGGAAAGGGGAGAAAAACGTGTACAACCAGGACACCAAGGAGGACGACCTAAGTCCTAGTTCAGGAATGATCATCAGCAAAGAGGATTAGGAATGGGGTACCCATAATATACCCCATTAACTAAATCGGTATCGAGAATTATTGAGGAAGTCTATCATACAGATCTTATACCCCTACCACCGCCACCATAGAACATACTAGATAATGCAGATAGAAGCAAGTATTGTCGGTATCATCGAAATCAATCTCATAACTCCGATGATTGTGTTACCTTGAAAGCCAAAATTGAGGATCTAATTCAACAAGGTCACTTAGGAGAGTATGTTCAGAGGAACAACAATCAATGGCAGCCTCCCATCAATCAACGACATCCATATACATGGCGAGGATTTTATGGTAGAAGGGGAAGAAGAGGAAGATTTGGTACAAATGGTAGAGTTCGTGGACAAAATCTGAGTACAAAGCAGAATCAACAAAGGACTGATACTGAGAATGCTCAACATACTGAAGGACCCAGAGGAGTAATAAACACAATTGCAGGAGGATTTGCAGGAGGGGGAGTGACTAGTTCGTCCCGGAGGAGGTATCTAAGAAACAATTGTTCGGTTAATTCGGTGGCAATAAAATTGAGCTTGAATATAGCTCCCATCACCTTTACCGAGGAAGACTTCATAGGTATTGACCCAAACCAGGATGATCCAGTGGTTATCACCATAGAGGTGGCTAATTTTACAATAAAAAGGACGTTGGTTGACCAAGGAAGCTCTGCGGATATTCTGTATCACTCAACTTTTAAGAAGTTATGAACTCCCAAGACATCTATTAAAGGATTAAGCACCACTCTTGTGGGATTTTCAGGAGAAAGAGTTGAGACAATTGGATACGTTGAACTCCTTACAACAATCGGATCTGGAGAATTATCTCGGACCATAACAGTCAAGTATGTCATAATCGATGCAAAAGCCTCATATAACATTCTGTTAGGGAGGTCAATTTTGAACGATTTGGGAGCAGTGGTCTCGACACCTCATTTAGCAAAGAAGTTTCCATCAATTTCAGGGAGGATAGAAACTATGAAAGCATATAAGAAAATAGCCAGACAGGATTATGCAGATAGTCTGAAGGTCAGCAATTCT
The DNA here is from genome assembly GCA_030762895.1 of Sophora flavescens. NCBI lineage: Eukaryota > Viridiplantae > Streptophyta > Magnoliopsida > Fabales > Fabaceae > Sophora > Sophora flavescens. The sequence continues at coordinate 158,339,965 of CM061068.1, forward strand.
AAAAAAAAGGAGGAAATAAAAAAGATGAGCAGTATAAAAGCGAATGCACTTCAGTTAGCTAGGTTGAGTTAGATCCTCACATTGACATGAAAGATTTGCGTCCATGGCCCACTGGAGATTCAATCAAATTCCAGATCAGAAAGTTCCCAGGGCAGTGTACTAAGCTCGGTTCTCAGTTGGAAAGGAAGGTAGCGGATGACATCAAAGTTGTGGTTACGGGTGGGAATGGGCCAGGCTAGGCTTTGCTTAAATAGGCCTGGCTTGTTTAAAAATTTAAAAGCATAAGCCTTGTCTGTGACCTGTTAAAGGCTTTATTTTGAGCCTGGCCTGGCCTTTTTAAAAGCCTGGCCTAGTCTGGCCTGTCAGCCTTTTTAAAAGCATTTTTCATATTAAAGCCTTCAAATAGGCTATTTGGCCTATCTCTAAATAGGCTAATAGGCCATTAAATAGGTCTAGTTCTCTATCTGACCTACTTAAAATTGGCCTATATATATATATATATATAATTAAATATATAAACAGGCCGGCCTGACAAGTCAGAAAGGCTTTTCAATAGGCATGGACCTGGTCTTTTTAATTAAAAAGGCTTTTTAAAAAGCCTAAACCTGGTCTTTTTGCTAAACAGGCCAGGCCTTAAGTAGGCTAGGCCGTAGGCCCCTGATTTATTTGCTTGGATTGCTTCAAATATATCAGGAATATATCTGAGTTTTCTATGTCATCGATTGTCTTTATGTCCAGGAGTGAAGCCAGTTTCACAAAAAAGAGGCGTTTGGGAGAGGATAGAATGAAGGTGGTGGAAGAAGAAACTACTAGATGCAGGGTTCATTTGAGAGGTCGAGTATACAACGTGGTTGGCAAACGTGGTACTAGTAAAAAAGTCTAATGGTAAATGGCAGATGTGTACTGATTATACCGATCTCAACAAAGCTTGCCCAAAAGATGCATACTCATTGCCAAATATAGACAGATTAGTGGATGGAGCATCCGAATATCCAATACTGAGTCTGCTTGATGCATATTCCGGTTATAATCAAATTAGAATGTATCCACCAGATGAAGAGAAGACTGCATTCATGGCTGAAGGGGCTAATTACTATTATCAAGTCATGCCCTTTGGACTGAAGAATGCTGGAGCTACATATCAAAGGTTGATGGACAAAGTCTTCAGTGATCAGATCGGAAGGAATTTGGAGGTATATGTGCATGATATAATTGTTAAATCAAAGTCGGAACCCAAGCATCAGGAGGATCTAAGTGAAATCCTCACTCAGCTGCGTAGGTATAACATGCGCTTAAACCCAGAAAAATACACTTTCAGGGTGCAAGGAGGCAAGTTCCTTGGTTTTCAGCTAACTAGTAGAGGGATAGAAGCTATCCCAGATAAATGTCAAGCAATAATAAACATGAGAAGTCCTCAAAATATCAAAGAAGTGAAAAGGTTAGCAGGAAGGTTGGACTCTTTGGCACGTTTTCTCCCGAAGTCAGCAGATAAAGCTCGTCCTTTCTTTAAACTTTTACGAAAACCGCAGTCCTTCAAGTGGGATGAGGAGTGTGAACAAGCCTTCAAAGAATTTAAAGAATTCTTAGCTTCACCATCAGTGTTAACTCACCCAAAGCCAGGTAAAGAGCTCTTACTTTACCTCTCTGTCACAGAAGCAACCATTAGTGTTGTGGTAGTTCAAAAGAAGATAGGCAACATATGTCGGTGTACTTCATCAACCGAGTTCCGAAGGATGATGAGACTAGATACCAAGTCATTGAATAATTGGCTTTTGCATTAGTTACTATTGCGAGGCGTTTGAGACTGTAACACCATGTTTTATTTAAAGCTGATTAACTTTACATAATGAGAATTTTCAGAATTAATTTCATATTAACATACTTATACACATATTTTCATGGATATTTTCGAAAAAAAACCTCTTTAAATAATGGTTTTTTGAAAGATATCAAAATAAAATCTGATAAGCAGATGATAGTTTTCAAAAGATGTGCATCTCAACTTTAACTCACTGGTCTTACGTCAACTGTCAGGAGAAGAAAATTTAAAGTTCCAAACACAAACTGGAAACTTAAAATAGTGAAATACAATCGTCCCAAATAAATTTTCATAAGTTTAAGTATGCGAATAATTACATACTTTTAAGTTTTCGAAAACTAAGTAAACTAATGAATTTTCTCGAGATTAACAAAAATAAGTATAATAACATTTTCAAAATACTTTAGGCATAAACAACTCTAAATATATATCAACCACATATTACACATAGCAACGAAGCTTTGGCGTCTTCATACTTCTCTTCTGTCACCTTCTCAGCATCTCCCAGTCCTTCCTTATTTCTTTTACGCTCTTCAGATGAAACTAATCGTTGCCAACAAGGAACGAAAAAGAAAAGAATTACAAACAGGTGAGGTAAGATTCTACAATAGGCTAGCAATGTAGACATAGGCATGCAGGTAAACAAACAAGCATTCAAGTGGATATATATATATATATATATATATCAAGGGATATATTTATTTTTATAAAATACATATATAGTTTCGAAAAAGGTTGAGACTCGAATGCATGCCTAGAACTAGACCTAACTTTGCTCCCAGGAGACTATCCACAAGGTCTCCGTGGCACCCACACAATCCCTTAATGACCTATAAATAAGGGTCTATACTTTCGGAACGACAACGACTATGATTAGGTTGGAATGTTGTTCGAAGACAAACAAAGCAGGAACTAAAAGTTTTAAAGCACTGGTATCAATTTTAAAAAAAATTATTGTTAAGAATTGGGTTCAAATAGACCATTAACCGAGATCATTCTTCTCAACACATTCACTTGAACACTTAAAATTAATTAAAGCATACTTAGGCTAAAATTAATTAAATAATAATAGTTAAAACTGACTTTTGATACTGAAAATTAAGTACAAACCATATATTTAAAATTGTCATAAGACTAATATTTGAAAGCCTTTAACTTTCCAATATTTGGTCAATTCATTTCATTCCAAAATTCCATAATACTATGTTACATCAATTTCAAGCCCAAGACTTAGCAAAATATAAATAAGGATGAACCTTGAAATTGAATTCATAAATTCAATAAATAAGAAATTGATACCAACTAATAATAACATTCTAACACCTCTCGAATCTAAGTTCGGAAACAAATGCACTTCACAAAAGTCCTTAAACAACTTAACGATTATACCGATAGGCTAATACTTAGAGCGCAATTACAACGAGATCGAATTGATGCTCAACGTCCGAAAATTTAAGAATAGGTTAGGTTTTCAGATCCAATCCTTACACCAAAATCAACAATTTAAATTTAGCAATTGACTAAATAAGAATTAAAATTGTTCAACCACAATATCAATAATGAAGGTCTTAATTCCACAGATAATCTTTATCAAAAAAAAAAATCCACAGATAATCAAACAATTAAGAGCAAATAATCATACCAAGAATTCTCTCAAAAGAAAATCTTAAGCAATTATACTAAAATTATCTTCCTACTTATACACCATATACATGAACTTCCTCATTTAACCTTTAAGCATTCAAAATTCCACTAGAAACAACTTAGAATTTTATACCTCCCTCTAAAACCAATTTATTCAAGCTTAATCATCATCATCAACAACTAAATATCAAATAACTTATTTCCCTAATTTCTCGCATATTGACAATTACTTAAAACTACTATAAGTCACTCTAGAACTTATCCAATTTAACTTAAGAAGCTGAATGTCCTTCAAAAATTCAAACTTTACGTCATAACTAATCAAAGCCATATCATTTCTCCATCAATGTTCAAGTATTGCATAAAGTTATCACAGTTAGAAGTGTCATACATACCTTACCTTTTATCTAAACTTGATTCCTCATTCAATAATTTTACTCTGATTCCTTTTGATTATTTCTTCATCCATAAAATATATTTTCCGCAATGCCATAACTTATCCTTACTAGACACCTATGACTACTACTCTCCACCTTGCCTTCTTATCGTAATGAACATATATCCACTTATAGTCATTCAGTCTCTAAAGAGAACTTCTAACCTTTGAATCCTCCAAAAAACTCTTATTGTTTCCATCCAAATAACCCTTATTCCAACATTCCTTGTTTCTTAAACTAAAAGAGACAAAATCAATAGCTAAGGCATCTAAGATTTCCACATCATGAAATTATTCTATGCTATCAAACTTAAACACCCAATAGAATTTCTTCAATATTTCACCAAGTACAATCTAATCCTAACAATTATTATAATATATGGGATAAGCACCAACAAAAGAAAACAGATAATCATCATACAATAATTCACACTCATACAATCAGACAAGGAACTCACAAGAATCCCTCACACAACATCAGATAATGTCCTCATTACACAAACCACATAATTCACACAGGTGATCAACGCAACTATAATCAGTCAATTCATAACAATAAACCCCATATAATTTCCTATGCAGATATACAAAACCCTGCATTAAAACCCACACTACACCTAGAGTATTATCTTCCGCCACCTCTCATTGACGCTCTGGGTTTCTCTGGCGCTCCATAACAACGCACATGCAAATCATGTCAACTCCCGAAAAGTAGGTCATGCTCCCCAAGTAAGCACAATCACTACCCTCAACAAGGAAGAGCGTCCAAGCACATTCAACAACCAACAACATAACCATCAATTAATAATAATCAAAACATACAATCAAATGAAATTATATATATTTAATTTAACAAAACTTAATTGATTTTCCAATAAAAATCGGTTTGGGCAAAATATGGTTCATCACAAAATTGGGGAAAAAGAGTTTTGATCATAAAAAGATGAAATTGACCTTGGAAATCATCAAATAATAGTTTCAATTGCACTAAAATAGAATCATATTCATGATAAAAGCAGATTGGGAATTAGGGTTCTTAAACACAATTTGGGGAAATTAACTTAACCAAAGAGTAATAAAATTAGCTTAGGAAAATACCAATTCACAGTCCCAATTGCATAAAAAATAGTTAATTTCACAGTTTTAAACTGAACTCAAAATGTTAGGGTTAGGGTTTCAAAAGGAGATTTAGGGAAAACCATGAAGGGGAGAAAAAAGAGATGAAATCTCCTTACCAGGAAGGAAGAGAGGCATGAACGACGGCGAATGGTGGTTCTGACGGCGGCGGCGTGCATCGGTTCTGGAGGCGGTAGCGGCCGTAATAACGATGCTTGCTCCAAAACGTGGAGGAAGGAGTGGCCTTCCACGTGGCTGGTTCAGTTCTAGTGAGGGAGGCCGAACAGTGGCCGGAAAACAAAAAAACAGTGGCGGCACAATGGTGGTTTCACCGTCAACCTTAACCGTTTGGAAAAATTTTTTGTTAGAAATGTAGAGGAGAAGGTGAGGAATGTTTATACGGGTTTGGTTTTGTGAGAGGTGGCCGGAGTTGGCCGGAAAATAAGAGAGAAGGTGGTGGTATGTGGTGGAGAAAGAAGAGGGAAAAAGAAAGGGAAGAGCTTGAGAACGTGAAAGAAGAAAGAGAACGGAAAAAAAAAGGAGAAAGAAAGGAGAGGGGGACGTGGACTTTGCTACACCAAGGAAGAAAAAACCATTGTTTTTCTTTATTTTTGGTGTGAATAAAATTTGAGTGATTAAAATTGAGTCTAGAAAAAGAATAGTTTTTTGGTTCTTGGATCTAAAATCAAAGAGGGAAAAATCTAAAAGTGTAAAATTTTAATTAGGGTAGAGATTGATGGTTGAATTAGTCAACAAAGTAAATCAAAGATCCAAAATTAATTTCTAATTAATTTTAAACCAATTTATTTTTAAAACTAAAATTAAAAAGAGTAAAATCTGAAAATAAATTTTCTTCAATCATATTATTTAAAATAATTTTATAAACAAATAATAATAGTGACAATACTGTAATATTATTGTCTCATAAACGTGCATACATTGCGATAACAAAGTGTTAACACACCCAACGAAAATAGTTTAATAAGCAAATAAAACCAAATAAGCTGAAACACATAAAAATAAATATTTAACCTTTTAATAAAACTAGTTATCAAATAAACACTGTATGAGCCGAGGTGCAGAGTGACATAAGCTCGGCCACCCGAACCGCTCACCGAGCTGGAGGACGCATATACATGGACAAAATGTGAAGCTCGGCCAAGGAATGTGAAGCTCGGCCAAAGGCCTCACCTCGACTAAAAGACAAAAATGAGACCGAGTTCCTGAGCTCGGCTAGCATCATGAAAGCTTTTACACTTCATCAGCTCAAAGCTTGGGGGGCTTGTGTACGGGCCGAGGTTACGAACCCGGCCACCGAGCCCAGGTACCCGGCCCAGTCCGGAAATTAAAGATAATAAATCAAAGATCACTTAATTGAGGAAATAAGATATTTATATTAAATCCTGATATTATCCAAAATAACCTTATCTGGTTAAAAGGGATAATATCCCTTAAATTAAGGAATCATATCTCAAAGGAGATATCAAGGGACAAATCAAATCCCTAAAAGATATATCAAAAGACAAATCAAATCCCTAAAAGATATCAAGAGATAAATCAGATCTCTAAAAGATAGGGGAATCCTATTATAAAAGGAGGAGTACCCCTCATAAGAGACTCACTTTTCACTGAGCAGAGGTGACTCTCTCTTAAGCGTATTAGAGAAACTAGTGCCGACCAAGAGACTATCAGAGAGTCCTTGCTCCCTAGTATTCGTCCGATACAAAATTAAGAGATCGAGATCACCACGGCCAAGGGTCGAATCAAGAACTACGTCCGGCTTTGATTCCCTTCGGGATACGTAGGACCGGAATCACCGAATTCTGTCAAGCCAAATCTTAAAACAACCCCAATATTCATCCTTGGTTCGACGTTCACGGCGGAGCTCCGGTAAACCGGATCTCGGCAGGAACACCCAGATATCGTCATTCCTGGGTATTTCTGGGTGAGGCCCGATGTAGGGGCTTTTCACTCCAACTTTAGGAACTTTGAATCCCTCTTTCCATTACAAAACAAAATCTCTTCCCTCGAAGGCGGCATTCAGTGTCTTCCATGTTCTGGGAATGAACATGTCTTCCTTCATCCTTCTCCAGGGGAGCCCTCTTTCACTTATGTATACAAGACCTTATTTGCACAAATTGGAGTTCGTCTTCCTTTTTCCCAGTTTGAGTGTGATGTCCTAAAAATTATGAATGTTGCTCCTACCCAGCTTCACCCGAACAGCTGGGCCTTTTTAAAGGCCTTCCAGATCCTGTGTGAGCAGATAGGCATAGTGGCCACTGCTCCCATCTTCCTTTATTTTTATAAGGTCAGGTTTGGGGACCGGGTCGGTTGGATCTCCCTCAGTGGGGCTGAGTCAGGGGGTATTATCGGACTCTACAAGAGTTCGTATAAGTTCTTCAAGTCGGACATTTTCAAAGTCCGGCCCACTGCCGGGCACGAGTCTTTATTTTATGACTCGGATGGAGTCTCCAGATTTCCCCTTTACTGGCAACCCCACCCTACTAAATTCAATAGTTATGACGTCAGCTGCATGACAGCGCAGGAGAGAGCCGACGTTGAGTTCTTAAAACTCTATCCTCGGCCATTGCCCTGTGGTAGACTTTTGTTGCTTCCTAAGTCATCAACTCGGCAAGCCGATTTTGAGTGTAAGTAGTAGCTGTTAGGTGCTTTACTTATTTAACCGTGCGTTTGTATCTAACCTGCTCTTCTCTTTGCAGTGATAATGGGCAAGTTCAACTACAAAGCTTTGATGAAGAAGTCGGCTGCAGGCGGATCAGCTGCCGCTGCCAATATTAAGGGGAAAAAGAAGAAGTCTACTGAAGCTCCTGAGCTGAACACTCGTCCTCCGAAGAGGACCAGAGCTGATCCGGAACCCGAGGTGCCAATCGGAGACTCTCCCCCGCAACTGATGATCGGGGAGACTCCTCCTTCCGGAATCAGGCCGAGCAACGCTCCCTTGGTGACCGACCTTACATCGGACGCCAAGTGGTACAATGGTAATATGTAAGGGGATCGCCTCTCTCTGCGGGTAATGAGTGCGATCTCGGGGGCTCGATCGACGGCCAGTCTTTGAAGCCCTCGATGCCCGCTGCTTGCTAGAACAGGGCCCCGAGGGAAGTATGGAGGCGGCTGGTGCCTATGCTCTCCGTATTGCTTCCATTACACACTTCTGGAGCCAGCACCTTGTTGACAATGCGAAGAAGATAGAGGCGATGAGGGCAGATGCAGCCCGAGCCTTGAGGGTGAGAGATGAGCTTGCTCAAGCCCTGGCCAAGTGTGAGGAACAAGGCCGGGTCATCGGCCTGCTGAAGGCCCAGAAGACGCAGCTGGAAGAAAGCCGAGCTACTCTTACGGCCGAGCTAGAAGCGGAAAGAACGGACCGGCTTAATCTTCAGAATGTAGTGAAAGGGCTGGAAGCCGAGAAAGAAGCCAGCCAGGAGTTGCGGAAGTTGCTGGAGGACGAGAAGGAGGCGAATCAGAGGCTCCGTGCTGACCTAGCTGAAGCTGAGACTTCAATCATGAGGGAGCATGTTAACGGTTTCTCTCGAGCCGTGAAGCAACTCCAGCACTTTAATCCTACTGCCGACTTCTCCAGCGCCGACGTGGATAAGGATTTCAACCAAGATGGGATCCTTGTACCTTTGGCCGAGCTGGAGGATGAGGATGAGGAGGCAGCAACTCATGGAGAAGAGGGCGAGGACCAATTGGACTAGGAAGGTGAAGTGGGCCAACCTGGCAGATGATCGCTCCCAATGCCGAGGTGGACCTCGAGTCATGATGTTGTATAAGTAGTTTAAGTATTTTTGAGACTTATGTATTTGGGGACTTCCTCCTTTACCTTAATGAAATTTCTTTTTTTATTTTTGATCTATTTATATCTTTGCAATTTTTCTGATGTTTTATGGGTTCGGTTCGTTAACCTTGATTGATTAATGTTACCTGATACATCTTTATGGGCTCGGTACTTTGATGCTAATCGGTCGAATGTGGCTCTTGCTCAGTATTCGAGCACCTTTGGTTGGCCTCTTCAGGATTGAGCACCTGCTTAGGTTTTATCTCCTGCTTAGGAGTCTCCTGCTTAGGAGGCAAGTGCCTGCTTAGGCTTTATCTCCTGCTTAGGAGTCAAGTACCTGCTTAGGTTTTATCTCCTGCTTAGGAGTCAAGTACCTGTAGAGCCTTCGGTTGGCCTCTTCAGGGTTTGGCACCTGCTTAGGTGTTATCTCCTGCTTAGGAGTCAAGTGACTGCCTAGGCTTTATCTCCTGCTTAGGAGTCAAGTACCTGTAGAGGCTTCGGTTGGCCTCTTCAGGGTTTAGCACCTGCTTAGGTGTTACCTCCTGCTTAGGAGTCAAGTGCCTGCTTAGGCTTTATCTCCTGCTTAGGAGTCAAGTACCTGCTTAGGTTTTATCTCCTGCTTAAGAGTCAAGAAATATAATAGCTCAATTGAAGGAAAATAGAATTTTTATTCATTAATTTTTCCTAGTGTGCCTCATTAAAACCTTCTCGGCCAAAACCTCGTGGGAAAAAGACCGAGATAGGAAAAAGAGTGCATCACTTCTAACTTTAGCTAAAATAAAATTTGAGATGGGAAGTGTTCCATGTCCTAGGAATCAACTTTCCTGACAATTCCTCAAGCCTGTAGGCACCGTTTCCTAGATTTTCTGCAATCCTGAATGGTCCTGACCAATTTGCCGCGAGCTTACCCTCCCTGGAGTCTTTTCTCGCGTCGCTTTGCAGTCTTAGCACCAAGTCGCCCTGCACAAATTCCCTTGGGCGCAGCCTTGAGTTGTACTTCCGGGTTGCCTTTTGCTTGCACAGCTCGTCCCTTATCCTCGCTGTATCTCGCACTTCTTCGACCATGTCGAGCTCAACTCAGAGTTGTTCATTATTTTGGCTTTCATTGTGATGCTGTCTTCGAAATGAGAGCTCACCGAGTTCCACTGGAATCATGTCATCGGTTCCATAGGTTAGTTTGAACGGTGTCTCTCCCGTTGAGGATTGTGACGAGCAATGGTAAGCCCACAGAATGCTTGGCAACTGCTCAACCCAAGCTCCTTTTGATTGTCCCAGCCTTCTTTTGAGCTCGTGTAGAATAACCTTATTGGCTGCCTCTGCCTGACCATTTGTTTGCGGATGCTCAACCGAGGTTACTTTGTGTTTAATTCCGAGGTTGGAATAGAACTCTCCTAACTCCTTATCGGTGAATTGCTTCCCGTTGTCTGTAACAACTGCATAAGGAAGGCCATGCCTGCATATAATATTTTTCCATACAAAATCCTGGACCTTCTTGGCGGTTATCGTAGCCAATGGCTCTGCTTCAATCCACTTGGTGAAATAATCAACTCCTACCAGAAGGAACTTGACTTGACCCTTGGCCACTGGGAATGGACCAACTATGTCCATCCCCCACATGGTAAAGGGCCATGGCGAGAACATGGAGTGGAGCTCCTCTCCTGGAGCACGGGCTATGTTGGCGAACTTCTGACAAGGGTCACACTTATTGGTCCAGTTTGAACAATCGAGTCTCATGGTTGGCCAATAGAACCCGGCTCGCAAGATCCGAGCTGCTAGAGATCGGCCGCCTGAATACAATCCGCAGATTCCTCGATGCATCTCATACATTACATACTCGGATTGCTCCTTTGTGAGGCATTTTAGCAACGGCCTGGAGAATCCCCTTTTGTACAGTTCTCCGTCGAGGACGGTGTAGTGACAAGATTTCAGACGGATCCTTCTTGCCTCCCTTTGGTCGTCCGGTAGTTTGTCCGAGGTAAGGTACTCCCAGATCGGAGTCATCCAGCCCCGGTCAAAGTGCTCGGTCACTGTCACTTCGACACTTTTGATGCTCGGCTCGAGGAGGCTTTCTTGAATAAAAGTCTTGAGTTGGCCAGCCTTCTTTGTGCTTGCTAATTTAGAAAGTAGATCGGCTCTGGAGTTTTCTTCTCGAGGTATGTGCTCAATGGAGAAATGCTCAAACTCGGAGATGAGGCTATTAACCTTGCAGAGATATTTGGTTAATTGGGGGTCCTTTGTCTGATAATTGCCCGCGACTTGTCCCGTTACAAGCTGTGAGTCACTTCTGCACTTTAGCTCCCGAACCCCGACCTCTTTGGCTAGTAACAACCCATCAATGAGGGCTTCATACTCTGCTTGGTTGTTTGAAGCAGTGAACCCAAACTTCAACGATTGCTCGAGGACTAGATCATCGGGTCCTTCGAGAATTATGCCAGCCCCGCTTCCTTTCTGGTTAGATGATCCATCAACGTATAAGAGCCAGCGGAAGGATTCCGACCTTGGTTTGGATGAAAGCTCGGCAATAAAATCTGAGAGGCACTGGGCCTTCATTGGCCCCCTCGGTTCATACCGTAGGCCGAACTCTGACAACTCCACTGACCAAGTTATCATTCGTCCAGCTAGATCAGGTTTTCTGAGTACCTGCTTTATCGGATGATCCGTTTTGACGATGACTTGATGAGATTGGAAATAGGGCCTTAACTTCCGAGCTGCCATCACTAAGGCGAGAGCCAGTTTTTCAATTACTTGGTATCGCGTTTCCGCGTCTTTCAAGATTCTGCTGACATAGTATACCGGCATCTGTTGCTCCTCCTCTTCCTGGGTAATTACTGCACTGATTGCATACTCATTGACGGAGAGGTATAGGTACAGATCCTTGCCGAGCTGAGGCCGAGTAAGGATTGGGGGAGAGGCCAAGAAAAGTTTCAGATCTTCGAATGCCTTCTCACACTCTTTAGTCCAAATGAAATCCTTCGGCTTCTTCAGGAGCTGGAAAAAAGGTCGTGCCTTTTCTGCGGACTTCGGTAGAAAGCGGGATAGGGAGGCTAATCGGCCTGCTAGCCTTTGAATTTCCTTCACATTCCGAGGACTTCGCATTTCCATGACGGCCCTGCATTTATCTGGATTGGCTTCGATGCCTCGATGGGTTAGCATATACCCCAAGAGTTTTCCTCCCTGCACACCAAAAGAGCACTTCTCTGGATTCAGCCTCATATTGTACTTCCTGAGCTGTCCAAAGATTTTCTCGAGGTCACTGGTGTCGACTCGGGTCATCGGATTTTACTACCATGTCATCAACATACACTTCTAAATTCTTTCCGATTTGGTCTGCGAAAACCTTGTCCATAAGCCTCTGATATGTTGCCCCAGCATTTTTTAGGCCGAAAGGCATTACTTGGTAACAATAATTAGCCCCGTCGGTCATGAACGATGTTTTTTCTTCGTCGGGGGGGTACATCCTGATCTGGTTGTAGCCGAAATATGCATCCAAGAAAGACAAAACCTTATAACCTGAGGCCCCATCCACCAGCCTGTCAATGTTGGGCAAGGGATAGGAATCCTTTGGGCACGCCTTGTTGAGGTCGGTATAGTCGGTGCACATGCGCCACTTACCATTGGCCTTTTTGACTAATACCACGTTGGCTAACCAAGTGGTGTATTTCACCTCGCGGATGAAATTAGCTTTGAGTAGTTTAGAGGTCTCCTCGGCCATAGCTCTCGCCGCCTTTCTTCACCCAGACTTCCTTTTTCTCGAGTCCATTGGTTTAGCTTCGGGACATATAGACAGCCTATGGCACATAAAGTTAGGATCTATGCCCGGCATGTCCTATGTCTTCCAAAGCAATGTGTCAGCATTCTTTATTAGTACCATGTGAATCTTCTCTCTGAGTGAGGGGTCCAGCTGACTACCGACGTGGGTGCACTGTTCAGGATGGGCTCCCAACTGGAACCTCTCTAAGGACTCCGTTGGTTCGGCTCTGGTCTCATACATCTCTGCCCTTGGGTCCAGCTCAAACATACTGACTGTACTTGCTGAATTTACCGAGCTGACCGAGCTTACCAGCTCTGCTTTACCTTCCTCTGTTTTCTTCGGGCCGTCTGGTGTGACGGAAACCTTCAGGCTGTCAACATAGCACTGCCTTGCCAATTTTTGGTCAGCTCGGACTGAAACTATCTCCCATGAGTCGGCTGGGAACTTCATTGTCAGGTGTGGGGTAGAGACAATTGCCCCGAGCTCATTCAACGTCGGTCTTCCGATTAGAATATTGTACGATGTGGTGGCATCTACGATGACATACCTGACAGATACAGACTTGGAGAGTCTGCACTCTCTGAATGTTGTTAAGAGATCTATATATCCTCGAGTCTTGACTTGTTCCCCAGCAAATCCCACCAGCTTGTCCTCCTGTTCTTTAATTAACTTCTCGGGGATGCCGAGCTTCTTGAAGGTCGCCAGGTAGAGAATATCGGCCGAGCTTCCCTGGTCAATAAGCGTTCGTCTGACTGAGAAGTTGGCCAGCTCGACCGTTATCACCATCGGGTCATCCTGGTTGGGATCTACCCCGGAAGTCATCATCGTGGAATGTTATGGGGGGCCTTGCTCTTGGAGGTCTTCCAGACACTGTGCTAACAGATCGGAGAGCTTTGACATGCCGCTTCCGAGCTGAGCTTGTTGCTCCTCCTCCTGCAAATCCCCCCGATATTGTATTGATGACCCCCCTGATTCCTCCCGCCGATTCTTCTACCGGGGGCCTTTGGTTGTTCTGGCGATCTCCGCCCTGATGATTTCTTCGATTGTTGGTATCTCGATCTCGGTCATCATTACCGTGTCTTTGTGCTCTCCGACCGAACCGTCCGCCACCATTGCCATCTCGGCGGACGAATCGGTCAAGACGGCCTGCTTGCACTAACTCCTCAATCTTTCTCTGGAGTGTTCTGCACTCTTCAGTGGAGTGTCCATAGTTCTGATGCCACGCACATTCCTTGCTTCTGTCAGCATTGTCCATTGTTTTGGACGGTTCGGGTAAGGTAAGCAATTCTGCTCTGCACACTTCCTGCAGGATGGCTGCCCGAGATCGGTTCAGCGGAGTGAAATATGGAGGCCTGGAATGCCTCTGCGGGAATTCTCTTTCACTGGTTTTTTGGGGCCTTCGTGAGTCAGACCCTCTGTTTCTGTCTTTGTTGGAGGCTGAGCTCTTGTCCTCGTATCCTCTTTCCCGCCTTTTAAACTCTAGCATCTCTTCCGAGTTCATGAACCCTGTAGCCTTTTCCTGCAGTTCCTCAAAATCTCTCGGTGGTTTCCGAGATAGGTACTCGAAGAAAGGTCCTGGCCTAAGACCAGCCATGACGGTGTGGAGGCAGAGTTCCGAGCTCATATTGGGAATTAGGATCTGCTTTGCATTGAAGCGGGCCATGTAATCTCTAAGTGATTCATTCCTTTCCTGCTTGAAATTTACCAATGAGACTGAGTGCCTTCTGTGCCTTCGGCTTGCCGCAAATTGTGCAGTGAACTTGGTTATGAGGGCATCAAAAGAGTCAATTGACCGAGGCGGCAGATTCGTTAACCAGGTCAGGGCTGGACCTTGCAGGGTAGTCGGAAAAACCTTGCACATGACGGCCTCTGAATCAGTCACCAAGTAAATTGAGGATATAAAGGATTCTACATGCTCGGTTGGATCGGTGGTGCCATTGAATTTGTCCATGTTAAGGGGCTTAAAATGGGTTGGCACGTTTGCCTCAATAATGTCCTCGGTGAAGGGGAGCCGTGGACGTCGGTCTGATATTCTTTCTTTCTGGCTAGTCCTCTCTGCGTGGGACTTGACTTCCGATGCCCCAGGAGGGGGTTTGGTCTTGGATGCTCGGTTAGTGCCCCGAGGAGAGTGCGCCGGAGGATCCTTGTTGGCCTCTGGAGAGGATTGTTCTTCGTCTGAAGGTGTCAGGGACCTTCCTCTCTTTCGGGCTTTCAAAAGCTTCTGATTTTGCGCCCGTATCTCCTCGTTCTCCTTCCGAAGCTGCTTGAGTTGCTCCATAATTTCCTCCAACCGAGGGTTACCTTCACTGAGGGGAGAGAAAAGATGATTATCATGGTTCTGGGCATCCGAAGCCTCCTGGCCTTCGTGATTCACGATGCTCCCCCCTCCCCGCAATCCATTGCGTGTAGTCACCATCTAGCTTTTCTTGCGGAACCGGGGAAAGTTTCACCTCGGCCCCACGGTGGGCGCCAAATGTTCCTGCCGAGATCCGGTTTACCGGAGCTCCACCGTGAATGTCGAACCATGGATGAATATTGGGGTTGTTTTAGGATTTGGCTTGACAGAATTCGGTGATTCCGGTCCTACGTATCCCGAAGGGAATCAAAGCCGGACGTAGTTCTTGATTCGACCCTTGGCCGTGGTGATCTCGATCTCTTAATTTTGTATCGGACGAATACTAGGGAGCAAGGACTCTCTGATAGTCTCTTGGTCGGCACTAGTTTCTCTAATACGCTTAAGAGAGAGTCACCTCTGTTCAGTGAAAAGTGAGTCTCTTATGAGGGGTACTCCTCCTTTTATAATAGGATTCCCCTATCTCTTAGAGATCTGATTTATCTCTTGATATCTTTTAGGGATTTGATTTGTCTTTTGATATATCTTTTAGGGATTTGATTTGTCCCTTGATATCTCCTTTGAGATATGATTCCTTAATTTAAGGGATATTATCCCTTTTAACCAGATAAGGTTATTTTGGATAATATCAGGATTTAATATAAATATCTTATTTCCTCAATTAAGTGATCTTTGATTTATTATCTTTAATTTCCGGACTGGGCCGGGTACCTAGGCTCGGTGGCCGGGTTCGTAACCTCGGCCCGTACACAAGCCCCCCAAGCTTTGAGCTGATGATGTGGCGGCCGAGCTCGAGGCAGTGAGGAACAAAGGACCCAAGAAACCAAGAAGCAAGAATGGTGGAAGTCTAAGAGTGTGAGGCAAAATGGAAAGAAAGCAAGAATAACAAGGGTTTAAATGATGAAGATGAGAGGTTTTGAATTCATAACGGACAAAAATTGGAAATTGAAGTGATTATGGCATGTTGTTATGCTCAAGGCTCAAGGTGGCTGCCAAGTTATAGGGTTTTCATTAATTCAAAAGGACCAAACCGGATTTTCTAGTATAGGCTCAATAGTGTTTGACAAAAAATTTCTATGCCAATTTCAACATAATCGAAAGTAGGCCCAATATCAAAGCCCAAAGCAAAAGTAAAAATGTAATCTCACTAGTTGTTGCATTGAGATATTGCCCTTATTCATTGGCAGCTATTGAAGTACACTCTGATGTCCTCAGCCTAGTGGACATCTTCGCCTGGGCCAACTATTCGACCTTAACAAACCTTATTTTAGGTAGGAAGGAGACATGGATCAAAGAAAGGAGATAGCCAAGAGATTCGTCATTCATATAGAAGTAGACTGAGTTAAAAAAATTAATTATTTTGTTTGGCAACAAATCTTTGAGATAACTTCATATCAATTTATATGAATATGGGATATAGCCGTGAATAAAGAAAAACCTAGTTAAATAGTCCAATCACTTTGGAAACAAATCTTGAAAGAATCTCATATTGCTTAATATGATTATGAGAAATAACCGAGATTAGCGAAATAAAGTGTATTTAAGGTAGGACAGCATTTGAAATATTTCCTAGAATAAAAAGGAGGAAAGAATGGATTTAGCCAATAACAAGTGCCTATAGGTAAGGTCAAGCTCGGTTATAGGCCTAATAAAAGCCCTTGCGTCTCATAAAGACTCTGAGCTTGGGGGACTTGTGTGCATCCCGGGTATGATATGATCTTAAATAGTTGAGTAATGGACGAGCTTAGACATGGTTGGGTTTCACTGGTATAACCGAGTATTGGTCGAGCATGAAGAGTGGAGGCCGATCATGAAGAATGGAGGCCGGGTTTAAGGAATGGAGGCCGAGCTTGTCTAATGAAAGGACGGTATTGCTTGACATTACTCGGGGATATAAGAGAATAGCCGAGGTAGGATAACAGACAGAATATTAGATATCCGAAAATGGAGGAACATTATTGATAAGCCTCTGGCTCATTGTTATGCTAGTAGACGGGTTTGTCCGTTATTCTCTTTACCCATTAGCGATGTCCTCAAGCAAGGTTTGAGTCCCTAAGTAGTTTGGGTTATTTAGTCATTGAGCAAAAACCTATGGTTTGTTTTAGTTGACTAGAGTCAAGGAATGAAGGAAACAATGGAAAAGGAAACCCGCACGCGGTCCAGGGAAGGAAAGAGAGACGGGGAACAGAAAAGCACAAGAGAGAAAGGGGGGAAGGACAGGAAACGGGAAGGGGAGAACCGAGAAAAGAGCGAAACGCGACACGAATAAAAACTTTTTAGTTTTGATGGAGAAAGCCAACGTAATCCGAGGTTATGAATCGATTGACCTAAATCTCTTATCCTGTTTGTATTAGTTTGTACGAAGGGTATTGATTTGTTAGATGGGCAACCGCTGCTTAATACATTCGGTGCAACAGGGCACGTTAATGAATTAGGAAAAGGAAAGTGGTGTGTTAATTGATGTTAAAGAAAAGGGTTTAGAACGAGGGTTGGATTTATGAACGATGATAGGGGAAGAAAGGGAGGTGACGAGTTAATTGGTGATGAACATAGTCTTTTTTAACAATCAAACCCGGATTACACCCAAGAGCCTCAAGTTGTCGCACTTTCCCAACTACATATTTTTTAAACCCCTTATTTCCAATTATGTTGATTGAGACACCCCGATGTCCCATTAAAGAAAATCGTGATTTATTTAAAACTTATATGTATTGTTAACGTTAAGCAGATATATAAACAACAAAAGAAAATAAAACTTTTACGACAACGATACATAATAAACATACTATCATACATGCATATAGGTCACATAACCACTGTCAACAAGTACGGTAAAAGGAATCCCGTCACTAGGATCCCATATAGGTACAAACTGATAAGGTAACAAAATACATCAAAAGTCTAATGAAAAGACGTCTCACCGATTCTCTCTATAAACCCAGTCCCTCCCCTCTCAAAATACATCAAAATATCCTCACCGCACATCTATCCATACCTAGTGAGATAGTACTGGCCAAATCTATCTCGGACGGCTACTGCTACCCTCACTCTCCCCTCTATCATCTCTAAAACGAGACAGTCCTGACACTCCCCGGCTACTATCTAAAGAAATCCCCTCTGAGTGTTGTTGGAACAGACGACGAAAAGCTCTACTGTCTCGCAGAGGTAATCGAGAGGACTCAAACCGAATCGGCCTGATATCCGGGACCTGTGGGACCTCCGGTGCTAAGAGATGGTCGACGTCAGGTACCACCTGATCATCTGGTGTTGGTGCGGAGATCCGATGCTGATGCAGAACTGCACGGTACAGGACTGCATGATATGATCTCTGGCATCGATGGCATCAGTGGAAGTGGTGCTGCTGGAAGGCCTATGGGGAACGGAAGAGTCAATACTATCCTAAAAGTACTGACTATGCCAAAAAGGTACTCCATTTCCCCATCCGGTAGTGACCGTAGCTGGACCCGTATAGACTGCAAAGTGAGTGGCTGGGTCCACAAGTCACCCATGCTCATCCACGCATTCTAACTCAAAGGCTCCTGCTAGAGGAAACCCTGTCGGCCCTGTCATCCAGGGATGCTCCCAATGTGCCATCCTCACTATCTGGGTCTGTACGTACCACGATCGAGAAGAAGAAACACGAAAGAAAAGATAAGGGAGATAAGAAACTATCTAGCATCAAAATATGGAAAAGGATACATAGAATTAAATCAATAAAAGCACATAGACATGCATCACACAAAGATATAAAATCATCCTCAAGTTATTTTATAGTCCTCTACCCTTCGCACTCATGCAAAATATGCTAACGTGGCTGCCACCCAGAATATCAAGTCAATCGTCCAAGCGACGCGTCTCCAGAACGCCGGTGCATATCCTCATCCATGGCAAAGGATGCTCATGCAAAGCAATGACACTATAGTGGCACATCTCGCTCCGGTGCACACCCAATTCTCTCTCTCTCATGGGTGCTCATGCATAGCAATGACACTATAGCTGCACGATATAAACCTAAATAGAGACGGTCCCGCGAGGACTACGGATATACATCACGGTAGTCTTTCATATCCTCCGTATAAAGAAACTGGCCCGTGGCTCCGGTATCTATCGTTAGATACACTGACCTGGTGTGCTCCACTCACACGACGGTAGTCAACTTGCATTCATGCAATCTCAACTTTCCGTACCAAGCAAATCCTAATGCCTTAACCTTCCACTATAACCTCATAATATACCTCAACTCATCAAATAAACATTACTTAATCATATTTAATTTAGGTATGGCATATGTCTAAATTTTCCTTCATTCACTCTCTCCCGGCAAACATCTCTTTAAACATTTGTAGATCAAATATATCACCTCAAGTATAATTTCACAACATTAAATATAAATATAATGATAAAGTAAGCACAAATAATCTAAACATAGCATATTAAAATAAATAGCACACAATGAGCAGCTTAATAGATAAAATCGTGTAACCTCGAATATCATAAATTTAACCTAACAGGGATAAACCTACAATTCCTATATCATCATTGGTACCACTAAGTAGTCTCCAATGTCATATAGAAATTGTCCGTTACTCGCTCACTAGTAGGGTTTAGGTCGCCCTACGCCATTATTGAAATAAATGCTACTTAGCCATTTCCGACGTTAGATGGCTTCTTTCTCCCGCTTGATGAGTCATAGTCTACCCTAGAAGCATCAAAATGAACCCCCCCTCTTAATCTCTTAGCTGCTGCCACGTGAAGGAAATAGGGTCCCGGAGCCTCCAAAAATTCACCTGAATACATCGTTGTGAAGCACACGTTACAGGGAACCCTAATATGAAGACGGAATTGAAAACTGATAAACGGATTGAAAGGTAACCTCAATACCATCGCCGATGGCATTTCGGCATAAAAAGGACATAGGCTTACCTTAGCCTAATCAAGAAAACTAAGAGATAGGATAATTAAGTAGACGTCGTGGGGATCACAACGGTATAGTCGGTTTCTCGATAGGACGAACGGATTGATTGGAACTCTCTCCGGAATTTTTGTTCCTCTCACGGCCTCTCTCTCTAACTTTCTTACTCTGTTTCTTTCTACGCTCCCTCTATCTTTCTATTATCTCTTTTCTTTATTTTTGTATGCTAACTTAGAGAAAATGAAAAATAAACCAAGTTGGAAGGAAGAAAGAATGTAGTTGGTGTGGAACTTAGATGGCCATGTGACACACTGCTTCAATTTATGTGGAGTACTTAGTGAGAAATGAAGGAAATAATCCACAAAATGGTAAGCAAGTGCGTGTTTCAATGGTGATCAAAGAATTTACATGCAGAAAGAAAAATGACAAGTTGGAGGTGGCACCTCCTTATATGATGCAGCCAACTTTTGTTCAAGATGGAGGTGTCTTACAAGCTTAAACCTGCCGTGACCAAAAATCACAATGTTACAAGTTATTTTAATTTAATTAGTTTAGGTTAGAACTTGTAAATAGGGTATAGTTAATTAAGATTAGTGCTAGTTAATCATGATGAGTAAAATTTGAGTAAATTAATTATAATTATCCAGCTATAATTAAGATCTATAACTATGGCTAATTATCTTTTAATTTTGTTAATGATAAACCACATTAATTACGGAATTAAATTGAGGTGCTTGCCTATTGAAAATTTTAGGTTGCTTAAATTTTATTTTGAACTCGCATATGTGTTTGGATTCTTAAATAGTTTTAATTTATCTAACCCTCATTATCATCTAATTAAGATATCTAATTTTTATTCACGAAAGATAGGATGTTACATTACTACCCCCCTTAAAAGAAATTTCATCCTCGGAATTTACGTACCTCCGAAAAGATGTGGATATTGCTGTTGTATATCTGCCTCATGCTCCCATGTAGAATCTCCGGTAATCTCATCCCAAATGATACTAACCAAAAGGATCTGCCTACCGTGAAGTTCCTTAAGAGTTGTATAGACTCGGGCTCAAGTACATGAGAAGGATCAGGGTAATATTTCCTCAACTGTGAGACATGGAAGACATCATGAAGGTTAGAAATGTTAGGTGGTAAGGCTATATGATAAGCAACTGCACCAATCCGCCGAAGAATCTGGAATGGTCCTATAAATCTAGGAGTAAGCTTCCTACACTTGATAGCTTTGTCAATTCCGATTTTTGGAGTGACTCTCAAGAACACGTGATCACCTTCCGGGAACTCTAAGGGCCTACTCCTCTTGTTACTGTAGCTCCTTTGCCTATAATGTGCTTCCTTCATCTTTTCCTTTATTTTCCTAACCTGTTTCGTTGTCTGTTGCACCACATCGAGACCTAACATTTGGTTTTCACCAGTCTCATACCAACACAACGAGGTATTGCACTTTCTACCATAAAAAGCCTCATACGATGACATCCCAATACTGGTATGGAAACTGTTGTTATATGTAAACTGGATTAAAGGTAAGAACTCATCCCAACTTCAGGTGTGTTCCAAAACATAGGCTCTCATAAGATCCTCCAATGATTGGATTGTTCTCTCCGACTGCCCATCTGTCTGAGGATGATAAGCATAACTCATCCTCAACTTCGTTCCCAAAGCGCTATGTAACAGTCTCCAAAATCTAGAGGTAAATTGTTGATGACGAATCTAGGCAAGTATACTAGTCGTACAAGTAATACGGTGGTGAGACCGATATCGTTCCCACGAGGATCAGTTGCCAATTACCAATTCACAAATCAAACAACAATCTAGACTAAACTATGAAGAGATATCAAAACATAAAATAAAGCAACAAAAGCAATAAAATATTTTTGGTCTTTTGGGAACTTTTATCAAACACTTGGAGTGCAGAAAGAGGTGTTGGGATTAAACTTCACCAAACCTTAGCCTCATGCAATACCGAGAACACCAATCCAGTTTATGCTTCAAATATTAAAATCAACCCACAAGATTACTCAAGCCCTATTTCCTTATATGACAAGAGCCTAAATCCCCTAATTAAACCGTAATTCCTTAGGTGGCCTAACTAGTGAATTTGCATTAAGAGTGAGGATTACACGATTACTAATAAACCAAAATCCATTCCTAGATGCAAGGTTTACTAGGTGATTAATTCCAGATCAAGAATTGATAAGAACGTCCCCATTGCAAATCAAATCTCAAAATCAATTCATGGATGGCCAAACCACAAAAAGCATTAAGCGTAGGAATTAAACACTAATACGAAGGCATAACACAGATCAATAAATCAAGGCAAATACATGATATTCGGTTCAGTTACATCTAATGCCAACACAAAGGGGATTTAACTATTCATGACAAAGGAAACTACAAAAGAGAAAGAGAGAAGAGAAGAAGAGAACTGCATGAAGAATCCTCGGCGATCCACAGCTGACCCCTTGGCTCAGAGAGAACGGCCTCCTTCAGTGTCCCAAGAGTCTCCCTAGGGTAAAAGTGCTCCTAGGTTAAAAGTCCCTCCAGAGAAGCCCTTTTGGAATCTGTTCTGCGCTCCTATTTATAGATTGGGCAGGCGTCACGACCGTGATGGCCATCACGGCCAGGCCGTGACGTGTTCTACCTTGGGCGCGGTTTCAAATTTTGGTTCGTCATGCCCGTGACACTCATCACGGCTAGGCCGCGATCACTTCTGTCTCCACCAATTGGTCTGTCACGGTCATGATAGGCATCACGGCTAGGCCGTGACAGCTTCTGACTTTTGCCTTCTTTCTTCTTCAGTTTTGCTCAATCATGGTCGTGATGGTCATCACGGCTAGGCCGTGATGGGCTCTGTTTGGCTCATTTTCTTCACCTTTCAAGCTCTATCTTCATCCAAGCTCCATCATGGTTGATTTTGAGCATTTTCTCTTTAATTTCTGCAAAACAACACCACGAAACCGCCTTACCCGTTCCAAGGTAAAAACTAATAAAAATCAATTTAAATATGCCTAAACTATATGAAAATGCATGCAAAAATGTACATGAATTATGATGTGAAATCACACTATCATAAATCTAGGATCTCGGTCGGAGACAATGCTCGACGGCACACCGTGTAACCTAATAACTTCCTTAATATAGATCTAGGTCAATCTCTCTAAACTATAACTCTCACAAATAGGTAAGAAATGAGCACACTTTGTTAATTTATCAATGATGACCCAAATTGCATCATGCCCCTTAGAAGTTCGTGGTAATCCAACCACAAAATTTATAGCGATGCTATCCCATTTCCACTCTGGGATATCTAGGGACTATAACAAACCTGCTGGCTTCTAATGTTCTATCTTAGCCTTCTGACAAACCAAGCAGGATAGGACATACTCTGCCACTTCCTTCTTCATCATCGGCCACCAAAACATCTTCTTCAAATCCTGATACATCTTTGTGGCTCCCGAGTGAAAACTCAACTTACTCTTATATGCTTCCTCCAAAATCATCCTCCTAATCTCCAAGTCTTCAGGCACACATATCCTACCACTAAACCTTAACACTCCATCTGATCCCTTGCTAAACTCAGATACCTTACCTTCATCTATTCCTCTACTTACTTCCTGAAGATATTGATCCTGTGCTTGTTTATCCTTAAGCTCTCTCAAAAACTCATTGCTTACAGTAACCATTCCTAAGCATATCTTATCTTCAACCAACTCTATCCCTAAGTTCAAATCTCTGAACTGCTCTAACAACTCCATTTCCTTAACCATTATTGCAGATACATGTATTGAGGCATCTGTCACTACATTCACTTTTCCCGGATGGTACTGAAGATCAAACTCATAATCCTTAATAAACTCCATCCACCTCCGCTGTCTCATGTTTAGCTCTTTTTGATCAAACAGGTATTTCAAACTCTTAAGGTCGTTGTACACGTTGAACTTAGCTCCATAGAGATAGTGTCGCTATATCTTCAATACGAACACTATAGCTGCCAACTCCATATCATGGGTCAGATAATTCCTTTCATGGAGTCGCAACTATCGTGAAGCATAAGCCACCACTCTTCTCTCTTGCATCAAGACAGAACCCAAACCTTGATAAGACGCATCACAATATATGTCAAATTGTCCTAAAGGATCTGGTAACATTAACACTGGTGATGAGGTCAACTTCTCTTTTAACTGTTGAAAACTCTCTTCACACTTCTCCGTCCACACAAAAGTCATGCCTTTTCTTGTTAACTGTATTATAGGTAACGTAATCTTCGAGAAACCCTCTATAAACCTCCGGTAATACCCAGCTAATCCTAGAAAACTTCTCACCTCACTAACTGACTTAGGTCTTTCCCACTTAAGCACTACTTCCACTTTAGGAGGGTCTACTGCTATTCCTTCCTTGTTGATCACATGACTTAGAAACTGAACTTCTTCCAACCAGAACTCACACTTTGAGAGCTTAGCATACAACTACCTATCCTTCAACACTTACAACACTATTCTTAGATGATCCTCTCGCTCTTCCCAAGTACGAGAATATATAAGGATATCGTCTATAAACACAACTACAAACTTATCGAGGAAAGGTCTAAAGATCCTGTTCATGTAATCCATAAACACTGCCGGAGCATTAGTCACGCCAAAATAAATACTCGAGTGCCTGTACCTCGTCCTGAAAGCCATCTTAGGTACATCCTCCTTCTTCACTCTAATTTAATGATATCCTGATCTCAAATCAATCTTAGAGAACACTGTCGCTCCCTTCAATTGATCCATCAAATCATCTATCCTTGGCAACGGATATCTATTCTTTATTGTCACCTTGTTCAACTGTTTGTAATCCGTACCCAACCTTGCACTTCCATCTTCTTCTTCACAAACAACACGGGCGCTACCCATGGTGATACATTGGGTCTGATAAACTCTTTCTTCAACATATCATCCAACTGCTTCTTTAACTCGACTAACTCCACGGGTGACATCCGATAGGGTGCTATGGATATAGGTCATGTCCCTGGTATAAGGACTATGGTGAACTCAACCTCTCACACGAGTGGCAAACCCGGAACATCAGGAGGAAAAACTTCAAGAAACCCTCGCACGATAGGCATAGAATCTATACTCTGAGTCTCCTTAGCTTCCACGGAGAAAAGCATCACGTACTATTGAGAACCATCACTCCTTATAAATGCTCCTTCATTGACAGATGCTACGCTAGAAGGCTCAAGAAAAGTTAAAGTCTTTCTAGAACAATCTAACACTATATGGTTAGCCGAAAGTCAATCCATGCCAAGGATAACATCTAACTGCTGCATAGGCAAACTGATAAGATCTACTAGGAAGGTCTTGTTCTCTATAACTATGGGACACTGTAAACAAACAGACATCATAGTCAAAGGATCACTGGTTGGTGTAGATACTGTAAGGGTATGAGGTAAATGAGAAACAGGTAACTATAAATGATCCACACACTCATGTGAAATAAATGAATGTGTAGCACCTGAGTCAAACAACATAGACGAGAGTCTACCAAATATCAAACACATACCCTGGATAAGATTTGCAGATTGAGAGGATTCAGCCCCTCTCACGGTAAACACTCTCCATGTGGGCTGAGGTCTAGCCACCGACTGTCCTCCTGCCGGGACTCCTCTCCCAGCTCTAGCTCTGTAAGCTCTAGCTCCTCCACCAGCAACTGCCTGCTGCTGCCTACCTTTTAGTCTGCAATCCCGAGCTATATGGCCTGGTTTCCCACAGTGGAAACAACTGGGTCTCTCTACACAGTCTCTGACATAATGCAGACCTCCACATCTAAAGCAAACTGGGCCTCGTTGCTGCTGGCCCGCTCCACCAACTGGTGTTGTACCAACTAGTAAGGGTGCAGATGTCTGAGCACGCTGCACTAGTCTGGTATATGGTCCACGTCTCCCCTGGGAACCGCTGGCAACTCTCCTTTGGAAACCCGATCTCATAGGTCATCCACTTATCTGTTGCCGCTGCCCAGTCTCTCTCCACTGATCAATGCTCTCGATAGGACTGCATCTCTCCACAAGCTCAAGAAAACTCTGGATATCCAAAGATACCATAGCTTGATGTAACTCGTGCCGTAACCCCTCCTCAAACCTCCGATGCAACCAATCCTTGTCAGGAAACCTCTGATAGAACTCAAAACTAAAGCAAAGCCTCAAACCTCGCAACATACTAACCAACACACAAGTTACCCTGTCGGAGACCCATAAACTCTCTCTCCTTCTCGTGTCGAACCAGACGCGGGAAGTACTTCTCAAGAAAGCAAGCTCTGAAAGTCTCCCAGCTAATCACACGACCCTCAGTCTCTAGCAATCTCCGCTTTCCTCTCCACCAAGCCTCAGCTCCTCCAGTCAACATAAAGGCAGCATAAGTCACCTTCCGGTCATCTCTGCATCTCATGGTATCAAAGATCTTCTCCAACACCTGGATCCACCACTCTGGCCGCTCCGGATCGTAGTCACCTATGAACTGGGGTGGCTTCCCTTTCAAGAAGGTAGACATCCCTGCGTCCTCAGCCTCCGCAACTCTCCTCTGGTTCTTCTGCTCCTGCTGCTCTCTCTCCTGCTGCATCCTCTGAGCATTCTGTTGTGTCTGCTGCAGCAACGCAGTAGCCAAATCTCTAATGGTATGAAGAGTCTCCCTGGACTCTCCACCATGCCCTGCTCCTCTATGGTCTGCTCCTCCTCCTGTCTGAGAAGCATCACCAAAACCATCTCTAGGAACTCTCTCGGTGGTCCTATCGCCACCGCGTCCACCATGTCCTCTACCTTTACCTCGAGCCATGATCCTGTTACAAGAAATCATTAGCTCACATTCATATGACATATAATACTACCTGAAACTGGAATATAAATACTATATGCCATATAAATGTTAATTATCGCGTACGGACTCCCCACCCAACTTATAAGCATAATTAGCATCCGATGTGGATTTAACTAAAATAGCAAGTAAACCCTAACTTCACAGTCTGATCGGAATCAAACTGCTCTAATACCATCAAATGAGACACTCTGATGTCCCATTAAAGAAAATCGTGATTTATTTAAAACTTATTTGTATTGTTAACATTAAGCAGATATATAAACAACAAAAGAAAATAAAACTTTTATGACAACGATACATAATAAACATACTATCGTATATGCATATAGGTCACATAACCACTGTCAACAAGTATGTTAAAAGGAATCCCGTCAGTAGGATCCCATATAGGTACAAACTGATAAGGTAACAAAATACATCAGAAGTCTAAGGAAAAAACGTATCACCGATTCTCTCTATAAACCTAGTACCTCCCCTCTCAAAATACATGAAAATATCCTCACCGCACATATATCCATACCTAGTGAGATAGTACTGGCCAAATCTATCTCGGACGGCTACTGCTACCCTCACTCTCCCCTCTATCATCTCTAAAATGGGACGGTCCTGACACTCCCCGACTACAATCAAAAGAACTCCCCTCCGAGTGTTGCTGGAACAGACGACGATAAGCTCTACTATCTCGCAAAGGTAATCGAGAGGACTCAGACTGAACTGGCCTGATATCCGGGACCTGTGGGACCTCCGGTTCTAAGAGATGGTCGACGTCAGGTACCACCTGATCATCTGGTGATGGTGCATGATCTGGCACTGGAACTGGAACAGGTACCGGTACAGGGACTGGTATAGGTATGATCTATGGCATCGGTGGCATCGGTGGAAGTGGTGATGCTGGAAGTCCTATGGGGAATGGAAGAGTCCATCCGATCCTGAAAGTACCGACTATGCCGAAAGGTACTCCATTCCCCCATCTGGTAGTGACCGTAGCTGGACCCGTATAGACTGCAAAGTGAGTGGCTGGGTCCACAAGCCACCCATGCTCATCCACGCATTCTAACTCAAAGGCTCCCTCTAGGGGAAACCCTGTCGGTCTTGTCATCTAGGGATGCACCCAATGTGCCAACCTCACTATCTGGGCTGTACGCATCACGATCGAGAAGAAGAAACACGAAAGAAAAGAGAAGGGAGATAAGAAACTATCTAGCATCAAAACATGGAAAAGGATACATAGCATTAAATCCATAAAAGTAGATAGACATGCATGACACAAAGATATACAATCATCCTCAAGTTATTTTATAATCCTCTACCCTTCGCACTCATGCAAAATATGCTAACATGGCTGCCACCGAGAATATCAAGTCAGTCGTCCAAGCGACGTGTCTCCAGAATGCCGGTGCACATCCTCATCCATGGCATAGGATGCTCATGCAAAGCAATGACACTATAGTGGCACATCTCACTCCGGTGCACACCCAACTCTCTCTCTCTCTCTCATGGGTGCTCATGTATAGCAATGATACTATAGCTGCACGATATAAACCTAAGTTGAGACGGTCCCGTGAGGACTACAGGTATACGTCACAGTAATCTCTCATATCCTCCGTATAAAGAAACTGGCCCATGGCTCCGGTATCTATCGTCAGATACACTGACCTCGTGTGTTCCACTCACACGGCTGTAGTCAACATGCATTCATGCAATCTCACCTTTCCGTACCAAGCAAATCCTAATGCCTTAACCTTCCACTGTAACCTCATAATATACCTCAACTCATCAAATAAACATTATTTAATCATATTTAATTTAGGTTTGGCATATGTCTAAATTTTCTTTCATTCACTCTCTCCCAGCAGAGATCTCTTTATACATTTGCAGATCAAATATATATCACCTCAAGAATAATTACACAACATTAAATATAAATAAAATCATAAAGTAAGCACAAATAATCTAAACATAGCATATCAAAATAAATAGCACAGAATGAGCAACTTAATAGATAAAATCATGCAACCTCGAATATCATAAATTTAACCTAACGATGATAAACCTACAATTCATATATCATCATTGGTACCACTAAGTAGTCTCCAATGTGATATAGATATTGTTCGTTACTCGCTCACTAGTAGGGTTTAGGTCGCGCTACGCTATTATTGAAATAAATGCTACTTAGCCATTTCAGATGTTAGATGGCTTCTTTCTCCCACCTGATGAGTCGTAGGCTACCCTAGAAGCAACAAAATGAACCCCCTCTTAATCTCTTAGCTGCTGCCACGTGAAGGAAACAGGGTCCCCGAGCCTCCAAAAATTCACCTGAATACATCATTGTGAAGCATACGTTACAGGGAACCCTAATCTGAAAACGGAATTGAAAACCGATAAACGGACTGAAAGATAACCTCAATACCGCCGCCGACAACATTTCAGCATAAAAAGGACATAGGCTTACCTTAGCCTAATCAAGAAAAGGAAGATAGGATAATGAAGTAGACGTCGTGGGGATCACAACGGTATAGTCAGTTTCTCGATAGGACAAACGGATTGATCGGAACTCTCTCCAAAATTTTTGTTCCTCTCACGGCCTCTCTCTCTAACTCTATTACTCTCTTTCTTTCTACGCTCCCTCTCTCTATCTTTCCATTATCTATTTTCTTTCTTTTTGTACGCTAACTTAGAGAAAATGAAAAAGAAACCAAGTTGGAAGGAAGAAAGAATATAGTTGGCATGGAACTTAGATGGCCATGTGACATGCTGCTTCAATTTACGTGGAGTACTTGGTGAGAAATGAAGGAAATAATCCACAAAATGGCAAGCAGGTGCGTGTTTCAATGGTGATCAAAGAATTTACATGCAGAAAGAAAAATGACAAGTCGGAGGTGGCACCTCCTTATATGATGCAGCCAACTTTTGTTCAAGGTGGAGGTGTCTTACATGCTTAAACCTGCCGTGACCAAAAATCACAATGTTACAAGTTATTTTAATTTAATTAATTTAGGTTAGAACTTGTAACTAGGGTATAGTTAATTAAGATTAGTTCTAGTTAATCATGATGATTAAAACTTGAGTAAATTAATTATAATTATGCAGCTATAATTAAGATCTATAACTATGGCTAATTATCTTTTAATTTTGTTAATGATAAACAACCTTAATTAAGGAATTGAATTGAGGTGTTGCCTATTGAAAATTTTGGGTTGCTTAAATTTTATTTTGAACTTGCATATGTGTTTGGATTCTTAAATAGTTTTAATTTATCTAACCCTCATTATCATCTAATTAAGATATCTAATTTTTATTCATGAAAGATATGATGTTACATTACTACCCCCTTAAAAGAAATTTCGTCCTCGGAATTTATGTACCTCCGAAAAGATGTGGATATTGCAGTTGTATATCTGCCTCACGCTCCCATGTAGAATCTCCGGTAATCTCATCCCAAATGACCCTAACCAAAGGGATCTGCCTACCGCGAAGTTCCTTAATCCTTCTGTCTGCGATCCTAACCGGTAAAGCTTCATACACTAGATTCTCTCGAAGTTGTATAGACTCAGGCTCAAGTACATGAGAAGGATCAGGGTAATATTTCCTCAACTGTGAGACATGGAAGATATCATGAAGGTTAGAAATGTTAGGTGGTAAGGCTATATGATAAGCAACTGCACCAATCCGCCGAAGAATCTGGAATGGTCCTATAAATCTAGGAGTAAGCTTCCTACACTTGATAGCTTTGTCAATTCCGATTTTTGGAGTGACTCTCAAGAACACGTGATCACCTTCCTGGAACTCTAAGGGCCTCCTCCTCTTGTTACTGTAGCTCCTTTTCCTATCATACGCTTCCTTCATCTTTTCCTTTATTTTCCTAACCTATTCCGTTGTCTGCTACACCACATCGAGACCTAACATTTGGTTTTCACCAATCTCATACCAACACAACGGGGTATTGCACTTTCTCTCATACAAAGCCTCATACGGTTCCATCCCATTACTGCTATGGAAATTGTTGTTATATGTAAACTCGATTAAAGGTAAGAACTCATCCCAACTTCTGGTGTGTTCCAACACACGGGCTCTCAAAAGATCCTCCAATGATTGGATTGTTCTCTCCGACTGTCCACCTGTCTGAGGATGATAAGCAGAACTCATCCTCAACTTCGTTCCCAAAGTGCTATGCAACTATCTCAAAAATCTAGAGGTAAATCTAGGATCTCTGTCGGAGACAATGCTCGCCGGCACACCGTGTAACCTAACAACTTCCTTAATATAGATCTGGGTCAATCTCTCTAAACTATAACTCTCACCAATAGGTAAGAAATGAGCACACTTTGTTAATCTATCAATGATTACCCAAATTGCATCATGCCTCTTAGAAGTTCGTGGCAATCCAACCACAAAATCCATAGCGATGCTATCCCATTTCCACTCTGGGATATCTAGGGACGGTAACAAACCTGGTGGCTTCTGATGTTCTATCTTAGCCTTCTGACAAACCAAGCAGGATAGAACATACTCTGCCATTTCCTTCTTCATCGTTGGCCACCAAAACATCTTCTTCAAATCCTGATACATCTTTGTGACTCCCGAGTGAAAACTCAACTTACTCTTATGAGCTTCCTCCAAAATCATCCTCCTAAGCTCCAAGTCTTCAAGCACACATATCCTACCACTAAACCTTAACACTCCATATGATCCTTTGCTAAACTCAGATACCTTACCTTCATCTATTCCTCTACTTATTTCCTGAAGATATTGATCATGTGCTTGTTTATCCTTAAGCTCTCTCAAAAACTCATTGCTTACAGTAACCATTCCTAAGCATACGTTATCTTCAACCAACTCTTATAGAAACGTTATGCTGACAAGAGAAGATGACCTCTTGAGTTTGAGGAAGGCGAACATGTGTTCTTGAGAGTCACGCCGACGACTGGGATTGGCAGAGTAATTAAATCCAGAAAACTCACTCCTAAATTCATTGGACCCTACCAAATTCTTCGTCTCGTGGGTCCAGTAGCCTATAAGATTTCCTTGCCACCTTTTCTTTCCAATTTTCATGATGTTTTCCATGTTTCACAACGGAGGAAATATGTTCCTGATCCATCTCACGTAATCGAATTCGATAATGTGCAATTAAAATAAAACTTGTCTTATGAGACTTCGCCTATACGAATCGCGGATAAGATGACGAAGCAGCTTGGAGTTAAACAAATTTCCTTTGTTAAGGTTATTTGGAGTGATGCAACCGGAGAAGCTACGTGGGAATTCGAGGACAAAATGAGATTGCAATATCCTAATCTATTTTCAGGTGCGTAATTTCGAGGACGAAATTCTTTTTATTGGGGTGGTAATGTAACGCCCCGATTTGTCTTTCTATAACAGTAAATACATGTTTATGTGTGTTTATTTGTGTCAAAATCCAGAGAATGATTTTGGATAAACTAAAATCATTGTCTTGCTCTACCTTACCGTAGAAAGTCACGGTTAAATTTTTGGTTGAAAATTCAGACGAAAGTCGATCTGCGTTTTCACCGACAGTAAAAGTTTACTAAGCAGAAAACCTAATTTTGACCTGTGAATGTAACCATTGATGTTTTTATCATATTTCCTTCAACCTTGGTTATTTTCGAAAATTTAGGTTCAGAAATAAAATATAATGTTTTATCCGGACGAAATCTTCGGAAATTACGATAGGGAACTTGAATCGGGTAAACAACGGAGCAGAATAGGGAGCTGAGAAGACTGAGGTGACTTGTTGGAAAAGGAGTGACATGTTGATGGGAGTCATAAGTCACATAAAAAATTGTCATGATTACACTTTTTCAAAAGTATTGTATTTTATTCTATTAAACCATTTTCTCTCACTCTCTCCAACCAAACAAGCCTTAACCAACTTGGAGCCCAAGTTTTTCTTCTCCTCTCTCCTCTCCACGGCCTCAACCCCTCCTTGGCCTATAAATACCCACTTCATTTTTCATTCCTGACTTTACACTCATTTACTTAGAAATTTTTCTACTAAGCTCCATTGTTTTTCTACATCTTCAAGCATTCATCTTCTTCAACCACTTCCTTCCAAGCTTCAAGGGTAACATTTCCTTCCTCTACTTGTGACACCCTCTACCCCGCATACATTCAAAAGAGATAACATATATATAAAAGAGAGAGAACACATGCAAATATATATAATTATCAGAATCGGGCAGAGACCGCTGCATTGTAACATAACACGGAAATAACCAAAACATGTTTATAAAGAAAACATAACATAAAACAAAACCATAAACAAACCCAACCCGATGTCACACTACAGAGCTGGTATAACCAATCCGATAAAACAACATGGATACAATTGGAAACAACTAAACAACTACTGAAAACGGGAAATCCTATCTACGAGTAGCGGCTCCTCAGAGTCACTCCTCAACTGGCTGCACATCGACCTCTGCATAAACGATACATACCACAAAAAGAAACATAGAGATAAGGAGTAAGAAACATATATATGAATATAACAGCAAGGAAGCAGTTAGCAAGATGAGCATACATCAAACAAGCATGTTATATCAAACAACAATGTCATAACAATCATCATCATATAACATGTATACTATGCAATGCAGTTCAGCTCCACTCCTCTACTATGCACTTGGGTCAAAACTAACTCAGGATGCCAACTTTGGGGTTATATTTCCACATTGACCGATAAGCACCAACGCCGGGGCAATCCACCAAACCATGGGTGGACCCCTAGGACAGTCGACACATCTTATTCTCGGATGCGTCACCACGATGTATACTTGATTCCCTTTCGGACGAATCCTGCCAACGACCAGATCGTCTTACTCTCAGACAACCTCCCCTACATTGCACAACCTCCAATCAACATCTCCGATGTGTGAATGCATGGCAAACAACACATAACCACAACCACCACCTCCGCATGGGCCCACAAGCTACCCAAGTTTTATCACCATCAACACCTCGACCACTAGGATATCAAGGATTATCGTTCAACGTTCATTGTTAAGTCTTTTAAGCATTAACAACACTCTGGACATTAAGCACCAGAGCTCAACATCTTGACCATCAAGCATCAAGGCCCCCTTGGAGCGAACACTAGGCTACCAAGGTACAACATCTTATCACTTGGAGCAAACACTAGGCTACCAAAGTACAACATCTTATCACTTGTCTTTGGTCTTCATATTACGTTGGTATCTTATTAAGTCTTTTAAACGTTTGGGGAGAAACCCCTGCTTCAACACTAATATGCGTTCTATTCTGCATAGGTAAGCACGGGCGTGCTCACCCCTCAGCACGGTCGTGCTGAGCTCACAGTCAAGCA
The DNA here is from genome assembly GCA_030762895.1 of Sophora flavescens. Taxonomy (NCBI): domain Eukaryota; kingdom Viridiplantae; phylum Streptophyta; class Magnoliopsida; order Fabales; family Fabaceae; genus Sophora; species Sophora flavescens. The sequence goes on from CM061068.1 coordinate 158,373,997, forward strand.
CGGTCGTGATGACTGTTAAGCATGGGGGTGCTTAAGCAGCTCACCCTGATCTGGGATTTGAATAGGAGCACGGGCATGCTCAAGTGCACACCCTGCTGGTCTGGGCAGAAGGGTCACAGACCCTTTTTACAAATCCTTGGGAATAAATCAAGATTCAATCCTAATGGTTTTTACTAATCCAGTAATCATTAATTTCATTAACATTGATGAAATATCCATGTCTTGTAAAAGGGGAATTAATCATTTAATCTCAATTCATTTAATTGTCCCTAATCGCTCAAAGATTAATCCCTAGGGTCTTGACTAAACCGTTTGGTAATCCTCACTCTCATTACTATAATTCAGTCTTATGAACAAAGTGGAACAACCTCCCTTAACATTATTAACAGATTTAACTTATTCCTAACAACAATCAATAGCCAATTCATCATAAACTCATAAAAATGGCAATTCATTCATTCAAGGCATTCATTTATCATCATACTCATAATAAACAACCTTTATCAATAAGACTCATGCCAACATCATCATTATAAATAATTTAACATCGAATAGCAAATAAGCATATCGGCGGACAAACATTTTATCAAACGTAAAAGGGTTATGGGAACCCTTCGTCTTACACTACCCCCAAGCCTACATACTCATACTATTTCTTCTCCCCATACCTGGTATAGGGTTCGCGTTTCAAAAGAAGAAAGAGGGTCCTCTAGGGTCTCGTCTCATGAGCACTTATCTACGACCTCAAGAACAACAAGGAAACACCTTAATTAGACTCTTAGGCCAAGAAATCAAAAGGGGAAAGAACGAGAGGGACGAGGTGTACGAATATTACCTTGTTTGAAGGTTTAAACAATGAATACAATGATCAAGTCTTCGCAACGATGTTCTCCTATCAAAGAATGGTGAAGAATGGTGCAAGAACGAATTACCTAGAGAGATCTTTCTAGAGACGGTTGATGGAAATTGAGAGGAAAAGAGAAGGGAGGGAGCTCTGAGTGTTGAGACGTGATAGACTAGGGTTTAGATCGTGTTTTAGGGGTTAAAAACGGGTTTGAACACGATTTGGGCTTAAAAAGAACCTAAAACGTGTTTTTTGGTAATGCGCATATTCGCCGGGTGAACTCCCATTCGAGGGGTGAGCCAGAGAACCAATTTCTGTCAGCTGGATTCGCGGGGTGAACCCGAAAGCGCAAAGCTGAATTTCAGATTTTCGCCTGGTGAACAAATGCTCGCGGGACGAGGCCGATACATTCATATTTGGCCAAAACAGCGGAAATAAGACTTGTAGATAATTCTCTTAACTTTCCAACGCCACAAAGATCACCTCGATTGGACATCTAGAACTCAAGATATGGCCAAACGGTGAAACATGTTACTTGGACTCTAAAAGGATTGAACCTTTCTAAGGCTAAACTTCCCCAAACATGAACTTAGGCATTAAAAACAAGCATATACAAACATATATATAACATATATGAAATCACTAAGCTTATTTACGAAAAACGGGGTGTTACAATTCCACCCCCTTATAAAAATTTCGTCCTCAAAATTTCTATCACCTCAATTGGTTAACTTTCACCAATTAAGCTCGTACCTTGGGTTGAGTCCTTGGACTCAGACTCCAGATCCACTAAGAGAGTAGACCTTCCCAGTGGTCTTCAGCCGATTGGCTTGAGGCTTCTGATTCCTTTTAACATTATGTGGCTCTGACTCATATTCTTCGCAGTCCCGACGGAAGTGGCCATACTTGCCACACTTGAAACAGACGATATCCGGCTCCTTGCAGTGATGGGTATAGTGACCTTCTCCATATTTACCACACATGATAGACCTAGAGGAATCCCAGTCCTTAGGGTTACCAGCTGAGAATCGCTATTCCTTTCCACTCCTCTTGAAGTCCCGACCGATCGGAGCCAGACGTTGTCTTTTTTCTTCCTTCTGATCATCATCCTTACTGTTCTGTACATCTGAACTCTTACGAATTGAGATCCTGGACTTGTAAGAATCCTTGAAGATTCGACACTTATTCACCAAGGGGGAAAATACTCGGATCTCCTGGTAGCTGATAGCTTGCTTGATTTCTGGACGCAGACCGGCCTCAAACTTTACACACTTGGAGCGATCGTCCGTCCCATACTAGTACAATGGGTAGTAACAGGCGAGCTCCTCAAACTTATCCGCATACTCTCCTTCTAACATGTGGCCTGGCTTCAGCATCAGAAACTCCATCTCCTTTTTGTCCTTCATGTCTGCCGGAAAGTACTTCTCGAGAAACCTGTCCTTAAATACGGTCCATGTGATCATAGTACCTTCGGCCTGGGTATGCTGACGGCAGTTCTCCCACCAATGTCTAGCCTCCTCTGTCAGTATAAAGGTCCCAAAGATGACCTTTTGCTGTTCATTTCATCCCATAGCCCGGAAGATCTTCTCAGTCTCCCTCAGCCACAACAAAGCTCCCTCCGGGTCGTAAGCTCCCTTAAAATATGGCGGGTTATTTCACTGGAACTTGTCCAATCCCTGAAACTCAGCTGGTCCATCGTTGTTGTTGTTCTGGTTCTGGCCCATGGCGTTGGCGAGCAGTGCCAAAGCATCGGTGACCGCTTGGTCGTTCCTACCTCTTCTTGCCATTGGTTCCTGCATTTACCCGAGATAACAGTTAAACACAGGGAACCAAGCAGGAAGGTCTAACGGTTCTTAATACTAGAGCATCATTAACTATAACAAGTATTGATAATTCAAACAAAACACGCATAAGACTCGCAACAGACTCATACCATGTCCGGACAGGGCCGAACTACTCTGATACCACTAAATGTGACACCCTCTACCCCGCATACATTCAAAGCGATAACACATATATAAAAAAGAGAGAACACATGCAAATACATATAATTATCAAAACCGGGCAGAGACTGCCGCATTGTAACATAACGCGGAAATAACCAAAACATGTTTATAAAGAAAACATAACATAAAACAAAACCATAAATGAACCCAACCCCGATGTCACACTACAGAGCTGGTATAACCAATCCGATAAAACAACAAGGATACAACTGGAAACAACTAAACAACTACTGAAAACGGGAAATCCTATCTACGAGTCGCGACTCCTTAGAGTCACTCCTCAACTAGCTGCACATCGACCTCTACATAAACGATACATGCCACAAACAAGAAACATAGAGATATATTTGAATGTAACAGCAAGGAAGCAGTTAGCAAGACGAGCATACATCAAACAAGCATGTTATATCAAACAACAATATCATAACAATCATCATCATATAACATGTATGTTATGCAATACAGTTCTGCTCCACTCCTCTACTATGCACTTGGATCCAAACTAACTCAGGATGCCAACTTTGGGGTTACATTTCCACATTGATCGATAAGCACCAATGCCGGGGCAATCCACCGAACCATGGGTGGACCCCTAGGACAGCTGACACATCTTATTCTCGGTTGCGCCACCACGGTGTATACTTGATTCCCTTTCGGACGAATCCCACGGACGGCCAAATCATCTTACTCTCGAACAACCTCCCCTACGTTGCACAACCTCCAATCAACATCTCCGATGCGTGAATGCATGGCAAACAACACACAACCATAACCACCACCTCCGCCTGGGCCCATAGGCTACCCAAGTTTTATCACCATCAACACCTCGACCACTAGGCTATCGAGGATTATCGTTCAATGTTCATCGTTAAGTCTTTTAAGCATTAACAACACTCTGGCCATTAAGCATCAGAGCTCAACACCTTGACCATCAATCATCAAGGCCCCCTTGGAGCGAACACTAGGCTACCAAGGTACAACATCTTATCACTTGAACCGAACACTAGGCTACCAAGGTACAACATCTTACCACTTGTCTTTGGTCTTCATATTCCGTTGGTATCTTATTAAGTCTTTTAAGCGTTTGGGGTGAAACCCCTGCTTCTGCACTATTCTGTGTTCTATTCTGCATAGGTGAGCACGGGCGTGCTCACCCCTCAGCACGATCGTGCTAAGCTCACAGTCAAGCACGGTCGTGATGACTGTTGAGCACGGGCATGCTTAAGCAGCGCGCCCTGATCTGGGATTTGAATGGGAGCACGGGCGTGCTCAAGTGCACGCCCTGCTGGTCTAGGCATAAGGGTCACAGACCCTTTTGCCAAATCCTTGGGAATAAATCATGATTCAATCCTAATGGTTTTTACTAATCCAGTAATCATCAATTTCATTAATATTGATTAAATATCCATGTCTTACAAAAGGGGAATTAATCCTTTAATCTTAATTCATTTAATTGTCCCTAATTGCTCAAAGATTATTCCCTAGGGTCTTGACTAAACCGTTTGGTAATCCTCACTCTTATTACTATATTTCAGTCTTATGAACAAAGGGGAACAACCTCCCTTAACGTCATTAACAGATTTAACGCATTCATAACAACAATCCACAGCCAATACATCACAAACTCATAAACATGGCAATTCATTCATTCAAGGCATTCATTTATCTTCATACTCATAATAAACTACCTTTATCAATAAGACTCATGCCAACATCATCATTATAAACAATTTAACATTAAATAGCAAATAAGCGTATAGGCATACAAACATTTTACCAAACGTAAAAGGGTTATGGGAACCCTTCGTCTTTCGCTACCCCCAAGCCTACATACTCATACTATTTCTTCTCCATATACCTGGTATGCGGTTCGCATTTCAAAAGAAGAAAGAGGGTCCTCTAGGGTCTCGTCTCTCGAGCACTTATCTATGACCTCAAGAACCACAAGGAAACACCTTAATTAGACTCTTAGGCCAAGAAATCAAAAGAGGAAAGAACGAGAGGGACGAGGTGTACGAATCTTACCTTGTTTGAAGGTTTAAACAACGAATACGATGATCACGTCTTCGCAGCGATGTTCTCCTATCAAAGAATGGTGAAGAACGGTGCAAGAACAAATTACCTTGAGAGATCTTTCTAGAGACGGTTGATGGAAATTGAGAGAAAAAAGAAGGGAGGCAGCTCTGAGTGTTGAGACGTGATAGACTAGTGTTTAGATCGTGTTTTAGGGGTTAAAAATGGGTTGGAACACGATTTGGACTTAAAAAGAACCTAAAACACGTTTTCTGGTTCTGCACGTATTCGCGGGGCGAACTCCCGTTCACGGGGCTAGCCAGAGAACCAATTTCTGTCAGCTGGATTAGCGGGGCGAACCCGAAAGCGCAAAGCTGAATTTCAGATTTTCATGGGGCGAACAAATGATCGCGGGGCGAGGCCGAAAAAGTCATATTTGGCCAACACACTTGAAATAAGACTTGTAGATAATTCTCGTAGCTTTCCAACGCCACAACGATCACCTCTATTGAACATCTAGAACTCAAGATATGGCCAAAATGGGGAAACATGTTACTTGGACTCTAAAAGGATTGAAGATTTCTAAGGCTAAACTTCACCAAACATGAACTTAGGCACGAAAAACAAGCTTATACAAACATATATATAACATATATGAAAGCACTAAGCTTATTTACAAAAAACGGGGTGTTACACTACTCACCTAAGTTCTTCCATTTCATTTCTTTGATGAGTTATGTTTTGTTTGAGTTGTTGTTCTTAAACCTCTAGAACTTCTACAATCTCTAGAAATTAGTAGAAAAATCAATTTGAGTTGAAACCAATTTCTATGAATTCACAATGACCTCTATATTGTTTATATAAGAGCTTACATCAAACAAAAATTTCCTTCCCTATTTTCCTAGCACGGTCGAAACTATGTTGTTGGGGAACAAGGAAGTTTTATTTCAATTTTCAAAGTATGATCGTTGATTTGAACTCTTTACTACCTTTTGATGTTAAATCTAAGAGTTTGAAAATTTTGAAAATTTCTAGCCTATTTTATGAACCATGGTCGAAACCCTAAGCTAGTATCTTAGAGCGATTTTTGTTCAATCCTTGTAAAATGATCATTGATTATGAATCTCTAATACTTAATGATCATTAATCCATGAGTTTGAGAAATTTTGAAACCCCTAACCCTATTTTCATGTTGTGGCCGAACCTATGCCTAGGGTAGATTGAATGTTTTGGTTGTTTTTAACTTGTGATTATGTGTTGGAATCTTTAGACTTCCATTGTGAAGCAAGCGAGGAAGATCGTGGTACCCGAAAAAGGACAAGAAACATCTCTACTTTGAACTCGGGTAAGAGGGGATTGCCTGAGGGATGTTTCAATAACTGTATGCAATTGTTTGTGGATTGTGAAGTTGTCTTAAGTCCTGTGGTGATTATCTAAAATGATTATGTGATTGAACTGTCCGTGCTAAAATGTCTGAGCTTGATGATGCACTGAGAATTTGATATATGGCATGAACTGTATTAACTGTCATGATATTGATGTGGAAATATTATTGTTGATTGATTGATGTCTGAGAAGCCTACACTCATCGGTGCTCAATTAATTATGATGGTAAAAGTCTTAAAAAGCCTTATGAGAATTTTGGAACAAAAATATTTATTTGATGATTTCTTGATAAAAGAATGAATATAAAGATGGAACTGTAAACAGAATATTTTAGTATGTTATCATTTTCGAAGAATGAGATGGAAAATATTTTGAGAACTAAGTGTGAAATATTTTAAAGCTAGAGGAAAATCATTTTCTTAAAATAATCTTAGTATAAGTGAAAATAATTTTAAAAGTATGTTTTATGAAGGAAAACCTTTGGAAATGATTGGCAATATTTTAGAAAAGAATTTGAAAGGATTTGACGACGTTCTAAAGATGGTTTGGAAGAAAAGGAAGAATTTCAAAAGAAAATGGACTTCTTTATAACTTAGCATTTTACAAATGGATTTCCAATGAAAAAGATTTCTGGAAAAATACTTTTGAAAAGATTCCGGCAAGCTTGAATAAGTTGCTGAAGTTTCATTTTGTATTTGTGTTTCACTGAACGAAAATGAATAAATATGTTGGAAAGTGAATCTAGTATGCGAGACGTCGGAATACTAGAGTTCTGTAATTTACACGTAGATCTTTGATCCGTGTCACGTTGTTGTGGACAGTGTGTCATAATCACGTTGTTGTGGACTGTGTGTCCTAATCACGTTGTGATAAACGTTGAAAAAGGTGAAAGTTGTTTTCTATGACCACAAGCCCAAGACTGGTGCATCGACTTAGGACGTTGTCATTGAGCACTCGGACTTCGTGTCCCGTGTTGATGTTGAAAAATCTTAAAGTTAAAGATTTTATGAATAGTAGTTAGCCTTTGAGCTTCGACAAGGAAATAATGTACACATAGATATACTTTGAGAATAAAATGATTTTTACATGCATTTGTTTGGCAGACGTGCCATGTTGCCAAGTTAGAAATCATTGAGTCATGTGTTGGCCAATGAATTTTGGGGAAATACGCCCATGAACTACGATAACCATTGGTTACTGAGTGATCTGCCAATGCGTGGACAGAAGTTTCCCGTTTATCATAATGACAATTGAGATGTCATGACTTGTGCGCAATAACCATTGGTTGCTGAGTGATCTACCAACGAGTTACAAAGGTATTGGACATTGGATTCTTTTCGTTGACAATGATCCATGTAAAAAACTTGATCAGCTTAAACGAAAAATGAAATTGGTATCTCATGAGATTAAGTTAGAGTCTGAATATTGAAGTGTCATGCATATTTTTATAAAAACCATGACTGATCGGATATGAGACCCCCTTGATATAATACTGTTTATTTTCAAGAATTTTATGATATATGACTTTACATGCTATCTAATGTTGGTGTCGTGCATATGGTTATTGTGATTAATCCATATATTGGTATCTTACTCTTGCATACTTTCTTGTTGTTTTCTTTTCCTATATGGAATTGTTATATATATATATGAGTTTAGATGGATCCCAACATCCCCCTAGCACCATCGGGGCGGGCAGACGCTGATTTTTTATAACGTCCATGATCCGGGAGCGTGGGATATCCACCCGGGATCCCATTCTGCTACCTATACCGGACCGGTTAGTTCACTAGAGGGAGTTGTTGAGGACGGACCACATCGGAGGATTCAGACTGTCCAGTCGGTGAGGATTTCACTACCACCTTCCTAGTATTACCTTCATGTTTTGGCTGAGTGAGGACAGTTGCACGAGCATCCACCTCTTGGAGTACCACTTCCCGGAGTTGTACCTAACTCGCCCCCGGAGGAGGATCCGGAGGAGTTCTTTGATGACGAGCCAGAGTATGTTGTTCTTGACGACGATGATGATGACTCTCCTGACGAAGGAGGGGAGGTTTTGGATGTCATGCCTGATTCGTCTTCTAGGAGTGGGGGTGTTCATTTTGGTCTTCCTAATGGCCATCTCTAGTTGGACCAACTTTGAGTTTTATTTTTGTGGGGTAGTTTATCCTTGTCCGGCTGATTCCTGGTTCCTGAGAACCATGGTATTTTGTGATGTGGTTACAGACCCTTTTGCTTTATGAAGCTATATATTTCTCTTATCTACTCATTTTCTAACTATGTCAATGACCTGTTCTTATAAAGGTCCTATGTTCATTTTGTAACTATGTACTTATCTTTGCAATCACGATGCTTATATATATATATATATATATATATATATATATATATATATATATATATATATATATATATATATAAAGATGCACTTATCTCGAACAACCTAAACACACACACACACGAGATATGTATATATATAGACATATATGTATATATATGTATATATATATATATATATATATATATATATATATATATATATATATATATATATATATATATATATATATATATATATACATATATATACATATATACATGTATGTATATATATATATATGTGTATATATATACATATCGTGTGTGTGTGTGTGTTTAGTGTTTGTTCGTGTTCATTAGAAATTTTATTAAAATATATATATATATATATATATATATATATATATATATATATTGTATCACCATTTTGAGAATACTTATTTACTAAGAAAATATTATTTTTCGAAAGTAACCAAGCAATTTAATAAGTTTTATTTTCCGCAATGGGTAACCATGTGATGCCCAAGTTAGGGTGTTACATTCAAGCACAGTCATGCTTGAGCTCACAATCAAGCACGTCGTCATCGATTGTTTAGCATGGGCATGCTCAAGCGGCGCACCTAGTTCGGGGGTTTGAATGGGAGCACGAGCGTGCACCCTGTTGAGCACGGGCATGCTCAAATGCGCACCCTGCTATTCTGGGCAAAAGGGTCACAGACCCTATTGCCACTTGGTTGTGACATTCATTACATGCACGAGCGTTAAGCACGAGCATGCTGACACATGACCACGGGCGTACTCATGCATCAGGAAAGGATTTTTAACTTAAAACCCCACTTAGCCCACCCTAAACCTTCCTAACAAACAAGACACACATAAAAGCACTTATACGGAAAACGGGTTGTTACAATAAACATGTTGGCTTTGACTAGGAAGATGCATTTTATTTTTTAAAATGTATTCAGGGAAGGCAACACTTGTGCTGACTTATTTGCTAATTATGGCACTAGGATTAGTGGCTTGACTTGGTGGAATTCCATTCCGAGCTTCCTTTTTGATGAATTTTTTAGAAATCGGTTTGGATTTCCAAACTTTAGATTTAGTTAGACTTTTCATTAATCAGGTTGATGCCCCCTCATGATTATTGTATTCTTTTTCTTTTTCCTTTATTGAATAAATCATGGTATGCTACAAATGATGGATAATGCTTGAGGTGCCAACCTAGTTGGGATGTCTTGCATTATAGTGATGCCTTTGCATGTCATTTTGGCTTAAAATCTCATAAGTGACTCAAAAGAAGTTAAATATATAGTTTTGAGTGTTGTTGCTGCAAATGATGAACACGAACAAAAAACAGAAGGCTGAGTTGCGAACTATGTCGCTCTCTTTAAGAAGTTTCGCGGCTCTGCCTTGTTTGTGCAGCAGTGTAGAGCATCGTCATCCCCAGGATAAAACAACCTCACCAGAAATATGGTCCTTCTTGCATAGAGAAAAACCACCAACAAACACCCTCGCATACTTTACTGCTTGGAAACTCAGAAAAAGGGGATTCAAAGAAGCTTTGGAAGCAACCTATGTCAATATGATGTTTTGTCGCTCAAAACCTTTCCCAAAACCAAGTTTTATAGTCATAAACAAGAGAAAACATTCCAAAGGTAAATAAAAAAGTCTAATAATGAGTTTTAATAAGTTTTAATGAGCAAAAACGGCTCAAAACAGGCTGAAAACCAAAATTTGAACGTGACCATCGATGTACTTAAATAGTACATCGATGTATTTAAATAAAAGTACATCGATGTATTTAAAGATTTTCATCAAAGCTACGTTTTGAGACATGTACATTAATGTATAGGTTTCTTCCAAAACTTCTTTGAATCCCCCTCTTGAGTTTCCAAGTAATAAAGTGTGTGAGGGTGTTTTTTGGTGGTTCTTCTTTGTGCGGGAAGGACCATATTTACGGTGAGTCTGTTTTATCCTGGGATGATGGGGCTGTACACCACTGCACAAACTAGGCAGAGCCGGAAACGTCTTAAAGAGAGCGACCTAGTCCGCGACTCAGCCTTCTATTTTTTGTTCGTGTTCATCATTTGTAGCAACAATTTTAAGACGTAATATTTACTGTAATGACGCTCGAACACGACTTTGTCCCAGTTGATCTCAACAAGCCATTTTGTTTTGAAGGCGCTCACTACAAGAGATGGAAAACAGAAGATGTTGTTCTTCTTGACAAGCACAAAGTTGCCTCGGTTCTCTTAACTGACAAGCTAGTTCTACCAAAGAACCCAACAGGTGCTCAACAAAAGGAACTGGAGAATTGGATCGAAAATGACTTTATGTGTAAGAATTTCATTTTAAATGGTTTATCTGATGATCTTTATGATTATTACAGTACCAATTCCACTGCCAATGAAGTATGGGAGGTGTTGTAGTAAAAATATGATACCGAAGAGGCTAGAACCAAGAAATACGCCGTTAGCCATTACCTAAAGTATCAAATGACTGATGATAATTCCATAGAAGCCCATTCCCATGAACTCCAGAAAATTTCTCATGAAATCATCTCCGAAGGGATGAAATTAGATGAACAATTTCAACTAGCTGTTATTATTGATAAGCTACCTCCTAGTTGGAAAGATTTTAAAAACATCCTCAGGCATAAAACCAAGAAGTTCTCTCAGGAAAGCTTGATTACCCTACTTCGTATAGAAGAAGAAGCCCGAAAACAAGATGAGAAAGAAGAGGTTCTTCTTGTGATTAAGTCTACTTCTGCTGTATTGAAATCGAAAGGTAAAAATATGAACACTACTAGAAAAATTGAATTTTCGGACGGAATTTTCGGACGGAAATGTTTCCGTCCGAAATTTACCGAAATTTTCGGACAGATTTCGTTAATTCTTATATTTTCCATGATCCGTCCGAAATTTCGGACGGATTTCGTTAATTCTTATATTTTCCTTGATCCGTCCGAAATTTTCGGACGGATTTCGTTAATTCCTATATTTTCCATTATCCGTCAAAGAAATCCAAAAAATTTGGACGGATTTCGTTAATTCTTATATTTTTCATTATCCGTCCGAAATTTCGGACGGATTTCGTTAATTCTTATATTTTCCTTGATCCGTCCGAAATTTTCGGACGGATTTCGTTAATTCTTATATTTTCCATGATCCGTCCGAAATCCGTCCGAAAATTTCGAACGGATTTCGTTAATACTTATATTTTCCTAGATCCGTCCGCAATCCGTCCGAAAATTTCGGACGGATTTCGGATGGATTTCGTTAATTCTTATATTTTCCTTGATCCGTCCGAAATTTCGGACGGATTTCGGACGGACGGATTTCGGACGGAATGTGTTATTTTTTATATTTTCATAGATCCGTCTGAAATCCGTCCGAAAATTTCGGACGGATTTCAGATGGATTGTGGTATTTTTTATATTGTCCATGATCCGTCCGAAATCCGTCCGAAAATTTCGGACGGATTGTGTTGTTTTGTATATTTTCCTTGATCCGTCCGAAATTTTCGGACGGATTGTGTTAGTTTCTATATTTTCCTTGATCCGTCCGAAATTTTCGGACGGATTTCGGACGGATTGTGTTATTTTTATATTTTCCTTGATCCGTCCGAAATCCGTCCGAAATTTTCGGACGGATTTAGGACGGATTGTGTTAGTTCCTATATTTTCCTTGATCAAGTTGAAACCGTCCGAAAATTTCGGACGGATGTCGGACGGATTGTGTTATTTTTTATATTTCCTTGATTTATCTTATATTATCCTTGAAAAAAATTAAATAATTTATCTTATAAATATGATTAAAATATTTGATCTTAATAAATTTAAAAGTAAACAAGATTTATGAAGTGAATTAAATAAGATTTATATTTCTTACAAGATTTATGAAGTAAAGTAAACAAGAAGTACAATTGTTTGATCCTAATAGAACCCAAATGGACTGGTTTGATCCTAATAGAGCCCAAATTGACTTGTTAGGACCTAATTGGGTCAAATGCCCCGATCGGCCCAATTGAACTTCTATGGTCCTAATGAAGCCTAAATGGACTTGTTTGATCGTAATAGAGCCCAAATCGACTTTTTAGGTCATATACGACCTAACTGGGCCAATTTGTACTTCTTTGATCCTAATGGAGCCCAAATGGACTGGTTTGATCCTAATAGAGCCCAAATTGACTTGTTAGGACCTAATTGGGCCAATTGCCCCGATCTGCCCAATTGAACTTCTATGGTCCTAATGAAGCCTAAATGGACTTGTTCGATCCTAATAGAGCCCAAATCGACTTTTTAGGTCATATATGACCTAACTGGGCCAATTTGTACTTCTTTGATCCTAATGGAGCCCAAATGGACTGGTTTGATCCTAATAGAGCCCAATTTGACTTGTTAGGACCTAATTGGGCCAATTGCCCCGACCGGCCCAATTGAACTTCTATGGTCCTAATGAAGCCTAAATGGACTTGTTTGATCCTAATAGAGCCCAAATCGACTTTTTAGGTCATATACGACCTAACTGGGCCAATTTGTACTTCTTTGAAACCCTAATCCTTTGATTTCAGATTTTAATCTTAAAATTAAATCTTGTTTTATGAAATTGGGTCTGTGAATTAGTGTTTCCTGTAACAGCCCGTTTTTAGTTACGCTGTTTAACCGGTTAAAATATAATTACAGAAAAATAAGTTACATTATTGTCACTATTATTACCAGTACAGAAAAATATTTTAAATAATAGGATTAAGAGAAAAGCATTTTCATATTTTCATTCTATTTAATTTTAGAGTTGAAAATAACCTGGTTTGACATTTATCGGAGATTAAATTTTGGACCGAGTATTTTCTTAGTTGATCAGTTCAACTATTAATCTTTACTCTAATTTGAATTTCGAAATCATATCTTTATCAACCTTTATTTTTTAGATTCAAAAAAGTAAAAACATATTTATTTTAGACTTAATATTTATCACTCATTTTTGTACCTATTACTAAATACTAAATTAAAAACATGAATTTTCTCTCTCCTACTTCTACTGTCAACCCGTAAACCCCCCCTCCCCTCTCTCTTTCTCTTTCTCTTTCTTTCTTTTCTTCTTTTTCTCTTTCTTTCTTCTTTTTCTTTCTTTCTCGGCTGCTGCTGCTTTCTTCTTCTCTCTTTTTTTTCTTTTTCTTCTTCTTTCTCTTCTCTTCTTCCTCCTGACCTCATCTCTCTCTTCCTTTTTCCTATACTACCCGTGTTCTGTCTCTTCTTCAACATAACATCATATTTTCATTTCTCTTCTTCATACAACATAACACAAACCTCATCTTCTTCCTCCCATCTAAACTAAATCGCGCCACCACCTCGGCCCAGCTGCGACCGCGTCGTAACCACCGCCCGCCGGAGCTCCGACGCCGCAACATCACGCCTGGTTCGCGTCTTTGTCCAGATCGTGTCTCGGTTGTTCCTGTAGCGCGAAATCGCGCTAGCCACCGCGGTAGGAGCTGTCCGCCGCCGTTCTCCACCGTGGCTGCTGCCGCAGCCACCACGCCGGAGGTCCTGGTAGCCACCACCTCTTTCCTCTTCTTCCTTGGGTGAGTGAAAACACTCTATTTTGCTCAGATTCAAAACCCCCAAATTGATTTTGAAACCCTAACCCTAGGTTTTGATTTTTAATTCTCAGTTTATGAAATTAATTGGTGTTTTCTGAAATTGGGAGCATGATTAAGTGTCTCCCTAAATCAATTTTGTCAATCTCTTGTTAAACTGATTTTTCTCAATTTTCATCTTAAGCCTAAAAACCTCAAATATGTTTTATTTTTAAATGATTGATGTTTTTGGGAAATTAAATATATTATTGAATTATATTTATATCTACTTAAACACTCGCAATGAGAAAGATGATGATTCCGATTTTTCCGTGTTTCTCAGAAAAGGGAAGCAAGGAGTGTTATTCTTGACGGATGGCTCGATTCTTTGGATAAAATGGTTTGCAACTTCGCTTCGTGTCTCTGTCTTCGTTGTCTTCTCAAGAACTTTGATTTCTCAACGGTAATTCAATAATAAAAACACAATTATTCATTCTTGAACTATCGTAGATTAATCTTTTCTTGAAATTTGGTTCAATAACGTTAAGGTGTGTTTGGTTGCTTCTTTGAGAAAATACACATTGCATATGTATATACTTTGCGCTGTCATTGAATCTAATTACTTTCAAGATAATATTGAAGAAAATTATAAGATTGGGATTTGGAATTTTGAGGGGAGTCGTGGACAGGAGTATCATGTTCTGGGTCATCAGTTATACACCTGTAATCAAGGTTTACAAAACCGGACCGGTCATCGAACCGGTGAAGGTAGCGGTTCGAGGTTCAATGGTCCAACCGAGGTTGAACCGTGGTTGAACCGGTTATAATTAAATAATATTATTTTAATTTTTAATATAATATTTATAACAATATTAAACAAAAAAACAACATAACAACTAAAATTATTAAGCACAATTTTTATTATTTTGAAATTAAACTAAATAAATATAAAGATATATGTTAAAATCATCTTCATAGGGAAAACCAACCCAAAATCTACAACCAGCCCACATATGTTAGAAAACAAAAGAATTGGGTTTTGACTAGGATGATCCAAATCCTTTTATACTATTTTTTTTCTTTTTTTTTAAGAAAACCGGTTCAGGCCGGTTCACTACCGGTTATGACCGGTTTTACCGGTTTTGAACCGGTTTTCCGGTTTTTGCACCGGTTCAATGCATGACCGATTTTTCCTACTGATCGGACCGGCCATGGTCCCGGTTCCCGGTCGGACCGGTCGGTCCGGTCCGGTTTTCAAAACCCTGCCTGTAATGCACCAACTCTACTGATTATATTCCCATCCAGATAGATCATAATGCCACTAATAACACTCCTTGCTTCCCTATATTTAGCACTATTCATCACTCATGCAATTGAAGCCTCCTCAACTATAAATAAAGATAGTTGCCATTATCATTGCTAGCCAAAAACATAATAAGAGCTTGTGTTGTGTGTATTGTGATATATATTGTCCTTAGTAATAGTCACCAAGAGTTACCAACTCAGCATGGCAGGTAATAAGCAGAGGAAGTTTTTTTCTTCCAGTTTCTTCTCTATATTCAAAATCTTCTCATCTAAGAAGTCCAGAGGAGTGCACTATGATAATACCTATGATTCTGGCCGTAAGGTCTACCCTAGTGATTATGACAAAGATCGATGGGGTGTTGGAGAGTACGATATTGACCAGAAAGCTGGCGATTTCATTGCTAAGTACAAGAATCGTGTTTCAAAAATTAAATATATTATTGAATTATATTTATATCCGTCAGTAACAACACTCCTTGCTTCCCTGTTCTCAATGTTTATCCTTTCAGATTGGTTTGGATGGAATTCGTATGTTAGATCCAAATACCAGTCGAACATTGAGAATATATCCTCTTGAGAACATAACAAGATGTGAAGTAAGTTTGTTAGCTTCCTTATTGACATTTTGACTATTTCTTCAAAATTAATTTTTGTAACTAGTCTCAATATAATATGTTTCTAATTTAATTATGCAGAAATTTGATTCATCTACCTTTGCATTCTGGTCAAGGAGCTCGGTGGATGTGGAGCCAGGACGAATCAGATTGCAATCCAATAGTTACACTACTAACACACTTATGGATACTGTGGATGCTTGCTACTACACTGTATTCTCGAGAATTTCATCCTCCTTTTGTGGAAATAGTTTTTGTTGATGAATTAGATTATAAGAATGTAAATTTTATAAATATCTGCTGGGAGATGCTGGGTGTACTTTATGTTATTGGGGGACATGATTTAGTTTTAGTTGCTTGCCTTGTATGAGTTGCAATATGTAGTGTACATTCAAGGCCATGTTTTTACTCATGATATGTTTTGTACTATTTGAAGATTCATTATCATTGTATAATGTTTGTTATATTCAAGTGCAACTTACCTGTTTCAACCTTTTCTCTCTTATTCACCGAATCTTCTGTTCTTTAATCTTTATCAAATTTAATGATTCCAATATTGATTGTTTGTGTGACGTTTGTTTTGTGTGTGTGTAGTGGAAATAATGTTGGTTCTTTTGGCTATCCTAATACTCTTGTGCATTGCAGATTTTTTGTTTAGCCTCAACATTTGACTATCCTTTGAACTAAAGTGTAGTGTATGCTTAGGCCTAGGAATTATGAACTGACATGAGTTAGATAAAGATTCAAACAATTTGAGGGTTTGCTAGCAATAAAGATCCAAACAATTTGAGGGTTTGCTGGAAAAATCTCTTGATAATTTTTATTATTTGTACTTTCTGCTAGTCGCATCAATTTAAATGCCAATAATTAATAAATAGCCTTCTAATTATGCTTTTTGGTCATTAACAATCTTTGCAGATAAAATATGTCCTAAGCATTTAGCACTTTTTAATTGATAAACAATTAGATTGCACTTTCCAACTATTGGAAGTACCATCGATCTTACTGATTCTGTAGCATGTATATTTGCTCGACGGCTATACTAAACAAAGATAGATCACATGGGCTTCTTTTCTCGGCTCACTTCTTTTGGAGTTTTAGAGTACAGTTGAACACATGTGTGCACTTATTTCTGTTTGTTAATTAATTGACTTGCTTGGTTGATGGAAAGGTTCATTCTTTTCTTGAATTGTTGGATATAAATCTTTCGGTGTATCGTGGGGGCATCTCCATTGATGCAGGTCATTCTACTTCTAAAGGAAAAATGTCAAGCACATTTGGAGAGGCTGGATTCTCGATTCCTCGACTTTTTGGTTCATTACATGACCTTCACGGTTCACAGTGGTTTGATCTTCTGATAGTTTTTAAGTCATGACTTTTGGATTGCATGCAACAATTGGTATTTGATTTTTAGAAGTTGTATGGTACCAAGGCTGTATTTTTTAACAATAGTCAAATTCATGATTTTGTGATTGAATGTGAAACCGCAAATGTTAGTGATCGGTGCCATATAATTTCGCATGAGATAGTGAAAGCGTAATGTAAGTGAAGTGATCGTCACGGCCGTGATGAGCATCACGGCCTGGCCGTGATGTCTTACGCCTTGAATGTTGTTTCACTAAATGGTGCATCCGTCAGCAGTGATGGGTATCACGGCCTGGCCGTGACGATTCTCGCTTACAAGGGTGTCAGCTCAGTTAACATGTCACTGCCGTGACGGATTCTGACTTTTGATTCTTCCGTGGGAAATCCGTCCCAAATCCGTCCGAAAACAAAAATAAATCCGTCCAAAAAATAACCAACAAAATCACAGCATCCGTCCGAAATCCTTTCGAAAATAAAAATAAATCCGTCCGAAAAATAACCAACAAAATCACAAAGATCCATCCGAAAATAACAAATCCAAAAACAAAAATAAATCCGTCCGAAAAATAACCAACAAAATCACAGCATCCGTCCGAAATCCGTCCGAAAATAAAAATAAATCCGTCCAAAAAATAACCAACAAAATCACAGATTCCGTCCGAAAATAAAAATAAATCCGTCCGAAATTCGTCCGAAAAATAACCAACAAAATCACAGAATCCGTCTGAAATCCGTCCGAAAATAAAAATAAATCCGTCCGAAATTCGTCCGAAAAATAACCACAGTCTGGATTTCCACGTTGTCCGAAATCCGTCCGTAAATGTTTTCGGACGGAATTTGGGACGGATTTTCTAATTTCCCACGGGGCTTTTTTGGACGGATGCCATTCCGTCCGAAATCCGTCCGAAATGAATTATCCGTCCGAAATCCATCCGAAATTTGTCCAATTTCCGTCCGAAAATCCGTCCGAAAAAGATGGATTTCTATTAGTGGAAATTCAAAAATCATAAGTACAACAGCAACAAAAATGGTTATCAGAAATGGAATGAGCAGAACCCCCCTCAGAATAGTTTAGCTATTATAATTGTGGAAAGCCTGGCCATTTGACTAGGAACTGCCGCCTTAAGGGTCGTTCTGCTCCGTAAGTGAACCTTACTGAGGACTAACTCAATGCTATGATTTCCAAAATCAATGTTGTTGGTGGATCCGAGGGGTGGTGGGTAGACACTGGCACAACATGTCACGTCTGCTATGATAGGTCCTTATTTAAGTCCTATTTTGTTGCTGAGAACCAGAAAGTATTGTTGGGTGATTCACATACCACTATTGTTACTGGGACAGGAGAGGTGGAATTGAAGTTTACCTCTGGAAAGATTGTGGTTCTTAAGGATGTTATGCATTCTCTAGAGATGAGAAAGAACTTAGTTTCGGGTTATCTCCTTAATAGAGCTGGGTTTACTCAGACCTTTGGGGCTAATTTGTATACTCTTACAAAGAACGATGTCTTTGTTGGAAAAGGTTATGCTACTAATGGAATGTTTAAGTTAATGTTGACTAAAGTTGTTCCTTCATACATGCCTTTTTTTTTGTTGCAATTTTTAGCATTCTAGACTTTGTCAAGTTAATAAACGAATTATTAAAAATTATGATTGTGTTATGTTTGCTGTGTTTTCCTAAATTCGAATGTGTCATGTTATTTTGAGCATGTTATCCACGGAAGAAAAATTATCAAGTAGAGCATATGAATGTATTTTAGAAGGCTATGCGGTTAATAACAAAACTTATAGATTTTTTATCTAAATGAAAAAATTGTTATTGAATCAAATGATGCTGATTTATATGAAGATCGTTTAAATTAAGAAATAGTTGGGGCTCGTCTTCTAGTAATTCACCGAGTAGAACAAGTGTTTCTTATAATGAGTTATTAGAGAAAACATAGATTTCTGGTCACGAGAATAAAGTATGCAAATTAAATAAATTTTTGTATGACTTGAAACAAGCACCTAAACAGTGGCATGAGAAATTTGATAATCTGGTTATTTCACATGGTTTTAGAATTAACGAAAGTGATAAGTGCATATATTATAAATCAAATGATAATGTTTGCACTATCATTTATTTATATGTGAATGACTTGATTATCTTTGGTTTTAATTTTCATGTTGAGAAAAACGTCAAAAATATGTTTTTGAAAATTTTGAACCTAAAAGGATTACATTATCAAAGGTTTCCCACTATCCTTGAAGGATAAAGTGATGATGATTGGAATAGCCTTTCAGATGACTCCAAGGCTACCAGTGGTTATATTTTAGCTTAGCTAGGGGTTGTTTCTTGGAAATCTAGGAAACATACCATTATTAGCTCGATCTACCATGGAGTCAGCAATAATTGCACCGGCAACTGCTAGTGAGGAAGCAGCATGGTTGAGAAACCCGTTGTCAGATATCCCTATATGTGATAAACCGATTACAGCCATATTGATCCATTGCGATAGTACCGCAACTATTGCAAAGATTGCGAGAGTGGATCATGTGAGGTCTGAAGGAAATTTGGCTGATCCTTTGACGAAAGGATTAGCAAGAAAAAAGGTTTTCAAAACCTCTAAAGGAATGAGACTAATGCCAATAGATTAAATTGTCTCTTATAGGGGTAACCCAACCTATAGACCGGATATCCCAAGAAATAAGTTCAAAGGGTAATAACAACTTATAAAGAGATGTGAGATTCATGATCCTGTAGTGTTGAAAGGTTGAATCATTGATTGATTCTTAATGAGTTCTATACTCTATATGGAGTAGGGTACCTAGCTAAAGGAGTACTCTTGATAGACTCACCTATGTGAATGTGGAAGTGAGGTCGCTTCCTATGGAATTTTGGGTAAAATTCTCTAGAGCATTCACTATAATGGGATATACATGTATGATCGTAATGCACGGGCTTATTAGACTACACCCTAAAAGGTTGAGTGTGTAATGTTGTCAGAGGTAGAGTTCAAGACTACATGTCACTCAAGTATAATCTGAAGCATCATCACTATGTAATGGTTCACGTCTACGAACACCATTGCTTATGCTCAATCTTATGTTATTGTTTACTGCTTGATGAAATGTTTTTTCAGTAAAACAAGTGGGGGATTGTTGTATGTTTTATGGGAAAAAAACAAAGATGCATTGATGCACGTTTTTTTGTATATAGATGTAGTTGATTCGGATTTTGAATACATTGATGTATTTGGTTGTACGTTGATGTAAAAATAATTTTTTACACAAATGTATATTTTATTACACATGTATATTTTAATATATCGATGTATGTTTAAAATACATTGATGTACATATCTCAAAACGTAGCTTACTGAAAATCTTTAAATACATCGATGTACTATTTAAGTACATCGATGTTCACGTGCAAATTTTGGGTTTTGCTTTGTTTTGAGCCGTTTTTGCTCATTAAAACTGATTAAAACTCATTATTACATGTTTTTATTTACCTTTGGAAGGTTTTCTCTTGTTTATGGCTATAAAACTTGGTTTTGGGAAAGGTTTTTTGAGCGACAACATCATATTGACATGGGTTTCTTCGGAAACTTCTTTGAATCCCCTTTTTCTGAGTTTCCGAGGAGTAAAGTGTGTGAGGGTCTTTGTTGGTGGTTATTCTTTATGCAGGAAGGACCATATTTCTGGCGAGACTATTTTATCCTAGGGACGATGGGGCTGTACACTGCTGCACAAACTAGGTAGAGCCACGAAACATCTTAAAGAGAGCAACCTAGTCTGCGACTCAACCTTCTATTTTTTGTTCGTGTTCATCATTTGCAACAACAGTTTTGGGCTCAATTTCGCATAATAGACTTCCTATGACCCGATACCTAACTATAAATGGATATTTCATTGTCAAAATGATATCTTTTGCGCTCAATTTATTCATTTTAAATGTAGCTCTGTCTCTTAGCTTTACATAGATGCACAATTCGTCCATATTGGATTCTTGTAGCTCGAGTTACGTCCATATTTGTAATTGTTATTCAGGCTCCAGCATCAGCACCATTTTTTTAACTTCTAACACAATTATGACCTTCATAAATGTTGTAGATATTTCTGTTAGCTTTTCAAAGATATAAAATTCATAATTTTTGGATATCTATAGCTTAAGATATGTGTGAAATTATGCACTAAGCGCTGGATAAGTGGGCTCTGACGTGTTTTAATGTGTTTTGGGCTTTGGGAGACCTATAAATACGAAACCAATGTGCATTAGCAACATTTTTGGAACCCTAATTACACTAGAAAGTCATAAAAACATTAGAGAAGAGAGATTTTATGGTTTGAGAAGAAAGAATTGTGGAAGGAGTATAGGAAGAGGAAGATGAGGGAACTCTTGGTAAACGCTAGGATTCGCTATATGAATTACTTGGAGCTACTTGTAGGTCTTCAAGAGGTGAGTAAAAATACATTTTTCTCACCCTTCCATGATATTTCAAAAGGGGTTTTGGGTTCTTTAAATTGTTATTGAGATTTTGGATGATTTGATTGAGAAAGTTGGGTTTTTGCCATATTAGGGTCAAAGAACATCAAATTGATTTGGGGGTTTTCAATAATTGATAAATTGATGTGATATTGGTTGTCTGCATGGTTTGGTTATATGTTCTAAAACTTGTTTGATGATTTTCAATCATAATGCATATGCTAGACATGATGTGGAATGCCTATGAGTTGTTTTGACACGAGTTATACCATTGAGATTAATGCATGAGGTCATATATCATGTCTTAGGGTCATGATATATGCCCAAAATGTGATTTGAGTTATTATTTGTGATTGTTAAGGTACCTCCTTCGGTGAAGGGGATGACAGATACCTCCTCGTTAGAGAGAAAAACAGATACCTCCTTCTGGGAAGGGGAAGACTCATTATAGATATCTCCTTCTGGAAAGGGGAAGGCAGTGGGACGCCATTGTATTTGTTATGAGCTCATAGACTTAAAATTGGGTAATTAAATAAAAGAGACTTGAATGATAGATTGAGATTATTTGGACATAAAAGATGTCCTTTGTATGATTTTATTTATGTTACGCGTACTGTTAGTGATGGATTATTTCTATTTGATGATGTTATGACTTGTGCATGAATTTCAAGAGATTGAATTAATTATCCTCCATTTATAGAAAATATTTTGAGTTATATTATTTTGAAAATAAGCTGAAACCATGAATATTTTTCCGGTTACTGCACCGGCTAAGAACAACACTATTTGCGAGCTTTTTTATTAAATTGTTTTTATTCACTGTGATTATAAATCTCATTAAAAGTATTGTTTTCAGAGCATGAGGACGTCGTCACTGAGATTGAGGAGACTTGAAGACTTTTTTCGACTAAGAGGAGACTTGAAGACTTAGTACTTGGGTTTACTATTTATTATATTTGGTTAGTATTATGTTCAAATAGGAGTCATTTGTGGCTAGAGCCGTATTATTTTAATTTATCGTTGGGTTATTTTTAGTAAATATCCGAGTTTTGAGCCAATTAATTTTATTTATTTAAGAATTATCTTACTAATGTTTATTTTAAAATTACTGAGGTATTTTCATACATATATGATTTGTGAAAAATTTATTGAAGTTTTATACCTTATTAAAGTTTTAAAGAAATTTATTACCTATTTTGAGTTGGTTACTATTATAACGAAGGACGTTACACGGCCCAACATCGTATATACAAAGAAGGGAAATGGAGGTGAGAAACATATCGAAGGCAAAAAGTAGAAGCAAAATAATTTGAGTTCAAATTCCAAAGAGAGAAAGAAATTGAGGAATGTTTGATTGGATAAAGAAAGGCCTCTGCACCCTGTACCTCCTCCTTACAGACGCTATGGAGGAGTGTTTGACTGAATAAGTCAAGGCCTTTTCATGGGAAGGAGGGAAAAGCTCTTGTCTATGTGACATAATGAGACAGTCATTTACGTAGATAATTAAGTTAAACAAAACGAAATTCAGTCAACTTTTACAAAATGAATAATAAATAAATATTAAAATAATAATGCTAAAATTCCATTAGCATGACATCTGTCGTTTACTGTTGTACTACAGTAAAATAGGACTCAAGCAATTACAAATATATTGATTGATTGATATTGATGATATTGATATTGATGATTGATTGATGATTAGTTCATTTTGTATATTAATGATTATTTTTTTAATTTATAATTAAAACTAATTTAGCTTGGTGATCGGTAGCCCGACATAGGGCTGCGTCAGCCAAAAGCAATTTAAATAAATCTGGTTTGACCTGGCCCGCTTCTACCATCTGATCGAATCGGGTCAACCCCGATTGCCAATTAAGGAGGAAGGAGGGAACTGGAAGCGGAAAGAAAACGGGATGAAACATTAGGGGTGTTGATATCCAAATCGATCCAAAAGAAAATCGAAAATCGATACAAAAAAATCGAAAACCGAACAAAACCGATATCTATGGATTTTTATGAATCTTGTTTTGTGAAAATCGATCAGATCTGATTTTGGATTCTTTTATTAAACCGAATCAATCCAAACCAAAGTAAATTTAATATATATTTATTCTATTTTTTGCATTATTGATGTTTATTTGTTGATTTTATTTTCTAATAATACATTTTTTTGGTAAACTTTTCCTAATAATACTTAATAGTTTGATTTGACATAATTTTTTACTATTTCTAATTCCTAAACATAAAAAAATGTTCTGGAACTAGTTGATAATGATATTTATTTATTTTATACATATTTTATGAAATTTTTTGACGTCGATATATAAATAAGTATATGCATGTTTAAGATTTTGTTTAATTTAACTTGTAATCTTGATTCTTTGATGTAATCTAAATATATAATGATGTATCAGTAAAAACCAAATCAATAGAACTAATCCAAACCGTATTTAATCGGACCAGATCAAATTAGATTTTTTTTAAAGAAACCATCCAAACCGAATTGAACCACATGCTCTTTTTATCTTTGAATCAGATGCAAACCGAACCGCAAACACCCAACATAGATGAATTAATAATCTTTTGGTGACCTGAAAAAATGGGGACCACTCAACTCTCAACCCGAGTGGATTAACCCGACGGGTCAATTGTGGCTTGTGTGGTATTCTCGGCTCCATTTTTTTTTGCTTAATTATATTTTTGATCCCTCGATTTTTTCAATTGTACGATTTTGATTCCTTAAAAAATTTAATTATTCCCCGAATGCAATGAGGCCTTTTTCTTTTTTACAAGGAAAAAAAAACCTAAACCAGTAAACAGTAAACCACTCACTCACTCGCTCACCAACAACGCCCCTCTCCTATTCGATCTCCCGAAATTTCCCAAATTCACACATTCAAACCCTTAACAAAATCAAAGTCACTCTCCCTCACTACGCAACCCAGCTGGCCAGCCACACTCTCTCTTTCGCTCTGGCGTCTTCCTCGCTCTCGTCCCGCTCTCTCTCTAGGTAACTTCATGATGCTCGCGTTTTGTTTCTTTTGCACACTTTTGTTCACTTTTTCCTTGGATGCGTATGAGTGTAGTCATCTGTACTTAGAGTAGCATCGAGCTTTTGCTTGGATATGGTCCATTTGGATAGCATTTTAGTAATATCTGTTAGTCAAAGCCATTAATCTTAAACTTTTATAATGTCCTAAAAACTTAGAAGTATTTTTTTAACATATTAAATTCATTCAATTAATCAGTATGTCAAATTGATTCATTGAAGTCTGTGGAGGAAACTATATTTATCATATGAATAACATAATAAGGAGACAATTTTCTATTTGCGAATCTGTATATTGTTTATCATATTTATATGGAACGTGAATGCACATGAACTCGACATTAATATAATTTGTGCACTGATACAACTTACAAAAAATTACTAGCTCGTGTAAATAGTGAGACATTTTGAAACAAGAGTAGACCATAACCTTGCCAAATTTTCTTGTGTTCCCTGTTTGCCATCGGAATGTTCCATAATGGGCTATAAATAGGCAAGTAAAAGGGCACATTCTCCAAATAGTATAGAGTATTTTTTTTGCTTGCTTGCTGGAAATAAGCTTGTGTAGTTTGTAGATTTTTCACTCAGTGTCAGTAGTCATTACTTATTAGTGGATTAATTTCTATATTACAATTGGGTTGCGCCCCTCTCATCTGTGGATTGGGGCAGAAATTGTGTGCTTTATGTTTTGTTGATTTTGTGGCTGCTGAATTGATATTGTTAAAAATGAGGATGAAACAGAGGAGAAATGGGGAATCATCGATAAATAGTTAGAAGTGATCTAATGATAACGAGTTAGAGTGAGGCATAGGACTTGGCGGAGACGACAATCCTGTTCATGCTCCATCAATAGTAGATCTTTTTAGGTATAACTTTAGCCAATTCTGAATAAAGTTTTTAGGAACACACATGACAATTTATTCAATTCAATTCTGATACATTTTGGTGACAATTTACTTAATTCTGATATATTTTGGTTTTTGGGATTGTGATATTTGTTTCCCCCTTGATGTTCCCCCATTTGTTTTATGCTCTAGTTTGTCTTTGTCTTTAGATCCTTTTGTGATTATTCATTATCTATCTCTTTCTGTTGGTTGATGCAAGGTTTAGAGCCGGTGTTTGATTATTTCTATAATACCATTTCTCTGTTCTTAATCTATTTCTATTGATGCATTTGGACTTTCCTTTTGTTTCAATCAATGGGGAATCTCTGTGTCTGATATGCTGTGTGTTTTTGTTGATTTAATTTGAAGTTATTTTACCTGGTATACATGTAGTGTTTGCTTCTGAAAAATTGAGAGAATAACGGCAGAATGTTTGAATGAATCTCAAATAAGGGTAAAAAAGTGACTTTGAAGGAATTCAGGGAAGGAGGATCGCTGTTCTTATACATTTTCAAATTTCAACTTCCTTTTACTGCCAATCATTCCCATCTCCCATATTTTATCCTATTATTGTTTTTTTTTATTTTTCCCACTTGAGCGTAAGCTGTTTGGTGAAATGTCTGAGTCAATATATCCTCCCTACTCCTACTATGATGTGGGTAATTGTTTATAATGTATTTGTTGTTGATCCATAATTGTTTTCCAAATTAAAAAAGAGTGGGCTCACTTCCTAGTTGATTATAAGTTTCTAACCAAATAAAATTGGCAGTACTCTATAACAATAAAAAAAACATGACTGTGCCTCGTGTAAATATGCTAAACTGAATCCATCCACTGGTGCTCTAGGGATTTGCTGCACTTTCTAGTCTGAGTCTGAATTACAATATTATATAGGTCATTTTCTTATTTTCTGCACATGATTACCTTTCTGTTATATATATATATATTGCCTTGACTGAATATTTATATGAATAAGTAGTTATTTACTAGTAATGCTCTTTACTTTATGCTGCATATAATTGCAGGGCTCGATCTCTGTAAAGAAAGAAGTATGCCTCATAGAACACGACCAGTGACCGCACTGTTGTTGTTTACTGCAGTAAATACAGTTTTGTGTGCAACCATTACTCCAGTCTATGATTTTGTTTGTTTTCTTCCATACTGGGAACGAAGGGTGAGTTTTTTTGCTCTTTTTTATCTGCTTAATCTATGTTCTATAAGTATGTGTACTTTTTTTCCACATCATCTGCTTTGTATCAGTGAAAATTATGTGAGATTACTGTTGTTATTGCCCTTGTATTCTATGGAGCAGATCACGATTTCATTAGTTGTTGGACTTGGTTACCTAATATATAAACTCTAATTTTTATTTTTAATATAAATTAAAAATTAACAAAGAAACCAATAATCTAAAAGTCACATTTGGTGCAAGGATGTTGTTAGAATATCTAGAAAATATCTCAATATATTTTGATTGTATAATATTTTAGAGTATATTAAAAAATCTCTTAGGATTGATTTCTTGTTTATATTTTTTTGATTTGTTTCCTTGTTTAATTTGAACTAGGATTCTACTATTGGTTGAAATAGATCTCTTGAGTTTGTCTTTTCTATTAACACATTATCTCATATCAATATTATATTAATATTATTTGAGTTTAAAGTCTTGTCTCTTTTTCCTTATTCCCTGACCCTAAACCTAATTTCTTCAACAGATGTTGTCTATTATAGACCTTTAGATTGAGCATGTCTGTATATGCTGATCAAATAGGTTTATTCCTTGCTGATCAAGTAGGTTTATCACCTAAATGATGTATTGGATGTCGGTTTCTGTCCTGTTTAACAAATGACTGGACAGATGTAGATCAATTCAGCTTTCTTCAATTGCCCTCTTTTATGGAAATATGTGAGGATCATCAAACATATCTTTTTTGAAGTTATGTCATAGTTCATATTAAGCGTGAAGCCATGCCATCTAGTCATATGTAGTTATAGCTATGGCTATGACCAGTATATGCAAAATTCAATGAAGATAAGTTAAGTTGGTAGAGAAGAAAATTGCTCTGTCACTGTTATGACTTGATTGTGGTGGGAATATGTTCTCGAACCTAGCTTTCTTTGCCATTTTTACAAGACAATTTGTTTTCTGAAAATCTTTTCCACCAATTTAAAGTTATCCTTTAAATTTAATTGAGTTCCTAGCTGGAATATACCTTTTCTATTTAGCCTGTGTTGGCTTTTTTGGAATGCCAAAAACCTCAAGCAAATCATTGTGTAGAATTGCATATAGATTTTGCTTGGGGCTGATTTGTTTTAAAATTGTGGGAGGTTTATCTACAAATTGTTAATTAGGCTCTCTCACTGATCCTTCATCAAATCTTTTTGTTACAGAGGGAAAGGCGTCGCCAGGAACGTGAAACTACTTTAGTCAACAGATTGAAATAACCATAACAAGATCTACTTGGAGAACCAATTTGGACTGCGATGGTTTTTACTTTCTTTTATTTTCTTGATGTAATTTTTTTTTTTCTTGGGATCTTCCAATGAGGAATATCTTGTAATAAAAGTATGAAATCTTGAACCTACTTGGTAACCTTCTTTTGTTATTATCTTGTTTTTTTATATTTTAAATAATAACTTTATCCAATCAGTTTTATTTATTATTTTTTATCATGATTTTTTATAGTTAATAAATTTTTAAACATATATCGTATTATTGTATTATTATTTAAAACAATAAAATTTCACATAATATTATTATATATATATTGTTTTTTTATAGGCAAATGTTAGATTGTTAGTATTTTGTTATGTTAATGAGAGAGTTGAAAGGTTGAATTCATGACCTCCATCTTATTACTCCAAATCCTACCTCCCTCCTCAAACCCACCCAAGTCATCTTATCATTATTTTATTGTTGATTTAAATACTGTATGAAAGTTAGAATGTAAAAGAGTTGGAGTTAAAAGCAACAAACTAAAATGCTTATGAATTAATGTGATAATAACAAAAAATAAAAATGAGACTTACGTAGAAATACGCTTAAAAAAATAAACAACCAAAAAGACATGTACGGTCCAAGTGCCATTTACCTGCTACATATAACATACAATAATGTTATTCTAACAGCCTATAGTCGACAACATAATGTGACAACAGTAGGTTTGTCTACTGTAAAGCTACAGTAGCTGTACTATTTTTTTTTTACAAATTTTGTTTTTTTTAAATAATTTTTTTTAATAAAAATTTGTTCTTTTTTAAAATATTTAGTTTTTTTAGAAATAATTTTTTTTATTAATTATATGCAAATATCTGATTAATCATGTACAAATATCTAGTTAATTCAGTTTATTATCTTGTTAATGGGTTTTTTTGGTTAAGTATGTACAAATAACTGGTTAACCAGATACAAATATCTGGTGAATTCAGTTCATAATCTGGTTAATGGGTTTTTTTTTTAGAAATAAAATTTTGGTTAAGTGTGTTCAAATATCTGACTAATCAGGTACAAATATCTGGTTAATTTAGTTTATTATCTGGTTAATGGGTTTTTTGTTAAGTATGTGCAAATATCTGGTTAATCAGGTACAAATATCTGATGAATTAAGTTCATTATCTGGTTAATGGGTTTTTTTTAGAAATAAAATTTTGGTTAAGTATGTGCAAATATCTGATTAATCAGGTATAAATATCTAGTTAATTCAGTTCATTATCTGGTTAATGGTTTTTTTAGAAATAAAATTTTGGTTAAGTATGGGCAAATATCCGATTAATCAGATACAAATATCTGGTTAATTCAGTTCATTATCTGGTTAATGATTTTTTTTAGAAATAAAATATCTGGTTAATCAGGTACAAATATATGATTAATCAGGTATAAATATCTTATTAATTCGACTCATTATTTTATTAATGGATCTTTTTGAGAAAATAAATTTTTTATATTTAAAAAAAATCAAAATCTGTAAAAAAAAAAGTAACACTACATTAAAAGCTGTCCAATATAATAACAGCACTCTACAACATACAGTTATACGGTCATAGTTGCATTATACTATTTGACCAAGTACAACTCACTCATACAAGAGTTAAGTGAGCTGATGTGTCAAATTGTAGGTAAACCATTGGTCAGTAAAGAGGAGCAATGTTGCACTTAGAAGAAACTTTGCAAAGCAGTCAAAGCAAAGACAGTCAAAGCAAAGACCGGATAACCCTTCTCGTGGCCCTCAGTGTGTATACTCAAGACTGTAAATAAGAAGAAGTTGGCCAGTTGGGGGAGGGAAAGTGGAAATAATATTCAGAGGGGTGGGAAAATTATATGCCTCCTCCTTGTTGTACTCCCACAGTCCCACGCCATCTCCATGTTGTTTGTCTTCTTCATTTTTCCGTTGTGCTCCACCTACCTACCGCTGCACCATCTGAGGCACAAAGCCGTTGTGCTCCCCAACAACTCCACATCTGGCACAATTTTGAATTTTCCCTTTGATTGTGTATTTGTGTATAAATTCTCACCTCCACAGAACCGATCGAGGAACAGTCGGTCATTGAAGAAGACTCCGTTGGATTGCTTGCCAGTTGGTAATGGCTACAATCTCAAAAGGGGGTGAATTGAGATATTGAAAACTTTTTCAACAATTTAATACAAAAGAGTTTTCTTAAAGAAAATTGGTTTTCACTCAATTTTAATTCCCAAGAATCAGGTAGTAATGATGTTAAGAAGAACTATAAGAAGTAACAAGTTTAACACAGATTGCAGATTAAAGATTCAAGTTAACAAGCATTCTTAAAACTCATTCACAACACACAAATGCATATAACATATATATGGAGTTTAGAGATGAGAAGAACACGCAAACCGATTTATCCTAGTTCGGCTACCTCCACCGGCTTGCCTACATCCAGTCTCACACCTTTGTGGTTTTCTCCACTATAACCAGAAATTACAATATCCAATTACAGCATTCACAAGGATAACCTCCTTGCTCAAGAACACACCAAAAAGCACACTTGTTTTTCTATACCGAAGGATCCCTTATATCCTTGTTCAATCCTAAGAGATACCCTCTCTTAATCACACTAATTCGCAGAAAGAATTGAGTAGAAGAAAGACTCTAAAAGTCTGATTATACAAATTGAAGTTCTAAGAAATATCACACTTTTCTCTCAAAGATGAAGCACTTTTGGAAGCTTTTGAATATTTTGTATTTTCACTTTCAGAATGTAAAAAGTGTTGATATGAAGTCCTTTTATAGGTTTTTGAAGATTTTGATCCGTGGGTCTTATCACAAAACTTGTTACAAGTGATTACAAATCAGTTTGAAAAGTTGTAACAGAATAGTCTGTGTAATACATCTGTGTATTCGAATTTTTCATACATTTTCAAAGCTTATACACAGATTAGATATTTTCTACATCTGTGTATTAAACCAAGTTTTCACCTTTTTCAAACGTATACACAGATTAGCTTCTTTTGTACACATGTGTATTTCTTTCGCTGTACTTTAATACACATGTGTATACCTTGCGTACACAGATGTATAATAGAACATCAACCTAGAATGTTCAATACATGGGTGTATCATTTTTGTACATTTGCGTATTGTCATATTTTTCAAAACAATACACTGATACACATGTGTACAACGCATGTGTACGAGTTTTTAGTTCCAGACCCGAGAGAATGTATTCGTGTACACAGGTGTACAACACATGTGTACAGCCTTTCAACTTTGAACCCGAGAGCACACTTTTGTGTACACAGGTGTACAACACATGTGTATAGGCAAATTTTCTTTTGTTTTTAAAACCCAACTTTTCATACACATGTGTATGATGCCTGTGTACAACACATGTGTACAACAAACTTTATTTCTTTATCAATTAATAACTTTTTGAAAAACCTTTCTTTTGAAAAACTAATTTGTTTATCCTTTGTAAAAATTAGTTTCTTCTTAAATTTAAGTGCTTCACCAAAGAAATCAAATGTGCTATTTTTACAATAGCATCTAAAGTATAAGATCTTCATTGCTTGATGCTTTAGTCCTTGTCCATTGCTTTGTGTCCTTGGTCTTCCATCCTTTAATCCTTGATTTTCCTTTTTCATGAGTGATCTTGCATACAACTTAACACATAATAAGTATATAGTCAAAATCAAAAATCTTATGCAAAATACACTTTGTTTGTCATACATCAAAACATGAACGAGGGCTTAGTCTTACAAAGTCCCCCTTTTTGATTATGACAAACCTTACCATATTTAACCTTAGTTATTAAAAATCACAGTGCAGCTATTGAGTAAGCATTGTTCTTGAGTCATTTTCATCCTCCCCTGTCTCATTGATATCTTTCAAAAATCAAGTGTTATCATATCATTATCATGAAAAAATCATCTTGAATTTATTATAAGTTCAAGAATGTCTTTTTAATACAGTTCATACTTGGGTATCAGAGCAAAATTTACAGCAAATGCAAGACAGAATTAATGGTTGTATGGTTCATCTTTCTCCCTCTTTGTCATTATCAAAAAGAAACTATGGAGAATACTGAAATCAAACTGAAAAACAGTCTTGCATTCATTGAAAATGAATCATTACAGAGCATATGCAATACATCAAAACAACCAAAACAAAAATGCAAGACAACATTATACTCAAAACAGTGAAATCTAGGCCTAACCAACTAGACACCTAAGGATACTTAGTCTAAACTGAGACTAGATAAAAGTATCTTGCCCATGTCCTTCATAATTTTCAGCATCTTGTGCTGCCTCTCTTGCCATATTGACTATATCATCAAAAATAACATCATCCATTGGGGGTCCTTGTATGGCAATTCCTAAATGTTGGTGTAAAGTGGCCATTTGGCCTTCCACAACATTGAACCTTTCCTGTAAATAATCTAATGCTTGCATAACAGTTTGGTGATTCTCAGTGTGCTTCTTGTCAAGGTCCTGAATCTTTTGCAGAAGCCTATCTAGCTTTTCATTTAGAAATTGATCATCAGTAACTCTTCGCCTTCTGATTGATGGCTCAGCTGCAGCAGGAATTACAGACCTTTTCCAGACATTATCAGCATAGATCAAACTCATTTGTTTGATAGTTGCATCACCAAA
This sequence comes from Sophora flavescens, assembly GCA_030762895.1. Lineage (NCBI taxonomy): Eukaryota > Viridiplantae > Streptophyta > Magnoliopsida > Fabales > Fabaceae > Sophora > Sophora flavescens. Next base: position 158,406,931 of record CM061068.1, read on the forward strand.
CCTCTTGGTTACATGCCTTGCTAGGTGCCTCTCTTCTCCATCCCATGAAACACCAAATTTCTTGAGAAGTTTGACAACCAAACCAGCATAAGGCAGTGCTACTCTAGATAGTTTGCTCTCATACATATCCTTTGCAATTATGTAGCCCCAGCTGAGTTGTTTCCTTTGGATCATGGCCCAAAGAAGAAGTATGTCTTGATTCTGTAAGATGGCATGGTTGCCACTCCTTGGAACCAAAATCCTACTTAAGGCATATTGGAGAAGCCTATCTTGTACATGCATTGCACTGATATTTGTTAATCTCCCTTCTGGAGAGTGATCTTCCAGCAAACTCAGTCTTGCATCCTCCTTATCAAAAACCTTAATCCACTCAGAATCCTCACTAATTCCAGCAGTAAAAGCACCCTTGTAATCCAAGCCAGCAAACTCAGAGAACTCTCTACCTTAGATTTATGGAGAGGGCGAGATTTGAAATTATGGAGAAAGGATTCAATTTGTTCTTCATCAGAGAGATACCTTTTTACCAACTCAGCCTCAGAGACTGCCTCTTGAATCGCTTTTCTCTTCTTCTTTTGCGATTTCTTGTTTGTTGTGGGTTGAACAACCTCACCAGCTGCAACTTGTTTCTTCTTAGGTGTTTTATTTTTAGGTTTTGCAGCTTTCTTGACCACGACTGGGGATCTTTCAACCCTTTTTCATTTGGGTCGCGAAGAGGAGGCTTGAGTGGGTGAAGGAGTAGGTAACGGAGGTGGTGGTGTTGAGGTACAGGATGAAGAAGAAGGAGATGAGGTAGGTGTAGGGCGAGGTGGACCTAGGTTCTTGCATCTCGCCATTGTTGAGAGATTTAGAGGTTATTTTGGTTTGGAATTAGGGTTCAGATGGAAGAGGATGAGATTAAGTGAAGAAGAGGCATGATTTGATCTATTTAAAAAACAAAGTTGAAGTTTGTACATCGATTGATTACATCTGTGTATTTAAGCATTTTAATACTTGCACACCTATGTATAAAGTGGTACATCAGTGTACACAGGGAGACAGAGTCTTGAACTTTCAGTTTTGGCACAGAAATGATGTATTACATCGATGTATTAAATGGATTTTTGAGTTTTAACAAATTGTACATCCGTGTACAAATTTGTACATCTGTGTATAGCGTAGCAGATGCAAACCATAAATATTTTCTGATATATACATCTGTGTACACATCCTGTGTACAGAAGGCCCAGTACTTCCTTTACACAGTACACCTGTGTACTGAGCCTGTGTACAGAATTAGTAAATCCTAAAAACACTAAGTACATCGATGTATGCCATCTATGTACAGAATCTTCAACACTTAACTGATTCAATACATCTGTGTATTGGCCCTATGTACAGAAGTACCAACCAATCAAAATCAACTTATAATTCAAAATAAACACCCTATATTTCATACAAATTAATTCAAACCATTTAAAAACACATTTTAAGAACAATCAACCATTCTATAACATCAAATATCAAACAATTATGCCCATTGCCATTTATCTAGCTTTATTTTTCACTATGGTTTCATTCTCAACAAACTTGTTCATAATAAAAACCCATTTGGTTCCAATGGTTGATTCATGATTGATCAAATAACTTTAAACAAAAGGATGTACAATCACAGATTAATAATAATAATTGCAAAAGATATTCAATCAATATTCTTTATTTACTGTTACCCTTAATGTGTTTGGAAAATCCTCTATCATGATACCAATTTGAGTTCTTGGCCTTCAAACACATCTGCAACAAAGAATTTATGTGTGTTCTATAGGTACCCAAATCTGGTTGGGTCCTTTGGTGTTAGTAGCAACATATGTTCCTTTTGGAACCCAAATTTGTTTAATGCCAACATGTATATTCTTCCTAAGTTTACAAGTAGACCTTTCTTTAAACAATAATAACATTTCACAAAAGGACTAGTTGAAGAACTAGGTGCAATAAAAAGCTTCTTGAAATATTTTTCATATACCATTGGCTTATATCCAATTCCAGCTTTATCATAAACACCCTTTTTTTGTCCTAATATGGCATTCAAGTTATCTCTGCCCATAGTGAACTTAGATAGAACTACATTCAGTTTTTCAACTTCATTTTCAAGTGTGGTGCATTTGGTGCAAGTTGAACTAGATACAAGTAATTGTGAATTTTTAGCTTCTAGTTCTTTAAGATTTATTTGTAAAGATGCATAGTCACTACATTGTTTTGCAATGATCTTCCTAGAAGATATAAGTTGTTTACCAATTTTAACATATTATTCATGCAATTCATCAAAAGCATCCTGTAACTCATCATAGGTAGGAGAAGAATCATTTACCTCGGTTTCACTATCACTTTGTTGACTTTCCATGAGACATAGGTTGGCTTCTTCATTTTCAGATTCACTACTATTGGAATCCATATCATTTTCTTCCCAAGCTATGTATGCTCTTCTAGGATTTCTTCATTTCTTCTCTTTGTTATCATTTTTCTCATACTTTTCTTTCTTTTGAAGCTTTGGACGTTCATTTTTGTAGTGTCTAAGCTTTCCACATTCAAAGCGTTTGATTGTAGAGGAAGAGCTTTCACCTTTGTTTGTGTTCTTTTTGGTAGGAAAACTGAATTGCTTCTTGTTTGTATTCTTTTTGATGAATCTTCTAAATTTCTTCATAAGCAATTCCATATCTTCTTCTTCGGATTCTTCATCTTCATCAAGGTCATCATCATCATCACTTTCTTTTGGTTCTTTAGAGACATGAGCCTTGAGTGAGATTCCTTTCTTCGTTTTCTCCTTATCTTCACAACTTTTCAATCTATTGAGTTCCAATTCGTGTTCTTTCAACTTGCCAAATAAAGTAGCAATCTGCATGGTGTCTAGATCCTTTGCTTCAGCAATTACAGTAATTTTTGGCTGCCATTCACGACTCAAACATCTCATTATCTTGTTAATATTTTTCTCATCTGTGATTATATGTCCGAGTCCTTCTAGCTGGTTCACAATGTGTGTAAATCTCTTTTGCAGCTCATCTATCTCCTCACCATTCTTCATGTGAAAGAGTTCATATTCATGGACTAGTGCATTCATTCTTGCTCTTTTCACATCGTTGGTTCCTTCATGAGTGAATTGAAGAGTATCCCACATTTTCTTTGCCGTTTTGCAATTGGAGACCCTGAAAAACTTATCATAATTCAAAGCAGCTGTTATAATATTTTTTGCCTTAGCATTATAGCCAACTCTTCTTTTATCATCATCATTCCATTCATCTCTTGGTTTATTTTGTTTATTTCCCTTATCATCAAGAATAAATGGAACATAAGGACCATTTTCATTAGCATCTAATACATCTAAACCTGCAGCCTCAAGAAAGATAAGCATTCTCTCTTTCCAATACATCTATTGGGAGCCATTAAAGGCAGGGGGTCTAGTGAGTGAAGCCCTATCACCCAGGATATCATTTGTAACCATCTCTTGAAGCTATTAATCTTTGTAACAAGAGTTTTAGCTCTGATACCGCTTGTTGGTAATGGCTACAATCTCAAGAGGGGGGTGAATTGAGATATTGAAAACGTTTTCAACAATTTAATGCAAAACATAGTTTTCTTAAAGAAAATTGGTTTTCACTCAATTCTAATTCCCAAGAATCAGGTTATGTAAAAAGTAATGATGTTAAGAAGAATTATAAGTAGTAACAACAAGTTTAACACAGATTGCAGATCAAAGATTCAAGTTAACAAGCATTCTTAAAACTCATTCACAACACACAAGTGCATATAACATGTATATGGAATTTAGAGATGAGAAGAACATGCAAACCGATTTATCCTGGTTCGGCTACCTCCACTGGCTTGCCTAAATCCAGTCCCACACCTCTGTGGTTTTCTCCACTATAACCAGAAATTACAATATCCAATTACAACATTCACAAGGATAACCTCCTTGCTTAAGAACACACCAAAAAGCACACTTGCTTTTCTATATCGAAGGATCCCTTCTATCCTTGTTCAATCCTAAGAGATACCCTCTCTTAATCACACTAATTCGCAGAAAGAATTGAGTAGAAGAAAGACTCTAAAAGTCTGATTATACAAATTGAAGTTCTAAGAAATATCACACTTTTCTCTCAAAGATGAAGCACTTTTGGAAGCTTTTGAATCTTTTGTATTTTCACTTTCAGAATGTGAAAAGTGTTGAAAAGTGTTGATATGAAGTCCTTTTATAGGTTTTTGAAGATTTTGATTTGTGGGTCTTATCACAAAACTTGTTACAAGTGATTACAAATCAGTTTGAAAAGTTGTAACAGAATAGTCTGTGTACTACATCTGTGTATTCAAATTTTTCAGACATTTTCAAAGCTTGTACACAGATTAGATATTTTGTACATCTGTGTATTAAACCAAGTTTTCACCTTTTTCAAACATATACACATATTAGCTTCTTTTGTACACGTGTGTATTTCTTTCGTTGTGCTTTAATACACATGTATATACCTTGCGTACACAGATGTATAATAGAACATCAACCCAGAATGTTCAATACACGGGTGTATCATTTTTGTACATCTGTGTATTGTCATATTTTTCAAAACAATACACTAATACACATGTGTACAACACATGTGTACGAGTTTTTAGTTCCAGACCCGAGAGCATGTATTCGTGTACACAGGTGTACAACACATGTGTACAGCCTTTCAACTTTGAACCCGAGAGCACACTTTTGTGTACACAGGTGTACAACACATGTGTACAGGAAAATTTTCTTTTGTTTTTAAAACCCAACTTTTTATACACATGTGTATGATGCCTGTGTAAAGAAAGGTTCTTTCTATAATTTGAAATTTAGCTTTACATATACATGTGTACAACACATGTGTCTAACAAACTTTATTTCTTTATCAATTAATCACTTTTTGAAAAACCTTTCTTTTGAAAAACTAGTTTGTTTATCCTTTGTAAAAATTAGTTTCTTCTTAAATTTAAGTGCTTCACCTAAGAAATCAAAAGTGCTATTTTTACAATAGCATCTAAAGTATAAGATCTTCATTGCTTGATGCTTTAGTCCTTGTCCATTGCTTTGTGTCCTTGGTCTTCCATCCTTTAATCCTTGATTTTCCTTTTTTCATGAGTGATCTTGCATACAACTTAACACATAATAAGTATATAGTCAAAATCAAAAATCTTATGCAAAATACACTTTGTTTGTCATACATCAAAACATGAATGAGGGCTTAGTCTTACAGCCAGCACTGAGTCGTTCTTGGGGATCCATGGACCACCATAAAGAGAGAGGTACAGTTTTCCCAATTTTCTTCAGAGGTCACGACAGAGACGATGCCCTCACTTTTTCGCACGATCGCCCAGATTTCACGGCTGGAGCCAACGGTGGATGGGTTGTTTTCAGGGTGGCGGTGTACAAAAGATCCACCGTGGACAGAAGTGTTATGCATAGGCTCCTTGAGAACATGCCTTCCTCATGCTCGACTAAACGAATCAACACCGTCGCCGCCACCGCCGCCACCCAAACCACCAGATCTAAGTTGTTGCGTGGTAGTTTATGACGGGTTTGGCCACACCAGTAGTGGAAAGAATGACCCCCCTGCAGCTACTTGGCGATGTGATCGATGGGTACTACAGGATTGACGTTTTGCACCCAAACAACATACAATGCTTCCTCCAACAGGGATGGTAATAATATTTTCCCCTTATTTGTTGGCTATGGATTACACTTTTTATGTGACACAAACCCTGCTTGAGAATTGCACCCAAGATGCTTCCCTTTTGGTTGCTTTTGCATTAGCATTTCAGAACCTTTGTGTGATATATGGTGATTTGGGAATGAGTCCTCTCTATGTTTTTGTTGATGTCAATAAGACTCCAATCGACTCCGATGTTGATGTCTTAGGGGCATTATCTTTGGTAATATATACAATAGATCTTCTTCCATTAGTGAAGTATGTTTTGATAGTCCTCAAAGCAAATGACAATGGAGGAGGAGGAACTTTTGCATTATACCTTCTAATTTGCAGATACGCAAATGTGAATCTACGTCCTAATTGCCAATTATCTGATGAACACATCTCTAGTTTTAGGCTCAAACATCACACTCCAGAAATGACAAGTGCCTTCACCATAAAGGTGATTTTGGAAAGAAAATCAACTTTCAAAACTCTTTTATTGCTGCTTGTTCTACTTGGAACTTCCATGATTATTAGAGATAGGATTCTAACCCAAACACCGTTAGTGATGTTTGCCATAAGTGGACTTCAAGGTGAAATACACATATGGCAAAAATGGTAATGGTCAGCTCTTGGTGGTTGTGTTCTGTGTGTTACAGGTTCAGAAGCATTGTTTGCTGATCTTGGTCATTTTTCTGTAAGAGCAATACAGATTACTTTCACTTGCATCGTATTTTTGTGTCTCCTCCTTGCTTCTATGATCCAAGCTGCTTATTTGTTGAAGAATCCCACTGCTTATTCAAAAGTATTCTTTGATTATGTACTGGGTAGTCTCTTTTGGTCAATGCTTGTGATAGCCACACTTGCTACCATGATTGGAATCTATTTTGACAAAGAATTGTTGAACCATTCACTTAGTATTGTTGAGGAAGATAAGGAAATTAAAGCTACCACCTCAACTTGTTTTGGTCAGCAAGATAATTCTTGCATTCAAAATATCATTTACTTAGAAGTGAGCAAAGAAGGAATATCACACGAAAAGGGAAACAATTCAGCTTGTACTATCCCACATGCTTGCCGAAGTCCAGTGGAAGCAAAATTGGAAGATGCCAACATACATTCTGCCTTATTACTCAAGTCTAGTTGTGTTGTTGATGTTTCTAGCAGAAGGATTAAACAACATAAAGATTTCAAGTCCCCTACCAATAAGATTTCATGGGCCACCTTAACGGGTAAAGATTTTCACGTGAAAGTGATGAGTGTGATTTCACCTCATATTTCCTTGACATTTTGCATGCATTTTCATATAGTTTAGGCATATTTAATTTGATTTTTTGTTAGTTTTTACCTTGGAATGGGTAAGGTGGTTTTGTGGTGCTTGTGTGCAGGAATTGAAGATTAAAATGGTCAGGATCAGTTATGTTGGAGCTTGCATGAAGACGGAGCTTGAAATTAAAGCAAGAAAATGAGCCAAACAGAACTGATCACAGCCTAGTCGTGATGGCCATCACTGCCATGATCAAGTAGAGCTGAAAAGAAAGAATGGAAAAGTCAGAGCTGGTCACGGCCAGGCCGTGATCATCACGGCCGTGACATGCCAACTGAACTAGACCCTCAAAGGCAGAACTGATCATGGCTAGGCCATGATGGTGGTCACGACCGTGACAGACCAACCAGCGAAGCAATCTCCAAGACAGAACCATCACGGCCTGGCCGTGACAGGAATCACGGCCGTGACGCGCAATATCTGGAATTTTAAAAATTGATATTGATCTGATTTTGTAATTGCTTGGGATTCAAGTTATCCTACATTATAAATAGGCCTCTAGGGCTCGAAAATAGGGACCCTTTGACTGCCACCCATAGGCAAAAATTAGGATTTCTCTTCTTCTCAATCTCTTCTCTTCTCTAGGGTTTTCTTTTTATGCTATTGTTAATTAAGATTTCTATGATCATGACAATGCTTGAGTAGTAGTCTTACTTCTAGGAATTGGGGCTATGCCCAAGATTTGTTTATGGTGATTGGTCGCGCTGTCGCGCACGCGCCAAAAAGAACGAGCGGTTTTTAAAACTGTAGTTTAGGGCGACAACTCGGATGTCGTCTCACAAGGACTCTCGAAGTGTTATTTATCACAAAAATCAGTTTTTTGGGGGGGGGTTTGGATTGGAGTGCAAATAAGAAAATAAGCAATAACAAAGCAATGAAAGCGAGGCGAGTTGAAAAGGTTATCAAATAGCTAAAGACGATTAATCTATCGTTCTCAATTTCCCAACTATCATCGGTTATGTGAATTCCTAGCCCTAAGCAGATTCTATCCCCTTTCAGTTGTAGCAACAATTAACAAACGAAATTGCCACTACGGATATATGTTCCTATTCCCGAATTAAACAAACGGGGTTAAGCCCTCATGAACTAAACGAACATGAATGAACACACGCGAATTAAACAAACGTGATTAAGTATAGGAACATAACATCACTGAAACGAATCAATACAATACTATACACTCCTGAATTAAACAAACAGAAATGCATAACATAGTATTGAAAAGGTAAAAACAAGTAAAATAGGAATCACAAAACCTCAAGCATAATGGAAATCGATTACAATAGATTAATCCTAGAAAATTAGTTCTCCATATGAAAAACGAACACACAAAAATAAACAAAAACAATGGAGAAGCAAAAAGTCTTTCCAAACTGTTCAGAACATCAATTTATACTAGTCAGAAATTAAGCCCACTCGCGAGGCGAGCTCTAATTCGCGAGGCGAATGTTGTGAAGAGTCATCAACCTTTGGCATTCTCGCGAGGCGAAGCATATCTCGCGAGGCGAGAGAACTGAGGAGTCTGCTTATTACGCCCGTTATGAACATCAGGGGCCAACCGTGATGCTTTCTGACTTCCAGACTCGCGAGACGAGTTATTGTTCGCGGGGCGAAACTCTTCAACTTCAAAACTGCCACAGTCGTGACCTTCAACACGGGCAAGCCGTGATCGTCTCTGACTTCTCAGGGTTGGGTGACTCGCGGGGCGAGATCTTCTTCGCGGGGAGAACCAGAGAAGATGACATTTCTACTGTTCTGCTGGCTTTCAGGGTCGCGAGGCGAAAAGACTCTCGCGGGGCGAATCCCCTGTTTCTTTATTCCTTCAATTTCTACTTAACCTAAAAACAACAAAATAGCCATAAGTGCTTTATTTGACTCAAAACTGGCTAAATTAACCTAAAACTACTTTAGGGACTCAAAACCTTGCTTGAGGACAATCTAATCTAATTTGGGTGAAAATGATATATAATTTGCACAAAACCCTGGTCATACTAGCCATAAAACTAGATGAGCCAGAGGCTTATCAAAATACCCCAAACTTAAACTTTGCTAGTCCCCAAGCAAACTACAACTCAAAAATCAAAAAGACTCAAGACCTGGCAAGCTTAAAAGATTCAATCAACCTTACACAGAATTCAAGCAATACATCAAAACAGTTTTCTTCAAAGTTTCCCCCCTTTTTCAACCAAAGTAGTCCCCACAATCATTCATTCTGAACATTTGAGAAATTAGTCATTCAGGCATTCATTAATCTAAGCAGGGGAATCCAAGTTACACACAAAAGGAAGATCACCAAAATCAAACAACTACCTTCCTCACAAGGGAAATTTGTGTTTCACTGAACGCTCAGTTTTGGTCAGGTAATCAACAATTCACTCAATTCACTTTTCAAAAACACTTCCCATAAATTTGATTTTCATCTCCAAAAGATTCCCACAGAAAACATGCATGCAACATCAAAAGGGCTTTTATGGGATGTAATGGGGCCTGGCTAAGGGTAGGATATACAAAGGAACTAGGCTGAAGACCCTAGGAACTAAGAGAGCATGAACTTTTTACACTTTGAATTTCCACTCCAATTCCTTTCTTCATTTATCTTTATGCCTTGGGTGACTACAGCCTTTTTATTCAAATAGCCTTTTTGATTTTTTTTTTCTTTTTCCTTTTTCCTTTGGCTCCAAACTTTTTATTATATTTTTTTTCCTTTTCCCAATCCCAACAACACATCACAACTTGTAGCCACCCCAAACTTTAGTTTCTCGCACCCATTCTAAGATTCCATGCTCTCCTAATCCTAAGATCGGGTTAACATGGTTTTCTAGATTTTTAGGCTTATAACATTAGGTTATCAAGAATTAACAGGCTAATTAGGCTCAAAGGGGCTAACTAAGGAACATGCATTAGGAATTGGTTATTTTTGGCTAAGTAGTTATTTGCAAAGAAAATGCCTAAATCATATGAAGCAAACACATCAACATGCAAATCAAGAAGAGATTCAAGCAAATTCAGGAAAGTGCAATCCAAAAGTGATTCTCACAGTCAAAAATATGTTGGAGGCTCAAAACCTCACCTGGACATTCATGCAATTTGTTTGACAGAGATTCTATCCCTAGTGTGTGCTTCCCTTCACCCCAAACTTATCCTAAATCATGCCATCACAACAAAATCTCAAAGTTTAATTTTCAATCACATGGAGATCACTTTTCACAAGACAAATTTTTTTTCTCAGCCTAGGGGGAAAATCATCATGCAATCAATCTGTGCAAAGTCAATCAAAATCCAGTAAACTTGCCAACATAAAAGACAATGACTAAAAGACAAACAATCTACAACTAGTTCCCTCCCCCACACTTAAAATATGTATTGTCCCCAATGAAACAACATGACTATAAAATTAGAATGAGGGAAAGGAAAAATGACTCCCTGATCAAGTGGCATTATAGGTTGGAGCTTCCAAGGAGAGCTCCTCAACATTAGCATCCGCAGGATCACCAGCATCCACACCATGGAATGGCTTCAGCCTCTGCCCATTAACCTTGAAGGTCTTGTTGCTATCTGCATCTTTAATCTCTACTGCACCATAAGGAAACACATTAGTAACAACAAATGGTCCAATCCACTTGGACCTAAGTTTCCCAGCCATCAATTTCAGGCGGGAATTAAACAGTAAGACTTTCTGGCCCACAAAAATTGTTTCCTAACAATCATCCTATCATGAAAATGTTTTGTTCTTTCTTTATAAATCCTGGAGCTTTCATAGGCTTCTAGCCTAAGCTCCTCAAGTTGCTGCAGCTGTAGTTTCCTTTCAACACCGGCTTTCTTCATGTCCATGTTACAACTCTTTACTGCCCAATATGCCCGGTGCTCAACTTCCACCGGGAGGTGACATGCCTTGCCAAATACAAGCCTGAATGGGGACATTCCTATAGGCGTCTTGAAAGCGGTCCGCTGAGCCCACAGTGCGTCTTCCAGACGGCGGCTCCATTCCTTTCTATCCGGCTGCACCATCTTCTCTAGAATCTACTTGATCTCCCTGTTTGATATTTCAGCCTGGCCATTGGTCTGGGGATGATAAGCAGTGGAAACTCTATGCATAACTCCATATTTTGAGTAAGGCATCCATGGTTCTGTTGCAGAGGTGAGTGCCCTGGTCACTGATGATAGCCTTAGGTATGCCAAACCTGCAAAAAATGTTGGACCTAACAAATTTGGAAACAATTTTAGCATCGTTAGTCCTAGTGGGGATTGCTTCCACCCACTTTGAAACATAATCAACAGCCAAAAGAATATACAAATAACAAAAAGAAGCAGGGAAAGGACCCATGAAGTCCATCCCCCACACATAAAAAACTTCACAATAAAGCATGGGCTGCTGAGGCATCTCACTCCTGCGAGTGATGGCAGGGCTATCTTGCTGTTTGACATTCCTTTCAATTCCTGTAGACCTCATAGGCATCTCTAAAAATTGTGGGCCAGTAGAACCCAGAATCCAGGACTTTTCTTGCCGTCCTCTGAGGTCCAAAGTGTCCTCCAACTGGAGAGGCATGAGAGAAATGCAAGATGGACTCTGTCTCATGATCGGGGACACACCTCCGAATAACATGATCACTGCAAAACTTCCACAGGTAGGGATCATCCCACACATAGTACTTTGCATCGCTTCTGAGCTTGTGGAACTTGGATCTACTTGTACCTGCAGGAACAACACCAGCAACTAGAAAATTAACTATGTCAGCAAACCAGGGGGTTACCCCATACAGATGCAGTAGTCTCTCATCAGGGAAATCATCTTGGATGGGAGAAGGATCCTCATCCTTTGCTATTCGGCTCAAGTGATCGGCTACCAAATTTTCAGCTCCACTCCTATCGTTTATTTCCACATTGAACTCTTGGAGCAAAAGCATCCACCGGATCAGTCTTGGCTTAGCTTCTGGCTTCTTTAACAGGTACTTCAGAGCTGCATGGTCAGTGAAAACAATTACCCTAGAACCTAGCAAATGACCTAAATTTGTCAAGTGCAAATACAACAGCTAGCAGTTCTTTCTCAGTGGTGGTGTAATTTGATTGTGCAGCATCTAATGTCCTAGAAGCATAATGTATGACATGGGCAGCCTTGCCCACTCTTTGTGCCAGAACTGCTCCCACAGCAAAATTGAAAGCATCACACATCAGTTCAAAAGGGAGGGCCCAGTCTGGGGGCTGGATGATGGGGGTAGAGGTCAATGCTTTTTTCAGGTGGTCAAATGCTTTCTTGCAATTGTCATCAAATTGGAACAGGGTATCATTCTTCAACAGGTTTGACAATGGCAGAGCTATCTTGCTGAAGTCCTTTATAAAGCGCCTGTAGAAACCTGCATGTCCAAGGAAAGAACGGATCTCGCGTACGCAAGATGGGTAAGGCAATGAAGAAATCACATCAATTTTTGCAGGATCTACGGAAATACCCTCTTTAGAAATAACATGACCCAAAACTATCCCCTGTTCTACCATGAATTGACATTTTTCATAATTCAAAATTAGATCAGTCTCAATGTATTTTTGTAGAACTAAACTCAGACTATGCAGACATGCATCAAATGAAGAGCCATATACAGTGAAGTCATCCATGAACACCTCTATGCAATTTTCAATAAACTCAGAGAAAATGCTAAGCATGCATCTTTGAAAGGTGCCAGGAGCATTACAAAGGCCAAATGGCATCCTCCTATAAGCAAACGTACCGAAGGGCACGTGAAAGTGGTCTTTTCCTGATCCTCAGGGGCAATATGGATCTGGAAATACCCGGAAAAGCCATCTAGAAAACAGTAATGAGACTTACCAGCCAGCCGTTGCCCAAAGATCTGATCTATAAACGGCAAAGGAAAGTGATCCTTTCTGGTGGCCTGGTTCAACTTCCTATAATCTATACAAACTCGCCAGCTATTCTGGACTCTAGTAGGCACAAGTTCATTATTATCATTCCTAACTACTGTTAGACCGGACTTCTTTGGTACAACTTGCACCGGACTTACCCAAGTACTATCAGAGATGGGGTATATAATACCTGCCTGTAGAAGCTTAGTCACCTCTTTCTTCACCACATCTAGAATCAATGGGTTTAGTCGCCTTTGGGTATGTCTAACTGGTTTAGCCCCATCCTCCAATAGAATTCTGTGCATGCATCTGGAGGGGCTAATTCCTGGAATATCAGCCAATGTCCACCCAATAGCCTTCTTGTGCTTCTTCAGAACCTCCAATAGTTTTGCTTCCTGGTCAGAGTCAAGGCTGGAAGAAATGATGACTGGAAGTTTCTCATTTGTCTCCAGGTAGGCATACTTCAGGTTCCCAGGAAGTGGCTTGAGCTCTAAGGATGGTGGCTGCGCAACAGATGGTGCATTGGGAGTAGCCATGATGCCACGGACTTCTGCAGAACAGACAGCTTCACTCTCACTATCACTATCACCCTGCAAAGTTGAATCCAGAAACTCAGAACAAACAACACATGGGTTAGTGTCAGTACAGTTAGTACAAGTATATACATCATCAAAACCAGAAATAAATGGAAAATCTGAAATAAAGTCCTCATGGGTATCCTCAATAAGCTCCGAAAGCAACTCTAAGTGGAAAACAGAGTGCTCCTCCAGTGGGTGTTTCATAGCATCAAAGATATTAAACTTGGCCACAATATCACCAAACTCCATAGACATACACCCATCATTCACATCAATCTTAGTCTTGGCTGTCTTCATGAATGGTCTGCCCAAGATTATTGGTGATCTACTGGAATAAGTCTCTTCTGCCATATCTAAGATGTAGAAGTCAGCAGGGAAGATCAAATCATCAACTTGCACTAGCACATCTTCTACCATTCCCATGGGTCGGGCACTGGTCCTGTTGGCCAACTGGATGGTAAGACCTGTATACTGCAATGGACCAAGATCAAGATTATTGAAGATGGAGGTAGGCATGACATTTATGGAGGCTTCCAAATCCAGCATGCAGTTTTCAAATCTTCTATCCCCAATAGTGCATGGAATAGTGAAAGTGCCTGGATCCTTGCACTTCTGTGGTAATGCCTGAGTAGGGGCTATAACAAAGAACTCTTTTTCAGTGCAGGCCTAGATCGGATAAGAGCTGAGACATTTCTTCCCAAGTCAACCCTCTCATTATTCTTCATCTTCCTCTTGTTGGTGCATAGATCCTTCGTAAATTTGGCATACTTGGGCACCGCTGATCACATCTAGAAGGGGAATATTCACGACTACTTTTCTCGAACACGTCTAAAATCTCCCTTTCTTTGTCTTCACCACCAATCTTCTTATTTTTCTGTAATCTGTGTGGGAATGGGATTGGTGGTCTGTACACTTTCTCAACTTCAACTTCAACAATAGGCTCAGGAGTTACCTCAACAGTTGCTTCATCTTTTTCAGAGGTGGCCTCAACAACTTTTCCAGATCTCAGAGACATGGCACTCACATTAGGATTGGAAGCATTGGGATTTATCACTGTTTGTGCCAGCAGATGGGTTGACCCTTGAGCTTGCGGTATGTTGTTTATGGATGTGGCCAGCTGTCCAATCTGTGTATGCAAGGCCTGAATACTAGCATCCGTCCTCTGCTGAAAGCGTACTCGCTAAGCCGCAACCTGTCCAACCTCTTCTTGAAACTGTGTCTGTGAGGCCTGAATCTGTCCAATTTGCTGCTGGAACTGGAGATTTTGTGCAGCCATTTGGGCAGCCATTTGTTTGAGCATGTCATCTACTGAAGGTCCGGAAGGTGCAGAAGTGGTCACTGGAGGAAGATTCTGAGGTGCCATCGGTTGTTGTTGGGATGAGTTCCCATACCGCAGATTAGGATGATTCCTCCAGTTAGGATGGTACCTATTTGTTGAGAGGTCCGGGAGTCTTGCACTGTTCAGTTATTGCCTTGATTATACGGATGGACTGCAAAGGCTTGAGGCGATTCAGTAACTGATCCTCCTTGCAGAATGGGGCATGCCTCATATGGGTGCTCAGGAGAGCTGCACATGCGACACAACACCGCATGCTGAACCCTATCCATTGCCAATTTCTCTACCAAAGAAGGGAGCCTATCAATTCTATCATCATGGTCATGGTTGGAAGTAGAACTGTGGACCTCATGCACTCCTCTTGTCTCAACCGAATTTCTTCTGGTAGTAAACTGCTGGGAATTCAGTGACATATTTTCAATGAGTAGCTTGGCGGTGAAATGGGTCTTATCAACAAGAGCTCCCCACTAGCAAAGCATCCAAAATATTCCTATCCATCGCAGTAACCCTTCATAAAAATATTGGATGAGAAGCTGTTCGTAAACTGATCTTTGGGGGCAACCGGATGTCAACCGCTTGAACCTCTCCCAATATTCGCTAGCGACTCATTTCCTCGCCTCGATGCCACAGATTTCTTTTCCGATTGAGGCAAAGACCTTGAGGCAGGAAAATATTTCTCTAGGAAGAGCCTCTTCAAATCGTTCCATGTGGTGATGGAGTTTGGCTCAAGATACAACAGCCAATCCTTTGCAGCTCCCTGGAGTGAGAACGGAAAAGCTTTCAACTTAATGTGATATTCAGTTACTCCCTCTGGTCTCAAGGTTGTGGAGCAGACGACCTGGAATTCCTTCAAATGCTTGTGTGGATCCTCACCTGCAAGACCATTGAACCTAGGCAACAAATGGATTAGACCAGATTTTAATTCAAATGGAGTATCAGCACCAGGATATGAAATACACAATCCATTGTAATTTACATCAGGGGCAGCAAGCTGCCTTAATGTCCTTTGGTCTCCCATGTTTTCAAAAACAGTTTTGGAATTAGAATCACTACTAGTGCTAGCCCAAAATTCTCTACGGAGTGTGTGCAGTGTTCTTTCAATTTCCGGATCAAATTCACACAGTTCAGGGCAATTAGATCTAGTATCCAGACTAATTCAAAATAAAAGAAAAAATAAAAGAGAAAAACAGAAATAAAAATGCGAAAATAACAAAACAAGAGTCCCCGGCAACGGCGCCAATTTTTGGTGGTTTGTCGCAAGACGCGCCAAAAAAGAACGAGCGGTTTTTAAAACTGTATTTTATGGCGACAACTCGGATGTCGTCTCACAAGGAATCACGAAGTGTTATTTATCACAAAAATCAGTTTTTTTATTTGGGGGGGTTTGGATTGGAGTGCAAATAATAAAATAAGCAATAACAATGCTATGAATACAGGGCATTTGAAAAGGTTATCAAATAGCTAAAGACGATTAATCTATCGTTCTCAATTTCACAACTATCATCGGTTATGTGAATTCCTAGCCCTAAGCAGATTCTATCCCCTTTCAGTTGTAGCAACAATTAACAAACGAAATTGCCACTACGGATATATGTTCCTATTCCCGAATTAAACAAACGGGGTTAAGCCCTCATGAACTAAACGAACATGAATGAACACACGCGAATTAAACAAACGCGATTAAGTATAGGAACATAACATCACTGAAACGAATCAATACAATACTATACACTCCTGAATTAAACAAACAGAAATGCATAGCATAGTATTGAAAAGGGAAAAACAAGTAAAATAGGAATCACAAAACCTCAAGCATAATGGAAATTGATTACAATAGATCAATCCTAGAAAATTAGTTCTCCATATGAAAAACGAACACACAAAAATAAACAAAAACAATGGAGAAGCAAAAAGTCTTTCCAAACTGTTCAGAACATCAATTTATACTAGTCAGAAATTAAGCCCACTCGCGAGGCGAGCTGTAATTCGTGAGGCGAATGTTGTGAAGAGTCAGCAACCTTTGGCATTCTCGCGAGGCGAAGCATATCTCGCGAGGCGAGAGAACTGAGGAGTCTGCTTATTATGCCCGTTATGAACATCAGGGGCCAACCGTGATGCTTTCTGACTTCCAGGCTCGCGAGGCGAGTTATTGTTCGCGGGGCGAAACTCTTCAACTTCAAAACTGCCACAGCCGTGACCTTCAACACGGGCATGCCGTGATCGTCTCTGAATTTTCAGGGTTGGGTGACTCGTGGGGCGAACCAGAGAAGATGACATGTCTACTGTTCTGCTGGCTTTCATGGTCGTGAGGCGAAAAGACTCTCGCGGGGCGAATCCCCTGTTTCTTTATTCCTTCAATTTCTACTTAACCTAAAAACAACAAAATAGCCATAAGTTCTTTATTTGACTCAAAACTGGATAAATTAACCTAAAACTACTTTAGGGACTCAAAACCTTGCTTGAGGACAATCTAATCTAACTTGGGTGAAAATAATATATAATTTGCACAAAACCCTGGTCATACTAGCCATAAACCTAGATGAGCCAGAGGCTTATCAGTGATGAATTGACGTTTGGTTTCTTGTTAATTTCAAATTTTGCTTTAGATTTGATTCCTATTGCTTTAATTACTCGTAAATTCGGTGGCCACTTATTTGCTTGTCGTAGATACACTAAGGACGAACTTAGCGATGAACTTAGGTATCAGATCTATAGGAATCAAACTTATGACTTAAATCACGAGAGTTAGAAGCGGCTCTTTGAGGGTTCACTGAATTGTCACAAATCTTAAAAGGTTTGATTTAAATTCAATTACCACGAGAGTAGGGGTTGGTTTAATTGGGCACGGTTCTTGTATCCCGAGAGGGAACATTAACTTCTTCAGGATAAATTCACCTTCAAAGCAATCTTGATTATTAACAAGGGGGGTAGTCAATTTAGTAGCATGAACAGTCTTGTTGGTAACCCAATTCCCGGAAATCTCCTTTAATTTGAAAACCTCCATATTTGATTTGTTAACGATTTTATTTGATTGCGTTTTAATTACTAGATTTGTTAGTTAACCTGATTTCAAAAACCAAATCTTTTCCAAATCTTTTTTCTTGTTCAGTTTAATTAGTTTAATAATTAATTGTTATTTTAGATCACGGTCTCTGTGGTTCGATATTTTTATTACTTGACGATGAAGCCGTACACTTGCGGATTCGAGCCATCAAGTTTTTGGCGCCGTTGCCGGGGATTGTGTTTTCTTGAATTTCAATTTAATTTTTAATTGATTTTTCTGGACATTTTTTTATTATTATTTATTTCTTTTTCTTTTTCTAGAGTATCTATCTCTCTCTTACTGGTATTTTTCTCTTTTATGCAAAGTTCCCTAAGTCTTGGAAACCTTATTGAAGTTGACCCCGAGATCGAAAGGACCTTTCATAGACGTAGGAGACTACAAAGACAAAGAGAGAGAGAGAGAGAGGTTGATTCTCATTCCACTCATGGCAAATCTACCGGATACCAAACCACTAAAGGACTACGCAGCCCCAAATGCTAGGGGTTTGCGAACTGGGATTGCTAGGCCAGAAATTGAGGCGGAGAACTACACTATACCGCCTCAGTTAATTGGCATGATTAGGCAACATCAGTTTGGAGGATTACCCTCGGAGGACCCGACTGATCATGTAGAGACATTCTTGGAATTCACCGATGCAATAAGAATTCAAGGTGCCCCGATTGATACTATACGCTTGAGGTTATTCCCCTCCTCTCTGACTGGAAAGGCAAAAGCTTGGTTGAAGCAAGTACCTGCTAATACGTTGTCAACTTGGGACCAACTAGAGCAGGCATTCTTGGAGAAATTCTTCCCTCCATCCAAGACTGCTTACCTACGAACTCAGATCACCGACTTCTTCCAAAAGGATGAAGAATGCTTATCCGAAGCTTGGGATCGTTACAAGGGATTGCTAGAGTCTTGCCCATATCATGGACTCGAGAGGTGGTTGTTAGTGCATACCTTCTACAACGGATTGGATTGCTCATCAAATGTGTCACTTGACTCCGTAGCTGGTGGAGCCTTTATGATTAGACCTCTGACTGAGGCATTCAATATCATTGAAAACGTAGCCACCAACTATCACCAATGGGGTTCGGAAAGAGGTAATAACCCGAAAAAGCTTTCGGGGGGTAAGTTCGAAATGAATAGTACTGATTTAATTATGTCTAAATTCGACTCATTAAATAAACGCTTTGATAAGATTGAAAAGGATAATGTGAGTTTAATAGGTGATACTAATGTTGTTTGTGAGATTTGTGGAATGCAGGGAAATGACATAATGGAGTGCCCACATGGTATTGCTCCTGAGTCCGGTGCTTCGGGGGAACAAGTGAACTCTTGTCACAATTTCTATGACACGAACCCGAAGTTACCAAATTATGCTCCCCCAAATCCCTACAACCGAGTAAGGAAGAATAATCCTTATCTTTCCTATGGGAACTACAACAACACGTTGAACCACGAATTCCAAGAAGGCCAAGGTAATAGGAAACCCGCATCGCGGTATCCTCAGGTACAAAAGTCTAAACTTGAGTCTTTTATGGAAAATTTTGTTGCTACTCAAACTAAGCAGAATGAAGAATTTAGGCAACAAGCACTACAAAAAAAAACCTATTTAGCGACCGAAGATTTCGGTCGCTAAACTTGATAATTCGGTTGCTATACTGTATAGCGACTGAATTAGCGACCGAATTAAGGGGGTAGCAGAAACCCTGGTCGCTAAATGTTTAGCGACCGAACTTATATTTCGGTCGCAAATCTGCGACCGATATTTCGGTCGCAAAATTATCTATTTCGGTCGCCGTATAGTTGGTCGCATGCCCAGCTCGCCTAATTTGGTGACCGATATTCGGTCGCTATTTCGGTCGCAAATTTTGATTTTCTTTTTTTTTTAAATTTTCCTGTAACTTAATCTTGCCGACCAAATATTGTTTTTCAACTATTACCCCATTGATTTTTAATTTCTGATATAAATAAAATACACCAATATTTTTTTTAAATAAATAGAAAACGTAAATATGATGTACTAACGATCCAAAACATCACAGTCAATATGATCAAGAAAACATATACATTAATTAACGCAAGTTTAATAATGGTTTATAAAAAAAAGTTTAATAAGTACTAATTAACGATCAAAACATAAAAATACACCACAGTCAATAAGTACTAATCAAAATATCAAAACTCATCAATCTTCCAAAGGGATGAACATGTAGAAGCGAAAACCCCCAAGGTACTTAAACTTTGCCAATGCACCAGTGGACAACAAATACAACTCCCTGATACCATTTGTATCTGTTACAAAATATGGGCGATCCTCATGGATTACTATATTCCCATTGAACAGATTTCCTCTTTTGTCTTCAATAGTCACAACACGCGGTATTTGTTGTCCCCAACGACGGTAGAATGATCGCGGGATTGAAATCAAATCCTGCAAATACACAAGAACAATTTAGTAAATGATTAGTTTATGCCTTAACCATCATTACGTGAATCCAATCGTTATTCTTAAGTTGATGAGATACTGTACCTGGTCTATATGGATGGCTGTCTCAAAACATTTAGTCGGATCCATTTTCTGATAAAACGATAAGGAAAACAAGTCACATGTCTAAACTTCATTCCAATGCTTACAATGTAAATATATACAAATATGATTCCATAATCATTTCCAAACAAGTTATCAATAAATACATATCAAATTATTCTAATTACATTGATTCATTGTTATTGAAAGATTTTTATTTTAAAGAGAATAAACTATTCTTCATAGAAATCCAAATGTATGAACATGCTCAGATATAAGTATTAGCCTTAGATAAGTAGAATTACCAAATGAATCCGATTCAAAATGAGTGAAAAGCTCTCTTGGAATTACAGGCTACAATAATGTTTTTAGATCATTTCATACTCCAACAAAGAATATTTTTTTGTTTACAAAGAAGTGAACAAGAACTTGAAATCCCTAAAACCCTCTTTTGAAATTTTTGAAACAGATTCATACAAAAACCAACAAATTCATGGATTCCAAACGAATCAAAATACAATACAATCAGAATGCATACACGTACAATACAATATGAAATTATTCACAGCAAGTAAACAGCTGCATCACAGAGGCTATAGATCATACTATTGTGAGATATTCCCTGAGGCAATATAACAGAACAATGAACAGCCTTCAAAGACATAAATTCAGCCAAGATATGGAAAGATAAACAGACCAGAAATTACAAGTTCCATATTTAATAGAAAACACATCATTAACACATGGACAATCTTGTTACTGGACATGTTAAACTAGAATGGTCTTCAAACAACTGCCTCAGTATTGGTCATTTGTTTGAACTATAGCCATGAACTATCCATGTTTGAAATTGTAGACACCTAGCACAAAACAAATTGAAAATCCATAGCACACATCCTCACTAACCAATTTAGATGCATTTCACAAAGCAGAACTGAATCTAAATCAAAGACTAAGATGCTGAAATGGAAGGTAATTTCACAGCTAATTCAACAAGAAGCAAACCAGAAGTGTTCTCAGATTAAATTTTCCCGTTAAATTGGTACGTCAATAATCAACAAAAAACCAAAACCTGTTTATGTTTCGCAGTCTCACAGGCATCAATGATATTCTGTGGCTCAAGTAAACATCAATTCTAATCTCACAGTCTTGACTTTTGATATTTCATTGCATTCAAAAAAAAGTTACAAAAATAGATTTCTCGTGCTTTCTCAATGAGAGCTTCCTAATCCCAATAGGAGTGATTAAATAATGACACATGAAAACAAATGATCATCACAACTCACAACTCACATGAAATACACAAGTAGCTCTTCTCAGTAGTAAGCAATAAAGCAAGCAATGAAATACATACAATCCACAAAACTTTTGAAATGAAACAATGAAGCAAAATAAAAAATGATACATAGAGAGTCCATGGTTACCTCAAGGCAGAGCAGGGAATGCACAAAATGAGGAGAGAAGAGGGTAGGAGGAGCTCTGCGCGTGGTGACCGGAGGGCTGCGTGTTGGTAGCCGGAGTATTGGTCGAAGCACTGAAACGGAGGGGGGGGGGGGGGAATTAACAACAGAGCGGGGAAGAGGGGGAAAGGAAGAGAGGAGAGGAAGAGGGAAGAGATGGAAGAAGAGGAGGAGGAGGACGGAGGCTTACCGGAGATGGCGGTGCGCACTGCGCGGTGGTGGCGACGGTGACTGGCGGCCTGACGACGCGAGGGAGAGAAAAGGGGTGACGGTGGAAGAGATGGCAGAAATGAGGAAGAAGGGAAAGATTTCACGATTTTAGGGATTTATAATTTGGCGACCGAAATAATCGGTCGCTACATCGGTCGCCAATCACTTAAATAAAAAATAGTCGCTAAATTCGGTCGCGGGATGAGTTAATTTGAAATTTGAATTCATAAATTTAGCGACGGAGTTTTAAATCGGTCGCTAACACGCGCGGTTTTAATTTTTTTATCTTGCGTTTAGCTAACCGAATTAATATCGGTCGCAAATGTAAATAAAATTTAACCGTTGCATTTAATTCGGTCGCTAAGAATACATAAAATTTCTGACTTTTAACCGTTGCATTTAATTCGGTCGCTATTTCGGTCGCTAAGAAGACATAAAATTTCTGACTTTTAAGTGCCTTTATTTAGCGACGGAAATAGCGACCGATAACCCTTCTACGCTCTATTTCGATCGCTATTTCGGTCGCAGTATTATCTCTAATCAGTCTTTCATGTAGATCCTACAATCGGTCGCCATTTTGGTCTCAAAAAGCAACCGAAAAATTCGGTCACTATTTTCGGTCGCTAAACAACCTTTTTTTGTAGTGAAGGTAGGGTGGTTAATGAGGCAATAAAAGAGTTAACATCTAAGGTAGATAACTTAGCCATCCATAACAAGATGTTAGAAACTCAAATTGCCCAACAAGTGGGCAATTCAATGAGGCAACCGGGCAAGTTTCCTGGACAACCTGAAGTGAACCCAAATAATGAACAGTGTAAAACTGTGAGTTTAAGGAGTGGTAAGAAACTTGAGAATCCCGAGGCTAAAGGGGAGAGTGATAACAAGAGTGTAGATGAGGAGGAGGAACCTACTAAGACACAACCCTTAGAAGAAGGAGAACCTAGTGAAAAAGTGTCTAAGTATGTCCCTCCACCACCCTACCAACCTCCGATACCTTTCCCTCAAAGGTTGGCTAAAGCCAAGTTAGATAAGCAATTTGGAAAATTTCTAGAGGTCCTTAAGAAATTGTACATTAATGTACCATTCATTGAGGCGTTACAACAAATGCCCACATATGCTAAATTTCTTAAGGACAACTTATCAAATAAGAGAAAGCTAGTGGACTATGAAACAGTGGCTTTAACTAAGGAGTGCAGTGCTTTAATTCAAAATAAATTGCCTCCTAAATTGAAAGATCCAGGTAGTTTCTTTATTCCTTGCTTGATTAGTAACACTAGTTTTGATAAAGGTCTTTGTGATTTGGGGGCTAGTGTTAGTCTTATGCCCCTCTCTGTTTGCAATAAGTTGGAGATAGGTGAACTAAAACCCACAACAATCTCCCTTCAATTGGCGGATCGGTCCGTCAAATTTCCTGTAGGCATCTTGGAGGATGTTCCTATTAGAGTGGGTAAAATTTTCATTCATGCGGATTTTGTGGTACTTGAAATGGAGGTGGATTCCCAAATCCCCATTATTCTTGGTAGGCCTTTCTTGGCTACCGCAGGAGCAATTATTGATGTTAAAAATGGAAAATTGACTTTAACTGTGGGTGATGATAAAGTTAAATTTGATTTAGCTAAATCTATTAAACACCCTTCTTTTGAAGATTCTTGTTGCAGGGTTGACTTAATGCACCAAGTGGTGAAAGAAAAATCCACTCAAGCTTGTGTTGATGATCCATTGGAATTGTGTTTGATTGGTAGAGACTTAAATGCATATGGGGGAGAAGTAAGGAATTATGCCCGCTTCCAGAAGGCTAGTCCGGAAATTTCTCCGAACAAAACAAAGAAAGAAAAACTTGTGTCGAAACCAAAGAGTAAGGATTTGAAAGATGAATAAGCCCCTAAGGTAGAACTAAAACCTCTTCCTTCCACATTGAGGTATGAATTTCTTGGTCCTAACTCTTCCTATCCGGTAATTGTGAATGCTAGCTTGAATGAGTTGGAAACTGAGAAATTTCTTAGAATGCATAGAAAGTTTATAGGATATACAATTGATGATATTAAAGGCATAAATCCTTCTTTTTGCATGCATCACATTTTAATGGAAGAGGAGCATAAACCATCCATTGAGCATCAACGTAGGTTGTACCCTAATATGAAAGAGGTGGTTAAGAAAGAAGTGCTTAAGTTGTTAGATGCGGGGGTTATTTATCCAATCTCCGATAGTAAATGGGTTAGTTCGGTGCATGTGGTTCCTAAGAAAGGGGGGATGACTGTTATTCAAAATGAAAATAATGAACTAATCCCTACTAGGATGGTAACCGATTGGAGAATGTGCATTGATTATAAGAAGTTAAATAAGGCAACAAGGATAGATCACTTCCCTCTCCCATTTATTGATCAAATGCTTGAAAGGTTAGCTAGGCATTCATACTTTTGTTACTTGGATGGATATTCCGGTTTTCATCAAATTCCTATACATCCTAGTGATCAAGAAAATACCATGTTTACTTGTCCCTATGACACTTTTTCCTATAGGAGAATGCCTTTTGGTCTATGTAATGCACCAGCTACTTTTCAAAGATGCATGACTGCAATTTTTTCTGAATTTATTGAAAACATCATGGAGGTTTTTATGGATGATTTTTCTGTTTATGGAACTACCTTTGATGACTGTTTAACAAATTTGTCTAAGATTTTGCAGCGATGTGAAGAAACCAATTTGGTATTGAATTGGGAAAAATGCCATTTTATGGTAAAAGAAGGTATAGTGCTTGGGCACTTGATTTCTGGAAGAGGTATTGAGGTGGATAGGGCCAAAATTGATGTTATTGAAAATTTGCCCCCATCGATAAATGTGAAAAGAGTTAGAAGTTTCTTGGGACACGCCGGGTTTTACCGGCATTTCATCAAAGATTTTTCAAAAATTTCTAAACCCTTATCTAACCTATTGATGAAAGATGTTCCATTTGATTTTAATGAGGAATGTTTGAGTGCATTTTATAGGTTGAAGGAAGCTTTGACCACCGCTCCCATTTTGCAAACACCAGATTGGAATGAGCCATTTGATGTAATGTGTGATGCTAGTGACTACGCCGTGGGAGCGGTGTTGGGACAAAGGATAGACAAGAAGGTTCATGCAATATACTATGCAAGCAAAACTCTAGATGGATCTCAAGCCAAATATGCCACAACTGAGAAAGAGTTGCTTGCGATTGTCTTTGCATTTGGGAAATTCAGATCATACCTTGTGGGGTCTAAAGTCATAGTGTACACGGACCACTCCGCACTAAAGTACCTCATGACTAAGAAGGAAGCAAAGCCAAGACTCATCTGATGGATTCTCCTTCTGCAAGAATTTGACTTGGAGATTTGGGACCACAAAGGGACGGAGAACTTGGTTGCAGACCACTTATCCAGACTTGAACCATTGGAACATGAGAAGGACAACTTGCCGATAGATGATTCTTTCCCCGATGAGAAACCATTCGCCGTATAGGGAGAGAATGCTCCATGGTATGCGGGTTTTGTGAATTATTTTGTATATGGGATTCTACCACCGGAGTTCAATTATCAAAAGAAGAAGAAATTCTTTTCCGATCTCAAGAACTACGTGTGGGATGAGCCTTACATTTTCCGCAAGTGTGCGGATAGCATTTAAAGAAGGTGTATTCTAGAAGTCGAGGTTCCAAGTATCTTGAGTTGTTGTCATTCCTCATCTTACGGAGGACATGCTAGTGCCTCGAAGACAGCGGAAAAGGTGCTTCAAGCTGGTTTCTATTGGCCTCATATTTTCAGAGATGCCCGAATGTTCGTGCTTGCTTGTGATCCATGTCAAAGAACGGGGAACATCTCTAAGAAGCATGAAATTCCACTCAACACTATGCTAGAAGTAGAGATATTCAATGTTTGGGGATTTGACTACATGGGACCCTTTCCTTCCTCTTGCAACAATAAGTTCATTCTTGCAGCCGTTGATTACGTCTTTAAATGGGTGGAAGCCATTCCTTCCCCAACAAGTGATGCAAAAACCATAATCAAACTATTCAAGAAGGTGATTTTTCCAAGGTTTGGAATTCCAAGGGCAGTCATTAGTGATGGAGGATCGCACTTCATTGAATTTTTTTTTTTGAAAAACTCCTACTCAAATATGGAGTCACTCATAGGGTTGCTACACCTTACCACCCTCAGACAAGTGGGCAAGTCGAAGTGTCCAATCGAGAGATAAAGAGCATTCTAGAGAAGACTGTTTCAAGTTCGAGAAAGGATTGGTCCTTAAAGCTTGATGATGCTCTTTGGGCTTACCGTACAGCCTACAAGACTCCTATTGGGATGACACCCTTTAGACTTATTTACGGGAAGCCATGTCACTTACCAGTCGAGCTTGAGCATAAGGCCTTATGGGCCATTAAGAGGCTAAACTTTGATATTAAAGCTGCTGGGGAAAAGAGAATCCTTCAACTTCATGAACTTGATGAGCTAAGATTGGATGCTTATGAGTCTGCAAGGTCTTACAAGGAGAGAACAAATAGGTGGCATGATAAGCATATCCTTCGTAGAGAATTCCATGAAGGAGAATTGGTGCTACTCTACAATTCGAGGTTGCGGTTATTTCCAGGAAAGCTCAAGTCTAGGTGGTCCGGACCATATAAAGTCATTAAAGTATTTCCGTATGGTGCCGTCGAAGTTTGGAACCAGGAACGTGGAACATTCAAGGTCAATGGGCAGAGGCTGAAGCACTACCTTGGAGAACATCCACTTGAACAGGAGGTTGCGATTTCCCTCCTCGATCCAACATCAAAGGATTGAAAGGACTATGGTCAAGCTTAGGACCGTAAATAAGTGCTTCTTGCGAGGCAACCCAAGCCTTCGTTCCCTTGTTAGTTTGTTTTTGAATTTTGATTTTGAATAATTGAGAAGATTAAGAGAAGAAAGATCATAAATTAATGGATTTTCCAAGTGTTTTCAGGTCAGGAAGGCATGAAGAGTGAAAAGGGCATGGAAAATGAAGTCAGAATTGATCACGTCCAGTCCGTGACATGGGTCATGGCCGTGATGAATCAATATCTGAAAGTCAGACAGTATCACGACCAAGCCGTGATATCCCCCACGGGCGTGACGATAAGGACCCAGAAGAATAGAATGAATCACGACCTAGCCGTGATGTGAAGACCATAAAGTCAGGAAGTATCATGGCCAGGCCGTGATAGTGGTCACGACCGTGATAGGCTAGCTGAAGCAGAACAGATTCTATCACGAGCCAGCCGTGATGTACATCACTCTCGTGATAGAGGACTTGCTTGACACCAGAACGCGTCACGGCCTGCCTGTGATGAGGGTCGCGGTCGTGACGTGCATTTAACCCTGTTTTAAACCCACAAACCCCATCGACTCTGCTCAAACGTGACCAACCATCTTCCTCCTCTCTACATTCTCTCTAATCTCCATAGCCACCAAGCTTTCACTCTTAACTTCCCCTCCTCCTTTCCCTCATCTCACACTCATCAACGCAAACCCTCCTTAACCCAAACCCACCATCTTCCTCTTCATCCACTCATCTTCTTCTTCCTCTCACAACCTCCACCATACCCATTCACCCAAAAAGCTTGAAAACTCACCTCCCCCATGGCACCCATGCCAAACCAACTCTACCCCTTTGCTCCCTAGACCTAACCCAACAAGACCCACAAGCCAAATCCTTCAATTTTGGGCAAAATCAAAAATTCCCAATTTTGAAACCCTAGCCCCTAAAAATCCGAATTGCAGAAAAAGTGCCAGAGGGGATTGTGAATTTTGGTGCTTTGAGACTCTTTGAAGAAAATCATGGCAAGCAAGCATCAAAGGGCAACCGAAGCCTCATGCCCTCGTACCAGAGGAAGCAGGAACCTAGGTAACTATTCTGACTTTGACTCTTCTAACTCTGAGACTGATTAACATGGGTATGGGATTGTTTTCAAAGATAATGCTCAACAAGATAGATTTAATATTTTGAAAATTAGGAATATTATCCAAACAAAATATCTTGATGATGCCTGTATAGACACTCTAGGCCTGACTGTTGACATCAACTGGATGTTAGAAAACATAGGGTTGAGTGAGTTTGCTCGCACCAGATACCCTGTATTTGCCGACCCTACTCTGGAGTTCTTAAGCTCTCTAAATGCGGAAATTCTCCAAGGGCCGCATTGCCTTGAGGGATGGATTACATTCCGTCTCTTCAACCAGGATTTTGTGCTAACCCTAGCTGAATTTAACGAAATTTTTTGTTTACCTGTAGGGGGTGACAGGAGATACCCCTTAGGGTTTAGTGCACATAGTTTCTAGTCAATAATTGACTATGAAGGCAGGAGTTTTGACCCTCGGACATCCAAGTCCACAGCCCTTGTTAACCCAAGTATAAGATATATGCATAGGGTCATAGCCAACACCCTGTTTGGTCGTGGAGAGAATGATGGATCCGTCCTCCAGGACGAGGTCTTTATACTTTGGGCCATGCTCCACCCTGAGAGCAATGTGGACACGGGGTCGTTTTTGGCTAGGCACCTCTTAAAGGTTGCCAAGAGCTCGAGTGGCAGTATTGTCATCGGTGGCTTAATCACCACCATATGCCATCATTTAAATTTTGATTTGGATGGTTTTGAGCTCGTCCCAGGACGGACACGTATCACCTTGCAGGCCTGTGTGGCCATGGGGACGATCACCCAGGAGGATGACACGTACTCCCTGAAACACCCAAGGCGAAGGCACCCAATTCCTCTCCCAAACCACGCACTATTGGATATAAAAAATCCGGTAAATTGGAAAGTACCAGTGGGAGAGGAGCCCGAGCCTATTAGGATACAAACGCCGTTATGCCCGCCACCACAGGCTAGGACGTCTGGGCACCCATCTTCCTCCTCTGCAGGTACATCGTCCAATGATCCCTATGCGTGGTTCTCGTCCACCTTTGACACTATCCTAGCGAACCAGGAGCGCATCATGGAGGAGCAGCACGAGTAGAGAGCCATGATACAGCAGCTCTATGACTGGCATCTGAGCCAGCACCCACCACCTCAGTGAGTTGTTTTTTTTATCCTCCCTCGGACTTAATTATTTACATTGGGGACAATGTAAGTTTTTAAGATTGGGGTAGGGGTATTATTTTTGCATTCTTGCATGTTGCATTCATTTAGGGTTAGTTTTGCATAATCATATGTTTTGCATGATCACATGATTAGATTGCCCCTTGCTTAGAGTATGCATCCAATTGTGAAAAACTTTGTGCTAAATAAATGGAGACAATGAATTTTTGAACCCAATTTATGTATTCTTGTAATAGGCTAAAAATAAAAATGATTGAGATGATCTTTTGATAAGTTGATAATTAGCATGTGGTTCCTAGGATTTGTATTTCTCATTGGTTTTGAACTACTAAATGTGAGATATTTGAGCCAAAAAGGGGTACTCACCAAATCTACCCCATTCTTTGTGATTGAGTGTTTTATTCCTCTTGGATTGTATTCTCTAGAACTTGACTTGAAACCGCTTTGAAACTTAAATTTTTTTTAAAACATATTTGAAAATGATTGAGGCACTAGGTATTTTTTCTGGCCTCCTAAGCTTTGACTGATTAAATGCTACCCCTTAGTTGCCCAATTTTGAGCCTAAAAGAATAAAATACTTTTCTTGGTACCTTGATTTATTTGGATGAATGATGCTTGGTATGACACCCTTTAAAGTATTACAAAAAGGGCAAAAAGGTGGTTTGAAAAATAAATTGTGGGATGAAAAAGTTAAAAAAATATTTCTCTTAAGTTGGAAATCTCCGCTTCTCCAAATAAAAAAATAAAACAAAAAAAAAAGGAGAAGGGGATGAGAAAAAGAAAGTGAGAAATAAAAAATACAAAAAAACGAAAAAGAAAAAAGAAAGAAAGGTGGAAAAGTGAATTAAAGCCCAAAAAGGTATTTTAGAAGGTTGTCATGCTTTGCATTGTTTGATATTTTGTTTAGCCTTCTTGAATTTTCCTTTTCTTGATTTCCCCACCTAACGATTAATCTCATGGCCCCATTGCAACCAAAATAAAAGACCTCTTGATTCTTATGTGTTTTCATTAATAAAGTAGAGATTTGGTTAATAGTCAAGCTTATGGTCGAATTCTTTCCTTGAGGAAATTGAGTGAATTGTCATTTACCCTTAAGCATATGAGTGAGGTAAGAGGAGTGCCCGAATTAGTGAGAGATGCGAATTTAGGGAACCTAAACTTCTAATTGGACTTGAAATTGATTGTCTCTTGGTTTCTTATTGAATATGTCTGTTACTTGGATTTATTACTCGGGTTCTAGGTTTATAGTCCATGCTCTGAATGATTATCTTTTCTGGCCTTAGTTATTGCTTGAGGACAAGCAAAATCTTAAGCTTGGGGTAGTTTGATGAGTGTGATTTCACCTCATATTTCCTTGACATTTTGCATGCATTTTCATATAGTTTAGGCATATTTAATTTGATTTTTTGTTAGTTTTTACCTTGGAACGGGTAAGGTGGTTTTGTGGTGCTTGTGTGCAGGAATTGAAGATTAAAATGCTCAGTATCAGTTATATTGGAGCTTGCATGAAGACGGAGCTTGAAAAGCAAGAAAGTGAACCAAACAGAACTGATCATGGCCCAGCCGTGATGGCCACCACGGCCATGATCAAGTAGAGCTGAAAAGAAAGAATGAAAAAGTCAGAGCTGGTCACGGCCAGGCCGTGATGTCCATCACGGCCGTGACATGCCAACTGAACCAGACCCTCACAGGCAGAACTGATCACGGTTAGGCCGTGATGGTGGTCACGGGCGTGACAGACCAACCAGCGAAGCAATCTCCAAGACAGAACCATCACGGCCTGGCTGTGACAGGCATCACGACCGTCACGTGCAATATCTGGAATTTTAAAAGCTAATATTAATCTGATTTTGTAATTGCTTGGGATTCAAGTTACCCTACATTATAAATAGGCCTCTAGGACTCGAAAATAGGAACCCTTTGACTGCCACCCACAGGCAAAAATTAGGACTTCTTTTCTTCTCAATCTCTTCTCTTCTCTAGGGTTTTCTTTTTATGCTATTGTTAATTAAGATTGCTATGATCATGGCAATCCTTGAGTATAGTCTTATTTCTAGGAATTGGGGCTATGCCCAAGATTTGTTTATGGTGATGAATTGACGTTTGGTTTCTTGTTAATTTCAAATTTTGCTTTAGATTTGATTTCTATTGCTTTAATTACTAGTAAATTCGGTGGCCACTTATTTGCTTGTCGTAGGTACACTAAGGACGAACTTAGCGGTGAACTTAGGTATCGGATCTATAGGAATCAAACTCAGGACTTAAATCACGAGAGTTATAAGCAGTCATTCGAGGGTTCATTGAATTGTGACAAAGCTTAAAGGGTTCGATTTAAATTCAATTACCACGAGAGTAGGGGTTGGTTTAATTGGGCACGATTCTTGTATCCCGAGAGGGAACATTAACTTCTTCAGGATAAATTCACCTTCAAAGCAATCTTGATTATTAACAAGGGGGGTAGTCAATTTAGTAGCATGAGCAGTCTTGTTGGTAACCCAATTCCTATAAATCTCCTTTATTTTGAAAACCTCCATATTTGATTTGTTAACGATTTTATTTGATTGCGTTTTAATTACTAGATTTCTTAGTTAACCTGATTTCAAAAACCAAATCTTTTCCAAATATTTTTTCTTGTTCAGTTTAATTAGTTTAATAATTAATTGTTATTTTAGATCACGGTCTCTGTGGTTCGATATTTTTATTACTTGACGACGAAGTCGTACACTTGAGGATTCGAGCCATCAGAGAGCTGTATTTGGAGACCCATATTGCATCACCTGGTGTGTAGTTGAGTATTTTGAAAGAAATGGTTGAGTTTGGCTTGGTAAATATTGCTTGTCAATCTGCGAGTTCAATTGCTGAGTGGCAAAAGTGGTTACTTGGTGCTCAACAAGCAATGTTAAATACAATTAGAAAAAGCAAGACGCCCAAATCCAACAACATACCAAATATTTTTCCCTTACTGTGCATAGCTCCAGTAGGAGTTACTGACGCATTGCAACCTATCCTTGAATCTGCAGATTTGATTTTGCCTATCAAAATGATCATGGTTTCTCTATGGCTATGCATATTACTGTGCAATGTCAAGTGGAATCATTTCAGTTGCTTATATATGCTGGAGCAGATGTCAAGTGGGATCCGGGTGGCAATGGGTATTTTTTCCATACCAAGTGTTCCTTACAATTCAAACAATGGGATCCGGGAGGATGTTCTCTTGTCCATTGGGAAGATCCACTTCATTTGGAGGCCACTTGGAAGGTTACTACTATCACCTAACAACATTGTTTTAGCTTCAACCTTGAGGACAAGGTTGATTTTAATGGGGGTGGTAATGTTATGATATCAATAGAGAATAGCCAACTCAGCAAAAGGGTTCTAACAGAAAAGGCAAGGGAAACATGTGAAAGAAGGGGTGAGAGGGTGAGGTGTATAAGAGTGAGAAAGGAAAATGAGGGGAGTGTGCATTGTGTGAGCTTATTATTCATTCTCTCTCGTCTCCCTCCTCTGACTTCCCTCTTCTTTCTATCTTCTTCTTCTATACGTCTATAATGTATTGCATTCAGCTTACCTAGCTAGCTGATGTAATTCTGCTACTCATACTAAATAATACACAGTAGAGAATATCCAGTATTATACTTTTTAATTTGTTGATTAATATTAGACCCATTACAGCTCCTCCACTCCGTCTAGTCGCGCGCCACCGCCGTCCGCAACCACTCCAGTCAAGCCCACCGCCCCTGCATGAAGCTAGCCATCTCCGCCTCGCCGCCATCTAGTAGCCATCATGATCCACACCACGTCCAAGCGCACGACCAGTGCCTCCGTCACCAGCTAACCACCACCCTGATCCATCGTCACTTTGACCTGCCGCCGTCGCCTCAACTGTTGTCGTCTCCCTCTGTTATCGTTGGTAACAAAGCCACATGCTTCCCTTTGCTTCTTTTATTTCTGTCATTTTTATTTTCCTTTGATTGTTTTCTTTTTCTTTTGTTTACTTTTGTGATGGGCTTCTGATATTTCATTTGGGTTCATTAAGAGTTTTGTGACCCAACTTGCTCTTGTTATTTTATCTATTCTTTGTTCCATTAGAACACTTTTAAAAAAATAATAATAATAATGAATGTTTTGGGCTGTTGCTGTTACACCCACTTTGTTTTTTTAAAGTGTTCTTGACTAGGCCCACTTTTAAAAAAATAATAAAGATTTTTTTTCACCCCCCGATTTCTTAAATATAATGTAAATAATAAAGGTATTAGTTGTTTAAATAATACAAATTTGCATATATCCTAATTTAAAATAAAAGGATTGGCTGAGATGCGACGTTTTGTCAATCCTTGTATTTTTAGGACACCTGAGTTGTGATAACATGATGATCCTAAATCCTTTTAAAATAAAAATAAAATAATTTATTTTAAAATAAAAGGATTAGCTGAGATGAGACATCTTGTTAATCCTAGTTTTTTTAGGACATCTAAGTTTTGACAACTTGGTGATCCTAAGTCTTTTTTTTAAAAAATTATTAAAATTAATTGCTTTTAAAATAAAAAGGTTAGCTGAGATCTGTCATCTTGTTAATCCTTATTTTTAGGACACTTGAGTTGCGACAACTTGGTGATCCTAACCTTTTTAAAAAATAATAAATAAATAAATTAATTTCTTTTGAAATAAAAAGAAATAAAAAATTAATTTCTTCTGAAATAAAAGGGTTATAACCGAGATGTGACGTTTTGTTAATCCTTATTTTTTAGGACATCTGAGTTATGACGACTTGATGATCTTAAGCCTCTAAAAATAAAAAAATAAAAACCAAATTAACTTCTTTTAAAAAGGGTAAACTGAGATACAACATCTTTTTTTACCCTTGACCCTCTTTTCAAAATTATAATCAACCAACCAATCAAATATTTTTTAAGAACTATGTGGCTTTAAGTTTCCCATCACACCTGGGAATAAGTAGGAGCAGAATCAATTATTCTATCAAGCCAAAATTTTATTTTTCCTTTCGTTGTGTTTATTTATTTTGGGTTTCAAAATGGGTTAAAATAAATATTTAAAACGTTATTAAAATTAAATTAAAATTTTTGTACAATTAACTTGAGTTATCGTTTTTTAAACGAGCGATGTAGGGTGCTAACACTTTCCCTACTCGTAACCCGCTCCCGGACTCAAATCTCTACCTGTTTTTTAAAGACCAGTTTCCTTAAATAAATGGGTTTTCCCAATTAAAAATTTTGATGGTGACTCCTCTGTTTTTATCTCTTTTTCACGGCGCTCGGACGAGAATAACAAGCTAGAGTGTGAGGCATAGGACTTAGCGGAGACGACAATCCTGTTCATGCTCCATCAATAGTAGATCATTTTAGGTATAATTTTTCCCAATTCTGAATCGAGTTTTTAGGAACACACATGACAATTTATTCAATTCTAGTATTCTGATATATTTTGGTTTTCGGTGATCGGGATTGCGATATTTGTTTCTCCCTTGATGTTCCTCCATTTGTTTTATGCTCTAGTTTGTCTTTGTCTTTAGATCCTATTGTGATTATTCATTATCTATCTCTTTCTGTTGGTTGATGCAAGGCTTAGAGAGTATGTTTGATTATTTCTATAATACCATTTTTCTGTTCTTTATCTATTTCTATTGATGCATTTGGACTTTCATTTTGTTTCAATCAACGGGGAATTTTTGTGTGTTAGGAACCCTCTTTCCAAGGTAGGAAAAACAAAACCTAGCTAGTGTAAAACAGAACACAATAGAGAGAAGAAAGAATACTTCTTTATTGAAAATAGAATGAAAACAGTCACAAAGAACAAGGTATACAAGTATACTCCCAAATGAGCAATCTCCTTTCACACTAGGAAAACCCAATTAAAACACAATATTCAATAGATGCCTCTCTTAATCATTAGAGGGCTTATTAATAGGGATTATATCCCTCCAATTAACAACTACTAACAGTCCCAAACTAACTCAGGTAACAACTTGGCTTATTTATAGGGATTGTATCCCTCCTATTAACAACTACGAAGAGACCCAAACTAACTCATCTAACAACTAAAAGTTTGTTAAAGTTTGAACCCCTTCACTGACTTATAACTACTAACTATCTTTTAGCCAAGGCCTAACAGTGTGTCTGATATGTTGTGTGTTTTTGCTGATTTAATTTGAGGTGGTGGTGCTTGGATTGAGGGAATAACTTGTTGTGCCATTTGCTAACTTTTCGTTCTTTAAGCAATAATTATATTACGTTTATGTATGATGTG
The DNA here is from genome assembly GCA_030762895.1 of Sophora flavescens. Taxonomy (NCBI): domain Eukaryota; kingdom Viridiplantae; phylum Streptophyta; class Magnoliopsida; order Fabales; family Fabaceae; genus Sophora; species Sophora flavescens. The sequence continues at coordinate 158,442,279 of CM061068.1, forward strand.
GTCTATGATATCATTCTCGGATAGAGGCATGGAGCAGCTGACCCCAAAACTGCTAAAGCGATATAGCAAAAATCGGGATGGCCACTATTGTGAAGAATAGAGAACATTATACATAATTTATACTATACACATATAAATACTTGAAAATAGAAAAGTACACAAAATTAAAGACATCATTCCAAAATATAACCTCCAAATTAATAACATATTCAACAATAATCATTCCAAAATACTAAGTTGTAAGCATTCATCATAAGGTTAAAAATTAAATTCTAATCTAGGTTGTAAGCATTCAAAATAGTTACAAGTGATTCCTTAAATGGAATCAAAGTTCTATCCAATAGTGAGTAGGAAAGAAGAAAATACTTGCAGCCACCGGTTGAGGATGCACAGGCATGCAAAGAATGCTGCTGCTCACTGGAAAGTCACTGCTTCTAGCCGGAAAACACTTTTAAACACTGGAAGTCGTCAGAAAACACTAATGGTTACTGGAAAACACTTCAACTCATCGGAACAGAAAGTGGTAGCAGTTAGTGTCTGCGATATGACGGGATGGGTACTCTAATATTAAAAGGGATTTTCAAAATGATGAAAAACACCGTTAAAGAAAGAGGGAGCAATTAGATTTTAGGGGTAAAATAGGATTTGCATGCCCCTACACATATTAGCAAAACCCACCATTCGGGAGTAAGTAAATCTGAAAAAAATAGATTAAAATACACTTTTAGTCCCCCATATTTTTCAATCTGATGAAATTCACCTCCAACTTTTTTTTGAGTGATTTTAGTCCTCCATCTTTTTCAATCTTGCAATAATGATCCTTATGTAATCTTTCCATCCAAAAACTAACAGATTTAATAAAATATTTAAATAATTCAGTAATATAATAAAATAATTAAAATATTAAAATTTTATAATAATTGTGAAGCTTCTGCTCCAAACTTTCAATCTTCGATCACCAAGTTCAATCGTCAGGCTTCAATCTTTCTTCAACAACAAAATATTGCTTTTGAAAAATATTTACAACATTCGCAAACACAAAACACTCATTGTGGCTCTAAAAGATCAACAAATATGGGGAAAATAGGAATTGTGGGTTGGCTCCACTGCACAAGAACCGCAACCTCGACCTTATTTTTGAAGTTCAAATCAGGGCACAGGCTTCCGGTGGAGGTGCGATCGGAGTGACGATGATGACGGGCTTATGCTGATGGCACATGAAGATTAATGTTGCTGGGTTAGAGGAATATGTCAACACATGTGGGTTAGAGGAAAATGGCAACGCAGGTGGGTTAGATGAGAAGTGGGGAAAGGGGATTTTAGGTTTGGAACATGTAGGTTAGAGTAATTTTGGGTTTGTGAAAGAATGGGTTTTGGTTGATAGGGAAGAGATGGCTTTGATGGAGGAATGGACGATGATTGAAAGACGAAGAAAATGAGGAGGGAGTGATATTTTTATTATTATAAAATTTTAATTATTTTATTATATTATTGAATTATTTAAATTATTTTATTAATTTCTATTATTCTTACCTTGCCATGTGGCAGAGGTTGATAGCTATGCAACTTCTGTTAGTTTTTGGATGGAAAGATAACATAAGGACCATGTCAGGACCCAGCTTGGACATTCCTGACCGATCAGAATGAGACTCCGATGTCTCATTCCCAAGGCCTATCAAGCACGTATAAGTCACATCGCAACATGGGTAATTATGTAGTTACCAACATAAATATCAAAGTAAATGATCATTCCAAAATAATAAGCCAATGTGGCCCTGAGTCTACATCCAGAGTTTAAATGAAAAGAAATGGTTTACAACCAAAAAGGAAATAGTTACAATTTTTAAACAAAAGAAGTGATATCTCATATGACTAAACAAAAACCAAAGGAAAAACCAAGTTACGACAACTGCCCACACTACTCCCGTGTATGAGCTCCCTGAGATGGATCCCCTCGTGGAGTACCTAAAGCTAAAACTCAGTGAGGGTGTAGAAACACAATCAAATAAAACCAATATATGAATAAATATATGTCATTTCATACTTTATCACGTACTCAAACCATATCATCATTTCAACTCTTAAGTTGCATTACAATCATTTAACCATTGAGTAAGATGCTTGTTTCGGTTTGGATTTGTTCACTAAAGTTTCCCACTCCGACGACCACATTTATACCCCGGTCGGATCCGCTGACCGGCAAATGATCTCGGTCACTGCGTATCCACCTTCCAAACTCCGGGGTTCTTTCACTAGAGTCCCCTTCTCCGACGGTCACATTTATATACCGTCGAGTCCGCTGACCGGTCGGATAAACCAAGTCTTACTCAATGTGTTCAGCGTCATAAAATAAATAAAGAAAACGATTCAATAACACAATTGTGTTTTCTGAATCCATCCCAATCAAAGGATCCTTAGACATAGAGTCAACATGTATTTCTCATACATTTATTAATCACACGATAGTTCATTTGCACCTTAGTTCCTAGTTACCAATACCTCAATATAATATATAAATAAATGAAAGAACAAATGGCATCTATATAAAACAAAATTCAAATACATTAATTATGTTTACGTGGATTCATGACTTTAACAAATGTCATTAAAACAAATACATCCATTATAATAAAATAATCATAAAATAACTAATACATATATATAATATATGAAACTCATGACTGAAGCTACGCCACTCTACATATATATTATAAGTATAAATAATATCTATCTATTTCTACTTCATTTGTAACACATATTCACAACATATACCCTTTTTGTTATTATCATATTATTTTATTTCCTAATATTGCTAAAAGATTCTACATGTTTCTTGAAACCCCCACTGCAGCCATTAATCCCCAATTTGTCCAGCAATTCTAACAAAGGGTCATGGTGAAGATTGGATAAAAGCACATGTGTTCTAGGGGGTGTCAGGCTCACATGGACACACTACGCACGGTGAAGAATTTTGCAGACGCAACAATTGAAGTTGCGCTGCCAGCAACGAGAACCAGTCATACGAATAGATTGAAGGACGCAGGAACAAGTCAATATCGATGAAAATAAAAACAAAACATCACATAAATTAATATTTTAGAATAAAACAATACACCAATCATCACGGGTGATATTTTTCAACAAATCTTACTCAACCACTTGACACTATTAACCCCCAAATTAAACTCCTACCCATAAAACCTACATCCTCACACCTGAATCGACAAAAAAGAAAGGAAAAAGGAGAGTGAAATTGGATTCCTTACACCAAGAGCAAGTCTCTATGATGTTGAGCCGCCACGCCTTCTTACTCTTTTCCTCCAAAGAAAACTGATTTTAAAAGTTAGGGTTCTAAAAACACTCTAACTCTTTTCCCCCTTATCTTATTTCTTAACCATTACACTTATAGATGGGTCCCACCACACTAGGGGGTAAAAAAAAAACCCTCAAATAATCTATCCCACAACTCTATTTTACTACCTCTCTCATACCTTCTCATTGATTTTTATTATTATTATTATTATTTTTTGTGGGTATTACACTCTTCCCCCCTTTAAAGGAATTCGTCCTCGAATTCGATAAATGACTATAACCGAAATTTCGTACCTTACTCAAAAAGATGCGGATACTTTCGCATCATGATCTGCTCTGACTCCCAAGTGAATTCCTCACCGAGAGGATGCCTCCATGCAACCTTCACTGATGGTATCTCCTTTGACCTCAATTTTCGTACTTGCTATCAACAATCCTCAATGGAGCCTCCTCAAAAGCTAACCGTTGGTCTACCTCAATAGGTTGTAGTTGTAGCACATGAGTATCATCTCGAAAATATTTTCTCAGCATGGAGACATGAAACACTGGATGCACCTTGGCTAATTCAGGTGGTAAGGCCAACTCATATGCCAACCTTCCCACTCTTTGAGTGATCCGGTATGGTCCCACATACCTTGGGCTCAACTTTCCCTTCAGACCAAAATGCAGAGTCCCTCTAAAGGGTGACACTCTGAGGAAAACGTGCTCACCTTCTTGAAACTCTAATTCTCGTCATCTGACATCGGCATACTTCTTTTGTCGCTCTTGAGCTAGCTTAAGACTCTCCCTAATCATCCGAACTCTCTCTATCGAGTCCTGAACCAGATCTGGGCCCAACAGTTGATGATCACCCGTCTTAAACCACCCCACTGGTGTTCTACACTTGTTGCCATAAAGAGCCTCAAACGGTGCCATTTGGATGCTACTATGATAGCTATTGTTATATGCAAATTCTATTAACTGCAAATGCACATCCCAAGAGCTTTCAAACTCAAGTACACATGCTCGAAGCATGTCCTCCAAAGTCTGTACAGTCCTCTCCGACTGACCATCCATCTGTGGATGAAAAGCTGTACTAAAATGCACTTGAGTTCCCAAAGTCTGCTGAAACGACTTCCAGAAATGAGAGGTGAACTGTGAACCCCTATCTTAAACAATAGATTATGGAATTTCATGTAGGAAACAATCTCCCAAAGATACAACTTTGCATATTGTTCTGTCGTGAATATGGTCTTTACAGGTAGGAAATGAGCAGACTTGGTCAAACGGTCCACCATAAACCAAATGGAATCATAACCCACCCTGGTCTTGGGCAAACCCACCACGAAATCCATGGTAATGTAATCCCACTTCCATTCCGGAATATCCAGACTCTGGAGAAACCCTGCTGGCTTCTGGTGGTCCGCCTTCACCTGCTGACAAGTCAAGCACCTAGCAACAAAATCAGCTATGTCTCACTTCATACCGGTCCACCAATACAACTGCTTCTTATCTTGATACATTTTTCTGGATCCAGGGTGCATCGTATATGAAGAGGAGTGAGCAAGTTCCATGAGCTTCCTTGTAGCTTCTGGAGGAACTACCACCTATCCACTAAATCGAAGCATCCCATCACTGTTCATTGTATAACCATTTTCACTCTGTGTTAATAGTATCCCTCAACATGACTAGATCGGAATCTAGTTCTTGGCAAGCTCTAATCTCTTCCAACACATTGGATTTGACTCCAAGTTGTGCTAGTAAAATGCCATTTTCCTTTGGCTCGAAAGCCACCAAAGCATTTATGCTCCTATGAAAATAATTTACTATCGCTCGCCTTTCTAATCTCAAATGTGCCAAACTGCCCATTGACTTGCGGCTCAGAGCATCTGCCACCACGTTAGCCTTGCCCGGGTGATACATGATTGTGCAGTCATAATCCTTCAACAATTCCAACCATCTCCTCTGCCTTAGGTTCAACTCTTTATGATCAAAAATGTACTTGAGACTCTTATGATTGGTGTATATCTCACAGGCCTCGCCATACAAGAAATGCCTCCAAATCTTTAAGCCAAAAACTACAGCTGCCAACTCTAAATCGTAAGTCGGGTAGTTGTGTTCATGCTTCTATAACTGTCGGGAAGCATAGGCAATTACCTTTCCATTATGCATTAGCACGCATCCCAAACCCACTCAAGACGCGTCACAGTACACCACAAAACCACCTATACCTGAAGGAAGAGTCAACACTGGAGCAATAGTCAACTTATCCTTCAATGTCTGAAAACTTTCTTCGCATTTCGAACTCCACTCGAACTTAACTCCTTTCTGAGTCAGATGAGTCAATGGAACCGCTATTTTTGAAAAGTTTTCAATGAACCTTCGATAATAACCGGCTATCCCCAAGAAACTACGTATCTTCGAAACACTAGAGGGTCTAGGCCAATCCCGCACCACCTCCACCTTTTTCGGATCCACTGAAATCACTTATGAAGAAACAACATGCCTAAGAAAAGATACCACTGTGAGCCAAAACTCACATTTCGAAAACTTGGCTTAAAGCTGGTGATTTCTAAGGGTCTCCAACACTGCCCTCAAATGTTGATCATGGTCGTCCTTTGTCTTAGAATATACTAAAATATCATCGATGAATACAATCACAAATATATCCATAAATGGTTTAAACACCCGTTTCATCAGGTCCATGAAAGCTGCTGGGGCATTTGTCAAACCAGAGGACATGACAAGGTACTCGTAATGACCATACCTGGTTCTAAAAGCCGTTTTCGGAATGTCAGACTCTCTGATCCTCAACTGGTGATAACCTGATCTCAAATCAATCTTGGAGAAAAATTGTGCCCCTTGCAATTGATCAAACAAATCATCAATTCTCGGCAATGGATAATTATTCTTTATCATTACCTTGTTAAGTTTTCGATAGTCAACACACATCCTCCATGACTCATCTTTCTTTTTCACAAATAGCACTGGAGCTCCCCAAGGTGACGAACTAGGGCGTATGAATCCCTTGCTCAACAAGTCCTCTAGCTGATCCTTGATCTCTTTCAACTCGGTTGGGGCCATCCTATATGGCGGTATAGAAATGGGTTGCGTCCCTGGTGCCAAGTCAATGGAAAACTCTATCTCACGAGGTGGGGGTACTCTCGGCAGGTCATCGGGAAATACATCCACATACTCTCGAACTATCGGAACCATCGACAAGTCATCACCTTTGGACTCATCTGCCACATTCACCATGGCTAAGAGACATATACATCCATGTCGCTGCAACTTTTCTACCTTAAGAGAGGACAACACATTCTGATATACCAAACTGCGGTCGCCCTGAAACTCTATGGTGTCTGAATCAGTCGGTCGCAAAGTAATCAGTTTATCCCTGCAATCCACCCTAGCCCCATACCTAGATAACCAATCCATGCCCAATATGACATCCATCTGAAGCATGCCCAACAAGATTAAGTCAGCTGGAAGATTCAAACCATTCACTCTAACCACATTCTCGAACATAACTGTTCGTCATATGATTACTCTCAAGTGGGGTAGAAACAATCAAAGGGTGTGGAAGTGCCTCCAAAGGCATTTCCGTAACCCGCACATAATGCCCGACCACAAATGACCGAGAAGCACCAGAATCTAACATCACCCTAGCATGTGAAGGGCCAACTGGTAAAATACCAGTAACAATATCCGGGTCGGTCTGGGCCTCTTGCTGGCTAAGAGCAAACACACGGGCGGTAGAGCGGTTGCCACGTCCCTGTCCTGACGAAGCTCCTCCTCTCCCTCCTAACCTCGGGTTCCTGTTCGGTACTGAAGATCCAACTGGAGCACTATGGGTTGTTGCAGGCTCCATATTCGTTGGACACTTCCTCTTGAAATGACCAGCTTGCCCACAAGTATAACAATCCCGTTCTCCGCTTCTAGTACACGGTCCATCATGTCGTTTCCCACAGTGGTTGCAAGTGGGGTAACTAGAGGCTCCATAGGAAACACTACAGCCTCCTGCCGGCGTCCCTGCAAATGATGATTGCTGCTGGGGGGTGCGATGAGAAGGTGCACTGTTCACCCTACCAGAATTAGCCCACTGATTACCCTGATAATGTCCCGACTTCACCCCAAAGGTCTCATCTCTATGCTCCGTCTTCCTCTTTTTCGGTTGCTTTTTGAATTCAGCTTTAGCCTCATTCAAAACATTTTCGGCCCTGATGGCCAAGCTGACTACCTGCTCAAATGTGGCATTCTCCAAATCGGTACGGATCTTCCAATGTTAAAATGAAGTCCATATGCAAATCATGACCCTCGCTGCTGAGGGTCACTTACCAAATGTGGTGCATACCTAGACAACCGCAAGAACTCATTTCGGTAGTCCATCACAGTCATCTCTCCCAGCTTCTGCACTTCAAACTCTCGAGCCTTCTTCTCTCGCTCACCTCTAGGTAAAAAGGTCTCCATGAAAGCAATAGCGAAATGCCTCCATTCTAGATTCTCAGCATCCAATTCTCTCTGTGCCCTGTATGTCGTGTACCACTCTCGAGCGGCACCGTTCAACTGAAAACTGGCCAACTCCACGGATCTCTCAGACGAGCATCCCATTGCCCTCAACAATCTCTCCACCTCCTCTAAGAAAAAGGATGGGTCCTGATCAGAACCAGTTCCTGCAAAAGTGGGTTGCTTCATCTTACGGAACTCGATCAATGAAGCAAAAAGGTTGGTCTCCTGATTTGGCATAGGTGTTGCATCCCTCCTACTCCCAGCCTCTGTGCTCGCAGAAGCCTTATGAGATTCTTGTGTCATGGAAGGTGATGGAGGGGGAACCCCACTTTGTGTTGGAGTCGGAGTCCTTCCGTCACCACCTCCTGCTAAGGCCCCTTGTATCACAACAATCCCCTGTGCTATTTATTACAGGGTTGCCTGAAGAGCCTCTGGGATCACCACCTCCTGCTGTGGTGGGTGCTGATTTCCGCCTCGAGGTGGCCCACCAGTACCTCCTCGGGATCCGGCAGCTCCTCTTCCTCTACCTCTTACCATCCTTCAAAAGGAAAGCAAACATGATACTTCAGTTTTTTTTAAAATATCAATTCTACACAAAAATACTCTACATCAACCCCCTATCAAAAGCAATTACACCATCCATCTCAGGTCGCTACTTTCAAATAGTCATATGAGATCCTCACTATTTTATGGTTTTTTTTTCAAATAATTACAGATTAGTTACTAATGAGTTCTGGCACAACTCCCGCCCGGGTTCGAGAATTATTACAGAATTCATTACTCTCTAATCTCGCTCAGGACCTGTAACCATTGGCTCTGATACCACTTTGTCAGGACCAACTTAGGCGTTCCTGACCGGCCAGAATGAGACCCCGATGTCCCATTCCCAAGGCCTATCAAGCACATATAAGTCACATCGTAACATGGGTAATTATGTAGTACCAACGTAAATATCATAGTAAATGATCATTCCAAAATAATAAGCCAATGTGGCCCTGAGTCTGCATCCAGAATTTAAATGAAAAGAAATAGTTTACAACCAAAAAGGAAATAGTTCCAATTTTTAAACAAAAGAAGTGGTATCTCATATGACTAAACAAAAACCAAAGTAATAACCAAGATACGGCAACTACCCACACTACTCCCGTGTATGGGCTCCCTGAGATGGATCCCCTCGTGGAGTACCTGAAGGTGAAACTCAGTGAGGGTGTACAAACACAATCAAATAAAACCAATATATGAATAAATATATATGTCATGTCATACTTTATCACGTACTCAAACCATATCATCATTTCAACTCTCAAGTTGCATTACAATCGTTTAACCATTGCGTAAGATGCTTGTTTCCGTTTGGAGTTGTTCACTAAAGTCTCCCACTTCGACGACCACATTTTTACTCCGATCGGATCCGCTGACCGACAAGTGACTCAGTCACTGCGTATCCACCTTCCAAACTCCAGGGTTCTTTGACTAGAGTCCCCTTCTCCGACGGTCACATTTATATACCGGTCGAGTCCGCTGGCCGGTCGGATAAACCAAGTCTTACTCAATGTGTTCAGCGTCATAAAATAAATAAAGAAAACAATTCACATAACACAATTGTGTTTTCTTAATCCATCCTAAACAAAGGATCCTTAGACATAGAGTCAACATGTATTTCTCATACATTTACTTTTCACACGATCATTCATTTGCACCTTAGTTCCTAGTTACCAATACCTCAATATAATATATAAATAAATGAAAGAACAAATGGCATCTATATAAAACAAAAGTCAAATACATTAATTATGTTTATATGGATACATGACTTTAACAAATGTCATTAAAACAAATATATCCATTATAATAAAATAATCATAAAATAACTAATACATATATATAATATATGAAACTCATGAGTGAAGCTACGCCACTCTACATATATATTATAAGTATAAATAATATCTATCTATTTCTACTTCATTTGTAACACATATTCACAACATATACCCTTTTTGTTATTATCATATTATTTTATTTCCTAATATTTCTAAAAGATTCTACATGTTTCTTGAAACCCCCACTACAACCATTAATCCCAAATTTGTCCAGCAATTCTAACAAAGGGTCATGGTGAAGATTGGATAGAAGCACATGTGTTCTAGGGGGTGTCAGGCTCACATGGACACACTACGCACGGTGAAGAATTTTGCAGACGCAACAATTGAAGTTGCGCTGCCAGCAACGAGAACCAGTCAGACGAATAGATTGAAGGACGCAGGAACAAGTCAATATCAATGAAAATCAAAACAAAACATCACATAAATTAATATTTTAGAATAAAACAATACACCAATCATCACGGATAATATTTTTCAACAAATCTTATTCTACCACTTGACACCATTAACCCCCGAATTAAACTCCTACTCATAAAACCTACATCCTCTCACCTGAATCGATGAAAAAGAAAGGAAAAAAGGACAGTGAAATTGGATTCTTTGCACCAAGAGCACGTCTCTATGATGTTGAGCCGCCACGCCTTCTTACTCTTCTCCTCCAAAAAAAACTGATTTTAAAAGTCATGGTTCTAAAAACACTCTACCGCGATAGTGGCGCTATCGATAACATAGGATGTGGTATCATAATTCAAGGTTTGATCCATGGTTAAAGTGGTTGTAAACTCCTTTTTCCGGGTAAGGAATGGCAATTTGGCAAGTAGCATGATATGGATGCTTTATGTTGGAGTTCTCTTTGGTGAGCCTGATTGGTATTGCTGTGGTGTTTGATTTTACCCTTCTATTTTTGAGCATGTACCTGCTTTTTTATTATTATCATCATCATCATCATCATCTTTCTTTCTCAAATATTCATTAGGTTAATTTAAATCCTAGATTGGCCTTCTAAGCCTATGTGCTGATTTTGTTTATCTCTAGTATGCTTGCTGCTTCTCATTTTCTTGTCATGCTTCTACATGCTTATTATGAGTTTGAGAGTAATGTTTGACTGTTGGGGCTAGCAAATTGCTATGTGAATGCCTCAAATTTCCTGGGGAATTATTTCTCGATTCACATTGGTTTTAGGCGTCGTTTTGGATGTCTTTTGATTGCTGTCCTAAAGCCATCCTTAGGGCTGCTTAAGAGTTTTTGTTCATGCCTATCATGTTTGGTTTTCTATACCTTTTGTTGCTTTCTTGCAATTCTGGAAGTTTTTGAAGAGCTTTAGGGCCATTTGTAAAGTTGTCTCTTTGTTGGTTTAAGCACTGTTTATAGGATGGTTTCCGAGATAATTAGAGACTATGTTGTTTAGAAATAGGTGCTGTTTTGGGATTGCCTTCTTGCATGTTGGATATTTTTATGTGAGTGGCAGTTTGGGATGGTATGAGAGGTATTAATTGGTTTCTATCCCAAAACAGTATTGAGGTGTCTTTGAGGTGTTTCCAAGTTTTCTTTTCATAACTTATCATTGGCCTACAAATTTTGACTGCTCTAGATGCTATGTGGATAGTGCATTTCAATATTTATTAATTTTTGTACTATTTTTTACTTGGGACAAAAGTCATTTTGAATATTTTCCTTTAGTGTTTCATCATTCGAAAAAGGACTGTTTTAATGCTAATTTTTCGTTGTGTTGACTGTTTTTAAACTTCTGTCGTTGTTTGATGTAATAACCTGTTTTTCCTATCCTTTCTATAGCAGTAAATATATATTTAAATGTGTTTATTTTGGATTAAAATCAAGATGATTTTAATTAAACTAAAATCATTTTCTTGTGTTGTTGTGACATGAAGTCACGGTAAAATTTTCGGTTGAAAATTCAGACGGAGGTCGGTCTGTGTTTTCACTGTCGGTACAAGTTTACTGTGCAGAAAACCTAATTTTGACCCGTGAACGAGACGGTTAGTGTTTTTATTATATTTCCTTCAACTTTGGTTATGTTGAAAATTTTCGTTCAAAAATAGAATATAATATTTTATTTGGGCGAAAACGTCGGAAGAATTACGATCGGAAATGTAACCGGGTACGAAATGGAGAAGATTAGGGAGCACAAAAGAAGTGAAGTGAGTTGATGGGAAATGATGGGAAATGTTTATGACACACTCAAAAAGTGTCATCATCACACTTTTCAAATTATATCATATTATATTTTAAAAACCTATTTTTCTCTTTCCTCTTCAACCAAACAAGTCATAAAGACAAAACTTGCTCTCCAAGCTCACCCTCTCTCCAAAATTTCGTGCTCCCCTCACCCTCCTCTATATAATCATCACTCATCTTCATTCTCTCATTTTCATCCTCCATCTTCATACTTCTTCAACTTCTTCCATTTCTTCTTTTTTTCAAACACTTAAAGCTTCCATTTTTATTAGTCTTTTCCACTTGAGTTCATCATTAAAGTTCTTCCTTATACTAAGGGTAATGCTCTCATATGAATCTTTTTTCAAGTTTCATCTTTTATTTTTTAGTTTGGTTTATGTGTTCTTTATATGCTTTAAACTTCTAAAATCTCTCTAAAATGGTAGAAAACTCCTTTTGAGTTGAAACCACTTTCTACAGTCTTGTGTTAACTTATATTTTCACATACTAAGAGGTTGTGTAAAACAAAACTATCTACATATCTCTTCCTATGAAGGCCGAATGCTAAGCAATGTGACCTAGGAGGTTTTTGCTTCAACTTTTGGAATACGATCATGTGTTTGAGTTTCTAACTATTCCATGATCTTAAATCTGTAAATCTTGAAAGGTTTGATAGCTTGCTTTCCTATGATGGCCGAAAATATGTATAAGTAAGCCTGGGATATTATGTTTCAACTTTCCAAGTATGATCATGGATTTAGAACTTTTAATACCTTGGGATTCTAAACCTAAGAGTTGTTATCAAACAAAGAATATTTTTCCTCATTATCCTATGTAGGCCTAAACTTAAATGTTTTAGAGGAAGGATGTTTGAGTTTCATTTTCCAAAATGATCATGGACTAAGGCTCCTTAATATAGAAGGATGCTAAGTCTAAGAGATTGGAAAGTTTAAGGATTTCTAACTTGTTTATTCTATGTTATTGAAGCTAGGATGTGTTATTTATTATTTTCCAAAATGATCATGGACTTGAGCTCCATAAGATATTTGGATGCTAAGTCTAAGAGATTGGAGCGTTTAGAGATTTCTGGCCTATAAATCCTATGAAGGTCGAACCTAGAAGGTTATGGACCTAGGATACTTTGTTTTTCATTTTTCAAAATGATCATGGTTTTGAGCTCCTTACTATGTGTGGATGCTAGACCTAAGAGATTGGAAAGTTTAGAGAATGCTAGCCTATTTTAATAGCCTTGTCCGAATACCCGAACTTTATAACTTAGTGGGATTTTAATTCAACCTTGATTAGTGATCATTGTTTATGAACTCTCAACACTTAAGGATCATAAATCCATGAGTTGTATAATTTTCGGGGATCTCTAACCAATGGTAAGAGGGGATTGCCCAGGGATATTCAATGACTATATGCATGTGTGTATGTGTTTAACTTGAGTGATTTGAATATTATTATGATATGGAGCCAATACTTGAATTAATTGTTTACTTGAGCTATTGTGATTATTACTTGAAGTTGATTATTACTTGCTTTACAGTATTGTGAATTATATATATGTGATGAACTGTCATTAATTGTGATATTACTGTTTGAGATATATTACTGTTGATTGAAGTTTGAGAAGCCGGACTTGAGTCTGTGCTCAATGATTATAAGGATTAAAAGCCTTAGTAAGTCTTGAATAGAACTTTGAAAGTTTTGGTTTCAATTATAAAAGTTCCGTGTTTAAAGTGCTTACTTCAAAAAGAATAAGATTCCCGTTTTTAAAAGAAATGTTGAAGTGATTTTAAGTCAACCGAAACTACCCTTTCATGATCTAAAGTTTTGTACGAGAGAAAACCTTTTTAGAACTATGTGTTTTATGAAAGAAAAACCCTTTGAAAATATTTGACTTTATTCCATAAAGGATTTCAAAAACAAACGAATTTCCTAATTGCTTTATAAAAGATTTTGCATAGGAAAATGATTTTCTCCTAAATGATTTGGAAACATTCCGGTTACTTGGATAAGTGACCGAGGTTTTGTTTTGGATATGATTTTCACTGAGTGAAAAGTAAGAACATGTGAATAGGAATCTAGTCCTGAGACGTCGCTCTAGTTTTCCATGATATGCACGTGATCTAGGATCCATGTCAAGAATTATGGACCAAGGGTCCTAATCATGATGTTATGGGACTAAGAGTCCAAATCTCGGAATTGAGGACTGTGTGTCCTGATTTCGTTGCTACTGACTAGGAGTCCTTATCATGTTAGAATAAAACATGGATAAAATCATAAATGATTTCTATGACCACAAACCTTGACTGCGGCATCCGTCTAAGGTGTTGTGATTGAACACTCGGACTGCGCGTCCTGTGTTATTGTTTTTCAGGTGATGATGAAATTTATGAATAGTCGCTAGCCTTTAAGCTTCGACAACGAATGAGAACAAACACAAAGAAAACATCGAGAACTAAATTTTTTACATTTGAATTTACGGCAGACGTGCCGGACGTGGTTTTAACATGAGACCTTAACAGGAAAGGTTTCATGTGACGGTGTATTATCATTGTTCTTAAAATGGATAATGAGAAGGTGTACGTGTATCGTTGTGCCTAAATGGACAATGAAACGGAGTGCATAATCGTTGTGCCTAAATGGTCAATGAGACGGTGTGTTATCGTTGTGCTTAGCTAGACAATGAGACGGTGTATCGAGCCTGATCAACTCATTTTGAGGATGTTGGGATCTTCAGAGATTAAGTTTAAAGCCTGATGATTGAAGTGTCATGCATTATCTTTATAAAACTGATTGATCCGGGTATGAGACCCACTGATATAACATTTGTTGTTTTATATATGAATAATGCTTAAATACTAATATGCCAATGTGTTGTATGTATCATGTATATGGTTGTTGTATGATATATCCATTTGCCGGTGTCTCACTCTTACAGTTATATCAGGTCACTTCTGGTTTTTTTGTAGTACCTTAGTACTCTAGTACCGATGTTGCAGAGGAGTCTTTCTAAGTCACTTGAAGACCTAGTGGTTGAGGTTGGTAAAGTATTCTGATTGGGGGTCTCTCCAATGAATATTTGATAGAATGACCAGCTTTGGAGTCTGAGTTGGGTTGTATATCTAAAGAGGTCGGTAAATGTAGTGTCATATACATCCATCTGTAGTTTAAACTTTTTATTTCGAAAATGGAAACTTAGAGAAATGTTGTATGTCATGGTAACTTTGTTAGGAATGTGACTTTACATTTTAAATGTATGTATTATGGATTTCAGAGTTATCCTTAAAGAAAAATTTTATACCCCAGTTTTCTGACTTAAAAGTAAACAATTTTCCAAAAGCAACCAGCAAATTATCTTTTTCATTTACTTCCGCATGTGTTACGTAGTAATACCAAGGGGGTGTTACAGGTGGTGTCAGAGCTGGTCGAGTCTTTCGGGATCTTTGGGAAATAGGTCTGTTGTGTTGACGTTGTGTTTTCTGTGAATTAAGTTTTGTTTGGATTACTTCTTTGAAGTAATGTGTGTCAATACGCCTTTACACGTTTCATTTCCTGGTTGAGGCCTGACTGATTTGTTCGACAGGTCAGTTATGGAACCAACACCAGAAGATGGTCGTGGACATGGTCGTGGATGTGGCCGCAGAGGTGTCCTATTGGTGGTCGTGCCAACATGAATGAGATTTATGACGATGGAGTGGACTATGCTACTCAGGCTATGGAAAATGTGGCAGCGGCTATTGCACATCAAACTGCTATGATGGCTGCCCAGAACCAACAGGAACAAGCTCGAGCTGAGCAGGCTATTGGCGGCGAAAGTTTAACTGCTTTTAGACGCCAAAATCCATCCCAATTTCAGGGAGGCGTGGATCCTGTGAAAGTTGACTTATGGATTCAAGAGTTAGAGAAAGTTTTTAAGCTGATTCACAGTCCTGAGGGAGTAAAGGTATCCTTTCCCACTTTTCTGTTGGTCGGTGATGCTGAGAATTGGTGGAAGGGCACCAAACAGCTGCTGGAAGCAGAGAATTAGGAGATCACTTAGGGAGTATTCCGAACCAGGTTCTTAGACAAGTATTTTCCTCAAAGTGCACGAGCTAAGAAGGAGCAAGAATTTCTACAATTTTAGTAGAAAGAATTAACTGTTGGAGAGTACGCGACAAGGTTTGAATCTCTTGCCAAGTATTTTCGCTTTTTCCAGAACAACCCAAGTAAAGATTGGAAGTGCGAGTGTTTTGAGAAAGGACTGCGTTTCGAAATCAAGGAATCAGTACTACCATTGGAAATCCGAAATCTCCAAGCCTTAGTAGAGAAGTGTAGAAAAGTGGAACTAATGAGGAAGGAAAGAGGCAAAGGAGAAACTGTTGGAGGACCCACTCGTTCCAAAGACCAATATCAAAATCAGAATCAGAAAGGGAAGCAGCATCGGAGGGAACCTTATTTCAAACCACAAGGGAATGACCAGAATCAACAACAGCATCATTCTGATAATTCTGAATCGGGAAGTGGAGACCAACAGAACAAAAACCGAGGCCAACTTAGAAGATGTTACAAGTGTGGAAACCCAGATCACATGGCTAATGTTTGCCCACGTAAGGGAACAAAATGTTACAACTGTGGACAAATAGGACACTTGTCAAGGGGTTGTAATGCACCAAGGTTTGAAAGGGCTGTCAACACCTTAGGGACTGACAGACCCACGGCAAAGGGAAGAGTTTACACCATGACTGGCGCCGGAGCTTCACAATCTGATGATCTTTTACGACAGAAGTAGTGTGCAATTTGAAGGTCTTATGGCAGTGGTCTATAATTCTAAGTTGTAATAGGATTTTAAGTATAATCGTGTTTTGACGCCCTTAAGTATTTGGCTCTCTTGGGTCTCCTAAGTTACTAGTCTTTCCAGTGAATGTATGTTTCTTATGACTTTTGGGAATAAAAGTCTCTTTAAGAAATTTATTCTAGTTCCCTTCTCTTTTTCATTGTTGTCGTCAGTTTAGACTTTGGATCCAATCTTTTTTTCCCTAGAGTTGTGAATTACCTTGTTGTTGCACGGGATGAGTATGTTTATAAATGAAGTTTCTTGATGAAACGTAATCTAATCACTTTTACTTTTGGTGGAAGTGATTCAGTTTCAATTCTTATCGAACTGTTGCTCTTTTAAATTGTTGACCGGGAAATTCTAGTGAAAGGAGAAACTTTTTAGATTCATGATTGTAAACGTGTACCGATCATACATTTTTACCTCCCTGAACCTATTAAAGGATCTTTATACACTAGATGTTTCTGTATTCTTTTGGATTGATGAAGTTCTTTTAGATACTTTCTTCTGATAGTATGATCTTGATAGTGAGAGATCCTGTTCAGTTTCAGGTTATGTAATTTCGAGGACGAAATTCTTTTTAGAGGGGTAGTATTGTAACACCATGTTTTTCCTATGCTTTATGTAGCAGTAAATACATATTTAAATGTGTTTATTTTAGATTAAACTCAGAGAATGATTTTAATTAAACTAAAATCATTTTTCTTGTGTTGTTGTAACATATGAAGTCACGGTAAAATTTTCGGTTGAAAATTCAGACGGAAGCCGGTCTGCGTTTTCACTGCGGATACAAGTTTACTGTGCAGAAAACCTAACTTTGACACGTGAAAGAGACGGTTAATGTTTTTATTATGTTTCCTTCAACTTTGGTTATTTTGAAAATTTTGGTTCAAAAATAGAATATAATATTTTATTCGGGCGAAAACGTCGGAAGAATTACGATCGAAAATACAACCGGCTACGAAATGGAGCAGATTAGGGAGTACAAAAGAAGTGAAGTGACTTGATGGGACATGATGGGAAAGGTTTATGACACACTCCAAAAGTGTAATCATCACACTTTTCAAATTATATCATATTATATTCTAAAAACCTATTTTTCTCTTTCCTCTTCAACCAAACAAGTCTTAAAGACAAAACTTGCTCTCCAAGCTCATCCTCTCTCCAAAATTTAATGTTCCCCTCTCCCTCCTCTATATAATCGTCACTCATATTCATTCTCTCATTTTCTTCCTCCATCTTCATACTTCTTCAACTTCTTCCATTTCTTCTTTTTTTTCAAACACTTAAAGCTTCCATTTTTATTAGTCTTTTCAACTTGAGTTCTTCATTAAAGTTCTTCCTTATACTAAGGGTAATGCTCTCACATGAATCTTTTTGCAATTTTCATCTTTTATTTCGTAGTTTTCTTTATGTGTTCTTTATATGCTTTAAACTTCTAAAATCTCTCTAAAATGGTAGAAAACTCCTTTTGAGTTGAAACCACTTTCTATAGTCTTGTATTAACTTATGTTTTCACATACTAAGAGGTTGTGTAAAAAAACAATTTCTACCTATCTCTTCCTATGAAGGCCGAATGCTATGCATATGTGGCCTAGGAGGTTTTTACTTGAACTTTTGGAATATGATCATGTGTTTGAGTTTCTAACTATTCCTTGATCTTAAATCTATAAATCTTGAAAGGTTTGATAGCTTGTTTTCCTATGTTGGCCAAAAATATGTATAAGTAAGCCTAGGATACTATGTTTCAACTTTCCAAGTATGATCATGGATTTAGAACTCTTAATACCTTGTGATTCTAAACCTAAGAGTTGTTATCAAACAAAGAATATTTTTCCTCATTATCCTATGTAGGCCGAAACTTAAATTTTTTAGAGCAAGGATGTTTGAGTTTCATTTTCCAAAATGATCATGGACTAAGGCTCCTTAATATAGAAGGTTGCTAAGTCTAAGAGATAGGAAAGTTTAAGGATTTCTAACTTGTTTATTCTATGTCATTGAACTTAGGATTTGTTATTTCTTATTTTCCAAAATGATCATGGACTTGAGCTCCATAAGATATTTGGATGCTAAGTTTAAGAGATTGGAATGTTTAAGTTTCCATTGTTTTCTAAAATGATCATGGACTTGAGCTCCATAAGATATTTGGATGCTAAGTCTAAGAGATTGGAGAATTTAGAGATTTCTGGCCTATAAATCCTATGAAGCCCAAACCTAGACGGTTATGGACCTATGATACTTGGGTTTTCATTTTCCAAAATGATCATGGTTTTGAGGTCCTTACTATGTGTGGATGCTAGACCTAAGAGATTGGAAAGTTTAGAGAATGCTTGCCTATTTTAATAGCCTTGGTTGAATACCCCGAGTTTATAACTTAGTGGGATTTTAATTCAACCTTGATTAATGATCATTGTTTATGAACTCCCAACACTTAAGGATCATAAATTCATGAGTTGTATAATTTTCGGGGATCTCTAACCCTAATTTATTGTCTTGGCGGAACCTAATACCTTGTGGTTTAGTGTTCTTGGTTGATTTTAACTTGTGATCTTGTGTTTATAACCTTAGACTTCTATCGCGGAGAAAGCGAGGACGTTCGCGGTACTTCTATCCAAGCATCTCATATCTCTACCTAACCAAAGGTAAGAAGGGATTGCCTAAGGATATTCAATGACTATATGCATGTGTGTATGTGTTTAACTTGAGTGATTTGAATATTATTATGATATTTAGCCAATACTTGAATGACTTGTTTACTTTAGCTATTGTGATTATTACTTGTAGTTGATTATTACTTGCTTTAGAGTATTGTGAATTATATAGTTGTCATTAACGATCATATTACTTTTTGAGATATATTACTGTTGATTGAAGTTTGAGAAGCCGGACTTGAGTCTGTGATCAATGATTATAAGGATTAAAAGCCTTAACAAGCCTTGAATAGAACTTTTAAAGTTTTGGTTTCATTTATAAAAGTTCTGTGTTTAAAGTGCTTACTTCAAAAAGAATAAGATTCTCGTTTTTAAAAGAAATGTTGAAGTGATTTTAAGTCAACGGAAACTACCCTTTCATGATCTAAAGTTTTGTACGAGAGAAAACCTTTTAAGAACTATGTGTTTCATGAAAAAAAAACCCTTTGAAAATATTTGACTTTATTCCATCAAGGATTTAAAAAACAAACGAATTTCGTAATTGCTTTATAAAAGATTTTGCAAAGGAAAAGGATTTTCTCCTAAATGATTTGGAAACATTTCGGTTACTTGGATAAGTGACCAAGGTTTTGTTTTGGATTTGATTTTCATTGAGTGAAAAGTAAGCAAATGTGAATAGTAATCTAGTTGCGAGACGTCGCTCTAGTTTTCCGTGATATGCACATGATCTTGGATCCGTGTCAAGAATTATGGACCAACGGTCCTAATCATGATGTTATGGGCTAAGAGTCCAAATCTCGGAATTGAGGACTGTGCGTCCTGATTTTGTTGCTGTGGACTAGGAGTCCTTATCATGTTAGAATAAAACATGGATAAAATTATAAATGATTTCTATGACCACAAACCTTGACTGCGGCATCGATCTAAGGTGTTGTGATTGAGCACTCGGACTGCACGTCCTGTGTTATTGATTTTCAGGTGATGATGAAATTTGTGAATAGTCGCTAGCCTTTAAGCTTCGACAACGAATGAGAACGAACACAAAGAAAACATCGAGAACTAAATGTTTTACATTTGCATTTACGGCAGACATGCCCGATGTGGTTTTAACGTGAGACCTTAACAGGAATGGTATCATGTGACGGTGTATTATTGTTGTTCTTAAAATGGACAATGAGACGGTGTACATGTATCATTGTGCCTAAATGGACAAAGAAATGGTGTGCATAATCGTTGTGCCTAAATGGCCAATGAGACGGTGTGTTATCGTTGTGCTTAGCTAGCCGATGAGATGGTGTGTCGAGCCTGATCAACTCATTTTGAGGAAGTTGGGATCTCCGGAGATTAAGTTTAGAGCCTGATGATTGAAGTGTCATGCATTATCTTTATAAAACTGATTGATTCGGGTATGAGACCCACTGATATAACACTTGTTGTTTTATCTATGAATAATTCTTAAATGCTAATATGCTAATGTGTTGTATGTATCATGTATATGGTTGTTTTATGATATATCCATTTGCCGATATCTCACTCTTACATTTATATCAAGTCCCTTCGGGTTTTGCTGTAGTACCTTGGTACTCTAGTACCGATGTTGCAGAGGAGTCTTTCTAAGTCACTTGAAGACCTAGTGTTAGAGGTTGGGAAAGTATTCTGATTAGGGGTCTCTCCAATGAATATTTGATAGAATGACTAGCTTAGGATTCTGAGTTGGGTTGTATATCTAAAGAGGTCGGTAAATGTAGTGTTATATACATCCATCTGTAGTTTAAACTTTTTATTTCGAAAATGGAAACTTAGAGAAATGTTGTATGTCATGGTAACTTTGTTACGAATGTGGCTTTACGTTTTAAATGTATGTATTATGGATTTCAGAGTTATCCTTAAAGAAAATTTTTATATCCCAATTTTCTGACTTAAAAGAAAACAATTTTCCGAAAGCAACCAGCAAATTATCTTTTTAATTTACTTTCGCATGTGTTACGTAGTAATACCCAAGGGGGTGTTACAGGTGGTATCAGAGCTGGTCGAGTCTTTCGGGATCTTTGGGAAATAGGTCTGTTGTGTTGACGTTGTGTTTTCTTTGAATTAAGTTTTGTTTGGATTACTTCTTTGAAGTAATGTGTGTCAATACGCCTTTACACGTTTCATTTCCTGGTTAAGGCCTGACTGATTTGTTCGACAGGTCAGTTATGGAACCAACACCAGAAGATGGTCGTGGAAGTGGTCGTGGATGTGGCCGCAGAGGTGTCCTATTGGCGGTCGTGCCAACATGAATGAGATTTATGACGATGGAGTGGACTATGCTACTCAGGCTATGGAAAACGTGGCAGCGGCTATTGCACATCAAACTGCTATGATGGCTGCCCAGAACCAACAGGAACAAGCTCGAGCTGAGCAGGCTATTGGCGGCAAAAGTTTTTAACAGCTTTTAGACACCAAAATCCATCCCAATACCATGGAGACGTGGATCCTGTGAAAGCTGACTTATGGATTCAGGAGTTAGAGAACATTTTTAAGCTGATTCACAGTCCTGAGGGAGTGAAGGTATCCTATGCCACTTTTCTATTGCTCGATGATGCTGAGTATTGGTGGAAGGGCGCCGAACAGCTGCTGGAAGCAGAGAATCAGCAGATCGCTTGGGGAGTATTCCAAACTAGGTTCTTAGACAAGTATTTTCCTCAAAGTGCACGATCTGAGAAGGAGCAAGAATTTCTACAATTGCATCTGAAAGAATTATCTGTTGGAGAGTACGCGGCAAGGTTTGAATCTCTTGCCAGGTACTTTCGCTTTTTCCAGAACAACCCAAGTGAAGATTGGAAGTGTGAACGTTTTGAGAAAGGACTGCATTTTGAAATCAAGGAATCAGTACTACCATTGGAAATACGGAATTTCCAAGCCTTAGTAGAGAAGTGTAGAAAAGTGGAACTAATGAGGAAGGAAAGAGACAACGGAGAAACTGTTGGAGGACCCACTCGTTCCAAAGACCAATATCAAAATCAGAATCAGGAAGGGAAGCAGCATCGGAGGGAACCTTATTTCCGACCACAATATTCTGAATCGGGAAGTGGAGACCAACAGAACAAAAACCGAGGCCAACTTAGAAGATGTTACAAGTGTGGAAACCCAGATCACATGGCTAATGTTTGCCCACGTAAGGGAACAAAATGTTACAACTGTGGACAAATAGGACACTTGTCAAGGGGTTGTAATGCACCAAGGTTTGAAAGGGCTGTCAACACCTTAGGGACTGATAGACCCACGACAAAGGGAAGAGTTTACACCATGACTGGCACCGGAGCTTCACAATCTGATGATCATTTACGACAGAAGTAGTGTGAAATTTGAAGGTCTTATGGCAGTGGTCTATAATTCTAAGTTGTAATAGGATTCTAAGTATAATCGTGTTTTGACACCCTTAAGTATTTGACTCTCTTGGGTCTCCTAAGTTACTAGTATTTCCAGTGAATGTATGTTTCTTATGACTTTTGGGAATAAAAGTCTCTTTAAGAAATTTATTCTAGTTCCCTTCTCTTTTTCATTGTTGTCGTCAGTTTAGACTTTGGATCCAATCTTTTTTTCCCTAGAGTTGTGAATTACCTTGTTGTTGCACGGGATGAGTATGTTTATAAATGAAGTTTCTTGATGAAACGTAATCTAATCACTTTTACTTTTGGTGGAAGTGATTCAGTTTCAATTCTTATCGAACTGTTGCTCTTTTAAATTGTTGACCGGGAAATTCTAGTGAAAGGAGAAACTTTTTAGATTCATGATTGTAAACGTGTACCGATCATACATTTTTACCTCCCTGAACCTATTAAAGGATCTTTATACACTAGATGTTTCTGTATTCTTTTGGATTGATGAAGTTCTTTTAGATACTTTCTTCTGATAGTATGATCTTGATAGTGAGAGATCCTGTTCAGTTTCAGGTTATGTAATTTCGAGGACGAAATTCTTTTTAGAGGGGTAGTATTGTAACACCATGTTTTTCCTATGCTTTATGTAGCAGTAAATACATATTTAAATGTGTTTATTTTAGATTAAACTCAGAGAATGATTTTAATTAAACTAAAATCATTTTTCTTGTGTTGTTGTAACATATGAAGTCACGGTAAAATTTTCGGTTGAAAATTCAGACGGAAGCCGGTCTGCGTTTTCACTGCGGATACAAGTTTACTGTGCAGAAAACCTAACTTTGACACGTGAAAGAGACGGTTAATGTTTTTATTATGTTTCCTTCAACTTTGGTTATTTTGAAAATTTTGGTTCAAAAATAGAATATAATATTTTATTCGGGCGAAAACGTCGGAAGAATTACGATCGAAAATACAACCGGCTACGAAATGGAGCAGATTAGGGAGTACAAAAGAAGTGAAGTGACTTGATGGGACATGATGGGAAAGGTTTATGACACACTCCAAAAGTGTAATCATCACACTTTTCAAATTATATCATATTATATTCTAAAAACCTATTTTTCTCTTTCCTCTTCAACCAAACAAGTCTTAAAGACAAAACTTGCTCTCCAAGCTCATCCTCTCTCCAAAATTTAATGTTCCCCTCTCCCTCCTCTATATAATCGTCACTCATATTCATTCTCTCATTTTCTTCCTCCATCTTCATACTTCTTCAACTTCTTCCATTTCTTCTTTTTTTCAAACACTTAAAGCTTCCATTTTTATTAGTCTTTTCAACTTGAGTTCTTCATTAAAGTTCTTCCTTATACTAAGGGTAATGCTCTCACATGAATCTTTTTGCAATTTTCATCTTTTATTTCTTAGTTTTCTTTATGTGTTCTTTATATGCTTTAAACTTCTAAAATCTCTCTAAAATGGTAGAAAACTCCTTTTGAGTTGAAACCACTTTCTATAGTCTTGTATTAACTTATGTTTTCACATACTAAGAGGTTGTGTAAAAAAACAATTTCTACCTATCTCTTCCTATGAAGGCCGAATGCTATGCATATGTGGCCTAGGAGGTTTTTACTTGAACTTTTGGAATATGATCATGTGTTTGAGTTTCTAACTATTCCTTGATCTTAAATCTATAAATCTTGAAAGGTTTGATAGCTTGTTTTCCTATGTTGGCCAAAAATATGTATAAGTAAGCCTAGGATACTATGTTTCAACTTTCCAAGTATGATCATGGATTTAGAACTCTTAATACCTTGTGATTCTAAACCTAAGAGTTGTTATCAAACAAAGAATATTTTTCCTCATTATCCTATGTAGGGCTAAACTTAAATGTTTTAGAACAAGGATGTTTGAGTTTCATTTTCCAAAAAGATCATGGACTAAGGCTCCTTAATATAGAAGGATGCTAAGTCTAAGAGATTGGAAAGTTTAAGGATTTCTAACTTGTTTATTCTATGTAATTGAACCTAGGATGTGTTATGTCTTATTTTCCAAAATGATCATGGACTTGATCTCCATAAGATATTTGGATGCTAAGTCTAAGAGATTGGAATGTTTAAGTTTCCGTTATTTTCCAAAATGATCATGGACTTGAGCTCCATAAGATATTTGGATGCTAAGTCTAAGAGATTGGAGAGTTTAGAGATATATGGCCTATAAATCCTATGAAGGACTAACCTAGAAGGTTATGGACCTAGGATACTTTGTTTTTTCATTTTCCAAAATGACCATGGTTTTGAGCTCCTTACTATGTGTGGATGCTAGACCTAAAAGATTGGAAAGTTTAGAGAATGCTAGCCTATTTTAATAGCCTTGGTCGAATACCATAAGTTTATAACTTAGTGGGATTTTAATTCAACCTTGATTAATGATCATTGTTTATGAACTCCCAACACTTAAGGATCATAAATCCATGAGTTGTATAATTTTCGGGGATCTCTAACCCTAATTTATTGTCTTGGACGAACATAATACCTTGTGGTTTAGTGTTCTTGGTTGATTTTAACTTGTGATCTTGTGATTATAACCTTAGACTTCTACCGCGGAGAAAGCGATGACGTTTGTGGTACTTCTATCCAAGCATCTCATATCTCGACCTAACCAAAGATAAGAGGGGATTGCCTAGGGATATTCAATGACTATATGCATGTGTGTATGTGTTTAACCAGAGTGATTTGAATATTATTATGATATGGAGCCAACACTTGAATGACTTGTTTACTTGAGCTATTGTGATTATTACTTGAAGTTGATTATCACTTGCTTTACAGTATTGTGAATTATATATATGTGATGAACTGTCATTAACTGTGATATTACCGTTTGAGATACACTACTAGAAATCCATCTTTTTCGGACGGATTTTCGGACGGATTTCGGACGGAATTCGGACGGATTTCGGACGGAAAATTCATTTCGGACGGATTTCGGACGGAATGGCATCCGTCCGAAAAAGCCCCGTGGGAAATTAGAAAATCCGTCCCAAATTCCGTCCGAAAATATTTACGGACGGATTTCGGACGGATTTCGGACAACGTGGAAATCCGGACTGTGGTTATTTTTCGGACGGATTTCGGACGGATTTATTTATGTTTTCGGACGGATTTCGGACGGATTCTGTGATTTTGTTGGTTATTTTTCGGACGGATTTCGGACGGAATTTTTTATTTTCGGACGGATTTTGACGGATTACGTGATTTTGTTGGTTATTTTTTGACGGATTTCGGACGGAATTTTTTTATTTTCGGGACGGATTTGGATTTGATGTGTGATTTTGTTGGTTATTTTTCGGACGGATTTCGGACGGAATTATTTTTGTTTTCGGACGGATTTGGGACGGAATGCTGTGATTTTGTTGGTTATTTTTCGGACGGATTTCGGACGGATTTATTTTTGTTTTCGGACGGATTTGGGACGGATTTCCCACGGAAGAATGAAAAGTCAGAATCTGTCATCGCGGCCAGGCCGTGATGCCCATCACGGCCGTGACATGTCAACCGAGCAGACCCTTCTAGGCAGAATCACATCACGGCAAGCCGTGATACCCATCACGGCCAGGCCGTGATACCCATCACGGCCGTGACAGACCATTTAATGAAACAACATTCAAGGCGAAGCTTGCCACGGCCAGTGTGATGCCCATCACGCCGTGATGATCACTTCACTTACATTACAGTTTCACTATCTATGCGAATTATATGGCACCGATCACTAACATTTGCAGTTTCACATTCAATCACAAAATCAAATTTGACTATTGTTACAAAATACAGTCTTGGTACCATACAACTTCTAAAAATCAAATACCAATTGCTGCATGCAATCCAAAAGTCATGACTTAAAAACTATCAGAAGATCAAACCACTGTGAATTGTGAAAGTCATGTAATGAACCAAAAAGTTGAGGAAACTGAGAATCCAGCCTCTCCAAATTTGCCGACATTTTTCCTTTAGAAGTAGAATGACCTGCATCAATGGAGATGCCCCCACGATACACCGAAAGATTTATATCCAACAATTCAAGTAAAAGAATGAACCTTTCCATCAACCAAGCAAGTCAATTAATTAACAAACAGAAATAAGTGCACACATGTGTTCAACTGTACGCGAATGCAAAGGTAGATGAATCAAATTTCTGCATAATTAAATTAGAAACATATTATATTGAGACTAGTTACAAAAATTAATTTTGAAGAAATAGTCAAAATGTCAATAAGGAAGCTAACAAACTTACTTCACATCTTGTTATGTTCTCAAGAGGATATATTCTCAATGTTCGACTGGTATTTGGATCTAACATACGAATTCCATCCAAACCAATCCGAAAGGATAAACATTGAGAAAATCACTAATTGAACAGCAGACCACACGAGAAAGGATAAACAATTGAAAGGTTTGTGAATGCAAAATAAATAAAAGAGAACTTTGTTTAGCAGAAGCACAAAAGGGGTATCTTTAAAACAAGGATGCCTCACTGGACTCTCGAAAAAGATCTCTGCTTGCCAAAGATTTTGTTACGGAGCTCACCAAGACTAGTAGGCCACATCCGGTCGAAGTCACTCGAGCAACACAAAATAGAACCACCCTCACATCCTCAAACATTTCCAACCATTTGCAACCATTGCATAGTCCCTTTGAATTTATGCGAATCAGTTGATATCTCGAGCCAAATTCAATGATAAGGTTGTAATAACATTTTCCGAAGCTTCCACAAAATAAGAGAAAAGAAGATGGAAGAGAATGAATTTACTTGGTTAAGGGAGGTGGGCAATTTAAGTTTTCATTGTATATCTCGGACATGGGACTCCTATCATCAAATGAGAATTCCATGAAGGCAAGACTATTGCTCGAGTGACTCCTTCAAAGATATAATATATCCTTTTCGGAAGGCTCATACTCATTGCTTGATATTTCTATTTTCAGTAAAGGATCACATATAACATACGATTAGAAATCAAGGTAACAGAATACATAATGGAAGTCAATATAATTAGTCTGTTCTTTTAAGTATTAGTCGAGACGAATGACACATCAAAAGAACAAAAGAAAGACGAGATCATATTTGAATGAAGTTAATGAACTCCAATCCTATTCAACGCAGGCACATATTATTATGTCGAAAAAGCAAAAGGAAAACATTTATTATGTAATACAAGCCAAATTTTAGCTAGACCACAAGGTAGGAGTTGTACAACTTAAGATCATGATTATAAAATTAACAGATTATTTTAGAAGTTCTTTTAAAGATTAAGCGGTGGTTAATCTTCAATCCACACAAAAGTTACCAATCACCACAATAATGCTGGATAGTGGATATCCAATTGTAGGTTTTCTAGGATGGTATTATTATTTGGGGGAAAAAGATTTATTAAAAATTTAAAATATGCATTAAACAATTACGGAGTTCAATATCTACTCTTGCATTAATTAGATACACAAACATGTCCTTTAGAAGCAATTTCAATATTACATCTATCAGAGCAAATAGAAAGTACATAATCAATAACCTGCTACATCTATCAATAACCCTTAAACATGTGTTACACACCTTAATCAATAACCTGCTACATCTATCAGAGATTTGTGGCTCATTTAAAGTTGCAAGAAGGTACACAATCACTTGTTAAGAACACCATTTCAATCTAAAATGTTTCTTTGTTGAGCAACACCATGCACATGATACTTTCCTTCAAAACATAATAAAAAATGCATTATGTCATAATCTTAAGCGCAGATTTAGTAGCTATGCATGCTTAACGAGCTTAAACCCTAGGCTAAAACTTCATGAAAGAGAACAGGCAACTTTTTAAACCCCTCCTTTTTAAGGAAAAAAGAAGAAGAAAAATGATGTTTCCACAGAATTGTTCCAAGCCAAATAGATTTACAGATTTACAGTGTTCCATTTTTTTTTCTATAAGTTGGATCATATTAGCTGTTACCAAGGTAAGAAAATGAGAGAGGATAAGGTGAAATAATAATTTGGGAAAGCACTGAGGCCAGCTGCACTGCATTAACTCCATAATGAAAAAGGCAAAAACCAAATGTTTTTAAGGGACGAATACTTAGTTGTAATATTTGGACGTACCACAGATAATCAAATAGAAGAAATATACAAGAAAACATCAACGAATACTTCTTAACAAAAAAGAAAAAAGAAACAGTAGAGACATACCCGATCTAGGAAATATTTAGCAACATGAGGAAGATTATGCAATTCCTCTCTTCTCTTGTATGTTTCCTGGACAGCAGGGTCCCTCCAAATTTCATCTACCATAGGAGCATACTCACGTGTAGCAGCAGGGAAGAAAACGCAAAATGAGACAACTGAAGTTTAATAAGTTTAACATCTGTAAAACAGTGAGTTTATAGCATATGGGACCAAATTGTGAACATTTACTATACCACTATACACCAAAGTTTATTATCCAAAAGTGACCTCTATTGACCAAATATGGTCACATATAAATTTCGTTGGTCCCTCTCTTCCTCCCCCGTAACTAATGTGGGTTTTTCATTAAATGTTCCAATTGGAGAATAATTAAAGATAAACAAAAAAGAAAGGTCGATAAACAAATTTAGACAGTGAGGTTAAGAAATATACAGAGCAAATGCATAACCTACAAGCACTATGAAAGTTCCTTTGAGAACTAAAAATCAAATCCTAGGGTTAGGGTTTCAAAATCAATTTGGGGGTTTTGAATCTGAGCAAAGGAAGTGAGAAAACCACTTACCCAAGGAAGAGAAAGATGACGTGGTGGCTGTTTCGTCGGACGGCGCCGGAAACCACCGTGGGTGGTGGTGGAAGCAGCGCTCACCGCGGTGGGGAGCGCGGCTTCGCGGCGGAGCTCCAGCAGGCGGCGGTCACGGCGTGGTGGCAGCTGGGCTTACTTGCTGGCGCGACTGAGAAGAAGGAAGGAAGGTGGTTGATGAAGATGAAGTTGGGGGAGAGAAAAAAAAACAGCAGAGAAAGAAAAGAGAAAGGAGAAGAAAGAAGAAAAAGAAAGAAAGAGAGAAAGGAGAAAAAGAAAGAAAAAGAAGCAGAGAAAGAGAACGTGAGGGGAGGGGTTACGGGTTTTGGGTAGAAATAGGAGAGAGAAAAATCAGTTTTTTGTATTAGTGGGTATAAAATGAGTGATAAATATTAAGTCTAAAATAAATATGTTTTTATTTTTTTGAATCTAAAAATAAAGATTGATAGATATATGTTTTCGAAATTCAAATTAGAGTAAAGATTAATAGTTGGATTGATCAACTAAGAAAATACTCGGTCCAAAATTTAATCTCAAATTAAGGTCAAACCAGTTTATTTTCAACTCTAAAATTAAATTGAATGAAAATATGAAAATGTTTTTCTCTTAAACATATTATTTAAAATATTTTTCTGTACTGGTAGTAATAGTGACAATAATGTAACTTATTGTCTAGTAAGCGTGCATTCTTTGATATAAGTCAGTGCTAACGCACCCAATAAAATAATTTTAAGAGAGTAATTTAATTACGCATGACCAAACACACATTCTAATTTGATTTAAACACTTAATCTTATTACCAAACAAAGTTATTTTCAAATAAAATCATTTTTGGAGCTTACACTTAGGTCCTAACAAGTCGAATTGGGCTCTATTAGGATCAAACCAGTCCATTTGGGCTCCATTAGGATCAAAGAAGTACAAATTGGCCCAGTTAGTTCGTATATGACCTAAAAAGTCGATTTGGGCTCTATTAGGATCAAACAAGTCCATTTAGGCGTCATTAGGACCATAGAAGTTCAATTGGGCCGATCGGGGCAATTGGCCCAATTAGGTCCTAACAAGTCGAATTGGGCTCTATTAGGATCAAACCAGTCCATTTGGGCTCCATTAGGATCAAAGAAGTACAAATTGGCCCGGTTAGGTCGTATATGACCTAAAAAGTCGATTTGGGCTCTATTAGGATCAAACAAGTCCATTTAGGCTTCATTAGGACCATAGAAGCTCAATTGGGCCGATCGGGGCAATTGGCCCAATTAGGTCCTAACAAGTCGAATTGGGCTCTATTAGGATCAAACCAGTCCATTTGGGCTCCATTAGGATCAAAGAACTACAAATTGGCCCAGTTAGGTCGTATATGACCTAAAAAGTCGATTTGGGCTCTATTAGGATCAAACAAGTCCATTTAGGCTTCATTAGGACCATAGAAGTTCAATTGGGCCGATCGGGGCAATTGGCCCAATTAGGTCCTAACAAGTCGAATTGGGCTCTATTAGGATCAAACCAGTCCATTTGGGCTCCATTAGGATCAAAGAAGTACAAATTGGCCCAGTTAGGTCGTATATGACCTAAAAAGTCGATTTGGGCTCTATTAGGATCAAACAAGTCCATTTAGGCTTCATTAGGACCATAGAAGCTCAATTGGGCCGATCGGGGCAATTGGCCCAATTAGGTCCTAACAAGTCGAATTGGGCTCTATTAGGATCAAACCAGTCCATTTGGGCTCCATTAGGATCAAAGAAGTATAAATTGGCCCAGTTAGTTCGTATATGACCTAAAAAGTCGATTTGGGCTCTATTAGGATCAAACAAGTCCATTTAGGCGTCATTAGGACCATAGAAGTTCAATTGGGCCGATCGGGGCAATTGGCCCAATTAGGTCCTAACAAGTCGAATTGGGCTCTATTAGGATCAAACCAGTCCATTTGGGCTCCATTAGGATCAAAGAAGTACAAATTGGCCCAGTTAGGTCGTATATGACCTAAAAAGTCGATTTGGGCTCTATTAGGATCAAACAAGTCCATTTAGGCTTCATTAGGACCATAGAAGTTCAATTGGGCCGATCGGGGCAATTGGCCCAATTAGGTCCTAACAAGTCGAATTGGGCTCTATTAGGATCAAACCAGTCCATTTGGGCTCCATTAGGATCAAAGAAGTACAAATTGGCCCAGTTAGGTCGTATATGACCTAAAAAGTCGATTTGGGCTCTATTAGGATCAAACAAGTCCATTTAGGCTTCATTAGGACCATAGAAGTTCAATTGGGCCGATCGGGGCAATTGGCCCAATTAGGTCCTAACAAGTCGAATTGGGCTCTATTAGGATCAAACCAGTCCATTTGGGCTCCATTAGGATCAAAGAAGTACAAATTGGCCCAGATTAGGTCGTATATGACCTAAAAAAGTCGATTTGGGCTCTATTAGGATCAAACAAGTCCATTTAGGCTTCATTAGGACCATAGAAGCTCAATTGGGCCGATCGGGGCAATTGGCCCAATTAGGTCCTAACAAGTCGAATTGGGCTCTATTAGGATCAAACCAGTCCATTTGGGCTCCATTAGGATCAAAGAAGTATAAATTGGCCCAGTTAGTTCGTATATGACCTAAAAAGTCGATTTGGGCTCTATTAGGATCAAACAAGTCCATTTAGGCGTCATTAGGACCATAGAAGTTCAATTGGGCCGATCGGGGCAATTGGCCCAATTAGGTCCTAACAAGTCGAATTGGGCTCTATTAGGATCAAACCAGTCCATTTGGGCTCCATTAGGATCAAAGAAGTACAAATTGGCCCAGTTAGGTCGTATATGACCTAAAAAGTCGATTTGGGCTCTATTAGGATCAAACAAGTCCATTTAGGCTTCATTAGGACCATAGAAGTTCAATTGGGCCGATTGGGGCAATTGGCCCAATTAGGTCCTAACAAGTCGAATTGGGCTCTATTAGGATCAAACCAGTCCATTTGGGCTCGATTAGGATCAAAGAACTACAAATTGGCCCAGTTAGGTCGTATATGACTTAGAAAGTCGATTTGGGCTCTATTAGGATCAAACAAGTCCATTTAGGCTTCATTAGGACCATAGAAGTTCAATTGGGCCGATCGGGGCAATTGGCCCAAGTAGGTCCTAACAAGTCGAATTGGGCTCTATTAGGATCAAACCAGTCCATTTGGGCTCCATTAGGATCAAAGAACTACAAATTGGCCCAGTTAGGTCGTAAATGACCTAAAAAGTCGATTTGGGCTCTATTAGGATCAAACAAGTCCATTTAGGACGGATTTCGGACGGATAATGGAAAATATATGAATTAACAGAATCATTCAAAATCGTCCGAAAATTTTTGGACGGATTTCGGACGGATCAAGGAAAATATAAGAATTAACGGAATCCGTTCTAAATCCGTCCAAAATTTCTGACGGATTTCGGACGGATAATGGAAAATATATGAATTAACGAATCGCTCAAACCGTCCAAAAATTTCGACGGATTTGGACGGATCAAGGAAAATATATGAATTACGCATCCGGTCCGAAAATTTCGGACGGATTTCGGACGGAAAATGGAAAATATATGAATTAACGGGATCCGTCCGAAATCCGTCCGAAAATTTCGGACGGATTTGATTTGATCAAGGAAAATATATGAATTAACGAAATCCGTCGAAATCCGTCCCAAATTTTTGGACGGATTTCGGACGGATAATGTAAAATATATGAATTAACGGAATCCGTCTGAAATCCGTCCAAATTTTTTGGACGGATTTGAACCGATAATGTAAAATATATGAATTAACGGAATCCGTTCGAAAACCGTCCAAATTTTGGACGGATTTGATTTGATCAAGAAAATATATGAATTAACGAAATCCGTTCAAATCCGTCCAAAATTTCGGACGGATTTGATTGATCAAGGAAAATATAAAATTACGAATCCGTCCAAATTTTCAGACGGATTTCGGACGGATAATGTAAAATATATGAATTAACGGAATCCGTCAAAATCCGTCCGAAAATTTCGGACTGATTTTCGGACGGATAATGGAAAATATATGAATTAATAGATCCGTCCAAAATCCGTCCCGAAAATTTCGGACGTTTTTATGACGGATCAAGTAAAATATAAGATTTAACGGAATCCGTCCCAAATCCGTCCTAAAATTTGGGACGGATTTCGGACGGAAAATGGAAAATATATGAATTAATGAGAATCGTCTCAAATCCGTCCGAAAATTTCGGACGGATTTCGGACGGATCAAGGAAAATATAAGAATTAACGGAATCCGTCGAAATCCGTCCGAAAATTTCGGACGGATTTTGACGGATAATGGAAAATATATGAATTAACGAGAATCCGTCGAAATCCGTCAAAATTTCGGACGGATTTCTGACGGATCAAGGAAAATATATGAATTACCTGATCCGTCGAAATCCGTCGAAAATTTGGACGGATTTTGACGGAAAAATGGAAAATATATGAATTAACGGGATCCGTCGGAAATCGTCCGAAAATTTCGGACGGATTTCGGACGGATCAAGGAAAATATATGAATCCGTCAAATCCGTCGAAATTTGGACGGATTTGGGACGGATCAAGAATAATATAAGAATTAACGAATCCGTCGAAATCCGTCCGAAATTTTTGGACGGATTTGACGGATTCCTGAGCGGATCATGGAAAATATAAGAATTAACGAAATCCGTCCGAAATCCGTCCGAAATTTTTGGGAAATTTCGGACGGAACCATTTCCGTCCGAAAATTCCGTCCGAAAAATCCATTTTTCTAGTAGTGATATATTACTGTTGATTGAAGTTTGAAAAGCCCGACTTAAGTCTATGCTCAATGATTATAAGGATTAAAAGCCTTAATAAGCCTCGAATAGAACTTTGAAATTTTTGGTTTCATTTATAAAATTTCCATGTTTAAAGTGCTTACTTAAAAAAGAATAAGATTCTCGTTTTTAAAAGAAGTGTTGAAGTGATTTTAAGTCAATGGAAACTACCCTTTCATGATCTAAAGTTTTGTACGAGAGAAAACCTTTTTCGAACTATGTGATTTAAGAAAGAAAAACCCTTTGAAAATGTTTGACTTTATTTCATCAAGGATTTAAAAAACAAACGAATTTCCTAATTGCTTTATAAAAGATTTTTCAAAGGAAAATGATTTTCTCCTAAATGATTTGGAAATGTTCCGGTTACTTGGATAAGTGACCAAGGTTTTGTTTTGGATTTGATTTTCACTGAGCGAAAAGTAAGCACATGTGAATAGTAATCTAGTCACGAGACGTCGCTATAGTTTTCCATGATATGCACGTGATCTAGGATCCGTGTCAAGAATTATGGACCAAGGGTCCTAATCATGATGTTATGGGCTAAGAGTCCAAATCTCGGAATTGAGGACTGTGCGTCCTGATTTTGTTGCTGCGGACTTGGTGTGCTTATCATGTTAGAATAAAACATGGATAAATCATAAATGATTTCTATGACCACAAACCTTGACTGCGGCATCGGTCTAAGGTATTGGGATTGAGCACTCAGACTGCGCATCCTGTGTTATTGATTTTCAGGTGATGGTGAAATTTATGAATAGTCGCTAGCCTTTAAGCTTCGACAATGAATGAGAACGAACACAAAGAAAACATCGAGAACTAAATGTTTTACATTTTAATTTACGCAGACGTGGCCGACGTGGTTTTAACGTGAGACCTTAACAGGAAAGGTATCATGTGACAGTGTATTATCATTGTTCTTAAAATGGACAATGAGACGGTGTACGTGCATCATTGTGCCTAAATGGACAAAGAAAAGGTGTGCATAATCATTGTGCCTAAATGGTCAATGAGACGGTGTATTATCGTTGTGCTTAGCTAGCCAATGAGACGGTGTGTCGAGCCTGATCAACTCATTTTGAGGAAGTTGGGATCTCCGGAGATTAAGTTTATAGCCTGATGATTGAAGTGTCATGCATTATCTTTATAAAACTGATTGATTCGGGTATGAGACCCACTGATATAACACTTGTTGTTTTATCTATGAATAATTCTTAAATGCTAATATGCCAACGTGTTGTATGTATCATGTATATGGTTGTTTTAAGATATACCCATTTGCCGGTGTCTCACTCTTACAGTTATACCAGGTCTCTTCGCGTTTTGCTGTAGTACCTTGGTACTCTAGTATCGATGTTGCAGAGGAGTCTTTCTAAGTCACTTGAAGACCTAGTGTTAGAGGTTGGGAAAGTATTCTGATTGGGGGTCTCTCCAATGAATATTTGATAGAATGACCAGCTTAGGAGTCTGAGTTGGGTTATATATCTAAAGAGGTCGGTAAATGTAGTGTTATATACATCCATCTGTAGTTTAAACTTTTTCTTTCGAAAATGGAAACTTAGAAAAATGTTGTACGTCATGGTAACTTTGTTTCGAATGTGACTTTACGTTTTAAATGTATGTATTATGGATTTCAGAGTTATCCTTAAAGAAAAATTTTATATCCCAGTTTTCTGACTTAAAAGAAAACAATTTTCCGAAAGCAACCAACAAATTATCTTTTTAATTTACTTTCGTATGTGTTACGTAGTAATACCCAGGGAGGGTGTTACATTCGAGGCTAGATTTTCTATAATGGTCCGGTCAATTTCCCTCTTCATTTTGGTTTTTCACAACTGGATGACTCGATCTCCACCTATGCGACGTAAACTCAGGAATCGAAAGAAACAATCGAACTTCATCCATAGGTTCCGTAAGTGGACTAACAAATTGCTTGAATTTTCATATCATGCAAAGAGGAGGAATGTACACATACTTCCTTCTGTGGTGAAAGAAGTTTGTGGTAATATTTGTTTTTTTTATTTTTTTCTCTTCCCCCTACTTGTCATGCATATTGGTTCCTAGTAGATACTTGTGTGATAACTTCACTTGGATTAGTGGTTTAGATATAGACTAGAACAAAGTATTAGCAATATAAGACCAAGGTTAAATAGAGAGTGTTTGGATTCTTATAATAGTGTTACTTGTCAAGACATCCTTATAAGTAGCACAGAGTACCGGGGACATGGAATTCATTTTGCAACCCATTATGGGTTTAAGTTCCTTATAAATCATTATTTGAAGACGATGGAGTAAGTAATGTCTTTATTTAGGTGAATTGTTTCAAAATCTGTTTAAATAATTACTGATATATTCATCTTACCTTGTTTTTATTTTAAACATCTTTACAAAATTGACGGCTTCTGAGATTTCTTGAAAGAAGTTGCGTTCAAGTATCATAAGCATGAAAGAATGATTAAGGAGGTCAAGTGTGAGTTTATGTTGAACATGCCTTTGCTTTTGTGATATTGTCAAGGTAATACAAATCCAAAATATAGCACATGTGAATTTTATATTAATATTGATATTGATTTTGATGAGCCTAAATCAAATCATTTAATTGTTGATTCTGATGAGTCTAAATTAGATCATTCGATTGTTTTAGTAGAACATGGATAAGAAGATGAGAAAAAAAGGTCCCAGAGCTAAGAAAAAATAGAAAAAGAAAATAATATTGAATTTATCAAGACGATAAATATACATAGTATAGAAAAGGGGGTTTCATCAGAATTGCATGATACAATTTTACGTCAATGATTGCACTGTATGCCAAAAACATGGCACCAATTAGCATACATCTTCACCATTCAAAATCTTTGAGGTGTTTGAGACATGTGTTGAATGGTGGCATATTTTTGACATACGAAGGAATCATTGATGTAAAGTTGTAATGTGCAATTCTGATGAAATCTCCCTTTTTCGGTCAGTGTACCTTTACTATCTTAATAGATTCAATAATGTTCTTTTTCTCTTATTTCTTTTCTCCAAGTCCTTTTTCCCTCTTCTTTTGATCCAAATCCTATTACCAAATCAAATGATCTGATTTAGACTAATCATAGTTAATAATTGGATGATATGATTTAATTCAGAATCAATATTAGTAGGAAATTCATATAGGTTATATTTTGGATTTGTGTCGCCTTGACAATAAGTAGTGGCCTGTTCAACATCAACTCACACTTGATCTCTTTAATCTTACGCTTCTACTTATGGTACTTTAGCACGACTGCTTTCCAAATGCAATGGAAGCCATCAATTTTGTAGAGACTTTGAAAAATAAGAAACAATTTAAGATAAATATATAAGTGATTATTTAAATATATTTTTAAACAATTCACCTAAATAAAGATATTAATTACCCCACCATCCTTAATATCATGGTACACAATGAACATAGTTATAAACCCATAATGGGTTGCAAAATGAATTTCACGTCTCCATTACTCTGTGTTGCTTATAGGAATATCTTATTGGGTAGCAATATTTTAAGAATCCAGATGCTCCCTAAATAATCCCGGTCTTACATTTCTACGACCTTGTTCCAACCTGTATGAGATTCTGCCATTGATCCAAGTGAAGTTATATATCTACAAATAACCAAAATGTTTGAAAATTAGGGGATAGGAAAAAATGAAAAAAAGTGGAACTTACCACCAACTTGTTCACTCTAGGATAAAGTATGTGTACATCTCCCTTTTTGCACGATATGAATATTCAATCAATATGTTTGTCTACTTACGAAGCCTACGGATGAGCACAAGTTGTTTCATTCGGTTATTAAGTTTGGGTGGCGAGCCATCCAATTGTAAAAAACCAAAACTGGAGAGGGAAATTGAGTCTAACATTGTTAAAAATCTAGCCTAAAATAACAACAGAAGAAGGTTAAAAATAGTCAACATGACATAGAATGCATTAATACACTTCTTTTTAAAGTGGTAAAACAGTGAAGGAAATTATTCAGAATTACTTTTATCTCATGTTAAAAACAATGCATAAATAATAAATATTGAAATATAGTGTACACATAGCTTCTAAGACAACCAACATTTTCAGTCCAAAACAATGATCAAGTTATGAAATGAAAACTTGAAAATGCTTCCAAGACAGTCTCAACACTGTCATAAGATAGGAACTGATACAGACCAGTAGGGCACACAACAATAATAGTAACAAATTATGGAAAATTTGAGGTATTCTTGTATTATTTACTAAAAAGGGAAAGGTTTACAGGAAAATGAACATTCCACTGCCACAGATCAAGCTCCTATAACAACTTTCTAATACTCAAAGATACCTTACTCTTAGCTACACTCCCTACTAAATGGACGCACCACCATTCTGTTCCTCCCCTCCAATTTACATTTTCTCTCTCTGCCAGCACACTCCTTTCCTGATTCCCTCTTGTTGTAGACCTTCCATATCTTAGGCCCACTAACTCCCTGATCCAGCAAAAGCATATTTGGGCTTCCTACTTTTCCTTGGGCACTATCAATACCGGCTCCTTCAACAACAGCCTTGTCCTCAAGGCTGAGCTGTGGAAATTGACTTAGGATAGTAATCTCATCTTCCCAAGTAGCTTCTTCGGTGGGTCTGCCTTGCCACTGGATCAATAGCTGTTGAACATTCTCTCCTTGTTTGTGAATGGTTCGGGTGGCTAACATAGTTACTAGTTCAGTGATCTGTGAAAAATGCTCATCCATACCCATAGGTAGCTGATCCTCAACCTGGTAATTGCTTATTGCCGGTTTAAGTAACGACACATGAAATACGAGATGCACTTTTGATGTATTTGCCAATTTGAGCTTATATGCAACTGCCCCTATGCGTTCCAACACTTGGCAAGGTCCATAATTGCTTATTCTACTTATGAGGCCACAACTTTAAAAATACCCACTCTCCCACATTGAAACTCTTTTCTTTAATATTCAAATTAGCTTGTGACTTCATTCTTCCTTATGCTCGCTGCAAATGATGCTTTAATTGCCAAAGAGCGTCATCTCTATCCAACAAATCTCTCTGGACTACCTCTACCCGAGTTTCACCTTGCACATAATGAGTGAAAGTTGGAGGTTTCCTTTCATAGACTACCTCAAAGGGTGTGACCCCCATAGTCTCATGGTAGGTGGTGTTGTATGATCAGCCTCTGGCTCAACTAGTTTTTGACTAGTAAAGCCAATGGTTTTATTCGAGTTTAATCTCGTTTTCGCCCAAATTTGGATGTAATTGTCTTCAAGCAACATTTTGAGTCTGTAAAGTATTTTTAGGTTAATTTAGTTGATTTGGAGTCGAATAAAGTACTTACTGCTACCTTTTGTTTTCAGGTTAATAAAGAGAAGCAATTCTGGAGTTTTTCACCGCGCGAAAGGCTGCTCGCCTCGCGAGCCTGAAGACCAGCATGAGCAGAAACAGTCACCCTCTCTGGCTCGCCTCGCTAATCATGTTTCGCCTCGCGAGAAATCCAAACACTGAAGTACTGTTCATAAGATTCGCCTCGTGAAACATGTTTCGCC
This sequence comes from Sophora flavescens, assembly GCA_030762895.1. Taxonomy (NCBI): domain Eukaryota; kingdom Viridiplantae; phylum Streptophyta; class Magnoliopsida; order Fabales; family Fabaceae; genus Sophora; species Sophora flavescens. The sequence goes on from CM061068.1 coordinate 158,482,148, forward strand.
TCGCGAGATACCGCAACCCAGAATCTGTATTTATAGTCTGTTTTAGGGCAGAACTGATATTTCTTCTCATCTTCTTCTCTTTTTAGATAGTGACGGCTGCAAATTTAGGTTTAGTATTTTGTGTTCCCTTTGTAATGGAGAGCTAGTCTCCCTTGATTGATCTACTGTAACCGGTTTGCACTGCCACTTGAGGTTTTGTAATTCCTGAACTCATTGCTATTCTCTTTCAATATTTGTTCTGTATGTTCTATTTGCTTAATTCAGGATTATATAGAATATATATTGATTTGTTTCGATGATTGTGTGTTCCTAAACTTAATCGCGTTTGCTTAATTCGCGTGTGTTCAATTCGTGTTTGCTTAATTCACGAAGGACTTCATCCGTTTGCTTAATTCGGAGTTAGGAACATATGTCCCGTAGCGTCGGTTTCGCTTGTTAATTGATGCTACAATCGAAAAGGGATTAGACCCGCTTAGGGCTTGGAATTACATGAATCGATGATAGTGGGAAACCGAAAGCCGTAGGTTGATCGTTTAGCTTATTTGATAATTATTTAGTTTGCATTATTTTCTGCTTTGTTTTCTTGATTTAGTTTCAAATCTTAAAACCACCAAAACTGACTTTTCTACGAATAACAATCCAAGAGTCCTTGTGAGACGATACTCGAGTTGTCGCTCCCTATCTACATATTTTTACAAAACCGCTCCTGTTGCCGGGGACAGCGTGTCAAAATTGAGGCCGTTGCCGGGGACTCTTTTTGTTATTAAGAGAAAAAAAACATTTTGCTGAATTGGTCTGGTTGTGAATCTACCCATGGATAATTATGTGCAAGATTTTATGCCTAATGTTAGTTATGAACCGCCATGCATATATTATCCTGACTTTTCTGGTTTAATGCACTGGTTGCCAAGGTTTAGTGGTCTTGCAGGTGAGAATCCGCAGGAGCATCTGAAGGAATTCCGGTTTGTTTGTTCTACAATGCTGAGACCTGAAGGAATAACAGAAGACCACATCAAGATGAGAGCCTTCCATCTCTCACTTGAAGGTGCTGCAAAGGATTGGTTTATTGTCTTGAGCCGAATTCCGTCTCAAGCTAGATTGATTTGAAGAAAGTCTTCCTAGTGAGATACCTTCCTGCCTTCAGAGTTGCATCAATCACGCGAGAGATATTTGGTATTAGACAAGTTAATGAATCACCTCAAGCATATACAACCAATATTTACAATCAAGGCAAAAATCAGAACAAGCACAACATTCCTGACCCTTCCACTGATGATTACCACCCCAGCTGGAGAAACCATCCAAACCCTTGGTATGGGGACTCACCCACGCAACAACAACTGATGTTACCGCTGATACCACCACAGAATTCTCCCCAAGTGACCACTTCTGCACCTTCCGGACCTTCACTAGAGGACATGTTCAAGCAAACGACTTCACAAATATCTGCACAAATAAATGCACAAAATCTCCAGTTTCAGCAGCAATTTGGACAGTTACAGCAGCGAACGGATGCTAGCATTCACAATTTGCAGACACGGATCGGACAGCTCTCCCCTTCAATGAATGCCATGCAACAAGCTCAAGGATCAGAACCCTTGACTAAGGAATTTGAGAGGAAGAGGCATATGGAGGACATCCATTCCGCCATGCTAGAGGATGATGAAGAAGTTCTGGAATTAGATGATTCCATTGGCTCCTATGCATGTGCCAATTGTGATGGGAGAAATACCTGTGTGGTGCGTGCAGAGGTTACTGCATATATAGAAGGTGATGAATCTGGTCATGCAGTGGATGAAAATTGTGCAGAAGATGAAGCAGCACCAGAGACCCTCTCTGCCTATTTGCCACCTCCCACTGTGGAACAACCGGTGATGGAGTTCAAGCCTCTGCCAGAGAGAACGGATTTTGCACCATGGCCAGTCCAAGGGGTTGAACCTCAATTTTATTGGGAGGACTTTGTTGAAAAAGAGGTCAACTTTGACCTAAGAGGGAGTGAGAAGTCCGCCGCACTTGGCGGAGTCACCATAATTGTCAAGTGCCCACTCCCATACTTATGCTGCATGCCATGGGATCTAGGAGGATGATATCGTACTTTGAGCATTCCGTGGCCGCTGTATCACAGACAGTGGGATCCCGGTGGAACCACCCCCATGAGTTTTCTCTGAACCTTACCCTTTTCAATTATGCTTGTTTTGTTTTTGTTTTGTTTTCTTTTAGCTCTTGAATAATTTGAGAAGTTCAAGAGCTTGTGTGTTGAGTCTTGTGTCAGCAAGCTTACTGGGTTTGATTGAATTTTGCATAGATGGATTGCATGTTATTTGTTGACTGTTGATGATTTTCCCCCTAGGTTTTGAAATTGAAAATTTGATCCCCATTGAAAAATTGAAAATTGAACTTTGAGATATTTTGTTATGATTGCATGATTTATGATAAGTTTGGGGGTGAAGGGGTGCACACACTAGGGATAGAATCTCGGTCAAACAATTTGCAAAAATGTCCAGGTGAGAATTTGAGCCTCCAACATGTTTTTGATTGTGTGAATCACTTTTGAGTTGCACTTTCCCGAATTTGCTTGAATCTCTTCATGGTTTGCATGTTTATGTGTTGCATCAGATGATTTAGGCAATTTTCTTTGAATTAGCTACTTGGCCTAAATTGAACCAGTCCCTAATGCATGTTCCCTAGTTAACCCTATTGAGCCTAATAATGCCTATTGTTTCTTGATAACCTTATATTATGATCCTAATATCTGGAAAAACCAGGTTAACCCGATCTTAGGATTAGGAGAGCATGGAAGCTTAGTAAGAGAATGGTTGCAAGAAACTAAGTTTGGGGTGGCTACAAGGATATGAAGTGTTGTTTGGGATTGAGAAAAAGAAAAAAAAATAAAGGTTGGAGCCAAAGGCAAAGAAAAGAAAAAAAAAGAAAAAAAGAAAATAAAAAGTGCAAAAATGTCACAAAGGGGTATTAGAAGAAAAAGGCTGTAGTCACCCAAAAGAATAAAGAAAAATGGAAAAATGAACTTGAGTGGAAATTCAAAGTGTAAAAAGTTTCATGCTCTCTTAGTTCCTAGGGACTTGAGCCCAGTACCTTTGTATATCCTACCCTTAGCCAGGCTCCATTACAACCTTAAAAGACCTTTTGATGTTGCACGCATGTTTTCGTGGGAACTTCGTTAGAGATGAAAATCAAATTTATGGGAAGTGCTCTTAAAAGTGAAATTGAGTGAAATGTTCATAACCTAGACAAAAATTGAGCGAATGAGTGAAACATTAAATGCCCTTGTGAGGAAGGCGATTGTTTGAATTTGGTGATCTCCCTTTTGTGTGTAACTTGGATCCCTTGCTTAAATTAATGACTGCTTGAATGACGAAATTCTCAAATGTTTAGAGTAAATGCATGTGGGGATTGCTTTGTTTGAAATGGGGGGACATTGAAGGAAAAATTGTTTTGTTAAGATTGCATGAAATTTGTGCGAATTTGATTGAATCTTTTAAGGTTTCCAAGTCTGACTCTTTTTTTACTTTTAGTTTGCTTGGGGACAAGCAAAGTTTAAGTTTGGGATATTTTGATCAGCCTCTGGCTCGACTAGTTTTTGACTAGTAAAGCCAATGGTTTTATTCGAGTTTAATCTCGTTTTCGCCCAAATTTGGATGTAATTGTCTTCAAGCAACATTTTGAGTCTGTAAAGTATTTTTAGGTTAATTTAGTTGATTTGGAGTCGAATAAATCACTTACTGCTACCTTTTGTTTTCAGGTTAATAAAGAGAAGCAATTCTGGAGTTTTTCGCCCCGCGATATGCTGCTCGCCTCGCGAGCCTGAAGACCAGCACGAGCAGCAATAGTCACCCTCTCTGGCTCGCCTCGCTAATCATGTTTCGCCTCGCGAGAAATCCAAACACTGAAGAACTGTTCATAAGATTCGCCTCGCGAAACATGTTTTGCCTCCCGAGCGACTGCAACCCAGAATCTGTATTTATAGTCCGTTTTAGGGCAGAACTGATATATCTTCTCATCTTCTTCTCTTTTTAGATAGTGAAGGCTGAGAATTTAGTTTTAGTATTTTGTGTTCCCTTTGTAATGAAGAGCTAGTCTCCCTTGATTGATCTACTGTAACCGGTTTGCACTGCCACTTGAGGTTTTGTAATTCCTGAACTCATTGCTATTCTCTTTCAATATTTGTTCTGTATGTTTTGTTTGCTTAATTCAGGATTATATAGAATATATATTGATTTGTTTCGATGATTGTGTGTTCCTAAACTTAATCATGTTTGCTTAATTCGAGCGTGTTCAATTCGTGTTTGCTTAATTCACGAAGGGCTTCATCCGTTTGCTTAATTCGGAGTTAGGAACATATGTCCCGTAGCGTCGGTTTCGCTTGTTAATTGATGCTACAATCGAAAAGGGATTAGACCCGCTTAGGGCTTGGAATTACATGAATCGATGATAGTGGGAAACCGAAAGCCGTAGGTTGATCGTTTAGCTTATTTGATAATTATTTAGTTTGCATTATTTTCTGCTTTGTTTTCTTGATTTAGTTTCAAATCTTAAAACCCCCAAAACTGACTTTTCTACGAATAACAATCCAAGAGTCCTTGTGAGACGATACTTGAGTTATCGTTCCCTATCTACATATTTTTACAAAACCGCTCGCTTTTTGACTAGTGCGCGACAACGTGTCAAAATTGAAGCCGTTGCCGGGGACTCTTGTTGTTATTAAGAGAAAAAAAACATTTTGCTGAATTGGTCTGGTTGTGAATCTACCCATGGATAATTATGTGCAAGATTTTATGCCTAATGTTAGTTATGAACCGCCATGCATATATTATCCTGACTTTTCTGGTTTAATGCACTGGTTGCCAAGGTTTAGTGGTCTTGCAGGTGAGAATCCACAGGAGAATCTGAAGGAATTTCGGTTTGTTTATTCTACAATGCTGAGAGCTGAAGGAATAACAGAAGACCACATCAAGATGAGAGCCTTCCATCTCTCACTTGAAGGCGCTACAAAGGATTGGTTGTATTGTCTTGAGCCGAATTCCGTCTCAAGCTGGATTGATTTGAAGAAAGTCTTCCTAGTGAGATACCTTCCTGCCTTCAGAGCTACATCAATCAGGCGAGAGATATATGGTATTAGACAAGTTAATGAATCACCTCAAGCATATACAGCCAATATTTACAATCAAGGCAACAATCAGAACAGGCACATCATTCCTGACCCTTCCACTGATGAGTACCACCCCAGCTGGAGAAACCGTCCAAAAACTTGGTATGGGGACTCACCCACGCAACAACAACTGATGTTACCGCTGACACCACCACAGAATTCTCCCCAAGTGACCACTTCTGCACCTTCCGGACCTTCACTAGAGGACATGTTCAAGCAAATGACTTCACAAATAACTGCACAAAAAATGCACAAAATCTCCAGTTTCAGCAGCAATTTGGACAGTTACAGCAGCGAACGGATGCTAGCATTAATACTTTGCAAGCACAATTTGCACAGTTTCAGCAGCGAACGGATGCTAGCATTCACAATTTACAGACACAGATCGGACAGCTCTCCACTTCAATGAATGCCATGCAACAAGCTCAAGGATCAGAACCCTTGACTAAGGAATTTAAGAGGAATAGGCGTATGGAGGACATCCATTCCGCCATGCTAGAGGATGATGAAGAAGTTCTGGAATTAGATGATTCCATTGGCTCCTATGCATGTGCCAATTGTGATGGGAGAAATACCTGTGTGGTGCGTGCTGAGGTTACTGCATATATAGAAGGTGATGAATCTGGTAATGCAGTGGATGAAAATTGTGCAGAAGATGAAGCAGCACCAGAGACCCTCTCTGCCTATTTGCCACCTCCCACTGTGGAACAACCGGTGATAGAGTTTAAGCCTCTGCCACAGAGACTGGATTTTGCACCATGGCCAGTCCAAGGGGTTGAACCTCAATTTTATTGGGAGGACTTTGTTGAAAAAGAGGTTAACTTTGACCCAAGAGGGAGTGAGAAGTCCGCCGCACTTGGCGGAGTCACCATAATTGTCAAGTGCCCACTCCCATACTTATGCTGCATGCCATGGGATCCGGGAGGATCATACCGTACTTTGAGCATTCCGGGGTCGCTGTATCACAGACAGTGGGATCCCGGTGGAACCACCCCCATGAGTTTTCTCTGAACCTTACTCTTTTTAATTATGCTTGCTATGTTTTTGTTTTGTTTTCTTTTAGCTCTTGAATAATTTGAGAAGATCAAGAGCTTGTGTGTTGTGTCTTGTGTCAGCAAGCTTGCTGGGTTTGATTGAATTTTGCATAGATGGATTGCATGTTATTTGTTGACTGTTGATGATTTTCCCCCTAGGTTTTGAAATTGAAAATTTGATCCCCATTGAAAAATTGAAAATTGAACTTTGAGATATTTTGTTATGATTGCATGATTTATGATAAGTTTGGGGTGAAGGGGTGCACACACTAGGGATAGAATCTCGGTCAAACAATTTGCAAAAATTTCCAGGTGAGGATTTGAGCCTCCAACATGTTTTTGATTGTGTGAATCACTTTTGAGTTGCACTTTCCCGAATTTGCTTGAATCTCTTCATGGTTTGCATGTTTATGTGTTGCATCAGATGATTTAGGCAATTTTCTTTGAATTAGCTACTTGGCCTAAATTGAACCAGTCCCTAATGCATGTTCCCTAGTTAGCCCTATTGAGCCTAATAATGCCTATTGTTTCTTGATAACCTTATATTATGAGCCTAATATCTGGAAAAACCATGTTAACCCGATCTTAGGATTAGGAGACCATGGAAGCTTAGTAAGAGAATGGTTGCAAGAAACTAAGTTTGGGGTGGCTACAAGGATATGATGTGTTGTTTGGGATTGAGAAAAAGAAAAAAAATAAAGGTTGGAGCCAAAGGCAAAGAGAAGAAAAAAAAATAATAAAAAGTGCAAAAATGTCAAAAGGGGTATTAGAAGAAAAAGGCTGTAGTCACCCAAAAGCATAAAGAAAAATGGAAAAATGAACTTGAGTGGAAATTCAAAGTGTAAAAAGTTTCATGCTCTCTTAGTTCCTAGGGACTTAAGCCCAGTACCTTTGTATATCCTACCCTTAGCCAGGCCCCATTACAACCTTAAAAGACCTTTTGATGTTGCACGCATGTTTTCGTGGGAACTTTGTTAGAGATGAAAATCAAATTTATGAGAAGTGCTCTTAAAAGTGAAATTGAGTGAAATGTTCATAACCTAGGCAAAAATTGAGCGAATGAGTGAAACATTAAATGCCCTTGTGAGGAAGGCGATTGTTTGAATTTGGTGATCTCCCTTTTGTGTGTAACTTGGATCCCTTGCTTAAATTAATGACTGCTTGAATGACGAAATTCTCAAATGTTTAGAGTAAATGCATGTGGGGATTGCTTTGTTTGAAATGGGGGGACATTGAAGGAAAAATTGTTTTGTTAAGATTGCATGAAATTTGTGCGAATTTGATTGAATCTTTTAAGCTTGCCAAGTCTGAGTCTTTTTTGAGTTTTAGTTTACTTGGGGACAAGCAAAGTTTAAGTTTGGGGTATTTTGATCAGCCTCTAGCTCGACTAGTTTTTGACTAGTAAAGCCAATGGTTTTATTCGAGTTTAATCTCGTTTTCGCCCAAATTTGGATGTAATTGTCTTCAAGCAACATTTTGACTCTGTAAAGTATTTTTAGGTTAATTTAGTTTATTTGGAGTCGAATAAAGCACTTACTGCTACCTTTTGTTTTCAGGTTAATAAAGAGAAGCAATTCTGGAGTTTTTCGCCTCGCGATAGGCTGCTCGCCTCGCGAGCCTGAAGACCAGCACGAGCAGCAACAGTCACCCTCTCTGGCTCGCCTCGCTAATCATGTTTCGCCTCGCGAGAAATCCAAACACCGAAGGACTGTTCATAAGATTCACCTTGCGAAACATGTTTAGCCTCGCGAGCGACCGCAACCCAGAATCTGTATTTATAGTCTGTTTTAGGGCAGAACTGATATATCTTCTCATCTTCTTCTCTTTTTAGATAGTGACGGCTGTGAATTTAGGTTTAGTATTTTGTGTTCCCTTTGTAATGGAGAGCTAGTCTCCCTTGATTGATCTACTGTAACCGGTTTGCACTGCCACTTGAGGTTTTGTAATTCCTGAACTCATTGCTATTCTCTTTCAATATTTGTTCTGTATGTTCTGTTTGCTTAATTCAGGATTATATAGAATATACATTGATTTGTTTTGATGATTGTGTTTTCCTAAACTTAATCGCGTTTGCTTAATTCACGTGTGTTCAATTCCTGTTTGCTTAATTCACGAAGGGCTTCATTCATTTGCTTAATTCGGAGTTAGGAACATATGTCCCGTAGCGTCGGTTTCGCTTGTTAATTGATGCTACAATCGAAAAGGTATTAGACCCGCTTAGGGCTTGGAATTACATGAATCGATGATAGTGGGAAACCGAAAGCAGTATGTTGATCGTTTAGCTTATTTGATAATTATTTAGTTTGAATTATTTTCTGCTTTGTTTTCTTGATTTAGTTTCAAATCTTAAAACCCCCAAAACTGACTTTTCTGCGAATAACAATCCAAGAGTCCTTGTGAGACGATACTCGAGTTGTCGCTCCCTATCTACATATTTTTACAAAACCGCTCGTTTTTTGACGCGTGTGCAACAGCGTGTCATTGTACCAAAACTCAGCCCAATGTAACCACTGCAGCCATGTTCGAGGTTGGTCAGCAATAAAACACCTTAGAAACGTTTCAAGACACCTATTCATAACTTCAGTTTTACCATCGGTCTTCGGATGGTATGCTGAACTCATTTTGAGTTGTGTCCCTTGTAGTTTGAACACCTCTTTCCAAAAATTACTCACAAAGATGGGGTCCCTATCACTGATAAAGGCTTTGTGCATCCCTTGTAAATGCACAATCACCTTAGTGAACATCAATTGTCCTAGCTATGTATAGGATGTTTGAATGGAATGAAATGACCATACTTGGACAATCTGTCCACCACTACAAAAATTGCTTCTTAGACTTTGGAAGACCTGTGATGAAATTCATTGAGATTTCATCCCAAATCATTTTTGGAATAGATAAAGGTTGAAGGAGCCCACCAGGAGAGGAAGCCACGTATTTTTTCCTTTGACAAGTATCACATTCCCTTACAAAAGCTTGGATTCTACCCTTCATTCCAATCTGATACACATTGGCCGCAATTCTTCTATAAGTTCTGTAAAAACTTGAATGACCTCCTTGTGGAATAGAATGGAATTATTGCGGTAGTTTTGGAATCCACATTGATTGGGCTGAAATTACCAGTCTGCCCCTATATAGAGGAACCCATAGTAAGTGAACCTTGACCGTAATTCTGGGTTCTCGTTCACATCTTCAATGATTTTCAACAAAATAACATCATTGTGGACCTCTTCTAACACTTGATCACTTTCAGTCCAGACCGGATATGCCCTTAAAGGACATAATTCTCCATTCACATGCACCCGAGAGAATGCATCAGACCCTCTATTGGACACCCCTGTTTTGTACAATAAGTAAAAGTTATACCAAAGCTAGGGGTGATTAGGACCCGACAACCCGCCCGAACCTGATGAAACCGTTTTAAAATTTGGTGATGTGGGCGAGTTAAAATGGGTTGCCGGGTTGTCGGATGAAAAAAATATAAATTTGATATGGGAAGTTATGGTTGGGTTCGGGTTTTTAAATTTTAATCCATCAGTAATCGAATCCGACCGAAAAAGTGCACTACTATACATTTTTTATTGACCAAGACGTAAGACCCATGAATACTCTTCCAAGGAAAGCAAAAACACTCCATCCTTATCTCTAAAACCAACCAATCAACAATAAGCACAAGGATCATGAACTATTTTTTCAAATAAAAAAAATGACTTTCCAAAAAACTCCATGTCTCCATCACCATCCTCCCTGAAAAAGAAACTAAGAATGACTTTCCAGAAAACTCCATTTTCCTATCTTCTTCTTCCTCCCATCGTCATCAACTCAACCTTTTCATCATCTCTACGAGAACCTTTTCATCATCCCATGTCACTGCTTGGTCCAAGTCTCATGACTCCTTGTCGTTGTTGCCACCGCCACTGTCACCTTATTTGTCAAGCTCTTCGACCTCGCCCCTCCTCCTTCCTCCAACCATATACGCTGCTTCCACCTTCCACGATCAGTCGGCTATCGAGCTAGATCTTAAATGTCGGAGCCGTGGCTGATAATATATGACTTTTGTCTATTATTTTTGTTCTATCAAAACTCAAAAGTTTAGATACGTATGAACTTAGTGTCATTACTATATTTGGATTGAGTGGATGCAGTTCTTAAATATAAAGAATGTCATAGAAAAGTTGGTGGGAGTAAAAGGGTCTGTTTTTGTTGGGTGAGTGGTGGGTTTTTTTTTTATCATCATTTCGTTTATTGTAATACTAGTAATACACTAATTCTCTGTGCACATTCTCAATATGAGCACAACACTAAACACAGTGAAGCTAGATCTGCTGGGTGAGTGAGTGGGACTTTTCTCCTTTCAATTTTTTATGATTTTTTCCTTTTTTTTAAACTAGACCCGTTTCTACCCACCCTCCAACCCGAACAATCCGCCACCCGCCCAACCTGCTCTATATAACGGGTGGAAATGGATTACATTTTTCCGCCATCGGTTTGCTGCGGGTTAGACCGTTTGAACCCGAACCCATCCGAGCCCGACCGATGCTTACCCCTAACCCCAACAATTTTACTGCCCAATTCTGCTAGTCCATTGTAGAAGTACGTTGCTGCAGAATCTGTTTCAAACTTTTCTGCTCTGTACTAACCGTGAAATGCCTGCCCATTAAGTATGCCTGCCAATGTTGGATTGCAAGGACCACAACCATAAGGTCCTTCTCATATGCTGATTTATTTAGATTCCTCTCACCCAAAGCCTTACTGAAGTAAGCTATGGGCTTGTCACCCTGCATAAGAATAGCTCATATTCCTTGACCAGAGGCATCACCTTCAATGAAAAACTTCTTAGAGAAATCTGGTAGGGCCAAAACCAGAGCAATAGTCACCTTCCTCTTGAGGATTTCTAATGCTTCTTGCGCTTTAGGATTCCAATTAAAACCATCTTTCTTGGTGAGCTCAGTGAGAGGCTTTGCGATTTTCCCATAATTCTGGATAAACTTCCTGTAATACCTTGTCAACCCCAAGTAAGCTCTTACACCCTTCACATTTTTTGGACATGGCCATTGTAGGACACTCTTCACCTTGCTAGGATCCTTGGTAACCTCTTCTTTGGAAATCAAATGGCCCAAATATTCCACAAAAAAGCTAACCAAAGTGAGATTTCTTTTGATTTGCCACTAAAACATGGCATTGTAAGGTCCACAAGACTTCATTCAAATGTTCCACATGTGACTTCCAATCCGGGCTATATACTAGTATGTCATCAAAAAACACTAGTACATATTTCCTTAGCATCTCCCTAAAGGCTTCGTTCATCAATGATTGAAAATTAGAGGGTGCATTCATTAATCCAAACGGCATCAATAAGTATTCATAGTGACCCTCGTGCGTTCTAAATGTTGTTTTGTGTATATCCCCCTCCTTTACCGTAACTTGGTGATACCCTGATTTCAAGCCTAGCTTAGAAAAATACTTGACCATATGTAATTCATCCAACAACTCATCTATTACCAGAATTGGAAATTTGTCTGGAATTGCTACCTTGTTAAGAGCTCGATAATCAACACACATCCTCCAAGTCTAGTCCTTTTCCTTCACCAAGATAACGGGGTTAGAGAAAGAACTGTTGTTGTGCGTTATAATTCCAGAATTCAGCATCTCCTTCACCTGCTTCTCAATCTCATTCTTTTGTACAAGTGGGTATCTATAGGGCCTTACATTCACAGGGCCTTGACCACTCATGAGATTAATCGCGTGTTCCTTGCACCTCTTAGGGGGTAGCCCCTTGGGCTCATAAAAAACCTATGAATACCTTATCAATAACTCCTCAAGTTCCCTTTGTTGTGTCACACTAAGCATATACACCTTTTCCCATTCTCTAATCCACTAGGACAGCAGACTTCAATTGATAAGAATAGCCTTTCAACCTATTTTTTTGGCCTTCCAAATAGACTTTCCAGAGCTGTTTGGGCCTCATTATTGTTTCCTCCACCTTTCCGCTACACCCATTTTCCTTCATGTTGGAATTTCATAATTTGCCTCCTCCAATCCACGATCATCTCTCCTAAGGATGCAACTTCCCTTAGTTACTGCTTGATACCCATCTCCTAATTTGATGGTTAAGGGACGAGTATTTTCAATAGCCCATCCCATTTTTGTAACCAAGTTCTTAGACACAAAGTTATGGGTGGCCCCACTATCCACGAGAATGAGGATGGGCACCCCTCTAACTTGGCCTCGAATCTTCACGGTTTGTAGCTTCCCCTCTTGTTCCCATTTAAGGCTACCCAGACTCATCACAGTGCATTCCCAATCAATATCTTCATCCTCCTCCACTTCTAATGCCACAATATTACCTTCCTCTTCTCCTATTTCCTCATCATCAAGCACCATCAACCTCAGTTGTCTATCTGGACATTGATGGAGGGGATGAAAAGGTCCCCCACATTTGTAGCAAAGCCCTTTTTGTTTCCGTTCCATCAATTCATTGTAGGAAATGTGGGAAACACCCCTATCTCTTGGCCCTGCCTTCCTTCTTTCAGAATTGGGCTCAAATTTTGAGCGTGGCCCAAATGCCCCACCCTTTGGGCTATTTCCATTCACTGATCTGTTTTCCTTCAACCCGCGCACGTACATCCAGTATGAGCCCGAGTTACGACCTAACCCAACATGTGTGGACTGGAAAGACGAACCCAACCTATGGCAGCCTTAGCTTTGAATGACATTATTAAATTTTGGAAGGTAGCGTCAATAGCTCATAAAACTCAGGAGTATGCTTCAGTTTGTGCAAGAGTATCTTTGTTCAGTTTGTCTAACATGGTGGTTCTGTATTGAGTTATGTATTGGATTTTAAACCATGATAGTTCATCTCCTCTTGTTACTCTGTAATATCTAGTTTTATACTTATATGTACAAATTAACTGAAATCCTCTCTTTTTTTGCCCGCTAGCCCAACATAGGGCTAGGTTGGGCCATTAGAATCGTAGTTCGCAGGCCCGATCAAGCTGTACCGGCCCGCTCGGTCCAATTTGACAACTTTAGCAATGTGATTCATTCTATTGGGGGGGGGGGGGGGGGGGGGGTGTGTTCTGCCTTATGTTTTCTTTGTTTCTTTGGTTGCTTTTGGGTGTATTTATGCTTGCCTTTGTACCTCGGGACCAGCTTTTAATTGGGGTTTTGGATTTGAAATTCTTTGAGTTGCTGTTGTTGAGCCTGGTTTTCGGACTATGGGAACTTACTTTTTGATTGATTGAGGATTTTATAATTGAATTTGCATTAGGATTTTTTTCTTATTAGTTTTGGGATTTTGAGGTCGGGGGTTTGGCTTAGGGAGCTACTCAGGTAAGAACACTTTGTTATTGTTAGTAATGAGAATAATGAATCTTGATCGTTGGATATTTTTTGGAGCGTCAAAATTAGAAGATAAATACATGTGAATTTGTTAAGTAGTAGTGTGACCATTAAGCAACTTTTATTCTTTACCATGCATGTATTTGTATGGTAAATTGAAGGAATGAATATTTGAATATGAACTGGGAAAGGAAACATTCGTAAAATAACTTTTGGATGCAGAATGGAACACAATAACACATACTTCCTTCTGTGGTGAGAGAAGTTGGTGGTGATATTTGTTTTTTATTTTTTCTCTTCCCCCTACTTGTCATGCATATTGGTTCCTTATAGATACTTGTATGATAACTTCACTTGGATTAGTGATTTAGATATAGACTAGAACAACGTCGTAGCAATATGAGACCAAAATTAAATAGAGAGCATTTAGATTCTTATAATAGTGTTACCCATCAAGACATCCCTACAAGTAGCACAGAGTGTCGAGGACATGGAATTCATTTTGCAACCCATTGTGGGTTTATAACTATGTTCGCTGTGTACAATGATATTAAGGATGGTGGGGGTAATTAATGCCTTTCTTTAGGTGAATTGTTTTAAAATCTGTTTAAATAATTACCGATATATTCATCTTACCTTGTTTTTATTTTAAACATCTTAAAAAAATTAACGACTTCTGAGATTTCTTGAAAGAAATTGCGTTCAAGTATCATAAGCATGAGCGTATGATTATGGAGGTCAAGTGTGACTTTATACTGAACAGGCCTTTGCTTTTGCGATATTGTCAATGCGATATAAATCCAAAAATATAGCACATGTGAACTTTATATTAGTATTGATTTTGATGAGTCCAAATCAGATTATTTAATTATTGATTTTGACGAGTCTAAATTAGATCATTCGATTGTTGTAGTAGAACTTGGATAATAAGATGAGAAAAAAAGAACCCGGAGCTTAGAAAAAACAGAAAAAGAAAATATTATTGAATCTATCAAGATGATAAATATACATAGTATGGAAAAGGAAGTTTCATCAGAATTGCACAATACAATTTTACGTCAATGATTGCACTGTATGTCAAAAGCATGGCACCATTTAGCATACGTCTTCACCATTCAAAATCTTTGAGTTGTTGGAAATATGTGTTGAATGGTGACATTTTTGACATATGAAGGAATCGTTGACGTAAAGTTGTATTGTGCAATTCTGATGAAATCTCCCTTTTCGGACCGTGTACTTTTACTGTCTTGAATTTGATAAATTCAATAATGTTCTTTTTCTCTTTTTTCTTTGCTCTATAAGTCCTTTTTTCCCTCTTCTTTTGATCCAAATTCTACTACAATAATCGAATGATCTGATTTAGACTTATCATAATCAATAATTGGATGATATGATTTAAACTCATCAGAATCAATATTAGTAGGAAGTTCACATATTCTATAATTTGGATTTGTGTCGCCTTGACAATATGACAAAAGCAATGGCCTGTTCAACATAAAATCACGCTTGATCTCTTTAATCTTATGCTTTTGC
Organism: Sophora flavescens; assembly: GCA_030762895.1. Taxonomy (NCBI): domain Eukaryota; kingdom Viridiplantae; phylum Streptophyta; class Magnoliopsida; order Fabales; family Fabaceae; genus Sophora; species Sophora flavescens. The sequence continues at coordinate 158,497,220 of CM061068.1, forward strand.
TTATGGTACTTTAACGCAACTATTTTCCAAATGCAACAGAAGCCATCAATTTTGTAAAGACGTTGAAAAATAATAAACAAGGTAAGATAAATATATCAGTAACTATTTAAACAGATTTGGAAAAAATTCACCTAAATAAAGACATTAATTACCCCATCATCCTTAATATCGTGGTACACAATGAACATAGTTATAAACCCGTAATGGGTTTCAAAATGAATTTCACGTCTTATTACTCCGTGTTGATTATAAGAATGTCTTGTTGGGTAGCAATACTTTAAGAATCTAGACGCTCCCTAAATAATCTTGGTTTTACATTTCTATTACTTTGTTCCAACCTGTATGTAGATTCTACCGCTGATCCAAGTGAAGTTATATATCTACAAATAACCAAAATGTGTTCATATGGCTTGGTTTGTGCAACAGTATGCTTGTTCAGTTTGTCTAACATGGTGGTTCCGTATTGAGTTGTGTTCATACAGTAGCATTATGGGTTTCTATTGGATAACCATGATAGTTCATCTCCTCTAGTTACTCTATTATATCTAGTTTTATACTCATATGTACAGATTGACTGAAACCTTTTTTTTCCCGCTCGCCCTGCATAGGGCTCGGCCGAGCCATTAGAATCGCAGTTCAAAGTAAATCTGGGCAGGCCTAGCTCAGACTACTTCTGCTCGCAGACTGGACCGGGCTACTCGGTCCAATTTGACAACTCTAGCTGTGTGATTCATTCTATTGTGTGTGTGTGTGTTGGGGGTGGGGGGGGTTCTGCCCTATGTTTCTTTGGTTGCTTTTGGGTGTCTTTAATCTCGCCTTTGTACCTGTGAATTTGGTAAGTGGCGATGTGACTACTGAGACACTTTTATTTTTGACCATCCATGTATTTGTATGGTAAACTGAAGGTATGAATATGATCTGGGAAATGAAACAGTCGTAAAATAACTTTTGGATGCAGAAACAGAACACGATAACACAAAGTTGTCTTATGAATAGGCATTATTACAATTTCCAATGTTGATACCAAAATAATGGAAGTGAAGGAGCTATGGAATTTCTTGAGAAAGAATTTGGGATAAATTAATGTCAGCAGAGAGTAAGAGAAATCTGTTGTATGGTTTTCGTTTGACTTTGGTGTTATAAGGTTTTGGGTTTTAGAATTTGGGGAGGCTTAATCCTTATTTTGGTCCCTTATCTTTATTTTAGTTTTCATTTTGGTCCATATCTTTTTTTTTCCCGTTTTGGTCCTTTATCCTTCAACCGTTAGCCTATTTTGTTCCCTTCCGTCAGTCCACCGCCTTAAGTCACCGGAAATCACCGTAGTCAGTAGCCGAAACCGTTGCTGTCATCGAAAACCACCGTCAAAATCTGGGTTTTAGAGAGAGAAAATCTCGTTTTCTCTCTCTCTTCTTCCTTCTTCCTCCCCATCCTTCTTCCTTCTTCCTCTCCCCTTCCTTAAATCCCATTGATGTTGTCACTATTTCATGGGGAGGAAAAAGGGAGAAGTAGGAAGAACGAGGAAGGAGGAAGGAGGAAGGAGGAAGAAGGAAGGGGGGAAGGAGGAAGAAGGAAGGAGAGAGAAAGAAAACGAGATTTTCTCTCTCTAAAACCCAGATTCCGGCGGCGGTTTCCGACGACTCACGGTGGATACCTAACGCCGTCAGTGCAAAACTGACGGAAGGGACCAAAATGAAAACTAAAAAAAAGATAAGGGACCAAAACGGAAAAAAAAAAGATAAAGGACCAAAATGAAAACTAAAATAAAATAAGGGACCAAAATAGGGATTTAGCCAATTTGGGGATATCAAGAGCGAAGGGTATCGGGTTTTACCTTGTATTTGCTTCTGAAAATTTGGGAGAATAAAGGCAGAATGTTTGAATGAATCTCAAATAAGGGTAAAAAAGTGACTTTGAAGGAATTCAGGGAAGGAGGATCGCTGTTCTTATACATTTTCAACTTCCTTTTAATGCTAATCATTCCCATCTCCCATATTTTATCCTATTATTGTTTTTTTCCCCCAGTTGCTTGGTAATTGAGCGTAAGCTGTTTGGTTAAATGTCTGAGTCAATATATCCTCCCTACTCCTACTGTGATATGGGTAATTGTTTATAATGTATTTGTTGTTTATCCATAATTGTTTTCCAAATTAAAAAAGAGAGGGCTCACTTCCAAGTTGATTCTAACCAAATAAAATTGACAGTACTTTATAACCATAAAAAAATGGTTGTGCCTCGTGTAAATATGCCAAACTGAATCCATCCACGGGTGCTCTAGGGATTTGCTGCACTTTCTAGTTTTGAGTCACAATTACAATATTATATAGGCCATTTTCTTATTTTCTGCACATGATTACCTTTCTGTTATATATATATATATATATATATATATATATATATATATATATATATATATATATATATATATATATATATATATATATATATATATAACAGAGTCAGATGGGGAAGTAGGAACTGTAATATGAATCTAAGATTCATACCTTGCTGAATAGTAAAAAAAAAGAAGAGTTTTTTCAGAAGAAATTATTATGCTTAACTGGATTGGGTACCTTTTAACTGGTAAGGACCTCTGTGTTTATGCTATGGTTTATATTGTTAAAGCTGTAGCAGTAAGTCCTCGAAGGATGATGAGGCAGTAAGTCTAATTTGCCGATGCATGAAGCAAGATAAATCAAAGTGTGAATTACGAGTAGCAGTATGTCTACTTTGAGGTAGCTTTTGGTTAATTAATGTAAATCCCTTTGATTACCCAAGGGTGTGGTACAGCTATGGTTAAGGATAATAAGATCTAATGAATTTTGTAAATTTCTTGTAAAGTCTTTAATTTTAAGAATATTATGAAAATTATTCAACCGGGTATATCTTAGATTACTACTTACATTTGTTATGGAACCAAAGGAAGGCAATGATATCAGAATTTTTGAAAATTATGTTATCTCGCTCCCTCTCCAAGCTTTCTTTTCGTTCTTCTCAACCCTCTTCTTCATCTCTTCAGGAATCTGATATTCCTATCAATCCAAGCAGTATTTTCCACGAGGAAATATGCTTTGAAAATATCAATCAAGATATTGATAATTGGGTAATTCTCATAATACCCACAAAAGAATTATACAAGTCAGAAGGAAGATTCTTCACTACTTCTGATTATGTCATCAAAACGGAAGAGAAAAATATTCCAATCAGTCCAGAGAGTGAGGAATTTCATCTTCTCTCAATGGATACAATAAAAGGTCACAAACAAAAGTATAGATACTTACACATCGGATGTGTTCAAGTAGCTGTAAACGCTTCAATCCGCGAAGGATTAAACGCTTCAATCTTGATGTGCTTAAGAGATATTAGGCACAATAGATTCCAAGAATCCCTCTTAGGTACGGTTGAAACTAGCCTAAGCTATGGACCAATCTACTTCAATTGCTATCCAAATAGAACCTTGAGTTTACAGGATCAAAACATCCTAGACTTTTTGTTCTCGAACCTTAAGATCAGTGGCTTAGACATGAAGCCTGGATCTATCCTAGCAGCTTTGCTTTACAGGATTCAATACAAGGCTATGAATTCCTGTAATTCTAAAGTTCTCAAAGATAGAACATCGGGAGAGACAACCCTGTTTCTTACTGATGTTACTAAAGCAAACGTGATTGTCCCGAAGACAATTTTATGGAAGGACGTAGTACTACCAGAAAGATGGATTCTGGATAAAGCTGTCCCAGCTTTACCAAGAGAAACAGGAGACTTCAATAACATAGTTCAAACTCCAACAGGAAGAGTTGAACTAGTTTTTCAAAGAAGCAATTCTTTTAGTTCTGCTAGATCTTCAAGTCTTAGATCTAAAAATTTCAGATCTATCCCCTCAAGACAATCCTTTTCAACGGCATCCCAGATGACCTCCATTAATCTTCAGGGATTAGATACATCATCTAGTATCCCTAGACCAATTTATCAGACAGAAGATGATCAACGATCAATTCAGTCTCCAACCTTTTCCTCCCTTAATGAATCTTATAATGATTTGTAACTTCATTATAGATAAGGAATCCCTTCGCAATGATTTTTAATCTGAGGAATGGAAACCTCAAAGAGAGTGGTTCTTGCAAGAGTTTAAGGGAACAAAAAGGAAAAATATTCAGGAAGAATATTATCAATTTCTTAACAATGTTAAGACAAAGGTTTTATTTTTTGACTGGTTTCATGCATACTCAGTCAAATATTCAATTGATTATCCTTGGAAGACAAGGATAGATGTTGATAACACCACAAATGTCATTACTATTATGGCATTTGAAGAATGGTGAGTTGGTCAAGACAGAGTTACCACCAAATAGCTCTTTCCAACTCCCTGGTATCAATGATCCCTTCACCAAAAAACCCATCATAGCTGCTCCATTCAAAAACAAGAATCCTGATGAAGCAATCTCAGCTATGGACATCAGCGAGTTAATGGAGCAATCCAATTATACCAATAAGTACCTTCAAGTGCTAGGAGAACACTTGATTAAAAAAGATGCAACTTCCCAGGCATCTACCTCGGGAATAAAGAAGGATATTCCCTTAGAAAAACCCTTGTTCAAACCTTTTAAGATGAATAAGAAGATCAAAGAAAGTTTGCTTCTTCTTCAACCCAATGTCAAAAAGGAAAAACAAGAATTTATGGAGAAAATAGAAGAAAAACTGAAACAGTTAGTTGTTCCAGATTCTCCATCTGATAATCAAGAAGGAAGACCTTTAAGAGACAAAGGTCCGACTATCAATGTCATCAATGAAGAAGGCTCATAAACAGAATCTGTGGCTAGTACTTCCAAATCCAATCCTCCGGATAAACCTCCAATCAATATCAATCCTGTTCTTACTCAATCTTGGAGGCAACCCTCAAAACTTTATTATCCTAGAGCAACTCCTCCGGATATGCTCTTTGAAGAAAAAACTCCAAATTTTAGGAGTTTCAATGCCAACAACATCTATGAATGGAACATAGATGGTCAAACAGAGTATCAAATGCTCCAAACAATGCAGCATATGATAATGATGGCCACTGCTTATCAGACCACAAATGATTGTTCTGAAGAAGCTATCTGTAATATCTTGTCTGCAGGTATTACAGGCCAACTCAAAGGTTGGTGGGATTATTCTTTCTCTAAGGCACAGAAAGAACAAATGTTTTCTGCTATCAAGACTGATGCAGAAAGGAATCCAATCTATGATAATGAAGGTGCAACCATCCCTGATGCGGTCAACACCTTAATCTTCTCAATATGCGGACATTTCATGGGAAATACCTCCACTTGGAAGGATAGGTCTGCAGAATTACTATCTAATCTTAAGTGTAGATCTTTAGCTAGTTTCAGGTGGTATAAGGATAACTTCCTAACTAGGGTTTACACCAGAGAAGATTGCCAGAATAGATTCTGGAAAGAAAGTTCATTGCAGGTCTCCCAACATCTTTAGGTGATCTTGTCAAGGATGAACTTATAGCCCAATCTCCAGATGGAAATATTCCATATGAGCAATTGAGTTATGGTCAACTCATTGCAGCTACCCAGAAGATAGGGGCAAGGCTTTGCAAGGAAGACAAAGTCAGAGATCAGTTCAAAAAAGAAAAGGCCGCCAAGAAGGATTTAGGGTCTTTTTGTGAACAATTTGGTATACCTCCTTGTCCAAAGGATAAAACCAAGTCTTCTAAGAAATACGAAGGCAAACCTCAAAAGACTAAGTATACCAAGTATACTAAGTACAAGAAAAAAAAAAGGTATGGCAAACCTAAGCCAGAATTCAAACCTGAATTCAAACCTAAACCAACTTCTGGTGATAGGTTCCCCAAGAAAGCGGTTACTTGTTATAACTGCGGCAAACCTGGCCACATCACTAAATACTGTAGGCTAAAAAAGAGAATCAAAGAATTGAATCTCGAACCTTCAGTTGAGGAACAACTGAATAATCTTTTGATCCAATCAGATACTTCAAAAGAAGAATCAGATGGTGATTTTGCTGAAGATATCAATTAGGTTCAAGAAGATGATATTGGAAACCTTAGTTCCGATTCATCTCCTGAAATTAATGTCTTAACTAAGGAGCAAGATCTCCTTTTTGAAGTCATTAATTCTATAAATGATCCAGATGAAAGGAGGAAGTATCTGGATAAGCTTAAATCTTCCATGGAATCCTCAAAGGAAAAGGATTTCAAGGGAAAAGGCAAAGTTATAGTTAAAGATCATTTTGACTTTAAACAAATTCTGAAAAGGCTGGAAGCCACTCAGACAAAGAAGCCCGTTACGATTCATGATCTCCAGCAAGAGATTAAGAATATAAAACAAGATATCAAAGTGATCAAACAAGAACAAGCTGTTCATAAACTGATTTTGTCTCAAATGGCAGAGGCTCAATCAGATGAGTCCGGTGATGAAGACAAGCTAGAATCAAGTGCCATAAAGAAAGATGTGCATGACAGCCCTACTAAAGTTCAAGATGATCAGGAGGATGAGGCATTCTTGAATTTAGTAAATCAATTAAAGATTCAACAGTTTCATATCAAGATCAAAATTATTATTGGAGAATTTGTTCTTGATTCTACAGCACTTTTTGACACAGGTGCTGATTCAAATTGTATTCAAGAAGGATTAATTCCTACAAAATACTTCGAGAAAACCTCGGAGAAGTTGAGTGCAGTAAATGGTTCTAAACTTAGAATCAATTATAAGCTGTCCAAAGCCATAATAGAAAACCAGGGTCTCCAGGTCGAAACCCCTTTTCTATTAGTTAGAAATCTGAAAAATGAAGTGATCCTTGGAAATCCGTTCATCATATCACTTTTCCCTCTTTCCATTTCCCACAATGGAATTACAACTCAACATTTGGGTAAAGACATAGTCTTCCCATTCATCAGAAAGCCTATCATTCGAGATTTAAACCTTCTCGATTGTAAGATCAACCAAATCAATTTCTTGAAAGAAGAAATTTATTTTAAGAATATAGAGTTGCAATTACAGCAACCGAAAATCAAAGAAAAGGTCCAAATCCTTTTCAATGAAATCCAAAATACTATCTGTTCTGATTTGCCCAGAGCATTTTGGAATAGAAAGAAGTACTTTGTAGATTTGCCTTACGAACAAGATTTTAATGAGAGACAAATTCCTACAAAATCCAGACCCATCCAAATGAATCATGAGCTCCTTAAGTATTGTCAAAAGGAGATTGATGATTTCTTAAGCAAAGGTGTAATCAGGGAGAGCAAATCTCCTAGGTCTTGTTCTGCTTTTTATGTTAATAAGCTGGCTGAGATTGAGCGTGGAACACCTCGCTTAGTCATCAATTATAAACCCTTGAACCAAGCTCTTAGGTGGATCAGATATCCAATTCCTAACAAAAGGGACTTGCTTAACCGCCTGAGTATGGCAAAAATATTTTCAAAATTTGACATGAAATCTGGTTACTACCAGATAGAAGTCAAAGAAAGTGACCATTACAAAACAGCGTTCATTGTTCCCTTGGGCATTACGAATGGAATGTTATGCCCTTTGGTCTCAAAAATGCTCCTTCAGAATTCCAGAGAATTATGAATGAGATCTTCAATCCCTACACAGACTTTACAATCGTCTACCTTGACGATGTCTTAGTCTTTTCTCAATCTATTGATCAACACTTCAAACATGTGAAAATCTTCATAAGTGTGATCAAGAGAAATGGTTTAGCTGTGTCTAAAACCAAAATCGATCTTTTCCAAACTAAGATTAGATTTCTTGGTCATAACATTTTCCAAGGAACTATCATTCCTATCAGCAGAGCTATCGAATTTGCTGATAAATTTCCTGATCAAATCATTGACAAAACCCAGCTTCAGAGATTCTTAGGATGTCTCAATTTCGTTGCTGACTTTGTCCCCAATCTTAGTAACATCATCAAACCCCTGCACAATCGTCTAAAGAAGGAACCCCCTCCTTGGACAGATGAGCATACAAAAGTTGTCCAACTTATCAAATCTAAGATAAAGAATCTTTTATGTCTTTATCTTCCAAACACTTCTGCTTTCAAAATTGTTGAAACCGATGCTTCTGACATTGGTTATGGCGGTATTTTGAAACAAAGAATTTCAAATAGAGAGCATATCATTGCATATACTTCTAAGCATTGGAATTCTGCTCAACAAAATTTTTCTACTGTCAAAAAAGAGATTTTGGCAATAGTTTTATGTATTTCAAAATTTCAATCAGATTTACTTAATCAAAAATTTTTGGTTAGAGTAGATTGCAAATCTGCCAAAGATATTTTGCAAAAAGATGTTAAAAATTTAGCATCAAAACAGATTTTTGCCAGATGGCAAGCAATTTTAAGTGCATTTGATTTTCAAATTGAATTTATCAAAGGCTCTTCAAATTCTCTTCCTGACTTTCTTACTCGTGAATATTTACAGGGTAGGTGAGATAGAGAAATTGGCAGCAATGCCAAAGTCTGAGGCTTCCTCTGCAAAGGGGAAGGGTAAAGGAATTGTCCTTAAAGGACCCAAACACCAAGGTGCATCCAAATCTGGGTCTTCGACCCAAAAGCAATCTGGGTCATCAACCCAACAACCCGCAATCAAACTTGGGCCTTCAACCCAATCTAGGTCTTCAACCCATCAAACTGCCAAACAGTCAAAAGAAGACTATGGCATCCCAATCCAAACTCTTCAAGCCTTTCAAGATCAAGGCCTAACCAAACTCCCTAAGGGAACATGGGGAGATAGAGTGGAAAACAAATCAAGTTCTCCACCCCCTCTCAAAGACCTAATCAGAGAATTAGCCCTAACAACTATTCCCATAAATGTTGTCAAATCTGATACACGTTTATCAAAAGACAACACCCAAACTCAAACTCAAACAGCCGCAACTAACTATGTTGCAAAAAACCAATTTCAATTTGTTGTTCAAATGGAACCCGGATTTTGGGATCATAACCCTAACAAAGTTCCCTCCAAAATCTTTCAAAATGGTTCTCATTTCCAACAATCCCAACCAAACAAAACCAGAAATTTTTATGAGTTTATTTTGATTGATACAGATTCAGTCACGATCAAACATTATCGTGATCCTAAAGATCAATCAATATACACTCACTCAACTTGCCAAATTTTGAAGGTTTTAACACCTGAACAATACGGAAAGAATTTAAATGTTTTCAAAAAAATTTCTGAAGCTTTTGATCCCATTGGTTTTAATTACTGGGATTATCAACAAGCTTGGTACAACATTTTCTGGTACCAAAATATTCAAAACAAACATTCTTGGTTGATATATTTCAAGAAGAATGTTAATTACAGATTCCCTCATTGGTTCGTCCACTGGTGGAGAATATTTGGCCCAAACAAACAGATCCTTCCTGAAGAAGTTCTTGAAGGATATCAAACATTCGAAAAATATTTTGACAGCAAGGAAACCCCTTTCCCTGTCAATCTAATGTTTTTCTCAAAGTTTTCCCTCTCATGGGTTTTCAGTTGGCAGTATAAATACCAGAAGCAAGATGAATACCCTGGTTTATTGCCAATCTTACAAAGAGCAACCTTTGTCAAGTGGTGGGCACATTTCAATTATGCAGCAGCCACAAGTGACAATGTTAAAATCTGGTTCCAGCAGAATCCTAAATGGATGAAGGCAGCTAATCCAGAAACTTGCGAGTTCTTGAATCAAAGATCTCAGATTGTTTCAGTATTAGCAGGATCCAATTCAAAGGAAAGCTTCCTCCGAAATATGGAAGCAATCTTGAAGCTAGCAAAGGAGGAAGAAGCCCCTTCATCAAAATCCTCCAAGCAGAAACTTCCCCAAACTGATGAAGAAGACGACGAAGAGGATTTAAGCCAATGCTCAGATCCCATCTATCAAAATGAAGATGACTGCTACGGTATTCATACCACAGTCAACCTGAGTGATGATGAGTAATCCCTCAGTCAACGAAATCAATCAAAATTCTGGATTGAATAGTTCCAGTCATCCGATGATACTGTTCCTTGCCGACAGTCATAATTCCAGTCAAGTTACCAGCCATTGTTTATAACCTTGATCGTTTCACTTATCGACAAAGACAGTCCCCCGATCATGTTACCGGCACTGTTCTGCAAGAGTTGCAATAGTATAGGTCAATTTTACCGATACTGTTGTAATAGTAAATTTTCAATATTCTATTTAAAGGATGTTAGGCTCAGTTGTTAGACATCCGAAATTTTAGAGAGAGTTTAGAGTGAGAAACTCTGAGAGCCTTAAGAGCTTTCATTTTGTGAGTTCCTCGGTTCTTTTTCTTTCTTCTTCAATCTTTTCAATCTTGTAGCATTAAAGCTTGTAGTTTTCAAGCTGTTTTCAATCAAAACCTGCATGGTTTAATCTCATCTCTTCTCCCCCCACCGGTTCTGGTGAGGCTCTGCCTCCGTTCCGGTTTCTTTTAATTTTAATTTTTCCCATTTCTTGGTCGGTTCTACCACCTTTCTAGGTTTATGTTTTAATTTCTACAGTACTTGTTTTTACTGTTTTAATTTCTGCAGTATTTGTTTTCATGTTTTAATTTCCATATTTTTTATTTTGTTTTACTTAATATAATTTCCGCCTGTTTTCCTATTTCTTTCATCCTGCTCTTCTTTCCCCCTTTCCTTCCTTGACCCCGTCATCGATCTGGTATCAGATCCTATATAAGAGAAAGGTAATCATGTGCAGAAAATAAGAAAATGACCTATATAATATTGTAATTGTGACTCAAAACTAGAAAGTGCAGCAAATCCCTAGAGCACCCGTGGATGGATTCAGTTTGGCATATTTACACGAGGCACAACCATTTTTTTAAGGCTATATATATATAGCCTTAACTATATATTTATAAGAATAAGTAGTTATTTACTAGTAATGCGCTTTAATTTATGCTGCATATAGTTGCAGGGCTCGATCTCTATAAAGAAAGAAGTATGCCTCATAGAAAACGACCAGTGACCGTGCAGTAAATACAGTTTTGTGTGCAACCATTACTCCAGTCTATGATTTTGTTTGTTTTCTTCCATATTGGAAACAAAGGGTGAGTTTTTTGCTCTTTTTTATCTGCTTAATCTATGTTCTATAAGTATGTATACATTTTTTCCACATCATCTGGTTCTTTGTATCAATAAAAATTGTGTGATATTACTGCTGTTATTGCCCTAGTATTCTATGGAGTAGATCACGATTTCATTAGTTGATGGACTTGGTTACCTACTATATAAACTCTAATGTTTCGTTTTAATATAAATTAAAAATTAACAAAGAAACCAATAATCACATAAAAGCCACAATTGGTGCAAGGATGTTGTTAGAATATCTAGAAAATATCTCAATATATCTTGATTGTATAATATTTTAGAGTATATTAGAAAATCTCTTAAGATTGATTTCTTGTTTATATTTTTTTATTTGTTTCCTTTTTTTAATTTGGACTAGGATTCTACTATTGGTAGAAATAGATCTCTTGAGTTTGTCTTTTCTATTAACACATTATCTCATATCAATATCAATATTATATTAATATTATTTGAGTTTAAAGTCTTATCTCTTTTTCCTTATTCCCTGACCCTAAACCTAATTTCTTCAACAGATGTTATCTATTATAGACCTTTAGATTGAGCATGTCTGTATTTGCTGATCAAATAGGTTTATTCCTTGTATTGGGCCTTTGATTATGAATTTACCTAAATGATGTATTGGATGTTGGTTTCTGTTCCGTTTAACAAATGACTGGACAAATGTAGATCAATTCAGCTTTCTTTAATTGCCCTCTTTTATGGAAATATACGTGAGGATCATCAAACATATTGATATGCGCCTGGTCCAGAACTTAGTGGAAGCAAGCCCAATCCCCCCTGATCAGTCTACTGGGCCAAAAGAAAGAACTATGCGCATCAGGAAGTAGCCCATTTGGATGGGTGATTACCTATAGTCACGTGGGTAATTGTTCCAGCACAATCCTGAGAGATTTCAACCAAACAAACATTGCACAATTAGGATAGCAATTCCGTTAGGATTCATATCTAGAATATTCTATTTATTATTTTACAATTCCCTTAAGTTTCGGATCACTACACACATGGCAAGTGATGACCTTTTGTAAATGCTATAAAGGAGAAAATTGCAATAATGAGAAAATCAGAAAATGTTTGGACAATTGTGATTGTGTTATTCGCTTCTTCTCGGAGTGTCTCCTACTCTAAAGGAGACTTTCTAATTCTGCTTGCATCAATTTGGTGCTTTCATTTCTCCCTCAATGCCTCAAAAACCTGACAAAAATGAAAAAACCAATGAAGATATCCTCAATCAGCTTAAAGAAATGCAGATTTCTATGGAAAATAACCTTCAAACGTATATCACTACCCAGATCTCAGCCCAATTAGCCACACTACGTGAACAAATATGCCTATTTCCAAAAACAACCTCACCACACATACCAACCTAGAACACCAAAAATCACACTTACCCCTTTTGATGGATCCAACCCTTTTGCCTGGATATTTCAAGCAAAGCAGTTTTTTGAACTTCACAACACTCCCCCACACCAGAGAATGTCGCTAGTTCCCTTCTATATGCAAGGGTGGTCACTAGGGCGGTTTAAGTGGCTCCATGCCAATGAGCAGCTATCTTCTTGGGAGGTGTTCACTGGAGCCTTGGAACTCCGTTTTGGACCCTCCACATTCGAAAACTATCAGGCGGCCCTCTTCAAACTCCGCCAATCCGAATCAGTTATGGATTACCAACTCCAATTTGAGACCCTCTCCAACCGAGTCAATGGTATGAACTCCAAGCTGCTACTTAAGTGTTTCATTTCTGCTACTTAACCCCCTTTAACCGCAACCCACGCCAACATACAACACCTCACCAGCCGTCCTCCTCCATCTTAGGATCAACTCCCCAAAACAGCCCCCTACCCATTCACCAACTATCACCAGCCGAGCTCAATAACCACCGAGATAAGGGCTTATGCTTCAACTGTGACGACAAATTCGTTATCGGTCACCGTTGCCAAACAAAAAAATTCTTACTCCTACTAGCCGATGGCCCTACACCACCTCCCCTTGACATCCCATACCTTGATACTTGACCACCCAATGACACCCTAGATTACCCAGAAGAACCCTCATCCTTGGACTTAGCCCAATTCACCTTTCCCAATCAGCCCTCCGAGGCCCCCCTCTCCCAGAACACTGTGCATCATGGCTTCCATCAAACAACTTGAAGTCATAATACTTATAGACTTTGGAAGCTCACAAACATATTGCAACCTCGCATTGCAGATTTTTTGGGTTTACCCATCATAGCCATCACCCTTTTTCTGTTGTTGTGGGTAATGGCGTAGCAATTCAGTGCGCAGGCACTTGTGAGGATGTTCCCGTGACCCTATTTGGACACCAATTTGCCATACCCTTCTATATACTTCCCATTCATGGCACTGACCTTGTATTGGGGGTACAATGGCTAGCTACTTTGGGACCATTCTTGTCGGACTATTATGTGCCATCCATACAATTTTCCCACAACCACAAACCCATTACTCTTGTGGGAAACCCCTCCATAGAACCGAAACCTTCTTCTTTCTCACATTTTTGCAGATTTTTATTTACTGATTCGGTAGAGTCGATACACTTAGTGACATTCTCCTATTTGGATTGACAAGCACCCATGACCACAAACAACCAAGACCTTCCTTTTGACCCTACAACACTACACCCTGACATTGCATCAATACTTCTACCCCTTGTTGTTGTATTTGATAAACCGCAGGGCCTTCCTCCTAATAGGTCCCATGACCACCACATTCACTTGCTGCCTGAGTCCAACCCGGTCAATGTTCGACCATACCGCTATCCTCAATGCCAAAAGGAGATAATGACCCAAATGATTAATGCAGATGCTCAAAGAAGGAATAATTTGGCATATAGTTCCAGCCCCTTTTCTTCACCGGTATTTCTTGTGCGTAAGAAAGATGGATCATGGCGCTTTTGCGTTGACTATAGGGATCTCAATTCAATCACAGTAAAGGACTGCTTCCCTATACCAACTGTGGATGAACTTCTTGATGAACTCCATGGTTTGAGGGTCTTCTACAAGCTGGACCTAATATCAGGCTTCCACCAAATTTTACTTGCCCTGCAAGACACTTTCAAAACAACATTTAGTACTGTCAATGGACACTTTGAATTCCTCGTGATGTTGTTTGGGCTCGCCAACTCTCCTTCCACATTCCAAGCCGCCAGGAATGATGTCTTCCATGAGCACCTCTGTAAATTCGTTCTGGTATTTTTTGATGACATTTTAATTTATAGCTTAGATTGGGCATCCCACTTAGTACACCTACAAAAATTATTGCATGTATTAGCACAACATCAATTATTTGCAAAATTTACTATGTGTCAGTTTGGTTTGTCCCAAATAGAGTACCTGGGCCATATTATTTCCCAAACAGGTGTTGCTGCAGATCCAACTAAGCTGCAAGCTATCAAGGATTGGTTGATCCCTCCTTCTTCTACTTCTCTCCGTGGCTTTCTTGGACTATCGGGTTATTATCGATGATTTGTCTGTGATTATGCGGCCATTTCCAGCCCACTAACATATTTGTTGAAGAAAAACCAGTTCATTTGGTCAGATACAACTCAGGCTGCTTTCCAAACATTAAAGGATGGCATGACTTCCTTACCAGTTTTGGCCTTACCGAATTTCTCTTTGGTTTTTGATGTCACAACGGATGCTTCCGACACTGCAATTGGAGCAGTTCTCTCCAAGAGTGCTCATCCAATTGCCTTCTTTAGTAAGAAACTGTGCCCCCTAATGCAAGCAGCTTCCGCTTATGAAAGAGAAATGTATGTGATCACCTCAGCTGTTAAGAAGTGGCGTCATTATTTGTTAGGCAGACATTTTTGCATCTATACTGGCCAGAAAAGTTTGAAAGGGCTTCTATGCCAGACCATCCAAACCCCAGGTCAGGAGAAGTGGCTTACCAAGTTGCTTGGCTTCGATTATGGAATCCTGTATACTCTGGGGCACAACAATGTAGTTGTCTATGCTTTATCTAGCAAGCCAGACCAACCGGAAGCCCTGTTTGCCGTTGTTTATGTAACAGCCTGATTTTTAATTACGTTGTTTAACCGGTTAAAATATAGTTAATTATATTTTAATCTGAGAGTTAGAAACTGATTTTGAATAAAATAAAATCATATTCATAGTCTCTCTTATGGTAGAAGGTTACGGTGAAATTTTGGCTTTAAAACTCAGACGAAAACCGGTCTGCGTTTTTACTGACAGTATAATTTTATACTGACAGAAAACCCTAATTTGACCCGTAACTGAAATTTATAGATTTTTTATATTATGTCCGTGAGGAATCCTATTTTCCAAATTTCTGATTAGAAATAAAATATTATGTTTATTCGGACGAATTTTGGTAAAAGTTCGGACGGAAAATAGTCAATGTTTTCACTGACAGTAAGATTTTAATGATCAGAAAACCAAATTTTGACTTGGGAACGAAATGGTTCGTGTTTAAAACAAATTTCCAACGAGTTTTGTTATTTTGAAAATTTTCATTCGAAAAATAAACAGAAACCCTAATCGGGAAACCGACGGAGTTAAAAATGAAACTGCAGAGACCAGTCAAGAGATCAGGACAACGAGTCATACATGATGACTCATGGAGTATGAGTCACCAAGCATTTATGAGCATTAAATGCTAGTAAAAATGGCTTTTAGGTAAAACAACCAAAATACCCCTAAGCTTTCGTGGTTATTAACAAGACACATCTACGCACTCTTAACCACTCATTTTACATGGTTGTAAACCTCCCACATCTCTTAAATTTCGTGTATCCACCTCCAATAAACCATACCTATTTCATTTTGCTTTCATTCCATCATTTTCCTCTCAAAAACCGAAATCGGGTAAATGACGAAGCTGCATACGGAATTTCTGGGAACCGCTAATGGTTTGAATCGATGAGTCATGGATGACTCATAAGATGTGGACCAAAATCAGCTACACCTACATTAATTATGAGCCACATGAATTTTTGCCCTAGTTAGTAACATAACCCTAGTTAAGTTAACAATTAACTATGGTTAAACTTATATTAATTAAATATTCACAAAACCCATTAATTGGACTCTAAGGAACCAAACAAAGCCTAAGATATACCCTATTTAAACCCCCAAACCGCAGCAGCAGCCCCCTCCACATTTCTCACATCATCTTTTCCATTTTTTCTTCATTTTTCTTCAAAAACTCCATTGTTGTTCTTGCACTTTCTTTCATTATCTAGAGGTAAACCCTCACCTCTATGATCTTAGTTATCTTCCTCATCTTCTTAAATCTCTTTATCACCCACTACTTCGGATTAGAGGAGAAGAATTGAGAGAGAAACCTCAATAGTTACAAGAAGTCTTTGTTGGAAGCTTTGTAACCTAGTGGGAGAAGTCTCAGTGGGAGGGTCGCCAAACACTCTTCAAACGTTGGATAATTCTCAAATATTATAAGTTGGTTCAATACTTGTTGTTCTTCATATCCAACGGTCAGAATTTGGAACAAACCTCCAGAGTGTGAGATATGAGGCTCAGACAGTGGGCCTAGGAGGTGAGAAACTCAACCTAGATACCATCTAAGCTGTCACCAAAGAAATACGATCTGAGAAGTTGTAACCGTTGGATCGGGATGAAACTTTGTGAGACGGTTTAGGAAGGATAGTTATTACCTGTTACCGTTCATTTTTCTAAATAATGCTCTGTGGCCAGAGGAATGGAGCTCGAACAGTAGCCCTATTTTGGTAACTTTTCCCTAGGATTCATGAGCTTATTTTGAATCCGATTTTCCCTAAGTCCAGTCGTTGTTCTAGTAAGTTTTTCCATCGATTTTGTCTCTTGATTCAAATAGATTTATTTATTTGAAACCCTATTATTGATTCGGTTGGTATTTGGTGTTTCCGGCGAATTGTGTTACTCGTACGTGTAATCGAGACGGAAAGTGGAACGGTGGATGTGTAATGATGGATGGTGGCATATTTGTGGATGTTGTTGGACAGCGTACTGAGGTTCTTGGCAGTAGTGTGGATACATTCAGAGCTTTTACGGTAAAGCGTTAATCAGGTGAGGGGAAGAACTAATCTGCCGTCGGAATCAATAAGTAGTATATTCTATAATAATTGTGTAGGGCGACCTAAACCCTACTAGTAATTGAGTAATCGACAAGACCAAAATTACATTGGAAAACTTTTCTGTAAAACCAATGATGATTCGAGGATTGTAGGTTTATCGACGTTAGGATGATTTTATCTGAGGTTGATTGAATTTATTATTATTATTGAATTGCTTATGTGATAGTTTGTGGTATTTGAATATTTATGATTGTCTGTGTTATGCATGATCTGTCTGGTTTTAATATTTGTGCTTACTGGATATAAGCAAAGATATATGTTGTTCGAGAGATAATTGTTGGTTTGGGCGTGAGGATAAGTGGTGACTTAGAGGTGCCTAGCCTAATCTAATTATTTCAAAGAGGAGTGGTAACATAGAACATGTGTTGAGGTTTTGATGGAAGGTTAAGGCACTAAGTTGTTATTAATGTGGGTCGGTGAGGTTCGTATATTTGCATTGTTATTCACAATCGTGTGTTAGGAACACACGAGGTCCGAAGTTCTCGCGGGATCGTCCCAACTGAGATTTAAAATGTGCAGCTATTCCCTAACGGGAATGGGGGAATAGTATCATTCAAGGAATGAGCATCCTAACGGGAATGGGGGTGTGCACCAGTTTTTGTGGGCGCGTCGCTTGGATGACTGACTAACATCCCTAACGGGAATGGGGATGCGTGACAGGATTGGTAGTGGCCACGTCAATATCAAAGTTTAGTTGTATGAAATTGGGGTAGAGGATGATACATTAATTTGAGGATGATTTGTTAGTTATGTATGTTGATTGTCTGTGACATTTATTGTATAATATGCTATGACTCATTTCCTTTTTTGATGATAGAAATGTTTCTTATCCCCTATATCTTTTTGTATGTTGTATTTTATTTATTATGTGATCGTACGAGAAGACTCTGTGGAGAAGCTTGATACTGAGGAGCTAGATGGGATTCCATATGAATCAGAAGCAGGAGCACGAGGTGTGGACTCCAACGATGTATTTTAGTGTCTAGGGCCAGAGTCTTATAAGACGTTGTATATTTCCATAAATGTTAGTTTGTTTTAAGATGCCTGTTAGGGATCCTACTGATGGGATACCCTAAACAGTGTTTTGATAACTCTGATGCAAGACATATATGGTGTATGTATTATATATATATATATATATATATATATATATATATATGTTATATATATATATATATATATATATATATATATATATATATAAAGTGTGATGCTTTAACTTTCAAATGTTATATGTTTACAAGTTAAGTTTTAATTTTTACGTGTTTTGGAATACACATTTAACGTTAAGAGCGCGATTAAATAATTAAATAATAAGGTTTTAATTTAATGGCACAAAGGAGCACAATGGGGTGTCTCATTTGGTATCAGAGCAGTTCGATTCTAATCGGACCGTGAGGTCTAGGATGTTGTTACTGGCCGTGTCTAGTTGAATCTACATCGGATATTGACTATGTTTAGAAATTGAGTTGTGAGTCCCGACGCGATAGTTAATAGTTGTATGGCATATATATACCAGTTTTATGTAGCATTATATGGGGTATACCAGTGTTTAGAGAGGTGGAGCTGGAAAAGGAGTTCCAGCAGTAGAGTAGCAGATGGCCTGACCTCAGGCCACTGAAAGAGTATTTACCATGAGGGGAGCTGAATTCTCAATATGGGATCTTATACAAGGTATGTATTTGATATTTGGTAGACTTTGTTTGTTTGTCTAAGTAGCATGATCGACAAGAAAGTGATGAGAGTTTTGTTGATGTATAGTTGTGACTGGTAGGATGTGAACCCTTAAGATCAATATCAGTGAGTAAGACAATTACTATAAGTCAAATGTTGATCGAGGCATAGTATCATTATGGAACCTAGGGCAATGATTAATGTTCGTAGTTAAGATGGATTGTATGAGTTTGGGAAGAGTAAACGAAAGTGTATATAGTAATTTCACCTAAGTTGAATATGAGCAGAAAAGATGATTTCTGATGTAAATTGTGGTTACTAGAGAAATTCAAATTTGTTAAGTTAGAGAATCTTAACTGGTGTTGTTCTTTTGATTGCAGTTTATCTTAAGGAGTGTTGAGATGTTTATTTGGAGACTTGAAATGTGTGATTTTGATATAATCTAGAATAGTGAAATATATTCTAAGGAACTAAGACAGTGATTGGATACGTGAAGTAGGAAGTTAGGGTAGTATTGATTGCGGTTTAATGGTAGAAGTTAGATGTTGAAATTGATTGTGGTGTTAATTGCGGGTAATGGTAGAAGTTAGATGTTGGAATTGATTGTGGTATTAATTGCGGGAGTTAGATGTTGAAATAAGGTTCTCTAGTGCATCAGTAGTAAGAAGAAGGAAATGATTAAGTTTTAATTATATCCTCTAACGATGATAGATCAAGGTGAAATGTTAAGGACAATGAATATAAGGTAATGATGGATTGTTTCGAGGATAAATAGAACGATATAAGAATGAATTCTGTTATTAAGTTACCGCCGTCACCTAGGGGAAAGACAGCGATGAGAAATATAATGTGGGATCTTTATATTAAGATAAGATTACAAGATGATGTCTAGTTTTGAGTTAAGAAATCCTGAGGACGGAATGTTTTTCTAAGAGGGATAGTAATGTAACAGCCTGATTTTTAATTACGTCGGTTAAAATATAATTAATTATATTTTAATCTGAGAGCTAGAAAGTGATTTTAAATAAAATAAAATCATATTCATAATCTCTCTTATGGTAGAAGGTTACGGTGAAATTTTGGGTTTAAAACTCAGACGGAAACCGGTCTGCATTTTTACTGACAGTATAATTTTATATCGGCAGAAAACCCTAATTTGACCCGTAAATGAAATTTGTAGATTTTTTATATTATGTCTGTGAGGAATCCTATTTTCCAAATTTCTGATCAGAAATAAAATATTATGTTTATTCAGACGAATTTTGGTAAAAGTTCGGACGGAAAACAGTCGGTGTTTTCACTGGCAGTAAGATTTTAATGATCAGAAATGGATCAGGCCGAAACTTTATGAGAAGGTTTAGGAAGGATAGTTATTCATTGTCACCATTCAGTTTTCTAAATAAACCTCTGTGGCTAGAGGAATGGAGCTCAAATTGTAGCCCTGTTTTGGTAACTTTTCCCTAGGATTCATAAGCTTATTTTGAATCCGATTTTCCCTAAGTCCAGACGTTGTCGTCGTAAGTTTTTCCATCGATTTTGTCTCTTGATTCAAATAGATTTATTTATTTGAAACCCTATTGTTGATTCGGTTGGTATTTGGTGTTTCCGGCTAATTGTGTTACTCGTACGTGTAATCGGGACGGAAAGCGGAATGGTGGATGTGTAAGGATGGATGGTGGTAGATTTTGTGGATGTTGTTGGACAGCATGCTGAGGTTCTTGGCAGTAGCGTGGATGCATTCATTGCTTGTATGGGAAAGCGCGCAAGTCAATCTGGAGTGGGAAACAACCAATCTACCGTCGGAATTGATAAGTAGTATATTCTATAATAATTGTGTAGGGCGACCTAAACCCTAATAGTAATTGAGTAATCGACAATACCAAAATCACATTAGAAACCTTTTTTGTAAAACCAATGGTGATTCGGGGATTGTAAGTTTATCGACGTTAGGATGATTTTATCTGAGGTTGATTGAATTTATTATTATTATTGAATTTCTTATGTGATATTTTGTGGTATTTGAATATTTATGATTGTCTGTGTTATGCATGATCTGTCTGGTTTTAATATTTGTGCTTACTGGATTTAAGCAAAGATATATGTTGTTCGAGAGATAATTGTTGGTTTGGGTGTGAGGATAAATGGTGACTTAGAGGTGCCTAGCCAAAACTAATTATTTCAAAGAGGAGTGGTAACATAGAACATGTGTTGAGGTTTTGATGGAAGGTTAAGGTACAAGGCTGTTATTAATGTGGGTCGGTGAGGTTCGTATATTTGCATTGTTATTCACAACCGTGTGTTGGGAACACACGAGATCCGAAGTTCTCGTCGGATCGTCCCAACTGAGATTTAAAATGTGCAGCTATTCCCTAACGGGAATGGGGGAATAGTATCATTCTGGGAATGAGCATCCTAATGAGAATGGGGGTGTGCCCCAGTTTTTCAGGACGCGTCGCTTGGACAACTGACTAACATCCCTAACGGGAATGGGGATGCATGACAGGATTGGTAGTGGCCACGTCAATATCAAAGTTTAGCTGTATGAGATTGGGGTAGAGGATGATACATTAATTTGAGGATGATTTGTTTGTTAGGTATGTTGATTGTCTGTGACATTTATTATATAATATGCTATGACTCATTTCCGCTTTTGATGATAGAAATGTTTCTTAACTCCTATATCTTTCTGTATATTGTATTTTATTTATTATGTGATCGTAGGAGAAGACTCTGTAGAAGAGCTTGATACTGAGGAGTTGGATGGGATTCCATATGAATCAGATGCGGGAGCACGAGCTGTGGACTCCAACGATGTAGTTTAGTGTTTAGGGTCAGTGAGTCTTATAAGACGTTTTACATTTCCACAAATGTTAGTTTGTTTTTAGATGCCTGTTAGGAATCCTCTTGACGGGATAACCTAAATAGTGTTTTGATAACTCTGATGCAAGACATATATGGTGTATGTATTATATATATATATATATATATATATATATATATATATATATATATATATAAAGTGTGATGCTTTAACTTTCAAATGTTATATGTTTATAAGTTAAGTTTTAATTTTTACGTGTTTTGGAATACACGTTTAACGTTAAGAGCGCGATTAAATAATTAAATAATAAGGTTTTAATTTAATGGCACAAAGGGGTACAGCGGGGTGTCTCAGTTTCTTCATGTTAGCCCTTGTTTTTGGAGCAGCTTCGTCAGTTCTATACCACTGATCCCATAGGGCAAGCAGTACTAGCCAAGTTCTAGCAACCCGATTCCCTGCAACACCCTTTTCATATTCAGCAAGGGTTAGTGTACTTCAAAAATCACATTTTCATTCCCCAAGAATCTGGGTTTCACACTACCTTGTTAGAAGAGCACCATTCCACACCCACAGGGGGCCACTCGGGTGTCAAAGGAACCTTGTCCTGATTGGCAGCTTCATTCTCCTGGCCTCACATGGCCAAGAATGTTAAATCCATGATCCGCCAATGCCAAGCCTGCCAATAAAACAAACCATTGAATCAGCAACCATTTGGTCTTTTACAGCCCCTACCTATTCCTGAGCAAGTGTGGGAAGACTTATCTATGGATTTTATCACACACCTCCCCCTCATAAATGGAAAATCAGTTGTTTGGGTTATGGTGGACATGCTTTCAAAGTATGCCCAATTCATTGCCCTGCCTCCCAAGTTCACTGCTGTTTCTCTAACACCAATCTTTATTTCCTAGATCTACCTCCTCCATGGAATGCCACAAACAATCGTAAGTGACAGAGATAGGGTATTTATCAGCCACTTCTGGAAAGAACTTTTTCGCCTACAGGGAACCAAGCTGGTTGTTAGCAGTGCCTACCACGCCCAAACAGATGGCCAGACAGAGGTGACCAACAGAATCCTAGAGACTTACCTCGGGTGCTTTGTCAGTGATTGTCCTCAACTCTGGCTGTGTTTCCTTCCTCTAGCAAAATTCTGGTATAATTCCACCTTCCAATCTTCTCTCAAACTGACCCCATTGGAGGTCCTTTATGGTCGGCCGCCGATGTCCCTCCAATCTTATGTTACGGGGTCCACTGATGTTGCCTTACTGTATGAAACCCTTAGCCATCGCCGCCACTTGCTCAGCCTCATCCGTGATAATCTTGCCCGAGCTCAGCTAAGAATGAAGTCTCAAGCCAACACATATAGATAGTATCGATCATTCGGCGTCGGCGACTGGGATTGACTCCGATTGCAGTCTTATCACCAACTTTCAGTGAGGGGCCGCTCATCTCCCAAGCTAGCAAAAATGTATTTCGGCCCTTTCAAGGTACTGCGCATGATCGGAAAGGTCGCATATTAACTCTATTTACCACATGGTTCTAAGTTCCACCCGGTTTTCTATGTATCCAAAATCAAACCATTCCATGGACCACCGCCAGCTCAAGTCACCCCGTGCCACCATCAATCTCGGGTACGCATGTCAAGCTTCGCCCTCTGAAAATCCTGGGCATTCGTACGCTGTTATGGCCTGAAGGTTCACTCCAACAATGGCTTGTTCAACGGGAAGGTGTTTTAGACCAGGAGGCCACGTGGGAGGACACCAAGTCCCTTCAGACAACTTATCCTAATCTAAACCTTGAGGACAAGGTTGTCTTAGGGGGTCGGAGTGATGATATGCGCCTGGGCCAGAACTTAGTGGAAGCAAGCCCACTCGCCCGATCGATCCCATTGGGCCAAAAGAAAGAACTATGCGTATCAGGAAGCAGCCCATTTGGATGGGTGATTACCTATAGTCACATGGGTAATTGTTCCAACACAATCCTGAGAGATTTCAACCTAATAAACATTGCACAATTAGGATAGCAATTCTGTTAGGATTCATATCTAGAATATTCTATTTACTATTTTACAATTCCCTTAAGCTTCGGATCACTGCACACATTGCAAGCGATGCCACCTTTTGTAAATGCTATAAAGGAGAAAATTGCAATAATGAGAAAATCAGAAAATGTTTGGACAATTGTGATTGTGTTATTCCCTTCTTCCTGGAGTTGTTCCTAATCTTAAGGAGACTTCTAATTCTGCTTGCATCACATATCTTTTTTGAAGTCATGTCATAGTTCATATTAAGGGTGAAGCAATGCCATTTAGTCATATGTAGTTATAGCTATGGCTATGATATATGCAAAAGTCAGTGAAGATAAGTTAAGTTGGTAGAGAAGAAAACAGCTCTGTCAGTGTTATGACTTGAGTGTGGTGGGAATATGTTCTCAAACCTAGCTTTCTTTGCCATTTTTACAAGACAATTTGTTTTCTGAAAATCTTTTCCACCAATTTAAAGTTATCCTTTAAAGTTTATTGAGTTCATAGCTGGAATAAGTGAGAAACATTGGTCAGGGAAAACTTTTGAGCCAATATTCATTTAGTTAAAAGGGTTTAGTTATATTTAAATGGATCTACTCTAATTCTTTAGGTGATGCAAGTGCATATGGCTTTAGTGAGTCTTTGTCTTCTTTCTTAGTGATTAAATAAACACACAAGCTTGTGTATTACTTTTAATTAGGATAATTTTGTATAATAATGATTTTTTAAAAAAAATTCATAATTGGAGCTAATTTAGCTTGGTGGCCCGTGACCCATAGCCCAATATAAGGCTAGGCTAGCCAAATGGTTGTCTGAATACATTCAGCTTGACCCAACCAGATTCTACCATCTTGCCCGATCAAGTTGGATCAGGTCAACCCGATTGCCAACTCTAGGAGAAATGAAAGAACCAAAAGGAGAAGAGGATGAAACATAGGGAAAATGTAAGGATGACAATTTGTACCCTACCTACTGGGTACCCGCAAAAATTATCCATGAATGGTAGGGTAATTACCCGTATAATGAGTAAGGGTCCGGGTACTATGACACTCATCCCCCCCGCACATATATATGTATAAATAATTATCTATTTATTTATATTACTAATATATATAATTTTAGCTATAAAATGACTTTAAAAATCAAAATTACTCTAAAGATTCTTAACTTTCTATCCCTAGCAACATCTACTTTCTTTTGGATGTTTTTATCTAGTTTAACATTTTGATTTGTAATGTTTTGTTAGTAGATTAGTAGATTCAAAGGACCTTTGGATCGTTTTTTTATGTTTATAACGTTTCTTTTGTTATTTATTGCTTTTTCATAGTTAAAGTGTGTGGGTAATGGGTACAGATACAAGTACTTAGATACCCATAAGGTATGGATAAGGCTATTAAAGTTGCTACCCACGTGGGTACGTGAGGCATAGGATTTGGCGGAGACGACAATCCTGTTCTCGCTCTATCAGTAGTAGATCTTTTTAGGTATAATTTTCCCCAATTCTGAATTAAGTTTTTAGGATCACACATGACAATTTATTCAATTCTGATATTCTGATATATTTTGGTTTTCGGTGGTCGGGATTCCGATATTTGTTTCTCCCTTGATGTTCCTCCATTTGTTTTATGCTCTAGTTTGTCTTTGTCTTTCGATCCTATTATGATTATTCATTATCTATCTCTTTATGTTGGTTGATGCAAGGCTTAGAGCGTGTGTGATTATTTCTATAATACCATTTCTTCATTCTTAATCTATTTCTATTGATGCATTTGGACTTTCCTTTTGTTTCAATCAATGGGGAATTTCTGCGTGTCTGATATGCTGTGTGTTTCTGTTGATTTAATTTGAGGTGGTTGTGCTTGGATTAAGGGAATAACTTGTGCCATTTGCTAACTTTTCATTCTTTAAGCAAGAAGTATAATATGTTTCTGTATGATGTGGTCTATGATATTGTACCGGCCGAAGATATAAGGCCGAGGATTGTCAATACGACCGAGCTTATTCTCGTAAGTGGATATTCACCCGAACTCCCATAAAGCCGAAGACTTATTGACACGCTCGATACCCGAGGATAACTACTCGGGTCTACTCCACACCAGACCGCGAATGAAGATATCTCGGCCTCGAGCTATCCAGCCAAAATTAACTGAGCCGAATATCTCGTCGGTCCGAATATCTCTCCGCATAATCCGGAGCCTGATATCTCTCCGCACAATCAGGAGCCTCATATCTCTGCATAATCCGGAGCCTGATATCTCTCTGCACAATCAGGAGCCTCATATCTCTCTGCATAATCAGAGCCTGATCCTGATATCCCTCCGTATAACTCGGAGCCTAATTCTAAACATCTCTATAAATAGGGGTCCAACCCCTCCACCGAGAACTACGTTTGCTTTGATTCCCATTTGGATACGTAGGAGCAGAATCTCACTTCTGTCAAGCACATTCCAAAACATCCCCTCAAAACTCTTTCCAGTCGAGTATCTCTCATCTGAGATATTTTGGACGGAACATTTGGCGTCGTCTGTGGGGATCGAAGCAAAACTTTCCCATACCACAAATCATGGTGAGAACAAGGAGCGGAAACTGCAGGAGAGGGGAGCTAGAAAATGCTAACAACGGAGATTATGGGGAACGGTCCATAAACCTGGCTATGACGACCGACAACCCCCTTATCCAGGACTTCTTGCACAGATTGCCTTGCTGAGAAAGGAGAATGAGGAGATTAGGCGGCAGAACAGCCATCACGAACCAGGACAGAGCAGAGAAAGGTCTGTCTCTTCTCCTCCAAAGAGAAAGCGTCGGACAGCTGAGAATGAAGGATCCAGAAACTCGCGCAGAGAAGGAGGCCCACAACTCCGGGCTTCTCATCATATGGACCGAGTGGACGAGGAGGAATTTCCTAGGCAGACCCCTGAACTGTCACTCCAGATGAATAAATTTAATGAAAGGACCGGCGTGCAGAGGCCGAGACATCCCTTCACAAACACTATCATGGAGGTTCCCCTACCAGTCAACTACAAACCAATAAGCATTGACAGATATGATGGCACCTCGGACCCCGAGCGTCACTTGGACGCTTTTACTACTCAGATGTACCTCCTTACCGACGACGATGCTGTCATGTGTAAAGTCTTTCCGACTACTCTGAAGGATATTGCGTTGACCTGGTACACCCAGTTACCGCCAGCGTCAGTTGATTCCTTCGATACATTCATGGCTAAGTTCAATGCTCAGTTTGCCACGAGCCGGGCTCATCAAAAAACCTCGGCCTCATTGGTAAACTTCAGGCAAGAAAAGAATGAGTCCCTGCGTGATTTCATGGCCAGATTCGGCAAGGAGGCGGTCCTCATCCGTAATCTCAGTGCCGATGTTGCACTACACACCGTCTTGACCGGGTTAAGGCCTGGCCCTTTCGCCAGACACTTGTCTTGGAAGCCACCAACCAATATGGATTAATTGAGGAGAAAAGCTGCGGGGTTCATTAATATGGAGGAGGTTGAGGAGTCTAAGAAAAGGGAGAGAACTGATGATGCTGACAGGCGAGACGGGAGAGAGAAGAGGAGGGCTGGAGGTGATAAGCCGAAATTCAAAGGCCCACCCGAGCATTTGCATAGGGGACCGAAGTATGAGCATTATACTCCCCTCAACACAAATCAAGCTCGGGTGTTTGAGGAAGCATACAATGCGGAACTTTTGCAGCTCCCTAATCATGGCCACACCCCCCAGAATGCTGATCGACAGAAACATTGTCGGTATCATCGTAATTATGGCCATACCACCGAGGAGTGTTGGGTCCTACGAGATAAGATTGAAGAGTTGGTGCAAGCTGGCCACCTCAATAATTTTGTTCGGAGAAACCACAACAATGGTGAGGGACGTGGCAGAAGCAGAAGGAGAGGAGGTGACCAAAGCCCGAGAAGGGGCGGCGGTCAACGAAATAATGAAAGAACAGAAACTAGAGAGGTCCAGAATGAAAGGCAAGAGGAGGATAATGTGGTCCGAGGTGTGATAAACACTATTTCAGGTGGATTCGCAGGGGGAGGCACGACAAGTTCAGCTCGAAGAAAGCACCTGCGGGCTATTCGGGCTGTCAACTCGGTATCCGGAAAACCCCCGAGAAATTCCCCACCTATTATCTTTTCTGATGAAGACTTTGTAGGGGTGTGATGAGTGTGATTTCACCTCGAAGACTTCGCATGCATTTGCATATAGTTAGGCCATTTTAGTGTTTATTTTGTTTAGTTTTTCCTTTGGAACGGATAAGGTGGTATTGTGTGTTGTTTTGCAGATATTCATGATTAAATGCCCAAGAATTAGCAAGTATGAAGCTTGGATGACTTAGAACTTTAAAAGATAAGAAATTGAGCCAAGCAGAGAGTATCACGGCCTAGCCGTGATGGCCCTCACGGCCGTGAGGGAGCAAAGAGTGAAGAAAGAATTGAGCCAAAAGTCGAAGCTGTCACGGCCTAGCCGTGATGGATATCACGGCCGTGACGTGTCGGTCATGCCAGATCTCCAAAAGTCGAAACGATCACGGCCTAGCCGTGATGGCTATCACGCCAGTGATGAATCGGTTGGAAAAGTCGAAAGCGATCACGGCCGTGATGAATCGATAAATGAAGAGGCGCCTGTCAGAAACCATCACGGCCTGGCCGTGATGGCTGCATCACCGGCCGTGACGGGCCGTGAGTTATAAAAGGGTCTCCCGAGCGAAACGAGTAAAGACATCCGGAAAAACCTAAAAACAGATCCTCTCTGCTTTGGCTGCTTTGTGCAACATTCTATGGAGCTCTCTCCTTTGTTCATCTCTCGTAACTCTTTCTTTTGTTTTATCTTCAATTATGTGTAGCTAAACTCCCCCTTGTTGGGGTTAGATTATTGCTTATCTGAACTTGGTTGTAAAATGACTTGATTATAATACAGTTTCCTTCTTCTTTATGAGTGTATGATTCTATGCTTAATGCTTTCCTAGGCTTGATCATCTTAGGAATGATTAGTTGCTTTGATAGACAATTGAAAGGTTGATGTTAAAGCATGCTCATGAATCATATGCCAATTAGTCCAAGAATCTAGACATAGGTGTTGGCTGCTTGCAATCTTATGAATCTTTATTCTTAATGCAATTTCTCTGATTAATCCACCTAAGACATTAGGGTTTAATTTGGGATTTTAGGCTCATTCCACCTAAGACATTAGGGTTTGAGTATATTAGAAAAGATTCGATTGTCATAATTGAAGTAGGAACTCTGTTAGTCATCATTTCATAACAATCGAGGGAGGATTAGCTTAGTCTAACCCTAACAATTCTATCTAATTGTTATTCACATTTCTCTCTGCCTTTTAACTGTTTGATAAAATTCCAAAAAGAACAAAAACAATTTATTCTTGTTTGCTTTGTTAGATGATAGAGCTACCTTCACTCCAAATTTGATCGCCTAAATAGTAGTTCGATTTGCGAAGTGGTAATTGTCCACGATCCCTGAGGACGATAACCGGTCTTACCGTTTTATAACTTACAACGACCCGGTATACTTGCCGAGTCCGTGTCAAGTTTTTGGCGCCGTTGCCGGGGATCGGTGTGCCAATATCACGAGTACCAAAGGGGACTCCTAATTTAGGCATTTTTACTGTTTTCCTACTGTGTTTTTTCTTTCTTATTTTCTGTTTCTCTGCTGTAAATTTCTGTTGTGTGCTGTTTTTCTGTTTTGCTGTTTGTTCTGCGCTACTCTGTTTGTTCATTGTATGCGAGGTACAATCGACCCAGGTGAACTCCAATTCGAACCTGAGATCGAGAGACTTTGTAGAAGGAATAGGAAGGAAGCCAAGGCAAGACAGAACAGAGAAGGAACATCCTCTGCAGTGCAAGAACTGTTAGTTGAATTACCAGCTGTCACCATGGCTGAAGATAATGCACCAAGAAGGACAATGGGGGACTACACTTCCCCTAGAGTTGATAGATGTGGAACTCCGATTGTGAGACCCGCAGTGGCTTGCAATAATTTCGAAATCAAGGCATCACTTCTCCATCTTGTGCAGCAAAATCAGTTTGGAGGTTTGGAGAGTGAAGACCCTCATGCTCACATTGGTACTTTCATTGAGCTGTGTGACACCATCAAGCTAAATGGAGCTTCTGATGAGGCCATTCGGTTAAGGCTTTTCCCTTTCTCTTTGAGGGATAGAGCTAAGTCATGGCTTCAATCTCATCCTCATGGAAGCATCATCACTTGGAATGATTTGGTGAGCAAGTTTCTGTCTCGATTCTTTCCTCCGTCAAGAATGATCAAGCTGAGATCAGAGATCAATGCCTTTGCACAGAGGGATGGTGAGTCACTCTATGAAGCCTGGGAGAGATTCAAGTCCTTACTCACAGCTTGTCCCAATCATGAACTGGAGACATGGCAACAGGTTGCAACATTTGTTAATGGGCTCAACAGGAATTCAAGAAGTATGATTGAAGCGGAGCTGCAGAGAGGGACATTGAGTCAGAAGACGCCCGAAGAAGCAAAGGACTTGATTGAGAACATGGCTAACAATGACTATCAAATGCCTAGTTCTCGATCAATGGTCAAGAGAGGTGTTCTAGAGCTGGATGAAATTGGCGCTCTCAAGGCACAAATGGCTATTCTTACCAAGCAACTGGGGTCAGTTCAACTGCAGAATTCTCAACTACAAGCTGTCCAAGTTCAAGGTACCTCAGTGTGTGATTTCTGTGGAGGCAACCATGCAAATGGAAACTGTGAGATCAATGTGGTTGGAAGTTCGGGACAAGAAGAGGTAAATTATATGGGCAACCAAGGGCCTAGAAATGATCCTTACTCCAACACCTACAATCCGGGGTGGCGCAGCCATCCTATTTTTGGTTGGAGACAAGGGCAAAGTTCAAGTTCTCAAGCAAAGCCTCCTCAAGAGAGTTCAAGCAAATTGGAGAACATTCTAGGCCAGTTCATGCAAGCGACTCAAGAGACTATGAAGAATCAAAATGCCTCAATCAAGAACTTGGAGCATCAAATAGGCCAACTGGCAAGGCAGATGGCAGAGAGACCTCAAGGACAATTGCCTGGGGATACTGAGAAGAACCCAAAGGAAGATTGTAAGGCCATTATTACAAGAAGTGGGAGAGTGTTAAATCCACAAGAAAAAGAGAGGGAAGAAAAGACAAGTGATGCTGGAATTGATAAGGTGCAGTTTGAAGAGGTAAACAATGAAGAACCCGGAACTTCCCAAGATACTACCTCTATTCCTACTGGTGTAGAAGCTGAAAAACCATGAGAGGAGAAATTGGTTGATGAAGAATTTGCGAAGAAGAAGACTAAAAGACAGATTCTGGAAGAGGTTGATAATCCCAAAGAGCTGCCCCCATATTTCAGAATCCCGTATCCCCAACGGTTGAAGAAGGAGGCAAAAGACCAGCAATTTTCTAAGTTTCTGGATGTATTCAAAAAGCTACAAATCAACATTCCTTTTGCAGAAGCTCTCCAACAGATGCCCTCCTACGCAAAGTTCATGAAAGAGATTCTTACAAACAAAAGAAGGTGGAAGGAGGAGACAGTGATGCTTACTGAAGAGTGCAGTGCTATACTTCAAAGGAAGCTGCCAGTAAAGATGAAGGACCCGGGCAGCTTCACTATCCCATGCACGATTGGTCATCTGAACATAGGGAGAGCATTGTGCGATTTAGGGGCAAGTATTAATCTGATGTCGCTCTCCTTTTTCAAGAAACTGGGGATTGGTGAGGTAAAACCAACAGGGATTTCTCTTCAACTGGCAGACCGCTCCATTACATATCCCTATGGTGTTGTGGAGGATTTGTTGGTGAAGGTAGATAAATTCATTT
The DNA here is from genome assembly GCA_030762895.1 of Sophora flavescens. Taxonomy (NCBI): domain Eukaryota; kingdom Viridiplantae; phylum Streptophyta; class Magnoliopsida; order Fabales; family Fabaceae; genus Sophora; species Sophora flavescens. The sequence goes on from CM061068.1 coordinate 158,528,760, forward strand.
TTCCAGCAGATTTTGTGGTGTTAGATATGGCTGAAGATGGTGATACTCCTCTGATTCTTGGGAGACCATTCCTAGCAACAGGTAGAACCTTGATCGATGTCAATCAAGGGGAATTGGTGCTTCGGGTACAAGACGAAAAGGTCACCTTTAATGTGTTTGAGGCAATGAAACACCCAAGCGACAAGGACACATGCATGATAGTGGACCTCATTGATTCATTATCTGACAAGAGTTTGCACCAGAAGTTTGAAGATTCGTTGGAAGCAGCTTTAATGGTGGAGGATGTAGAAGAAGAAGTATGTGCAGGAGAAGTTGATCTCATGATTAAATCTCTGGAGGCTTGTCTGGTTGTGAATACCGATGAATATAAAGTGGTGGAAGATGTGAGGATTGAAGACAAGGGTGAACCACCGGTACTAGAATTGAAAGAATTGCCATCCCATCTCCGTTATGCTTTCCTTGGGACGAACTCTTCATTCCCTGTCATCATTAGTAGTGGACTGAATTCCTTGGAAGAAGAGAAGCTTTTGAGGGTGCTTAGGGAGCACAAATCTGCAATTGGATGGTCTATGTCCGATTTGAAAGGGATAAGTCCCTCATTTTGTATGCACAAAATCCTTGTGGAAGAAAGTTTCAAGCCGGTTAGACAACCCCAAGGAAGGCTCAACCCGAATATGAAGGAAGTTGTGAGAAAGGAGATTGTGAAGCTTTTAGATGCGGGCATTATATATCCCATCTCCGATAGTCCATGGGTGAGTCCGGTCCAAGTTGTTCCGAAGAAAGGGGGGATGACAGTGGTGGCAAATGAAAAGAATGAACTTATTCCCTCAAGGACCGTGTCTGGATGGAGGGTATGCATTGATTACAGAAGACTTAATGAGGCCACCAGAAAAGATCATTTTCCATTGCCCTTCATTGATCAGATGTTAGAGAGGTTGGCGGGCCATGCTTTCTATTGTTTCCTCGATGGGTACTCCGGGTATAACCAGATTGTGGTTGACCCAGAGGACCAAGAGAAGACCGCCTTCACTTGTCCCTATGGCGTCTATGCGTACAGGAGGATGCCATTCGGGTTGTGTAATGCACCCGCCACTTTTCAAAGGTGCATGCTATCCATATTTTCTGATATGAATGAAAAATTTATTGAGGTATTTATGGACGATTTTTCTGTGTTTGGTGATTCTTTTGATAACTGTTTGAATAATCTTGCATGTGTTCTGAAAAGATGCCAAGAAACTAACCTTGTTTTAAATTAGGAAAAATGTCATTTCATGGTTAGGGAAGGTATAGTTCTTGGGCATAAAATTTCATCACGGGGGATGGAGGTTGATAGAGCCAAAATTGAAGTGATTGAAAAACTTCCTCCTCCCTTAAATGTGAAAGGTGTTAGAAGCTTCCTAGGGCATGCGGGTTTTTATAGAAGGTTTATAAAAGATTTTTCAAAGATTGTGAAACCCCTATGCAAGCTTTTGGTAGCTGATACTCCTTTTATATTTGATGATGATTGCATTCATGCCTTCCAAGTTTTGAAAGAAAAACTCACCACCGCACCGGTCATTGCACCTCCAGATTGGAGTTTACCATTTGAGCTAATGTGTGATGCAAGTGACTATGCGGTGGGAGCCATTTTGGGCCAAAGAAAAAATAAAGTGTTGCATGTCATTTACTATGCCAGTCGTGTGCTTAATGATGCCTAATTGAATTATACCACGACTGAAAAAGAATTGCTTGCTGTGGTATTTGCATTTGATAAGTTTAGATCCTACTTGATTGGCTGTAAAACTACTGTCTACACTGATCATTCTGCTTTGAGATATCTTATGACTAAACAGGATGCCAAGCCAAGGCTTATTAGGTGGATACTACTACTCCAAGAGTTTGATTTGGAAATAAAGGACAACAAAGGAGTGGAGAATGTGGTAGCCGACCATTTGTCTAGGCTTCCACAAGCAGATGTTCAAGCAGAAGCAAAGTTGCCAATTCAAGAGGAATTCCCAGATGAACAGTTGTTTGTGGTGCAAGTGGCACCTTGGTTTGCGGATATTGCAAATTACAAGGCCGCCAATAAGATTATGAAGGACTTCAATGCACAACAGAGGAAGAAGCTCATTCATGATGCCAAATTCTATATATGGGATGAGCCGTATCTTTTCAAAAGAGGCTCGGATGGAATTCTGAGAAGGTGCATTCCGGAAGAAGAGATTAATGGGGTGTTGACCCACTGCCACAACTCACCCTATGGAGGACACTTTGGTGGTGAGAGGACCGCCATGAAGATTTTGCAATGCGGGTTATTTTGGCCCACTATTTTCAAGGACTCTAGAGCTTGGGTGATGAAATGTGATAAATGTCAGATTACCGGCAGTATTTCCAAGAGAAATGAGATGCCCTTGAAGGGTATACTAGAGGTGGAGCTCTTTGATGTGTGGGGGATCGACTTCATGGGTCCTTTCCCGTCATCTTACAACAACAATTACATTCTGGTGGCGGTTGATTATGTGAGCAAATGGGTGGAAGCCGTACCAACTCTGAAGGATGATGCAAAAAGCGTGATCGTTTTGTGAGGAAGAATATTTTTACCCGGTTTGGGACCCCTAGAGCCATCATTAGTGATGGGGGTACTCACTTTTGCAATAAGGAGTTCAATGCAGTGCTTGCCAAGTTTGGGGTGAACCATAAAGTTACCACACCATACCACCCCCAAACCAGTGGGCAAGTGGAATTATCCAATCGGGAATTGAAGAGAATTTCGGAGAAAACTGTCAACAATGCTAGGAAGGATTGGGCTAAGAAGTTGGATGATGCACTTTGGGCCTATCGGACTGCATATAAGACACCTATTGGTATGTCACCTTACCAATTAGTGTTTGGGAAATCATGTCACCTTCCGGTAGAGCTCCAACATCGTGCCTTTTGGGCAGTGAAGGCCCTAAACTTTGATACAAGGCTGACCATGGACAAGAGGATGCTTCAATTGAATGAGTTGGATGAGTTCCGACTCTTGGCTTATGAGAGTGCTAGGATATACAAGGAAAGAACAAAGTTTTGGCATGATAAGTACATTCTTCCCAAGAAATTTGAAGAAGGCCGATCTTTTTCTTTGTTTAACTCATGACTCAAGCTCTTTCCGGGCAAATTGAGATCAAGATGGTCAGGCCCATTCTATGTCAAGTCTGTCTCTCCATTTGGTTCAGTTAAATTGGAAGATCCATCATCCGGTGATACCTTCACTGTTAATGGACAACGGCTAAAGCACTACCTTGGAGGCAACTTTGATCGTCAGGCGGTCTCCGTCACTCTTCAGGCACCATCTTAAAAGAAAAAAAAAATCATCCGTCAAGCTAGTGACGTTAAAGAAGCGCTTATTGGGAGGCAACCCAAATTTTATTTTCATCTTCTCTTTTGTTTTTGATTTCTCCTCTTGAATAATTTGAGAAGCTCAAGAGGTTTGTTAATAGTTTGTTGAGTGCTTTCAAATTTTGAAGGAAGGAGGAGAAGAAGGGCAGGAGGAAACAAAACCAGAAAGCATGTGATGCAGCACCACTACCACCTGGGTGAGTTGTTCCAGTTTTCTCCCCTCTCTAAGCTTCATTATTTACATTGAGGACAATGTAAGTCTTTAAGCTTGGGGTAGGGGTAATCTTTTTGCTTGCATTGTAAATATTGCATTCATATAGGCTTAAGTTTGCATGATCGCATGATTCGGTTACCCCTGCTTAGATTGAGCTTATGATTGTGAGAGCTAAGTGCCAATTTTTTTGTGATAGTGAATTTTTGGACCCTGATTTTCTATTCTTGTGATATGGCTTCATTAAATATTCTTGAGATGGTCTTGGATAGTTGATGATTAGCATGTGTTTCTATAGATTTGTGTTTCTCACTGGTTCTTGAACTGATAAATGTGAGCTTTTGAGCCATTAGGGGGTACTCACTAAATCTGCCCCCGTTCTTTGTGTTAGAGTGTTGTTCCTCTTGGATTGTTTTTCTCTAGAACTTGACTTGAAACCATTTCAAAGCGTGAAAATTTTTGAAAACATTTTTGAAAAGGATTGAGGCAATAGGTATTTTTTTTCTGGCCTTCTGAGCTTTGAATGAATAATGCTACACTTAGTTGCCCCATTTTGAGCCTGAATGAATAGCATGCTTTTCTTGGTACCCTGAAATGTTTTGTTAATTAAGCTTATGAGGGACCTTCTAAAGTATTGAAAAAAGGGTGAAAAATGTAGTTGAAAGTTTGGGACGAAAAAGAAAAAAAATATATTTCTCTTGAGTTGAAAAAAAAAATCTCCCCTTCTCCAAGCAAAAGAAAAATGAAAAGAAAAAGAGAAAAAGAAAGATATATAGAGAAGGGGATGACAAAAACAAGAGAAGTGAGAAATAACAGAGAAGAAAGAAAAGAATGGTGGAAAAATGAAATCAAAACCCAAAGAAAGGTATTTTAGAAGGTCGTGCTTTGCAATGCTTGATTGTTTGTATAGCCTTTTGAAATTTCCTGTTCTTGAAATTGCCACCTGAAAATTGATCCCATGGCCCCATTACAACCAAAGAATAAGACCTCTTGATTCTTAGATGTTTTCATTAATAAAGTAAAGATTTGGTTGATAGTCAAGCATATGGTAGGAATCATTCCTTGAGGAAAATGGAGCGAATTGTTATATATACTTGAACACTTGAGTGAGTGAGGCAAGAATGAGAGCCAAGCAAATGAACAAGCTTGGGGTGAGCTTCAAGTGAGATAGAGTGCCCGAATCAGTGAGAATGTGAGTCTAGGAAACCTAAGCCCCTAATTGGACTTGAATTGATTGTCTCTTGCTGAAATAATTGAATGCCTGTTACTTGGATCATTTTACTCGGGTTCTCGATTCACTATCCATGCTTTGTTTATTTTGATCTTATGGCCTTGGTGTTTGCTTGAGGACAAGCAAAGTCTTAAGCTTGGGGTGATTTGATGAGTGTGATTTCACCTCATTCTCCATGTACATTTCTGCATGCATTTGCATATAGTTAGGCCATTTTAGTGTTTATTTTGTTTAGTTTTTCCTTTGGAACGGATAAGGTGGTATTGTGTGTTGTTTTGCAGATATTCATGATTAAATGCCCAAGAATTAGCAAGTATGAAGCTTGGATGACTTAGAACTTTAAAAGATAAGAAATTGAGCCAAGCAGAGAGTATCACAGCCTAGCCGTGATGGCCCTCACGGCCGTGAGGGAGCAGTAGCTGAAGAAAGAATTGAGCCAAAAGTCAGAAGCTGTCACGGCCTAACCGTGATGGATATCACGGCCGTGACGTGTCAGCTGTGCCAGATCTCCAAAAGTCAGAAACGATCACGGCCTAGCCGTGATGGCTATCACGGCCGTGATGAATCAGTTGGAAAAGTCAGAAACGATCACGGCCTAGCAGTGATGGCTATCACGGCCATGATGAATCAGTAAATGAAGAGGCGCCCAAGTAAGAAACCATCACGGCCTGGCCGTGATGGCTGTCACGGCCGTGACGGGCCGCGAGTTATAAAAGGGTCTCTGAGCAGAACAGAAAGACATCCAGAAAAACCTAAAAACAGATCCTCTGCTGCTTTGTGCTCTTTGTGCAACATTCTATGGAGCTCTCTCCTTTGTTCATCTCTGTAACTCTTTCTTTTGTTTTATCTTCAATTATGTGTAGCTAAACTCCCCCTTGTTGGGGTTAGATTATTGCTTATCTGAACTTGGTTGTAAAATGACTTGATTATAATACAGTTTCCTTCTTCTTTATGAGTGTATGATTCTATGCTTAATGCTTTCCTAGGCTTGATCATCTTAGGAATGATTAGTTGCTTTGATAGACAATTGAAAGGTTGATGTTAAAGCATGCTCATGAATCATATGCCAATTAGTCCAAGAATCTAGACATAGGTGTTGGCTGCTTGCAATCTTATGAATCTTTATTCTTAATGCAATTTCTCTGATTAATCCACCTAAGACATTAGGGTTTAATTTGGGATTTTAGGCTCATTCCACCTAAGACATTAGGGTTTGAGTATATTAGAAAAGATTTGATTGTCATAATTGAAGTAGGAACTGTGTTAGTCATCATTTCATAACAATCGAGGGAGGATTAGCTTAGTCTAACCCTAACAATTCTATCTAATTGTTATTCACATTTACATCGCCTTTTAACTGTTTGATAAAATTCCAAAAAGAACAAAAACAATTTATTCTTGTTTGCTTTGTTAGATGATAGAGCTACCTTCACTCCAAATTTGATCGCCTAAATAGTAGTTCGATTTGCGAAGTGGTAATTGTCCACGATCCCTGAGGACAATAACCGGTCTTACCGTTTTATAACTTACAACGACCCGGTAAATCAGTAAATGAAGAGGTGCCCAAGTCAGAAACCATCACGGCCTGGCCGTGATGGCTGTCACGGCCGTGACGGGCCGCGAGTTATAAAAGGGTCTCTGAGCAGAACAGAAAGACATCCAGAAAAACCTAAAAACAGATCCTCTCTTTCTTTGTGGGCTGCTTGTGCAACATTCTATGGAGCTCTCTCCTTTGTTCATCTCTGTAACTCTTTCTTTTGTTTTATCTTCAATTTTGTGTAGCTAAACTCCCCCTTGTTGGTGTTAGATTATTGCTTATCTGAACTTGGTTGTAAAATGACTTGATTATAATACAGTTTCCTTCTTCTTTATGAGTGTATGATTCTATGCTTAATGCTTTCCTAGGCTTGATCATCTTAGGAATGATTAGTTGCTTTGATAGACAATTGAAAGGTTGATGTTAAAGCATGCTCATGAATCATATGCCAAGTAGTCCAAGAATCTAGACATAGGTGTTGGCTGCTTGCAATCTTATGAATCTTTATTCTTAATGCAATTTCTCTGATTAATCCACCTAAGACATTAGGGTTTAATTTAGGATTTTAGGCTCATTCCACCTAAGACATTAGGGTTTGAGTATATTAGAAAAGATTCGATTGTCATAATTGAAGTAGGAACTGTGTTAGTCATCATTTCATAACAATCAAGGGAGGATTAGCTTAGTCTAACCCTAACAATTCTATCTAATTGTTATTCACATTTCTGTCTGCCTTTTAACTGTTTGATAAAATTCCAAAAAGAACAAAAACAATTTATTCTTGTTTGCTTTGTTAGATGATAGAGCTACCTTCACTCCAAATTTAATCGCCTAAATAGTAGTTCGATTTGCGAAGTGGTAATTGTCCACGATCCCTGAGGACGATAACCGGTCTTACCGTTTTATAACTTACAACGACCCGGTATACTTGCCGAGTCCGTGTCAGGGTGGATCCTAATCAAGATGACCCTATGGTAATCACCGTGCAGTTGGCTAATTTCTCGGTCAAAAGAACCCTTGTCGACCAGGGGAGCTCGGCAGATATCTTATATTACTCAACATTTGAGAAGCTCAGTATCCCAGAGAAATCTATTCAACCGTACGACAGTAAGCTCGTCGGCTTTGCAGGGGAACAAGTTGATACACGGGGATACATTGACCTCCTGACTACTTTTGGGGATGGCAAAGCATCCAAGACTATCATGGTCAGGTATGTGTTAGTCAATGCAGTAACATCATACAATATCCTAATCAGAAGACCATCTTTGGACGAGTTAGGAGCTGTGGTCTCTACTCCCCACCTCATGATGAAATTCCCTTCCAACTCGGGAGACATATTTGCTGTCCGGGCTGATCAGAAAATAGCAAGACAGTGCTATGCTGATAGTTTGCGTGTAAGCAAACTTAAACCTACACCTGCAGAAACGCTAGATAGAGGGAAAGACAAGTCGGTGAATTCTGTTAACTCCGTTGAACTGGATCCGAGAATGGACGTGCAGGAACAACGTCCACAACCTATTGAAGAGCTAGAAAATTTCCAGCTCGGCTCACAACCTGATCAGTGCACCGAACTCGGCAGTCACCTTGAACCGAATTTGAAAGAGGAAATAAAGGAAGTGCTCCGCAGCAACGCCGATTTGTTCGCCTGGACCACATCGGATATGCCGGGAATTGATCCCGACTTCTTATGCCACAAACTGGCAATTTGTCCCGAGGCGAAACCAGTGGCCCAGAGGAAAAAGAGACTTGGGGAAGAGAGGAGAAATGTTGTGGAAGAGGAAACAGTGAAGTTGGTCAAGACCAATTTTATCCGAGAAGTAGAATACACTACCTGGCTAGCCAACGTTGTTCTGGTCAAAAAAGTAAATGGCAAGTGGCGCATGTGCACCGATTACACAGATTTGAATAAAGCTTTCCCAAAGGATTCCTATCCTTTACCGAGCATTGATAGACTGGTAGATGGAGCCTCCGGATACCGAATGTTGAGTTTCTTGGATGCATACTCGGGGTACAATCAGATCAGAATGTATCCCCTTGATGAGGAGAAAACAGCTTTCATAACTGAAGGCTCCAATTACTGTTATCGGGTGATGCCGTTTGGACTGAAAAATGCTGGAGCCACATACCAAAGGCTCATGGATCGGGTATTCGAAAAACAAATCGGAAAGACTATGGAGGTTTATGTGGATGACATGGTCGTAAAATCCGATGACCCCAACAGCCACCCAAAAGATCTGGAGGAAATCTTTCAGCAGCTGAAAAAGTATAATATGAGGTTGAATCCGGAGAAGTGTGTTTTCGGTGTCCAAGGCGGAAAATTCCTCGGTTTCATGTTGACACACCGAGGAATTGAGGCCAATCCTGAGAAATGTCGGGCTCTGATTGAGATGCGAAGCCCACAAAATATTAAAGAAGTGCAAAGACTTGCAGGACGGTTGGCATCATTATCTCGGTTCCTATCTCGAGCAGATCAATGGCCTCCAAGGTAGTCCGAGCAGGGTACTATTGGCCTACCATCCGAGCAGATTGCATTGAGTGGACGAAGCAATGTGATGAGTGCCAAAGATTCTCCAATATAAGTCGTACCCCTCCGGAAGGACTTCACACATTAAACTTGCCTTGGCCTTTTGCTATGTGGGGAATGGACATACTAGGGCCATTCCCTGTGGCCAAAGATCAAGTCAAATTTCTCCTGGTATCAGTAGACTACTTCACGAAATGGATTGAAGCAGAGCCTTTGGCGAAGATTACCGCCGAGAAAGTGCCAAAATTTGTATGGAAAAGCCTCATCTGTAGGAACGGAATTCCCTTTGCAATCGTCACAGACAACGGAAGACAGTTTGTAGATAAGACATTACGGGAATTCTATGACAACCTCGGTGTTAAACACCACGTTACATCGGTTGAACATCCCCAGACCAATGGGCAAGCCGAAGTAGCCAACAAGGTCATTCTCGGAGAACTAAAGAAGAGGGTGGGAAGATCCAAAGGAGCTTGGGCAGAGGAATTACCAAGTATCCTCTGGGCCTACCACTGCACGCCTCAATCTACCACCCAAGAAACGCCCTACAGGCTGACATATGGAACAGACGCCATGATCCCAGTCGAGGTTGGCGAACCGTCTTTCCGACGTATGCAACATAAGCAAAATGAGAATGAAAGCAACCTAAGGGTCGAACTTGACTTGATGGAGGAAGTAAGGGAGGAGGCTAAGATCAGGGAGGAAGCTTGCAAACAGAGAGCAACTAGGAGGTATAATTCAAAGCTGAAACCGAGGAGTTTCCTGCGTGGAGACTTGGTGCTGAGAATGAAAGGAGAAGCAAGGAAGGATCACACGGAAGGCAAGCTGGCAGCAAACTGGGGAGGGCCATTCCGAGTGGTAGAAAATTTGGGGAATGGGGCATATAGGTTAGAAGAATTGTCCGGGAAGCCTATTCCGAGGACTTGGAACGCTTCGCATTTAAAGTTTTATTATAGTTGATGTATATAGTCAGGTGATGTACTCTTTTTCCTACCTCGGTATTTTGTCCCAAAAAGGGTTTTGACCGAGAAGGTTTTAACGAGGCACACCGCAGACTTTCTTTTTATTCAATAAAAGAATTTATTATGAACATTGTTATGTTCTCTTATTTTGCCGATATATTTACTCTGCAAACATCTCATTTGGAAGGCCGAGTTCGAGCCGATTAAATGCTTAAGGCCAAGTCTGAGCCTGAAGGCCGAGTTTGAGCCGATTAAACGTTTAAGGCCAAGTCTGAGCCTGAAGACCGAGTTCGAGCCGATTAAATGCTTAAGGCCAAGTTTGAGCCTGAAGGCCGAGTACAAGCCATTAAACTTTTAAAGGCCAAGTTTGAGCCTGAAGGCCGAGTTCGAGCCGATTAAACGATTAAGGCCAAGTCTGAGCCTGAAGGCCGAGTTCGAGCCGTTTTAGTTATTCAAGGCCAAGTTTGATCCTAAAGGCCGAGTACGAGCCATTAAATTTTTAAAGGCCAAGTTTGAACCTGAAGGCCGAGTTCGAGCCGATTAAACGTTTAAGGCCAAGTCTGAGCCTGAAGGCCGAGTTCGAGACGTTTTAGTTATTCAAGGCCAAGTTTGAGCCTGAAGGCCGAGTACGAGCCATTAAATTTTTAAAGGCCAAGTTTGAGCCTGAAGGCCGAGTACGAGCCGTTAAATTCTGAAGGCCAAGTCTGAGCCTCCTAGTCGAGTTCGAGCTATTGAGTTATTAAGGCCAAGTTTGAGCCTATTAGCCAAGTTAGAGCTATCGAGTTATTAAGGCCGAGTTCGAGCCACGAAATTGTTGAAATCGAATACGAGTAGCAATTAAAAAAGAACAAAGTTCGAATTTAAAGGCCGAATATGAGCCATGATTTTATTAAGGAAACTGAGTACAATGCATAAAGCAAAAATAAGGCCGAGTTTGACTCTTGAAAAGTACAAACAGGTGAAGATATTAAGGGAACCGAGCACAGCGCTGAAATTGAAAACAAGGGCCGCTCGGCGGGACAGTAGTTCCCCCAATTAGAGCAGGGGCAAGTCCAGTCGGCCCCCAGTTCCCCCAATCCAACGCCCTGACTCTCTCTTAAGGGAGGATGTAGTCACTTCCCCCTGAGAAAGCTGGATGATGAAGTGCTCGGCTGGTTCCGGGAGTAGACGGCCTCTACCCCTTTCGTGACTCCCGAAGACTACTATTCTCCCAGTTAACATCCTTCTTGAAGGATCAAAATCATAAAAGGAATTATGGATCCCGTCTCCCACTTACATCCTTTTTGGCGGATGTAAAACCCAAAAAAGGATGTTAACTGGGAGAGGGGAGCGTAAACCCCTAACACTATCATAGAACTACTCGGGTGGAAGAGAAACGAATTTGGCTGGTGGGAAAGAATGAAGAATGAATGAAAGAAGCAGTAAAACAACCCTATTTATAAGGGGGGAGAGGCATCGGGAAGGAAGAAGTATGCGTGGGAAAAGGTTTGTTGGAAAAACAAATCTCGAAACTAAGCAAAAAGCAGTAATTGCATGAACCCATTGCGGTTTCCAAAGCATTTAATGCGTGACTGCATGCGTAAGGTGTGAAACATGTGTTTCACGTGTGACAACCACCGTCCATTTTTGATATGGACGGTCGAATACCTCGGTCTTAACCGAAGATTTGTTTAAACAGCCAGAACACAACGACGGAAGATAAAATACACTTCCAAGTGTATCTCGGCCAAACAAGGGGCTACAAGGAAAAAGGAAAAGTCAGCAAAATGGAAACATTTTTCATTAAGTAAAACGAAGTTACGAGGGCACAAGCCCATTACAAGGGATGAACAAAAAACAAAAAACTAAACAGCTACTCGTCCCTAGGACCCTCTTCGGCCTCGATGTGATCCCCGGGAGAGTCTTCCTCCCCTTCCACCGCCACCTCCTCTTCCTCTTCAGGAATTATGGGAATAAGTTCCCCGTTCACCACCTCCTTGTTCACATCGACTCCCGAAAGATCAACCCCCGGGGCGAGAACCTCAACCTGAGCAATAGCCTTGTCGAAACCTTTTCGGTGCTCGATAATAATGCAGCTAGTGGCCTCTTTCACATCCTCCTGGAGCTCCATCTTGGCCTTGGTCTCGGCCTCCAAGGCAGCTTTAAGTCGCTCAATTTCAGCTTGAGCCTTCTTAAGCTCCTCTTCAGCACGAGCTTTACCCTCTTCAGCCCGAGCTTTACCCTCCTCAGCAAAATTTGCTTTGGTGTTGAGCTCGGAGTTCTGGCCGTTCAGCTCGGTGATGGTTGTAGTCAGGAGATTATTGGCCTTGGCTAGCTCGTCGCGCTCTGTGGAGGTCCGGGCAAAATCCCCTTTCAGCTTCTCAATGGAAGCAAGCTCAGCTTCCAGATGCCGGGATTTCCTCTCGGACTCCACCAAATCCCGGCTGCAGAAGCGGGCTAGAGCGGCGGCTCGGATGCAATAGGCCGAGAGGGCCTCCATGCTGGACTAAGCCCCTTGCTGCCTGATTAACCGGAGGTCAGCAGGTTTGAGGAAGTGCAAGTCAAAGGAAGGGAACGGGTTGAAATCTTCACCCCATAGGGATGAGGTCCCCGCCTTTAGAGAACTGTTGTACCATTTCTGCTCGGTGGAGGGAGGGGGTTGTTCTCCCCGCCCCGCGGTCCCGGTCTCCTGAGTAGTTGGACGTGGGGGACTCGGGTGAGGTGGGGGAGAGTCTTCGGTGTCAACTACAACCTCTACCCTCTTTCTTTTTTGGGGGGCAGATGGTGGGAGGAGGTCTTTTCTGCTTCTTCTCAGTTGAAGAGGGACCCTGACCCTCTTTAGCAGCAGCCTTTACAAGCTTGGAAAAGTCAAATTTCCCCATAATGACTGCCAAAAAGAAAAAGTTGTTAGTTCAGCAACAAATACAGAAAGAATTCCAAAACTAAAAAGTCGAGTACTTACTTTTCAGGTCAGTTCTCGGGGTTGATGAGAAGGGTAGTTTCAGGAGGCGTCCACAATGGAGGGGCCGAGGAAGTTTTTCTAGTATGTCTATGTCCCGTCTATCCTCGGCTGGGAGGGATTGGTACTCAAAGCCAACGAATTTTGTGGGGGAGGATTGCCAGTATAAAGGAAACTTGGCGGTGTTATCATCGTCAAAAAAGTGGGAGGAATGAGAGCCCGAAGGGCGAACTCGGAAGAAGCCGACTTTGAAATCTTTGTACGATGATGTGTACAGACTAAGCAGTCCTCTCCGGTTCAACCCATTAAGGGAAATCCACCCCATTTTCTCACCAAACCTTGTTTGGTAAAAATACAAAAATTTTGGAGTGATGGGCTCCATCCCGAGGTATTTACATAAGATTTGAAAGGCTTTCATAAAAGCCCAGTTGTTCGGGTGGAGCTGAGTAGGTGCGACGTTCATGGTTCTTAGAACGTCACACTCAAACTCGGTAAAAGGAAGAGACACATGCAGCTTATCAAAAAGTGTTTTGTACATGTATGTAAAGGGGGGCTCGGAAGGACGAGCCCGGAGGAAGATGCACTCGGTACCCGAGCATGGAGAACAAATGAACTCGGACTCATCTCCAAATGCCGAGATATTAATTTGGGAACGAAGTTGATCAATTGATTCTGGGGTTTGGAAGTCAGAGAAAAAGGTCCCAACCTCGCCTTTAACCCAGGTATACCCAGGAAGAGTGATATCCGGAATAGGGTCTTTTGGAACCCTTAGGCGTTGTTTACGAGCGGCGGGTTTGGACACCGGAGGAGAGGGAGAGCCGGACTTGGAGTCAGACCCAGAGGAATCAGACCCAGGGGAAGACGACCCGGAGGAGGACGCTTCCCCTTCTCCGACGTTCAACCCCCGTGAAGGAATCGAAGAGGTGGAGGGAGAACCCCCAATGGGGGAAACCTCGCGCTCAATTAGAGGCGAGGTATTTGACTCAGAGGACATGGATGAACTCATCTGGTAAGCAGAAATTAAATTGAGAAGTACGAGGGGAAGAAGGAGACTGGGTGTACCTGAAAAATGACAAGCAGAAGAGTGATGGCAGAAACTTGGAAGACGAAGGTGAAAGGCGCAGGAGGATAAACAGGGTAGAATGGAGATCGGGGTCGGAAGGGATATTTGTAGCCGCGGTTGACGGCCCACGTTCTACCAAGCCCAAAAGGGCGCGACTTTTGATTTTTCCGGCATTAAAGGGGCGCGGAACCCTAGGGTCTCTTACCCAAAGCGTACTGCAGAAGTATTGGGGGGAATGATTGCTTCCCCTGACAAAGAGGAAATATTTGATTGAAATGACAGATGGGAATGTGGAAGTTTGTGTGGCCGAAGAATAAGCTCGGTTTCATACTTATCAGCTCTTTCGCTTATTTAAGCTCGGAGCTCGGGGGGCTTGTGTACCGGTCAAAGATATAAGGCCGAGGATTGTCAATACGACCGAGCTTATTCTCGTAAGTGGATATTCACCCGAACTCCCATAAAGCCGAAGACTTATTGACACGCTCGACACCCGAGGATAACTACTCGGGTCTACTCCACACCAGACCGCGAATGAAGATATCTCGGTCTCGAGCTATCCAGCCGAAATTAACTGAGCCGAATATCTCGCCGGTCCGAATATCTCTCCGCATAATCCGGAGCCTGATATCTCTCCGCACAATCAGGAGCCTCATATCTCTCTTCATAATCCGGAGCCTGATATCTCTCAGCACAATCAGGAGCCTCATATCTCTCTGCATAATCAGAGCCTGATCCTGATATCCCTCCGTATAACTCGAAGCCTGATTCTAAACATCTCTATAAATAGGGGTCCAACCCCTCCACTGAGAACTACGTTTGCTTTGATTCCCATTTGGATACGTAGTAGCAGAATCTCACTTCTGTCAAGCACATTCCAAAACATCCCCTCTAAACTCTTTCCAGCCGAGTATCTCTCATCTGAGATATTTTGGACGGAACAGATATCAATCTCGGATAGCGGCGCGAAGCGACTGACCCTAAAACTGCTAAAGTGATATAGCAGAAAGCGGGATGGCCGCCGTTGCGAAGAATAGAGAACATTATACATAATTTATACTATACACATATAAAACTTAAAAATAGAAAAATATACAAAATTAAAGACATCATTCCAAAATATAACCTCCAAATTAATAACAAAGATTAAACATTAATCATTCCAAAATACTAAGTTGTAAGCATTCATCATAAGGTTAAAACTTAAATTCTAATCTAGGGTGTAAGCATTCAAAATAGTTACAAGTGATTCCTTAAATGGAATCTAAGTTCTATCCAACAGAGAGTAGGAGAGAAGAAAATACTTGCAACCACTAGTTGAGGATGCTGAGGTGTGCAAAGAATGCTGCTGCTCACTGGAAAGTCACTGCTTCTCTTCGAAAAACACTTGCAGTCATAGGAAGTCGTCTTAACACACTAATGGTTACTGGAAGACACATCAACTCAACGAAACAGAGAGTGGAGCAGGGAGAGAATGGTAGCAATCACTGTCTACTAAATGACGGTATGGGTACTCTAAAAATAAAAGGGATTTTCAAAATGATGAAAAACCCTTAAAGAAAGAGGGAGCGATTAGTTTTTAGGGGGGGAAATAGGAGTTACATGCCCCTGCACACATTAACAAAATCCACTATTCGGGAGTAAGTAAATCTGAAGAAAAAAAAAAGGATACGAAATAGTGTTTTTTGCTCTGGTTTTGTGTGGGTCATCAGGACATGATCTTGGAGCCCATTTCAAATATCGAAAGTGCAACAACTTTGAGGGTTTTTGGTTGATCTTCCATGTAGCAGCCGTTACAGGCCGCAATTGGCACGACTCGAGTGCGATTTGCAGCCGCTGTCGCCACACCAGCAAAACGCAACGTACCCCAAAATCACGTAGCGACATGGATCAAATCTGTTTTGCACCTCTACGAAATACCGCGATAGTGGCTCTATCGATAACACAGGATGTGGTAGCATAATTAGAGGTTTGATCCATGTTTGAAGTGGTTGTAAACTCCCTTTTCCAGGTAAGGAATGGAGATTTTGCAAGTAGCATGATATGGATGCTCTATGCTGGATTTCTCTTCGTTGAGCCTGATTGGTATTGCTCTGTGGTGTTTGATTTTACCTTTCTATTTCTAAGCATGTGCCTACATTATTATTATTTCATCATCATCATCATCATCATCATCATCATCATCATCTTTCTTTATCAAATATTCATTAGGTTAGTTTAAATCCTAGATTGGCCTTCTAAGCCTATGTGCTGATTTTGTTTATCTCTAGTATGCTTGCTGCTTCTCATTTTCTTGTCAGGCTTCTACATGCTTATTATGAGTTTGAGAGTAATGTTTGGCTGTTGAGGCTAGCAAATTGCTATGTGAATGCCTCGAATTTCCTGGGGAATTATTTCTCGATCCACATTGGTTTTGGATGCCGTTTTGCATGTCTTTTGATTGCTGTCCAAAAGCCATCCTTAGGGCTTCTTAAGAGTTTTGTTCATGCCTATCATGTGTAGTTTTCTATACCTTTTGGGGTGTTTTGAAGAGCTATTAAGGCCATTTGTAGAGTTGTCTCTTTGCTGTTTTAAGAACTGTTTATAGGATGGTTTGAGATAAACAGGGGCTAAGTTGTTTAGAAATAGTTAGAGATGTCAATTGGGCCTAAGCCCTAAGGCCAGCCCATCTGGCCCACAATAATAGCCCGGCCCATTTAGCCCATAAGTCTAGAGCTGTCAAATGGGCCACCCTAGCCCTTTTAGCCCTAGCCCATGTGGGCCAGGGCCAGATGGGCCACAGGGCCAAAAGGCCCACATTAAAAAAAGCTCACATGGCCAAAAAGCACTAAAAAGCCCTAGGGGCCAGGGCCAGCCCATGGGCCATACTTTTTTTGATAGTCCTATTTATTTTATTTAATTTATAAAACTTGACAAAAAGAACAAAAATTATAATCACGTTAACATTAGGTAATAATATCATTTAACCTATGAAATTAACTATCAAATATATATTAAGTGCTATAGTTTTCTCTAAAAAATTGAAGAGAAACCATTGTTTTATCTCTTTTCATCCTTGTCTTTATATGAAATGAATTGTTAAAGTAGATAACTGATATCAAATTATTGCAATAGATAATATTCCAGCTAAGGAAAACCATTCACTTGGATTTAAGTGGTTGTGCGGTTAGTGAAGGAAAAATTATAGCACGTAATACATATTGAAATAGATAATTTCATAGGTTAAATAATATTATTACATAATATTAGAGTGATTATAGTTGTTGTTCTTTTTGTCAAGTTTTATAAAAAAAAAATAAAAAATAGGTCCATCAAAAAAATTATGGCCCATGGGCTGGCCCTGGCCCTTAGAGCATTTTAGGGCTTTTTGGCCCTGTGGACTTTTTTTTAATGTGGGTCTTTTGACCATGTGGCCCATTTGACCCTAACCCATACGGGCTAGGGCTAAATGGGCTAGGGCCGACCCATTTGACGGCTCTTCAAATAGGTGCTGTTTTGGGATTGCCTTCTTGCATGTTGGATATTTTTAGTTGAGGTGGCAATTTGGATGGTATGATAGGTATTAATTGGTGGCTATCCAGGAACAGTGTTTAGGCTGTCTTCGAGGCGTTTTCAAGTTTCCTTTTCATAACTTTATCATTGTTTTGGCCTACAAATGTTGCCTGCTCTAGAGGCTATGTGGACAATGCATTTCCATATTTATTAAATTTTGTACTGTTTTTTACTTGAGACAAAAATCATTTTGAATAATTTCCTTCAGCGTTTCATCACTTGAAAAAGGACTGTTTTAATGCTAATTTTTAACTGTGTTGATTGTTTTTAAACTTCTGTCATTGTTTGAGGTTGGATTTTCTATAATGTTCAGGTCAATATCCTTCTTCAATGGTTTTTCACAGTTGGATGACTCAATCTCCACCTATGCGATGTAAACTCAGGAATCGAAAGAAACAAACCAACTTCATCCATAGGTTCCGTAGGTGGACTAACAAATTGGTTGAATATTCATGTCGTGCAAAGAGGAGGAATGTACACATACTTCCTTCTTTGGTGAGAGAAGTTGGTGGTAAGATTTTTTTTTTTCTCTCCCCCCTACTTGTCATGCATATTGGTTCCTTGTAGATACTTGTGTGATAACTTCTCTTGGATTAGTGGTAGAAATATAGGCTAGAACAAAGTCGTAGAAACGTGAGACCAAGATTAAACAGAGAGCGTTTGGATTCTTATAATAGTGTTACCCGTCATGACATCCCTACAAGTAGCACAGAGTGCTGGGGACATGGAATTCATTTTGCAACCTATTATGGGTTTAAATTCATTGTAAATCTTGATATTGAGGACGATGAGGGTAATTAATGTCTTTATTTAGGTGAATTGTTTCAAATTTTGTTTAAATAATTACTAATATATTCATCTTACCTTGTTTTTATTTTTTAACATCTTTACAAAATTGATGACTTTTGATGTTTCTTGAAAGAAGTTGCGTTCAAGTATCATAAGCATGAGCATATAATTAAGGAGGTCAAGTGTGAGTTTATGTTGAACATGTCTTTGCTTTTGCGATATTGTCAAGGCGATACAAATCCAAAATATAGCACATATGAATTTTAAATTAATAGTGATTTTGATGAGCCTAAATTAGATCATTTAATTGTTGATTCTGATGAGTCTAAATCAGATCATTCGATTATTGTAGTAGAACTTGGATAAGAAGACGAGAAAAAAAGGACCCGAAGCAAAGAAAAAATAGGAAGAGAAAATAATATTGAATCTATATATCAAGACGATAAAGATACATAATATGGAAAAGGAGGTTTCATCAAAATTGCACAATACAATTTTACGTCAATGATTGCCCTGTATGTCAAAAACATGGCACTATTTAGCACAAGTCTACACCATTCAAAATCTTGGAGGTGTTGGAGACATGTGTTGAATGGTGGCATATTTGTGGCACACGGAGGAATCATTGTAAAGTTGTATTGTGCAATTATGATGAAATCTCATTTTTTTGGACTGTGTACCTTTTCCGTCTTGGTAGATTCAATAATGATCTTTTTCTCCTTTTTCTTTTCTCTAGGTCCTTTTTTCCTCTTCTTTTGATCCAAATCCTTCAATCATGATTGAATGATCTGATTTAGACTTATCATAATCAATAATTTGATGCTCTGATTTAAACTCATTCAGATCAATATTAGTAGGAAGTTCACATATTCTATGTTTTGGATTTGTGTCACCTTGACAATATCACAAAACCAATGGCCCGTTAAACATCAACTCACACTCGATCTCTTTAATCATACTTTTCTGCTTATGGTACTATAACGCAACTGCTTTCCAAATGCAACGGAAGCCATCAATTTTGTAAAGATGCTAAAAATAAGAAACTAGGTAAGATGAATATATCAGTAATTATTTAAACAGATTTTGAAACAATTCACCTAAATAAAGACATTAATTACCCCATCATCCTTAATATCATGGTGCACCATGAACATAGTTGTAAACCCATAATGGGTTGCAAAATGAATTTCACGTCTCCATTACTATGTGTTGCTTATAGGGATGCATTGTTGGGTAGCATTATTGTAAGAATCCGGACGCTCCCTAAATAATATAGGTCTTACATTTCTTCGACTTTGTTCCAACATGTATGTAGATTCTACCACTGATGCAAGTGAAGTTATATATCTACAAATAACTAAAATGTATGACAATTAGGGGGAGAGGAAAAAATGAAACCACCAACTTGTCTCACTATAGGAGAAAGTAAGTATACATCCTCCTCTTTGCACGATATGAATATTCATTCAATTTGTTGGCCTACTTACGAAGCCTACGGATTAGCTCGAGCTGTTTCATTCGGTTATTAAGTTTGGGTTGCGAGCCATCCAATTGTAAAAAACCAAAACTGAAGAGGGAAATCGAGCTAAACATTGTTAAAAATCCAGCCTAAAATAATGACAGAAGAGGTTTAAAAATAGTCAACCTGACATAGAATGCATTAATACAATTCTTTCTGAAGTGGTAAAATAGTGAAGGAAATTATTCCGAATGAATTTTGTATCATGTTAAAAATAATGCATAAATAATAAATATTGAAATTGAAATATAGTGTGCACATAGCTTCTAGGACAATCAACATTTTCAGGCCAAAACAATGATCAAGTTATGAAAAGAAAACTTGAAAACGCTTCCAAGACAATCTCAACACTGTCATGAGATACGAACCAATTAATACCTCCCAATATCCAAAACAACCAATTATGTGAATGACAAGTTTACATGAAGCTTAATCATTTATGATGGCTAATGCAGTAAGGTAGCGTTTGATCCAACTTCTTTTTCTTTTTTTTTATTAAGGAGAAGTTAAGCCAAACACTTTTCATGGGAAAGTCAGGAATAAGGAGCTTATTTACAAACGACAAAAATGATAAATAAGAAGCTTCTAAAAAAACGCTACTTTGTGTAGCTTTTTTTTTTTCAACTAATGCAATGATTCTTGCCTTGTTACCCCCTTCGATTCCCAACCCTTCACTTTTTTCTTTTTCGGTAACCAATTTCTTTTCCCTCCTTCATGACACACTCTCTCCTACTTTCCCTTCCTTAGTGAAATGGTCCCTTCGTTTCTCTCTGGATTCTATGCACCCTCGTATCCATTTTTTCTCTGCAACCACACTCCATCACTCTCCTTAGGTATCTATTCTACTTGCTATGTTTTATATACCCTCTATCCCTCAGCATTTGCATCATCCACGCTCCATCACCCTCGTATCCTTGTGTTTGCAATTATTTTTCAGTGGTATGGACTGCAGGATGATGCCGCAATTGTGAGGGTTAGGGGTTTAACTTTTTTATATATCAAAACCTAGAAATAAATCTCTAAAAAATACTAATTTATTATTAAAAAAATCATTTTAAAGCATTTTTTAGTTGACTAGATTTTCCATGCAAAATTTGTATATTTTTGTTACCCTTATGGTAATTTTTAAAATAAATGAAAGCTTTTATAAAAATATTTTACCAACTAGCTTTAAATATAAAGTAGCATTTAAGCTATTTAAATATGAAAATTACCAAATAGATTTAACTTTACTTTTAAAACTCTTATATTTTACTTTGATGTTAAAGTAGCTTTTAAGCCAAAAAAAAACTGGGCCAAACACTACTAAGTGACCCAACCCACTAGTCACTCTTCTCCACAAGTAGCAGTCAGGCAACACTCTCCTCCTATGGCAAAAATCAGAAAACACCGGCTCCATCTCCATCTCACTATCCCCTCTCACGTAGAAAACAGTGCAATCCCTTTTTCTTCCGTATCTAGTTTCCTATCATGGCAGAAAACGACGCAGAAGCAATCTCCTCCATCTCACTATGTCCCTCTCACGTAGAAAACATAGAAGCTTCGGTAACCCTCTTACTGTCTTCGTGCAAGTTGCAACACAGTAACAAGTCTAGCTACAATGTGGAAAGGAGCTTCATTTCCTCTTTCTATCTCTCTTTCTCTTTCTCTTTCTCTCACACACTGTGTCCCTCTCTTTGTTACTTTATCATGTGTTTGTGTTTTATGTGTCTCTGTTTTTATTTTTTGGTTATTTTCGTTTGAACCCATAAATTTCGTCGTTGTTTTGTTTTTCTGGTAGGAAAAATATCATTATTGTCTGAAATGTGCTTCATCACTCGATCACCCAGAAACCAACTTTAAACTAACCAAGTATTATAAAATAGTATGTTTGTTGTGACACTCTCTACCCCGCATGTATTGAAAAGCGATAACACATATAAAAAGGGAAAAGAACATATGCAAATAATATTATGATATTAAAAGCTAGGCAGAGGCTGCCGCATTGTAACATAAAGCTGAAAATCAAAACATGCTTATAAAATAAACATAACAGAAACATATCACGAACCCAACCCCGATGTCACATTACAGAGCTGGTATAACCAATCCGATAAACAACTCGGATAAACAAACTGAAACTAAACATAAACTAAACTACTAGAAGCGGCTCCTCAAAGTCACTCCTCAGCATGCTGCTTGATGTCCTCTACATAACTAAAAAGACACATGCAAAGCAACAACAAAAGACGGGGAGCAAGAACCATATATATAAACATAACGACAACAAGATAGTTGGCAAGATGAACATATATACAACACATAGCAATCATAGCATAGTCATCATACCAACACAACAATATATCACAACATATCACATACATCAATCATATAATGCAATGCGACTCACTACTTCGAATGCATGTGGATCCATCTACACCAGGCGTACAACTTCGGAGTTACATTTCCATATTGGCCAAAAAGCACCAACGCTGGGGCAATCCACCAAATCATGGGTGGACCCCTAGGACATCCGACGCACTTTATTCTTGGATGCGCCACCACGGGGGGCCAGATCAACTTAGATCACCGCGAATGGCCAGATCACCTTACTCTCGGGCGACCTCCCCTATGTCATACCTCCTCCTATTAACTTCATGCATGATGCATGCTCATAACCAACCAACCGTTTATCCACCACCTCCATCAACACCATTTATTATGGCTTAACATCTTTGGCTAACAAGCACCAAAGATAACATCATCTTTAATCTTTTAAATTTAAACGTTAAACAACACTATGGCCAAAAAGCATCAGAGCCTCAACACCTTGACCATTAAGCATCAAGGCCTTCTTGGTCACTCGACTACCAAGGTACAACATCATCAATGCTATCTTCTAACTTTAGTTATTTACACTCTGGTTCTGCAGTACCAGAGCTCAACACCTTGACCATTAAGCATCAAGGCCCCCTTGGCCACTCGGCTATGAAGGTACATTATAATCTTTAGGTTATCTAGCATGTCTTTTCTTCGTTTGGTGTTTTCTTTTATTATTATTATTAGGATGCTTGGGGTAAAATATCCCCGTTTCAGCTTTATGCATTCTGTCCTGCACAGGGAAACACGGGCGTGCTTCCCACTCAGCATGGGCGTGATAAACTCAATAATCAAGCACGGACATGTTGACTATTAAGCACGGGCGTGCTCCCTGTTAAGCACGGCCGTGCTCAATGGAGCGTGGCGGTACTGTTTCTGGGCAGAAGGATTAAAGAACCCTTACTAGGTTCCCTAGGGCATTTAAGGATCAAACCTGTTGGTTTAAACTACACCATCAACATCAGTTTCATCATTCTTAATTAAACTCCATGTCTTTTTATTATGAGGAATTAAACATTTAATCATAGCTTCGTTATTAATGTCCCTAAAACCCTCACGAATCAATCCTAGGGTCTTTAACTAAGCCCTATGAGCATAACCTTGCCTCTCATACTATATTCATGTCTTATGAACAACTGGGAAAACATCCCTTAATTCTCATTTATCATTGTTAACGTATTTTAACGTCTTAACATCATTAACAAGACCTATTAATTAATTAGAGACTTATTAATATCATTGTTGGCATTAACATCCTCAACAATCAACACTCATTAAGAGCACAACATCATGGCATCATTCTCATCAAAACAACATCATCATCATAGCATTCATCATCATGAACATTCACTCATGGCATTCATCAACATATCAACATCATCATCATAGTAACAAGTCTAAACATGGAAAACATAAACAATTAAACATATAGATATCAAATAGGCAGATATAAACATGTTATCAAGAAAACAATCATATAGGCATTTAATCAAACACCAGGGTCATGGGTTAACCCTTCATCTTACGCTACCCCATAGCCTACATGTTCATACTAGCCCTTCTCCCCATACCTGGTATGAAGATTCCCAAACAACACTGACGTGAGAAAAATAGACACGTTCCCTCGAGCAGCTCGACGAGATTAAAGAGATTAAAGAGAAGGATAACCAGTTTACCTTTAGAGACACTAGGGCGCGTGACTTCTCTCCCAAACGGACTCAAGGACACCAAAAACTTAAACGGGTTTGAGGGAAGGGAAAGGGAAGAGGTTTCTATCATACTAGGATTGCCCAATGTTCCAATTTTGAGAGTTACAGTCGCAACCCCCCCGTAAACCACCTATTTATACTGTCAGGATAGTATGTACAATTGTGCTTCGTGATGTACGGTCGTGCATAGTTGTAACACCCCGCTTATCATTAAGTGCCTTGATATATGTTTGTTTGGTTGTTTAAGCATTGGGTGTTGGCTTAGAGTTGTTGGTTAAGAGCTAAGTGGGATTTTCAACTTTAAAGTCCCTTTCTGGTGCATGAGCATGACCGTGCTCATGACCAGCACACTCGTACTTGGGATCAAGTGCGTCTCGCTGACGGTGAGTTGAGCACTCCCGTGCTCGAGTGTGAACAGCGTCTCGGAGACGCTAAGTTGAGCACGACCGTGCTCAACATGGAGCATGACCGTGCTCAACTCTGAGGTCAATAAAAGTGGCACAATAATCGAGGGTTTCATGTTGAAACCCTACTTTTGGTAGCAGCAGCCACCCTTGCGGCTATTTTTGTCTTCTTCCTTATTTCTTTTTACCCCATTATATGGTGGAGTTTTGGAGACCTTTGGGAAGCTCTTGTTCATCTATGTCAGTTGTATAGGTAATGTCCCTTCCCTTTTAGGTTTCCTTTTCCTTGGTTTGAATTGGAAACTAATTTGGTTGAAGTTTTGTTTGACCAAGGCTTGGATTCAGACTGAGCCGCTCGTGGGGACGTAATCAGTTTCCTGCGTGGGGCTGTCGTTGTTGGAACCTTCAAACCAGGTATGGGGAGAAGGATAGCATCACATTAGGCAAAGGGGTAGCGTAAGATGATTGGTTGTTTTATGATAAATGTTATGTTTAACATGCCTACTTGTTATAAATGCATATGTTATGAATGCTTGTCATATGTCGTTATCCTGTTTATTTGATTATTTGGTATGCCAATCATGTGTACCTCGTTGTTATGATGATGCCATGTTTATCTGGTTGCATTGGTATGAATGATTATGTCATGATAATGTTGGTATGTTTTATGTACCCTGTTGGTTGATTGTTTGTGGCCAAAGCCAATGTGTTTAAATGACCTATAATTGGTTAACATAGGACTGTTGTTAATAAAATTGGATAAAGGGATAATTTCCCTAAAAAGTCATAAAACATGGATTGCTAGTGTGAGTGAGGTTTTTATGCCAATGGTTTAGTCCATAATACTAGGAATGAATCAAGAGAGTTTTTAGGATGTTCTTACACTAGTGCAATAAGTGATTTTTACGTCAGTTAAAATTGATTTTTTACGTCAGAATACTGACTGACGTAAATACAGCTGACGTTAATAGTTAATATTTTAACGTCAGTTGAGAACTGACGTTAAATATAAAACTATTAACGTCAGTTCCTTAACAAAACCGACGTTAATTTTGTAAAAATTAACGCGTCGTTTTTTAAACAATCGACGTTAAACATAAAACTATTAACGTCGCTTCTTTCAGCCAACTGACGTTAATTTTGTTAAAACTAACGTCAGTGGTTATAAAGAACTGACGTTAAAGGTTTAACTTTAACGTCAGTTTTAATAAACAACTGACGTTAATAGTGTACTTTATATTTTATAAAATACTATTAACGTCAGTTGTTTGATACAACTGACGTTAATAGGTTGTTTTTTTTAAATAGTTTTAAAATATCACTCCCCTCAGCTATCCCAGCATTCAGTAAATATCCCAGTAACACAGAATATCACACACATTATAGAATTGCAAAGGAAAAATGGAACAATGGGGGACTTAAAACCAAAACCCATGTATATATATAAATAAATTTTAGTTCCAATGTCTAAAAAACAAAACTATATATCAATCTAAGGATATATATATACATGTTATTAATTAGTTTCTAAAGTCTAACAAAAAGCTATTTATCTAAGTATTGCGGAGGTATATTGTCAATTCCTTTTTCAGCCGCATACTTGAAGAAGAATTCGGCGAAGCGCATCCTCAAGTCTCTTAACTCATCTTCTTGAATAGGCGATTGGTCGATAAATGCCTAGACACGTTCAAATAATAACAATAACATCAATGCAAGTCATCTTCAAAACTATAATATATAATTTAACAAGTTGTTTAAATATTACCTTATTCCATCCATCCGTAATAGATGCGGAGACTATGATCAGCATATGAAGCATCACATAATAGCCGCACGACCACCCGTCAATTTGAAATCGAGACTACCAACAAAATTAATTTCAACGTCAGTTGAATATACATATAAATTAATAATTATAATATTAATTATTTGATAAATAAACTACCAAACCTTTATGATGTTCCATACAGGATTTGCTTTAGCCTTAGAAGTCCTACTTCTCCCGTTGGCGCAACTTATGCTACTCGCCTTCAGCGTGCTATCATAAACAAATAATCATGTCGATCAATTAACAAATTCATATATCATGTGTGTAATAAACTAAAAACAACTGATATTAAAACTTAAATTAAATTTAAGATTAGTTACTTATTTACAGCATCCACCACCTTCGGTGGCGGATCTTGGTGTTGAGAGCAGAAGAATATGACTCTATGCCTAGGCGGGTGAAGTACGAACAACTGCCAATGGTTTTTCATACAGTAGGGAGCCCAGATATATTTCTTTCAGATTGTCTCCCAACAAGTTCCCTAAGTATTTACTCAATGCATCGCCAGTAAAGAAATCGGGCAGAAGGATTGACGGATCTAACAAACCGTAAACTGATGCAACGCCCTTATCAAGCTGAAGACGATGGAGATACCTAAGATATGAAAATGTGTGGATGTTAATTACATAATATATATATTGAAATTAAAATAAATTATTAAATGGAAAAATACCAAAAATAAATAAGTTATAAAATTTAAACTAACTTACGTGCACCAGAGACTGAAAACATTGTTGTTCATCCAGACGTTATTTCTGCAGGCGATCCCGAGATCATCACCACAGAAGGTAAATATCCTCCGTTGATCTGGGCGTGCCACCCATCCATCATGCTCCAATGGACATTCAAAAATCTCAAACGCATAATGTCAGCCAAAATTGATGCTTCATTGACCACCCGCTTTCATGAAGCAGACTTGCCATAATATTGTTTGATGGTCACGTTCCCAGGAACACCGAGAACCCGACCAGGATGGTCTTTCTTGCCTAGAGCAGTCATCAAGACGTCCTGTCGTCCAGAAGGGACGAATGCGCCCTGGGAGGATTTTGCTTTAAGATCCATCTATAATGAAAAAAAATGAAAAAACGTGCAAGTGAAAAGTGTTGCAAATATCTCTACAAATATCAATTGAAATCAAGTTAATTATTTACTTACAATCTTATCTGCCACTTCGCGAGTGGCATCAACTTTAAAAGATCCCGTCTTTGTCATGCGGCCAGCTAACCAGACATCCTCGTGGTCGATGTCCGACGGAGGACTTGATGGTGTGCCCTCAGGCACCTCTCCTCTTTCAATCCTAGCAGAGTGCTCTTCCTGCTTCGCCCTCAGCCTATCCGCCATCATCTGCTCGATCCGAGTCTGGTACCCACCTTGAGACATGGTGTGGCGGTGGACGTTCTTCGCCTGATTCTGCCGACCCTTATTTGCCTTAGCCTATTCAAACAAAAACACGTAATTAAATACAGTTAAATGATCTATAATAAGCATACAAAACTAACTTAATCAACCAACCTGAAATTCTCCATCCTGTCGACTCCTGGCAAACATATCCCAAGTATCTTGGTCAATCCAGGGATAATCCGAGAACATTTTATCAAGCCGCTTCTTCCCAGATACATAGTACCTGGTAAGATCATGCTTGAACCCATGCCAACGCCTTGATGCCATTTTCATACATTTATGATGATGATCCTCGTCATTTGGCACAGTCCAAGCTACCTACACATTAGATACATATATAACAACTGGATGGATTATAACTCGGATAATTATCTAATCTTGTAAATCAAACGAATGTAAAGGTAAAATACCGTGATAGCCTCCCAAATCTGATCCTTAACGTTCTGTGGAACGTCATTCCAGTGGTTGTAGTTGTTGCTTACGTGCTGCTTCGCTTGTAGAAACACCCACTTATTAAATTCTTTAGCACGAGGTCCCTGGGCATTTAGATTAGCATCGAAGGACACCTCAAGCTTCTGTCTGCTCTGCCTGTCCTTCTCTAGTTTCTTCAACGAGGTGGCTCCTCTACCCCGTTTCCTATGAGCCTGTGATGTCTGTATGGACAAAAAAAATGATAAAATAGAGGGTTGTAACATTATAAACTTACATTAAAAATAAGGACTAAAGATAGTATATAACATGTAAACTTACACTAGAATCAGGCGTAGGCGTGATCGGGTCCTGCGAAACCCCCACAGTGTCCTCCCGTGCATGTGGGCTATCCTACTGATCCATATGTATGCCTGTTCTGAAACAATATATATGTATTAACATAGGTTATAACTCAAAATAAATACAGAAGTATAAATAAAAATAATTAGATAGGTCCTGTAGATATACAAAACATCTATATATCCAATATAAGGACAATACGGGAGATTGAAAACTATAGTTTTTGAAGATTTCCAAGCACTGGCCACGGCCGTAACGTGCTAACTGAACCAGACCCTCATAGGCAGAACTGATCACGGCCTAGTCGTGATGAGCATCACGGCCGTGACAGATCAACCAGCAGAGCAACATGCACTCAAAACCAAAAATAGAGACATTCCAAACAACTCAAACTCACGGTTTAAAGTTACAACTACTGAGACTAAAGTTTCAACATACACTCAAAACCAAAAATAGAGACATTCCAAACAACTCACACTCACAGTTACAAGTTTCAACTACTGAGACTACAGTTTCAACCAGCAGAGCAACATGCATGCACTCAAAACCAAAAATAAAAAAATGTGCCCTAATTAAAGACTCACCAGAAATAGGCGCTCATGTGGTGGTGGGGGGGAAGCTCGAGTGGTGGCCAACGTTCGATGTGGTTACTGAGAGCAGAGGGACAAGGAGAGTTAGTGCGCGGGAAGGGGAAAGAGAGATGTCAAGTTATTGCAAAGAATGAGCGGGAAAGACAGAGTTAGGGGTTAAGAGTGTACCTCATGGTGGTGGCGAAGAAGCCCTCGCGGTGGTTGCGGTGGAGATGAGCTCGCGATTAGGGCAGAGTGAGAGCGAGAGCGAGGGTTGAGAGTGAGGGTTGAGCGCGATGAAAAGAGAAAATAGACGTACAGAGAAGTGGAGAAGGCGCGCGGGTGTAAACGTTATAATTAAAATAAAACAACATTTTACGTCAGTTTTTAGTAAAACCTGACGTTAAATATCATATTTAACGTCAGTTGTCTTAATAAACTGACGTTAAAAACTCTCACACTTATTACGTCAGTTGTTAGTAAGAACTGACGTTAAAGGTCATATATTTAACGTCAGTTGTATTACACAACGGACGTTAAAAGTTTATTAGTTTCCGCATTCATTCCTTTGACTACTGTGCTACCTACCCATTCACCTTGTACCTAATCCTCTTAATGAGCATTAAGTTTATAGATAAGTTTTCCAGAAAATCAGAATAGCTTAGTAACTTCATCCACTGCTCCTATAAATAGCTTCCTTCCATCCTTTTAATTTTTCTGCTTCACAATATGACTCTGTCATGGAGACTAACTTCATCACTCTTTCTTCCTATTCCTAGACTCAAAGATCTTTGTCTTAATGGTCAAACAACTTCTGAGTTTGAGTAAATCACATTACATGGATATTAAGGTTGGGTGAATCACGTAATGTGATTCTCTCACTTTATTTCATCCCCGTCATCCCTTTCACTTTGCTTTGGAAGCAAGTGATTGTGGATTCAAGATGATGCATCAAGGAACTCCACTGAAGAAGAAAGATGCAAAGATCCATTTCACTTTGCTTTCTTGCTAGTGATCGAGGATTTACTTTGCATCATGGAGTTCAAGTGAGGGAGGTGATGCATCCATTGGAGTTTCTGATGACAGGATTGAGAAGAAAATGATGTTGATGCAGAAACTTTTTTATATTTTAGGGCTATGTTGCAGAAATTTTTTATCTTTTAATCATGTAATTTTAACTTATGAATCGCTTCAATGTCATACGATTTGATTATACATATAACTTGTTTTATGTTAAGTGTTTATTTATTTTAATTTGCACAAGAATTTGTTTACTAATTCAAGCTAATTAATAAAAATTAAAAATAAACTTGTATAAAAAAAAGGTTTAGAAATAAACTGCAGTACTATATGGAGTGATCTGCGTTAAGAGGGACAACAGGGACATGACAACCAATGAAATGAGTTTCATAATTATTTACGTCAGTTATTTATAGAACTGACGCAAATAGTGATTTAATATTTACACACTGCCACCACCTCATTTTTAACGTCAACTTAATTTATGACTGCCAAATTCCCGTATATTAATTACATTATTTTCAATATTTATTCTGCACGTTTATAATATATAGGATTATTTACGTCATCTATTTATTTAACTGAACTAAAAATCAAACTTTTAACGTCAGTTGTATAAAAAACTGACGTTAACAATAAATATTTTTTATTTTAAAAATACTTTTAACGTCAGTTTTTTAAAAAACTGACGTTAAAAGTGTATAGATATCTGCAAAAACATTCATTCCTTTGACTGTACTGTGCTACTTACCCATGCACCTTGTAACTCAATCCTCTTAATGAGCATTAAGTTTATAGGTAAGTTTTCAAGAAAATCAGAATAGCTTAGTAACTTCATCCCCTGCTCCTATAAATAGCTTCCTTCCATCCTTTTAATTTTCTGCTTCACAATATGGCTCTGTCGTGGAGATTAACTTCATCACTCTTTCTTCCTATTCCTAGACTCAAAGGTCTTTGTCTTAATGGTCAAACAACTTCTGAGTTTGAGTAAATTACATTACATGGGTGATAAGTTTGAGTAAACTACATTATGTGAGTTGCTCACCTCATCACCTTCCGGAGAATCAGCTGCTGGAGGGCTAATCAGGTGCTCGGGGGTCACAATTCCAAAACCTCAGCTTTGGCAGCAAGTGACCGTCTTGGAAGTCTCTGGAACCACTGCCTTTGCTTGAAACAAATCTAGTGCACCTGTTTTTGCCTCTCTCTTGAGCTCTCTAATGCCCCCCAGTTTTCTGAGGTCTTCGGAGTATAGTTTTCCCTTTGGCATATTTCATAAAACTCTCTGATGGGATGTAGCTTTAATGTTTAGGATTTTAAACCCTTTCAATGTAACTTTTTATAGGATTTTAAACCCTTTCAATCTTCTGTATCAGTCTGTATTACATTTCATGAATGAGATACGGTTTGGGTTATTGATTCATCTTATACTTCGCACATATATTTTAGTTTTCCAAATAGAAACACAAAACATCAAAGCAATTCATGTGAAACTGAAACTTTGAGGAAGGCAATGCGGAAGGGATCGTATACTAGATAAAAAAATTATTAAAATAACCTTTAACGTCTGTTGATGTAAGGACTGACGTTAAAAGTGAAGTGACTTACTTTTAAAGAACTGACGTTAAAATGTCCACTGTTAACGTCAGTTTTTTATTGAACTGACGTTAAAAGTGAGTCACTTCACTTTTAACGTCAGTCATTAAAACAACTGACGTTAAAATTGAATTAATGAAGTCTGATATTTACAAAACTGCCACCGCCTCCTTTTTAACGTCTAGCTTTTGGTTAACTGACGTAAACCTTTACCATCTAATGTATATTTTCCACTAGTGTTAGTTAAAGAACTCAACCAGAAATCTGCCCAGAACAGTACGGTCTGTCCAGGAGCACGACCGTACTAAACAGGGAGCACGCCCGTACTAAACAGGGAGCACGCCCGTGCTCCCAGTTTTAATTTTGGAAGATAGCCACGCTTTAAGCATAGTCGTGCTTAACAGACAGCTCGACCATGCTAAACTTACGTACAGTGCGCCCGTGTTGGGGGTAAGCATGCCCGTGCTTCCCCAAACAAACCAGATGTTAATTAAAGGAGTTTAAGGGGTTTCGACCCCGGTTATCCCCAAAAATGAGATGATAGTACACTAATCAAATGATGAAGATTCGATAACTTAATTAAATATTAATTAAGATAATGGAAGACGGTGAGTTGGTTAAGCCGGTGCCCAACGGGTTGCCACACGCTGATGAACTTTGGTGCTTTTCGATCAAAGTTCCCACGATGCTTTTCGGTCGAGGTGTTGACGAGTTGTACCTTGGTGCTTTTTGGCCAAGGGGGCCTTGACCCCATGGGGTCTAAGGTGTTGACGTTGATGATGATATACTTGGGTGCCTTTAGTGGCCCAAGCGGAAGTGGCGGTTGCTGTTGTTTGTTATTGTGTTCATGCATCGCATTGGAGATGTTAGTTGGAGGAAGTTCAACATAGGGGAGGTCGTCCGAGAGTTAGCCGATCTGGCCATCCACGGTAGGTTCACCCAAGGTTTTGTGGACCGTTGTCCCCCGTGATGATGCATCCAAGGTTTGAGGCGTTGGCTATCCAAGGGGTTCACCCATAGTTTGGTGAGCTGCCGGTGTTGGTATTTTTTGGCCAATGTGGATATGTAACTTCGAAGTTGCTCTTCCTGAGATAGTTTGGATCCACATGCATAATGGAGTATTGGAGTAGTGTTGCACTGCATAGCATGCCTTGGTTGGTTTATTATATTGAGATGATCATGTATATATATATGATGATATATGTTATATGTTGTTGCTATGCCATGATGTATGTTCATCCTGCTTCCTATCTCCATGTCGTTGTGATTATATGTTTTCTTACTCCCTATTTTCTGTTTTCCTTGTTTGGCATGTTTGGTTTCGTGCAGAGGATGGCAAACAGCCAAGAGAGGAGTGACTCTTAGGATCGCTACTCATAGTTAGGACTTTTTAGTTTAGTTGTTCAGTTTATTTAGTTTAGTTGTTATTCCGAGGATGTTTTTCCGGAACGGTTATACCAGCTCTGTATGTAACATCGGGGTTGGGTCTTTGTTTATGATTTACCATGGTTTTGGATCTATGTCTTTTTTTCCTTTTAAACTTGGTTTGTATTTTTCCATGTTTGTTGAAATAGTTCGTGTGGGACCTTTCTACCCATGAACCCTTTTAATAAAGAACGTATGTTTATGTTTTATCTTGATCTTTTATGTTTTATAACATACGGGGTAGTTGGGTGTCACAATAGTTATTTACGAAGCGTTTAGTGAACCGACAATATGTACGACCGGGCATAATTATGTAAGGTCGTGCATACTAACAACAGAATTTGGCCAAAACACCTTAATAATACTTGTAGATAATTCTCTTAGCTTTCCAACACATCAAAGATCACCTCAAACGAACATCTAGAACTCAAGATATGACCAAAACGGTGAAATGAGTTACTAGGTTAAACTTAACAACATGCATAAACACTTAAGAAAGGCTTAACACAAAAAACGGGGTGTTACATATACATTTTCTATCACAACATGTCATGGTAGCCACTTGTATGTGCCCTCCATATGCTTCTACAATGATATTTTAGTTCATCTCCTCTTGTTAGTCTGATATATCTAGCAGAGTGGGTACAGGAGAAAGAAAGGCACAACTGATAGCAGCCTCGAGTAGTAGAGTATTACCTTTTTTAATTTTGGAAGGTTCAAATGGACCTCATCTGCTACTTAAAATTTTTATAAGTTGCTTTGAATGGAAGCCTCAGCTTTGAATGACATATTAAATTTTGAAAGGTAGCGTCAATAGCCCATAAAATTCAAGAGTATGCTTCAGTTTGTGCAAGAGTATGCTTGTTCAGTTTGTCTAACATGGTGGTTCTGTATTGAGTTGTGTTCATACAGTAGCATTTCTATTGGATTTTAAACCATGATAGTTCATCTCCTCTTGTTACTTTGTTATATCTAGTTTTATAATTGTAAGTACAGATTAACCGAAACCCTCTTTTTTTTTTTTTTGCCCGCTAGCCTAGCATAGGGCTAGGTTGGGCCATTGGAATCGCAACTCAAAGTAAATATGGGTTGGCCTAGCCATGATCGATTATGCTCGCAGGCCCGATCAGTCTGTACTGGGCTGCTGATAGGACCCATGGAGAGAAAGGCCCTAATAAAATATCGTACGGGCTGGAAATGGACCAAGGGAGAGTTAGTTAGGACATGGTATGTGGGCCGTACGGACACAACATTGGGGGGTTTCTATTAGCAGGGGGTTTAAAAGAATTGTAGGGGAAAAGGTAAGGGCATTCTGGATTATTTTGGGTAAAACCTTCGGGTTTTGATCAGAGAGAGTCATCACTTCTATAGGAGCTTGGCTCTATGGCAGTGTGAAGTTTTTTCCACTATATTTCCCTTAATTTCATAAATTATATGCATTTCCTCTTCAGTACTGAGATGTTTGTTACTTAATTACTTGTTATAGTTTCTGGTTCGTATTAAACTAGTCCGACCCGCCGGATTCTCGAAAGAGGACCAGTGTGTCGGAGATGGAGGACATGTGGGCCAAGAAGGTGGAGCTTTTGGACTTTATGGGTACAGACCCCGTTGGCTGGATTGCTAGAACTGAAAGGTTCTTTGAGGAGCAAGACATTCACCCATGTGAATAGATGCAATGGGCATTCATGAGCATGGAGGGTGAAGCAATGTTTTGGTTTCATGCTTGGTGCCAAGAGGGCCTCGATGCAGACTGGGATGGAGCACGGATGGAGCACTTGGTGGAGAAGCTGATGCTGGAAAATCAAGAAACAGAACCAGAATTGTGGAAAAAGGAGGAAATGGGAGATGAACTAGTGTTAGAGGTGGTAGAGATGACTCTCGATGGTGGAGAAGAGGCTCACGACATGAAATTAGAACCTGAGACAAAAAAAGGTCGTCGATGCAGTGGCGGAATGGAGGTCGGGAAAAAAGGGTAACATGGAAATGCATAAGGAGGAAGGGGTTGTGGTCGGACGCTAATCTGCTTGTGGCTGCCAAGGCGTTCCTCATCGTTCAAAGTCCGATGTCAATTACACCATGGACAGCGCCATCGGAACCGAGGGACGCAAACCCACTAGCGACGGTGTTGGAACTGCCAGTTGTCACAACACTTAAGACGACCATGGGGTCGTTATTGACAGACCCTCCTGGGATGGGTATCGCAAGTAAAGAGGGATTGCAAGCCGGTCATTGTCCTTTGAAGGCATCGCTTCATAAGTAGTGATCATGAGACCATTAAAACTCGGATTGTCTTAGAGAAATCAGAATTGACCTGCTTTACAAGTCAAGAAGCAAACCAAAGACCAAGTGTGTAGGAAGTATAGAGCACCAACTAGGCTATCCTATATTCATTTCCAGAAATTTGTCCCCTTCCAAAAACAGTGTCGTCGTGGAGTTTCAATGTTAGAGGTGAAACGGTCAACAATTTCCTCTTCCGAATTAAGGGCAACAATAGTACTTACATTTGCTATAGCCTTCCCAACTAATTGGTAAATGTTGGTGTTGAAACTTGTGAATGCCAGTTATAAGCTCTTATGTGCTTCATCATCATCTCGTCTTTTTCTACATGTTTAAGAAGAAAGGTGCTGGAGCATATTTGAAGCATGGAAAATGGACCTCTTGATTGCTACAGCAAAGCCAAACTTCAGTAGCTCTGCACTAGAAGTCAAAAGCTGACTTGGATACCTTTTCTCTCTCCTCACATGCGCTGATGCCTCTGATAATGTGGAGCCCACGTGCCTAGGGATCAGTCCTCCAACGATTTTGGAAATGGGCCAGGACTCCATTAAATAATATTATTTGTTGGCCCACAAGGGAATGAAAAAGGGTG
Organism: Sophora flavescens; assembly: GCA_030762895.1. Lineage (NCBI taxonomy): Eukaryota > Viridiplantae > Streptophyta > Magnoliopsida > Fabales > Fabaceae > Sophora > Sophora flavescens. The sequence goes on from CM061068.1 coordinate 158,564,384, forward strand.
GGGTATATAAGCTATTAAGGTAACCTTAAAAGAGGGACCTTTGACACATTTATGACACTCTCACTCTTGTCTTAAACAAGATAGCTGCGCCGAGCTTCTTCAACTTGGAGTTGTAGTTCTTTTTTTTTTCCTTCACCATTGTAATGACTTATTTATCATTTTGATTTTTGTAATCTCAACATGAGCTAAACTTCTTGAGCTTTGGATATGTTAATATAATGAATGCTTAGTTGTTTTTATGCACTGTTATGTTTTGTATTTTCTTTTATCATGCGTAAAATATTGTTTGGTTAAGAGTGGTCAACTTAATTGAATATCAAGCTTACTTGGTTTGGAAGAACTAAGTAATGTGGAGAGAGATAAAGGATAGGGATTAAACCATTAATTGGAAAATTAATTGGTGTTGAATAGACTAGGAATGGCTATTCAAATCCCTAAACTATCTAGAACATGCTTATTAAGAGGATGGTGTAATTAATATGAATCTAGGAATAGAAGACAGTTAATGAACCTAGTCCTTAAGTGTTGGAAAACACATTTTTACTTCTTGGAGTTAAATGCTGGAGCATAGGCAGAGCATAATATAAGCTAAGCATGAGTTATGAAAGAACATACCTAGAGCTATTTTTACCATATTTGACAACTCAACTCTTTTAAATCTTGTTTTCTATAGTTTTAACTTTCTCAAGCTTGTTTTACATTTATTTTGCACACACATAACCAAATTTTGTTACTAACCTAACTGCTAGAGCATATAGTCTAAATTGGAATTTTGCTACAGCATTATAATCCTCGTGGGAACGATATCTGACTTACTTTCTATACTACTTGTTGTGATTGTGTATACTTGCACAAGCTTAAAGACAACTGTTTTTAAGGAAACAAGTTTTTGGCACCGATGCCGGGGATTGTTAATTGTTTTAAAATTCTACTGTTAGATTATTAGTTTTGTAGTTAGAATATCTAATACTCTGGGTGAATTGCTATAGCATCAGGTACTGAAACTGCATGCACAGGTTCTGTCTCCTGATTATAGATTTGATCCTGAGATTGAAAGGACATTTATGAGGCTTAGAAGAGGATTAACTACTCAGTCCTTACCTGAGTTGGTGTTGAATACTCCAACAAATTCCACACCAACTTCCACTGAAACTCATCTACTGCTAGCTCAGAAATGGCTGGAGAAGAGCAGCAGGATAGCATGGCTATGGCCAATGACAGAAATTGTACTGTCAGGGGGTATGCAATGTTTGATCCTGAAGCCATGAATACTGGGATAGTGAGGACTCCAATTACTGCACCTCAGTTTGAGTTCAAGCTAGTCATGTTCCAGATGCTACAAGTTATGGGACAATTCAATGGGGCTGCAACAGAGGACCCTCACCTGCATCTGAAACAGTTATTGGATATGGCAATTAATTTCAAGATCCCATGCATCACTGATGATGCATTCAGACTGAGACTGATCTCATTTTCTTTGGGTGGAAAGGCTAAGAATTGGTTGAACTCCTTGGATGCCAATTCAATTGACACTTGGAACAAATTGGCTGAGAAGTTCTTAATCAAGTTCTTCCCACCTACAATGAATGCAAAGATGAGAACATACATCACCTCTTTTAAGCAACATGAAGATGAGCCATTATTTGAATCTTGGGAGAGATTCAAACAATTGTTGAAGAAGTGTTCTCATCATGGTATCCCAATCTGTATCCAAATGGAACACTTCTACAATGGTGTCTTACCTGGTTCAAGGATTATGCTGGATGCCTCAGCTGGAGGGATCTTGCTCACTAATTCTTACAATGAAGCTCATGCTCTGATAAAAGGGATTGCTGCTAACAGCTATTAGTGGCCAACAACTAGACTTGCTCCTAACAAGGTCAATGTTGTAGCAGGGGCTTATGAAGTGAGTGAAGCATCTGCATTATCTACACAGGTGCTTGCTTTGACCAATTTGGTAAAAGGAATGACTATGGGGAGTCAGGGCAATTCTGTAGCTCCACCTATCAAGATTGAAGCAATGGTGCAAGAGCATATCTATAGTGCAGATTCTGTTTCTTGTGTATATTGTGGTGGAGAGAGCCTTTTTGAGAATTTTTTCTGCAAACCCAGCCTCAGTTAACTATGTAGGAAACAACAATAACAGAGGAAACAATTCATACAATAATGCCTATAATGCAAGGTGGAAGCAGCAACATCCTAATCTGTCATACTCTAATTACAATAACACTCTAAATCCACCCCCTGTTATAACCAACAGCAACAACCTAGGCAACATCAGCCTTAGCAACAACAACCAGCTCAACAGAAAGCCCCATAACCATCTTTAGAGTCTGTTCTGAAAGCATTTATGACAGAGACAAAGACTGGAATGAGAAATTTGGAAACTTAGGTGGGACAGCTTGCCAATGCTCTCAACTCAAGGCAGGTTGGTACATTACCTGCAACAACCGAAAATCCAAAGGCCTCAAGTTCTGGAGTAGGAAATAAGCAGTGTAAAGTTATCCACTTGAGAAGTGGCAAGGATGTAGAGGTTGATGAACCAAAGAAGAGACCAGAAGTTCAAAAGGTAGAACCTGAGAAGAAGGCAGTAAGGGAAGATGCTGAAACAGAACAACCTGCAGTTGCTGAGAAAATACCCAATGCTGCAGCATCACATACTACCCCCAAAATGATTCCAAAAATACCTCCTCCACCTTTTCCTCGGAGATTAAGGAAGGTCCACCAAGAAAAGCAGTTCAATAAGTTTCTGGATATGATGAATTAGCTTTATATCAACATAACCTTGGTGGAAGCTTTGCAACAAATGCCTAATTATACAAAGTTCATGAAGGATGTCCTAACTAAGAAGAGGAGATTGGGAGAATTTGAAACAGTGGCCATGACTGAAGAATGCGGCATGATGCTGCAGAACAAAGTCCCACAAAAGATGAAGGATCCTGGAAGTTTCACAATACCATACTCCATTAGAGATGCTTACTGTGGCAAAGCTCTATGTGACTTGGGAGCAAGCATCAACCTTATGCCAATGTCAATTTTCAGAAAGCTAGGAATTGGAGAAGCTCGTCCTGCTTCTATTGCCCTTTAGTTAGCAAACAGATCTATTGCTTATCCAGAGGGAAAGATTGAAGATGTTCAGATAAGAGTTGACAAATTTGTATTCCATGTGAACTTCATCATCTTGGATTTTGTTGCAACCAGGGAAGTTCCTATTATTCTTGGGAGGCCTTTTATTGATCAAATGTTGGATAGATTGGCTGGAAAGGATTTCTATTGCTTCATGGATGGTTATTCTGGCTACAACCAGATTGCTATAGCACCATAAGATCAGGAGAAAACAACCTCACGTGTCCTTATGGCACCTTTGCTTTCAGAAGGATGCCATTCGGACTATGCAATGTTCCAGCAACCTTCCAGAGATGTATGATGGCCATGTTCTATGATTTGATTGAAAAATACATGGAAGTGTTCATGGATGATTTCTATGTGTTTGGGGAGACTTTCCAGAACTGTTTGGTGAATTTAGAGCAAATTCTGGACAGATGTGAATAGACAAATCTTGTATTAAACTGGGAGAAATGCCACTTCATGGTAACAGAAGGAATTGTGCTTGGTCACAGAATTTCCATAAATGGCATTGAAGTAGATAAGACCAAGATAGAGGTTATTGAAAAGTTGCCTCCTCCCACATCAGTGAAGGGCATCAAAAGTTTCCTTGGCCATACTGGTTTTTGCACAAGGTTCATCAAGGATTTCTCCATGATATCCACACCACTGTGTCAGTTGCTGAAGCATGATAGGGCTTTTAAATTCACGGCTGAATGTCTGAAAGCATTTGAACTTCTAAAAAATGCTCTAATCACTACACCTATCATAGTTCCACCTGATTGGGAGAAGCCTTTTGAGCTTATGTGTGATGCAAGTGACTTTGCAGTAGGAGCAGTCCTGGGACAAAGGTACAATAAGATGTTTCACCCAGTTTACTATACAAGCAAGTCCTTGATTGATGCTCAAATCAACTATACCACCACTGAAAAGGAGTTGCTAGCTGTGGTGTTTGCCTTTGAGAAGTTTAGATCCTATCTTGTTGGTATAAAAGTGGTAGTATACACTGACCACTCGGTCATTAAATATCTCATTGACAAGAAGGATGCTGAACCAAGGCTCATAAGGTGGGTAATGCTGCTGCAAGAATTTGATTTAGAGATCAGAGACAAGAAGGGAGTGGAGAACCAAGTAGCAGATCATCTCTCAAGGTTACCAGAGGGTGTTGCAGCATCAAAGAGAATAGCCATTGATGAATCTTTCCTGATGAACAATTGCTAACAATGCAAGATGCTGCACCACCATGGTAGAATTTTTTGGCTAGTGGAGTGGTTCCCCCAGACATGAACTCACAGCAGAAGAGAAGATTCTTTCATCAAGCAAAGCAATATGTCAGGGATGAACCATACCTCTACAAGATGTGCCCAGATAACTTGAACAAAAGATGTGCTGCAGATGAAAAGTTTCAGGGTATATTGACCTAGTCCCATGCTTCAACATATGGTGGACACTTTGGTAGCATGAGAACTGCTGCCAAGGTGCTCCAATCAGGTTTATTCTGGCCTACTCTATTTAAAGATACACATGAATTTGTAAAACACTATGATAGGTGCCAAAGGGTAGGAAATATGTCTAGCAAAAATGAAATGTCCCTGAACACTATTTTAGAAATTGAACATTCTGATGTGTGGGGTATTGACTTTATGGGACCATTTCCTCTTTCCTTCGGCAACCTCTATATTCTAGTAGCTGTTGATTATGTGTCCAAATGGGTGGAAGCTGTGGCTACAATAAAAATTGATGCTAGAGTGGTGACCAAATTCTTACAAAAAAGAACATTTTTTCTAGATTTGACACCCCTAGAACCATCATAAGTGATGAAGGAACCCATTTTTGCAACCAAGTATTTTCAAACAGCTTGCAAAATATGAAGTTAAACATAAGATAGCCACTGCCTATCATCCTCAAACTAATGGGCAAGCTGAGTTGTCTAACAGGGAAATCAAAAGAATATTGGAAAAGATGGTTAACCCCACAAGGAAGGATTGGTCCACACATCTAGATGAAGCCTTGTGGGCTTACAGAACTGCTTTCAAGACTCCCTTGGGAATGTCCCCATATAAACTGGTGTATGGGAAGGCTTGCCATTTGCCCCTGGAATTATAACACAAAGCCTTTTGGGCAGTTAAAAAATTGAACTTTGATATTCAGTCTGTTGGAGCAGCTCGTATGTTGCAGCTTAATGAACTGGAAGAACACAGGCTGTTCTCCTATGAAAATGCTGAAGCTTACAAAGAAAAAACCAAGGCTTGGCATGACAAAAGGATCCATCACAGATCATTCCATGAAGGAGAACAAGTCCCGTTGTTTAATTCAAGGGTGAAGCTCTTCCCAGGCAACCTCAAATCAAGGTGGTCTGGCCCATTCAAAATTGTGAAGGTCTATCCACATGGAGCTGTGGATTTGCTAGATACAGAGAGTGGCAGAGAGTTCAAGGCCAATGGACAAAGAATCAAGCACTACTTTGGTGAACCTTTGGACAGAATGAAGGTCACCACCACTCTTGATGCCACTGAATGATGCTACACCATGGTCTGGCTAAGAACCTTATAAACCAAGTGCTCATGGGAGGCAGCCCATCAATAAATTCAAGTAGTTTTCAGTTATGCTTGAGCATTACATGGTAAGCAATAAATAATTAGGAAGTAAGGGAGGCAAGAAGTGAGTTCAGGCTGCAGTATAAGTGAATGAACTGGTTTAATGTGGGGCAATGCTACATCATGCTCCCAAATTCTGAGTGAAGTGGTTACCATTTGTGGATAGGGACCAATACCCGAGGCAAGTACAAGGTGGGGACCATCACGTTTTGTCTGTTGTGGGTAAAGCAAGTTGGAAAGTTTTTGAAAAAAATTCAAATTGAAATAATTAGTGGGATGTGGAGAGAGAAGAACACGGGTTCCCATAAGCACCCAACCAACCTTACAGCCCCTCTTTCTCTCTCCCACTTTATTACCTCCTTTCCCACGCCTCACCTCCATAATCAGCCAACCCATGCCCCTCCTGACACATTAAATAGCCCTTTCCTCCCTCCATTCACCCCACTACATTCTCTCTGCTGAAACCTTCCTTCTTCTTTGCTCACAAACCCTAACTGTACCAAACCCTTTCCTTAACCCTACCCAACCACACCACCATGACAACTAAGAAAGGAGGCAGTGTGAAGCATCGTGCTACAAAGACCCCCGCACCCACCTCTGCCACAGAAAAAGCTCAACCTTCCACTTGGACTGATGCAGAGGCCAAGGAAAAATTTGAAACTGAAATGTTGGTCCGTAACCTCTTTCCAGAGAAAGGGTTCAAGTTTGGAAAAGGCATGAACTTTGGGATTCTGCCTGAAGTGGCAGAAATCGTTGAAGCTTTTAACTGGAGGATCTTTGCTCAGAATCCAGAGGGTTACTGCACCAAGTTGGTAAGGGAGTTTTATGCCAACATTGGGTCAGAATCCCAGACTTTTTTAATCATCAGGGGTGGGAAGGTCTCCTTCTTGGCTGCAACAATCAATATGCACCTAGGGCTGGAAGAGGTGGAGGATGAGTACCAAGACATCCTGGAAAAGATGACAACCGCCAAGCTGCAGCAAATCAAAAAGGACCTAGCTGTTGCTAGAGCAGAATGGATCCAGCAGCCAAAAGGTCAAGTAAAGCTTCCAAGGCCCATGCTGCAGACCATTTCCAAAGTCTAGTATCATTTCCTGAGGCACTCTTTGTCCCCAACTGCACACTTGGAAACAGTAGAGAAAGAACGCCTGGTTCTTCTCCACTGTATCATGAACAAGAAGAAAATCAACGTTGGGGATATGATCAAAGATCAAATCTCCACTTGTGCCATGAAGAAGAAAGGTAACTTGATATTCCCCTACCTGATAACTGAGTTGTGCACTAAGAAGGGAGTGGAGTACAATCCTAGAGAGGGGCTAGAGAAAAACTCTAGCCCTATTGATATGAATTGCATCCTAAGGATGTACTCCAATTCTGACAAAACTGAAGTAAGCGCCAGCAAACCCCCAAGATCAAGCACCCCAGAGCAGCAAGATCGCTCTGGGATGCTGGAGCAGAAGATTGACCAGCTGACTGACATGCTACAGCAACATGTGCAGCGAGAAAAATTGTTCTGGGAGCTCTGCTTCGTCAAATACCAATAGCAGAAGCAAACAATGAAGCTAAACAATTGGAAGCTAGAAACTCCCATTCCCCATTTCCCAAGAGATATTCTGCCACCTATGAAAGAAGATGAACAAGTCCCCCCCCGCCCGAGAAAACTGTTCCTAACCCTGCATCTGAGAACCCAAAAATCAACATCATCTCTACCCCTGCAAACAGTTCCTCAGATGACAAAGAATGGATGGGCGTTGCCCCATCCCAGCAAAAAAATGTGATTGTGGCCTCTGAGCCAAAGAATAAGAAGCCTACTCCTCAGTGCTCCCAGCAAGAACAAGGGAGTGCCAAAAGATCCCGTGCTGCAGCAACAGAAAAAGTTATTAAGTCGTAAAGCATCTAACTCGACATGCATCTGACTCACACTCCTGTGGCCCTTGTGTGTTTTGATGAACTCAAAGATTAAGTAATTGATTTTACATTGAACAATATGAACGTTGCTAATCACCTACTTGAGTTGTGTAGACAAAGTTTTCTATCATAGCAGGACAAGTCAACAAAAGATTATGAAAGAATCAAATGATGGCATACAAGCGTCTGAAGTATAATGCGTCTGAAGTCTGACTCACTGAAGCCTACACCAACATCTTTCAGACTTATCAAACTCTGAAGAAGAACAGCAAGCAGCAGTATGAACGTGTTTGATTCAAGAGATATTCAAACATCCACAAACTTAGAAGATGTGAGATACAAAAGTCACTTCTGTGATATTGAAGCATGCGCCAAGAAGAAAAACTTTCTATGAAGGAATCACTTAATCTCTGATTCAATTCTAAGAGTGATTTGAAATATAGTTAAATAAACTTAAGAGAAGTTTATTAATATATTTCTTATCTTCAATCAAAGTTAGAGAAAGGAGAAAAGACAAAAACGACAAAGCTACAAAAAAACATTCCTTATGTTAGCAAAGGAAAAGCTACTTTATCTAAGCCTTTCTAAGTGTTACACAAATAAGGAAAGAACGTTGTCCGAAGATAGAAAAGCATATTTGCTATACTCAGATGTCAACAAGGAATCTTCAACGTTCTTCAAAGCATTTATTAGCAAGTCAGAACGACTATTTCTCAAAGAACAAGGCTAAAGACCTTCAAATGCATCTCAACGGATCTTTGTGATCAAGTATAAATAGAAGAAGTAGAAGACCAAGAAAGCATAGACAACATATACAAGTAATGTGATACAGTGATAAGCAACCAGAGAAATCTCTCATGAACTGAAAAGCTATATTACTCAAAGAAGAACTCATCTTATATATCGATAGCTGAAAGCTCTCATCACTCAAATATCTTCTTCACACTATGAATATCATTTTAAGAAGAACTCATATGCAACTCACCAAGTTCCAAGTTCATATCCACTCTCTGCAGTGTTTAAAGATTGGTTGAATTGCTCTGTAACTTTGAAGCTGTGCTTTAAAACTCTCTCAAACTCTGAGCCTGAAGAGGCTTGTTTCAAGAATACTTGTTGAGCCTGAAGAGGTTAGGTGTTCAAACAATACTTGTGTTTGATCCTGGAGAGACAGAGTTAGGGGTTAAGAGTGTACCTCACGGTGGTGGCGAAGAAGCCCTCGCGGTGGTTGCGGTGGAGATGAGCTCGCGATTAGGGCAGAGTGAGAGCGAGAGTGAGGGTTGAGCGTGATGAAAAGAGAAAAGACGTACAGAGAAGTGGAGAAGGCGCACGGGGGTAAACGTTATAATTAAAATAAAACAACATTTTACGTCAGTTTTTAGTAAAACCTGACGTTAAAGATCATATATTTAACGTCAGTTGTCTTAAGAAACTGACGTTAAAAACTCTCACACTTATTACGTCAGTTGTTAGTAAAAACTGACGTTAAAGGTCATATATTTAACGTAAGTTGTATTAAGAAACTGACGTTAAAAACACTCACAACTTCTTACGTCAGTTGTATTACACAACGGACGTTAAAGGTTTATTAGTTTCTGCAAAAACATTCATTCCCTTGACTCTTTGTGCTACTTACCCATTCACCTTTGTACCTAATCCTCTTAATGAGCATTAAGTTTATAGATAAGTTTTCAAGAAAATCAGAATAACTTAGTAACTTCATCCACTGCTCCTATAAATAGCTTCCTTCCATCCTTTTAATTAATTTTCTGCTTCACAATATGGCTTTGCCGTGGAGATTAACTTCATCACTCTTTCTTCCTATTCCTAGACTCAAAGGTCTTTGTCTTAATGGTCAAACAACTTCTGAGTTTGAGTAAATCACATTACATGGATATTAAGGTTGGGTGAATCACGTAATGTGATTCTCTCACTTTATTTCATCCCCGTCACCCCTTTCACTTTGCTTTGGAAGCAAGTGATTGTGGATTCAAGATGATGCATCAAGGAACTCCACTGAAGAAGAAAGATGCAAAGATCCATTTCACTTTGCTTTCGCTGCTAGTGACTGAGGATTTACTTTGCATCATGGAATTCAAGTGAGGGAGGTGATGCATCCATTGGAGTTTCTGATGACAGGACTGAGAAGAAAATGATGTTGCGGAAATTTTTTATCTTTTAATCATGTAATTTTAACTTATGAATCGTTTCAATGTCATACGATTTGATTATACATATAACTTGTTTTATGTTAAGTGTTTATTTATTTTAATTTGCACAAGAATTTGTTTACTAATTCAAGCTAATTAATAAAAATTAAAAATAAACTTGTATAAAAAAGGTTTAGAAATAAACTGCAGTACTATATGGAGTGATCTGCGTTAACAGGGACAACATGGACATGACAACCAATGAAATGAGTTTCATAATTATTTACGTCAGTTATTTATAGAACTGACGCAAATAGTTTACAAACTGCCACCACCTCATTTTTAACATCAACTTAATTTATGACTTCCAAGTTCCCGTATATTAATTACATTATTTCCAATATTCATTCTGCACGTTTATAATATATAGGATTATTTACGTCAGCTATTTATTTAACTGAAGTAAAAATCAAACTTTTAACGTCAGTTGTATAAAAAACCGACGTTAACAATAAATATTTTTTATTTGAAAAACACTTTTAACGTCAGTTTTTTAAAAAAACTGACGTTAAAAGTGTATAGATATCTGCAAAAACATTCATTCCTTTGACTGTACTGTGCTACTTACCCATGCACCTTGTAACTCAATCCTCTTAATGAGCTTTAAGTTTATAGGTAAGTTTTCAAGAAAATCAGAATAGCTTAGTAACTTCATCCCCTGCTCCTATAAATAGCTTCCTTCCATCCTTTTAATTTTCTGCTTCACAATATTGCTCGGCCGTGGAGATTAACTTCATCACTCTTTCTTCCTATTCCTAGACTCAAAGGTCTTTGTCTTAATGGTCAAACAACTTCTGAGTTTGAGTAAATTACATTACATGGGTGATAAGTTTGAGTAAATTACATTTTGTGAGTTGCGCACCTTATCACTTTCCGGAGAATCAGCTGCTGGAGGGCTAATCAGGTGCTCGGGGGTCACAGTTCCAAAACCTCAGCTTTGGCAGCAAGTGACCGTCTTGGAAGTCTCTGGAACCACTGCCTTTGCTTGAAACAGATCTAGTGCACCTATTTTTGCCTCTCTCTTGAGCTCTTTCATGCCCCCCAGTTTTTTGAGGTCTTCGGAGTATAGTTTTCCCTTTGGCATATTTCATAAAACTCTCTGATGGGATGTAGCTTTAATGTTTAGGATTTTAAACCCTTTCAATGTAACTTTTTATAGGATTTTAAACCCTTTCAATGTAACTTTTTATAGGATTTTAAACCCTTTCAATCTTAGTATCGATCGATCGTATTACACTTCATGAATGAGATCCGGTTTGGGTTATTGATTCAACTTATAGTTTTCAAAACAGAAACACAAAACATCAAAGCAATTCATGTGAAACTGAAACTTTGAGGAAGGCAATTTTGAAGGGATCGTATACTAGATAAAAAAAATTATTAAAATAACCTTTAACGTCTGTTGATGTAAGGACTGACGTTAAAAGTGAAGTGACTTACTTTTAACGTCAGTTCTTTATAGAACTGACGTTAAAAGGTTCACTTTTAACGTCAGTTGTTTATTGAACTGACGTTAAAAGTGAAGCGAAAGTGAGTCGCTTCACTTTTAACGTCAGTCCTTAAAACAACTGACGTTAAAATTGAATTAATGAAGTCTGATATTTACAAAACTGCCACCGCCTCCTTTTTAACGTCTAGCTTTTGGTTAACTGACGTAAACCTTTACCGTCTAATGTATATTTTCCACTAGTGAGGCTAGGTGTGCAAATAATACTCGTCTGTAACCTTGATCAGTTATAATGTTAAAACTTGGTTAAGCCAAGGACTAGATGTAGCCCAAGGTTTGTGGGTGAACCAGGATGAATCTCTGAGTATACTCTCTCCTTATCTTTTACTTTATTATTCAGTTTGTTTAACTGCTTTACGTAACTAACTCGGGTATGTTATATAGTTGCTAATCAGTGTGTTGTAAAAGGCGTCTGTCCTAAGAGCACCTTTCATTCACTGATTTTGTTTTATGCTTCTTAAACTCTGATTTTCGGAAACACTATTCAACCCCCCCCCCCCCCCTTCTAGTGTTGTTTTGTGCCATTTCAGTTGGTATCAGAGCTCGACCTCTGGGCTGAGCACCTCACAGTGGAGAGGAAAAGTTTCTGAAGAATGGCAAGTGAAGCAGCCTCAAGCAACAGTATGTACAATCAGGGTACATACCTCAGTAAACCACCCATGTTTAGTGGAAAAGATTATAAGTATTGGAAGAGTAACATGAGAATGTTCATAGAGTCAACTGATCTAGATCTATGGGAAATCATATCTCAAGGTCCTTACAATCCAACTGATGAAAGTGGAAATGCTATTCCAAGAATGTTCTCTTAGCAGGTTTGAATATGATAAAGTCAGTAGTTGTGAAACAGCCAAAGATATCTGGGTCAGACTTGAAGAACTATATGATGAGGATGTTGTTGTCAAAGAAACATCTGAAGAAAGATCAGTTAACAATGTTGACAAGCTTCCATCTTCAAATACACCAATAGATCAATATTCTCAAAATGATGATGAAGATGAAGAAGTTTCTGAAGTAACCAGAAAGATGAGAAGATTCTGGAATAAAATAAGTGATAAGAAAGTAGCAATCAAAACAGCAAGTGATAGAATGCCACCTCTCAAAAAGATGATCACTTGGGAAGATCTGGACAAAAAGAATCAGATGAAGAGTTCAAATGTCTATTTGGAGACACTGACTCAGATTATGAGGTACATTATGAATTTGAGGGTTTACAAAATGCCTATCGTGAACTTCTCAGTGAATCTAAATGTATTCTTGATAAGTTCAAAGAACTTAAGAAAAAGTATGTGAAGCTCACTAAGGAGCATGAATAAAAAAATCTTAAGATTGATGAACTAGTCTTAGAAAAAAGAAAGCTCAAAGCAGAAATGCTTAAAGCTGAGATCATTACTGAAACACCACCATTCGAAGAAGTTGTCAAAATTCAACAAAAGGTTGAAGAGCTCACTAATGATCTTGCTAGATTTTTCAATGGCAAGAACAACCTAATGAAACTTCTCAGAAGTCAAAGGTCTAGTTTTGACAAAACTGGTATTGGTTACATGAAGAGAATCATGGTAAAGTATCTGACAAACTCTCAGATAATATGAAAATGCCTATTAAATCCTTTTTTAATATATCATGTACTTTTTGTGGTAAATCTGGACATATCACGTCCAAGTACTTTCACAAAAGAAAAGCCAAGTCTTCACAGACTAAAATAACTAACAAAAGAGGACCTAAAAAGGTATGGGTACCAAAGCACCTTATAATTCCTCTTGCAGATTTATTGAGTAGAACTAAGAAGACTCCTTTCATAGAGATTGGAAAATGGACTCTCACTACTCACAATTACAAAAGAGTATATATTCCAAAGCCTCCAATTTGAGTAAGAACATCTCAAAGAAAAAGGGAGAAAATACAGAGATTTTTGAGACAAATCACTTACAAGTAAGTATTTAAGAAATCTTATATTAAGAATCTTATGTGTGATTGTGTGAATATTTGATTTAATGCATCTGTTGGTTTAAAACCTGTCTGATATGATGTGGACCCTCTTTATAGACTTAGAAAGACATTTTAATTTCAAAATTCTTGAATGATTAAGTGGGAAGTTAACGAGAAAATGTTTCACTCCCTTCGACTAGTTTCTCTCTCCACACGTCAGCGTAATAAATGCGAAGTGCTTTTCGTAAACCTCTTCATCACACACAAAACCGTTCACCTTCATACTCACGTCTCTCTCTCTCAAAAGTTTCTACCTTTCACTCTTCGTCTGCCCTAAATATCTCTTCACATTCTATCCTAATGGCTCCAAGGAAACCAACAAACCCTACTGTCATTCCTAATATGGACATCTCTGAAGCAAGGAAGTTGGCTATAGAACACATAGTCGAGTTCCAAGAGATCAAGGATGCTAGCTTAGATGTTTTTGCAAAACTAGAGTTCGCTGGTTGGATGAACTTCTTTCAGATTAAAGAAAATGTCTACCCGCACGTGGTTAAAGAGTTTTGGAAGAACTCTGCCTCATCAAGGCATGCTCACCTCTTCAGCGTTGTCGGAAACGTGAATGTTGTGAGACATAGATTTGATATTCGTGATATCATTCAAGCAACTGGTTATCCTAGGGAAGGAACTGGTTTGTCGGATGACTGGGAAGATTATGAAGACAAGGAAGAAGTCAATCTCACTCTGTTTGGAGACAGACTCATAGAAAGCAAGTTCACTCGCTATCTTCTACCCAAGGCAAGGTTTTTGCATCTTCTCTTAACTAGGTGTGTGACTCATAGGAAAGGTTCCTTAAATGTCATTTCTAAAGCAGATAAGTATGCTTTATATCAACTTCTTCAATTTAGGAAAGTAGATACAAATGATCTTACATGCTATCCTTATGCAATGCTTTTGACAAGATTGATAAGGAATAAGGGAACTGTCGTAAGTTCAGAAGTTATGAATTAAATTCATGTTATTTCAGTAAGAACCCTTATAGATTTGGAAATGAAGACTGAATCTGGAAATGATTTCATGATTGTTGAAAAGCTCGTTGTTGAAGAAACCCCTAAAAGAGTCTCTGAAGACTCAGATGATGATAAGCCCATAGCCTGTATCATGAAAATAAAAAGGAAGGAGGTATATGTGACTGAAAAGAGTAGGAAGAAAATAAAAGTGAAGAAACCAAGGTCTGCAAAATCATCAGTAACTAAAGCTGTATCTGAACTAGTTACTGGTGTGTCTGACTATTTTAATACAAAGAAAAGGTTAACTAGGAAAAGGAAAGGAGGAAGGATTAACAAGGATGAAGGAAGACTGAATAGAGGAGTCAAGATCTGTGAACATAGGAATGAGGAGATCAGGCTGTCTAATCAAGAAGAACAAGAGCAAGAAGAAGAACAAGAAGGAATGCAAAAAGAAGAAACCATTGAAGAATCTGAGGAACAAAGAAGAAAAAGATTGGATGAGTTTGACCAAAGTTGGGAGAAGTACAAATGTGGTTGGTGCATGAGGTACAGACCAACTCAAGATACTTCACCACAACCAATGAAGACAATTGGTGAATTATCTGAAAAAGATTTAGAAGCCCTACAAGCTCTTGAAGTTTTGAAGAAACCTGTTAAAGCAAGAAAGTTCATTGCAAACGATACTCATGTCCCCATTCCAAGATTCCTTCTGGATGACACTCAGAAATGATCTAAAGAGAAAGATTGATAAGAGGATTTTCACTCCAAGGGATGTGGCTGTGTATCTATAGGACGAAAAGGGTCAATGGGATGCAGAGTCATCTAGATCAGGGCTAACAGAATATCAGAAGTGGAAGAGTCCAACTCTGAATGGAAAGATTGACTTTGTTGCATTGCAACATTTTAGGTATGTCGGACCCCCAAAACCCCTGCCTCTGTATCCTTGATACAAAAGTCTAATACCCCAAAATTTTAATAATTTAATTAAAGACTTTAGGTGACATTATTCTAGTAGCTCAAAATTTATTTTGTATAAAGGTAATAGATGATAAATTTATTTTTTTCTAATTTGTAAATATGTTCGTAATTAATTAATTACGCGATGATCAACAATGTTTTGGAGTAATATTTAATAATTAATTTAAATGACGATTTTAAGACTTAAACATGATATTGCATATTTGACACACCCTAGTAATTAAATTAAGTTAACTTAAGTGATGATATTAGTGTTTTATTGGATTGTGGGCCTTTATTCACCTAAGGCCCAAAGTGAAGGTTATGTTAAGAAGGAGTGTCACCCCTTTCCTCCTTCATTTTCTTCTTATTTTTGAAACCCTAGAGAGGGACCTTAGAGTGAGAAAGTGTGAGGGAGCTTGGAGGAGAAGATGCCATTGGAGAGCTTTGAGCTTGATCTTCACACTCCTCTTCTTCATTTTTCATGTGGGCCGTCAAAAAGTCAACAAATTCATGCTTTAAGGTGAGGGATTTTGGTGTTCATTGTTTGTTTAATTTTTTATTTTGGGGATTTAGAGTTCTTCCCATGTGGTTTTTAGATTTGGGTCATTGAAGATGAAATTGATCTTAAACCTTGTGTTTAATAATGTTCATATTAGAATATAGGATAAGATAATTTGAATTTAAATAGATAAAACCAACTTGTTGATATGCTGTTGAGAATGAGTTGGTCACGTAAATCTCTGCATGTGGTTAGTCTTGATATGCAGCTGTATTAGATAAGCTATGATAAGCTTTAGAGATATCTATCAGCCTTTCTTATCTTGTTCTATCTCTTATACGTGTATATATCATTGTATTCAGCTGTAATTTATTTATCAATGAGAAAATCTTGTTGAGCCTCCATAATTTATTATGGCATCAGAGAGTGATATCCTGGAAACAAAATCAGAGATGGAGTCACTAGAGAAGAAACCCGATACCTCTGGCAAGACAACCATCAACCCATCTTCACCCTATTACCTAGGGTCATCTGACAATCCCGGAACACCACTCGTTGTAGTGGCTCTTACTGGGGACAACTATCGAAATTGGGCTTGGTCGATGAAGACGGCATTGGGAGTAAAAACAAAGCTTGGTTTTGTCGATGGAACATTCATGAAACCATCCACCAAGTCATCAGAATTTCATGATAGGGACAAGGCCGATTCAATGGTAATTGCATGGATAATCAATTCGGTAAATCATGCGTTTACAGCAGCATTGCTCATGCGTCAATAGCCAGAGACATTTGGCTGGATTTGGAGGAGTGTTTTGCACAGACAAATGCCCCACCTATTCATCAATTATGGCGTGATCTATGTTTAATTCAACAGGATCCAAGTATGAACGTGACTGAATACTACACTAAGTTCAAGGGAGTTGTTGATGAGCTTAGTGAACTATAGCCCTTGCCGCAATGCACGTGTGGTGCATCAAAGGAGATGACATAGAGGGATGAAGAACTCTGGTATCACTTGTTCCTTGGTGGACTCGACAGTGATCGATATGCACAGGCAAAGGGAACGATTCTGAATGCTGATACTCTGCCATCTCTTCACAAGGTTTTCAATCACGTTCTGCGTGAAGAAGGGTGCATGGTAGCAGAGAAGAGCAGGGATCGAAAGCCAGAAATTGGAGCTGCGTTCCATTCAAACAGTGGCAACAGACAGAGATCACGTGATAGCCCAAGACCAAAATGTGAACATTGTGGCAAACTAGGGCACGAGAAAGCAAAGTGTTTTGAGCTGGTAGGCTACCCACCCAACTGGGATGTGAGAAGAACAAATTGCAACAACAAAATAGGTGGGAATTTAGGAGGTGCACGCTTAGCCTGGGCAGATAGCAATCAAGGACCACCAGCCAGCATTGAGGGAAGCCATGCTTTCCACGGTTCCTATGCAAACAATAGCAATGGGCAAGAAGAGCACATGTCTGGTAACACCTTAACTTATAATGCACAAAGTTGGGTTTTAGATAGTGTTGCATCTAACCACATGACACCTATGAGCTCTATTCTTGAAAACACGTGTGATCTTAAGGAGCCACTTAACATCAGAGTGCCCACTGGAGATACAGTTACAGTGCAAAAAATGGGAATTGTTAGTTTAAGTGAAACAGTAAGGCTCCATGGTGTACTTTATATTCCAGAGTTTAGATGTAATTTAATTTCAATTCATTAATTAATTGGTGATTTAAAATGCATGGTAACTTATTTTGATGATGGTTGTGTGATACAGGACCGAGCCAAGAAGAAGCTGATTGGATCCGGTGAAGCGCATGATGGGGTTTATATCTTCAAGAAAGTTGTGCATGGATTTTCTCAAGTGGTTGTTTCAACTGATGAAGGAAAGTTGTGGCATGCACCGGACGGGTCATCCTTCTACACGACTATGTTGAAGCTTTCAAAATTTCTTAGTTTTCCTTTTATTGCAAATAAAGAGGAGTGTTGTGATGTATCGCTCCAAACAATGTAGACTTCCTTTTTCATTAAGTAATAATAAAGCTAGTGCTATTTTTGATTTGATACCTTTGTGATGATGAGGGTGATTTCACCTCATATTTCCATAACATTTTGCATGCATTTTCATATAGCTTAGGCTTATTTTATTTGATTATTAGTTAATTTTGCCTTGGAACGAGTAAGGTGGTTTTGTGGTGCTTGTGTGCAGGAATCAAGGACTAAATTGCTCAGGATCAGTCGCGTTGGAGCTGGCACGAAGATGGGAGCTTGGAAAACAAGAAAAAGGGGGCAAACAGAGCTGATCACGGCCAGGCCATGATGCCCATCACGGCCGTGATCAAGGGAAGCTGAAAGAGAAGAAGGAAAAAGTCAGAAGCTGTCACGGCCAGGCCGTGATGCCCATCACGGCCGTGACAGGACAACTGAGCCAGACCCCCTTCTAGGCAGAATCTGTCACGGCCAGGCCGTGATGACCATCACGGCCGTGACAGACCATTTATTGAAGCAGCGTACTAGGCAGAAGCCATCACGGTCGTGATGAGCATTCCTTGGATCTGAAGCAACTGATTTGGATCTGATTTTCGTATTGGTTTAGGATTCAAACTGCCCAATCTTATAAATAGGACCTAGGGGCTCAAGTCTGGTACTGAACTTTGTGTGGGCTGTTTACTTTAGATAATTGAGAAATTCTCTTCTTCTTCTCCTCCTCTCCTCTTAGGGATTTTTCTGTTCATGTTATTTTTAACCAATCTTGCTACAATCATGTCATGGCTTGAGTAGTAGTCTAGTTTCTAGGAATTGGGACTATGCCCAAAACTTGTTTATGGTGATGTATTGATTTTGAATTCTTGTTAATTCATATTTGTTTTCGATTCGATCCCTATTGCTTTAATTACTCGCGAATTCGGTGGCCACTTGTTTGCGTGCCATAGATACACTAAGGATGAACCTAGCGGTGAACTTAGGTATCGGATCCATAGGAATCGAACTTAGGACTTAAATCACAAGAGTTAGAAGTGGTCCTTCGAGGATTCACGAATCGTAATAAAACTCAAGGGGTCTGATTTAAATTCAATTACCACGAGAGTAGGGATTGATTTAATCGGGCACGACTTATGTAACCCGAGAGGGAGCATTAGCTAATTTATGACAGATTCGCTTTCAAAACAAATTTTGGTAATTAACAAGGAGAGGAATCGATTCAGTAACATAAACAGTTTTGCGGTATCCCAATTCCTGGGAACCCATTTGAATTTGAAAACCCCCAATTTGAATTACTTTCTGTTTTGTTTAATTGTGAAATTAAATTTGATTGTTACTTGATCCTATTTCAAAAATCAAAACCTTTTTCAAAATCTTAGTCCATTTTTATCAATTTACTAATTAGTTGTGGTTTGAGAGCACGGTCCTTGTGGGATCGATCTTTTTATAACTTGGCAACGAATCCGGTACACTTGCCGGAAATTATCACATCATGTGACTTGTGGGGGAAATATCATACTAAATCACATAATGGCTCACACTAATTTCTTACAATTGTTGATGATTTTTCACGAGGTTTGTGGGTTTATTTGTTGAAGGACAAGGGAGAAGCACCAATCCAACTTCTCAATTTTTGCAAAATGGTCCAAACCCAATTTAACTGCAAAGTGAAGAGAGTTCGTAGTGACAATGGAACCGAATTCATCAAATCCACACTACAATCTTTCTTCCTTCAAGAAGGTGTGCTTCATGAAACTTCATGTGTAGAGACCCCACAGCAAAATGGTAGAGTCGAACGTAAGCATCGACACGTTCTCATTGTGGCACGAGCTCTTAGGTTCCAAGCAAACTTATTTCTTTCTTTTTGGGGAGAATTCATCTTAACAGCTGCTCACCTCATCAATCGAACTCCAACTGTGGCAAATAATGGAGCAACACCAAATGAAATGCTTTATGGGAAAACTCCATCATATGCTCACATTAGGACTTTTGGGTGTCTCTGTTATGTGCAGAATTCTTCCAAATCTCGTGATAAGTTTGCTGAAAGGGCTAGCAAGTGCATCTTTATTGGGTATCCACAAGGTCAAAAGGGCTGGAGAATTTATGATCCCCACACATGCCATTTTTTAGTCTCAATGGATGTAGTATTTTATGAGACCACCTTTCCTTTTGCCGCGAAGTAAGATCATCATGAATCCAACTTATTATTCCCAAATGTTGCGCCTTTCCTAGATGATGAAAACATAGCTCCCATGCAGGTTGAAGTCACATCAACGCTTCGGGATCTCCTGATGTGGTTGAGGTTATGCCAGAACCCAAACCACAACCTATGCATGAAATGGAGAGTGATGATATTGTACAAGATTTTAATGACTAGGAACATGCTAGCACTACAGTTCTGGATACACGTACGCTGCAGCCACCCAGCTACTTGAAAGATTATTATTGTTACACTGCAGCTAATGAAACCCCATGCACATCATTTGATTCATTAGTCTCTTCTGGTAAGGCCTATCCTTTCTCAAACTATATAAGTTATCATCATTTTCACCTTCACATCAGGCATTTCTTGCGGCCATCCAATCACAGGGATGAGCCTAAATATTATTCATAGGCAGTTAAACACTCACAATGGCGCATTGCCATGGCTGAGGAAATCAAAGTTCTTGAGGATAATAAAACTTGGACAATTGAGCCCCTTCCTGAAGGCAAAAAGTTGGTTGGTTGCAAGTGGGCTTATAAAGTTAAATATAAATCCACTGGTGAGATTTACAAACATAAAGCTCGACTAGTTGCAAAAGGTTACACGCAAGTAGAAGGGGAACACTTCACCGAGACCTTCGCATCGGTAGCAAAAATGACCACGGTTCGTTGCTTATTAATAGTGGCAGCTGTAAAAGGTTAGGGACTACACCAAATGGATGTACGTAATGCTTTTCTTCATGGCGACCTCGATGAAGAGGTGTACATGACTCCACCTCCAGGTTATGTAGTTCCAAATACAAGGCTTGTATGTCGATTGAAAAAATATTTATATTGTCTCCGTCAAGCCTCTCGAAACTGGTATGCGAAGCTGTCCAAGGCATTAATCGTGTATGGCTTTGTTCAAAGTCCAGCTGACCACACTTTGTTCACTTATTCAAATGAATCCACATTCTTAGCAGTTCTTATTTACGTGGATGATCTTATTATAGCTACAAATGATTCTATATTTGCCAGGCATTCAAAACTTATCTTCACACATGCTTTCACATGAAAGATCTAGGTAAGCTAAGGTATTTCCTTGGACTGGAGCTTGCACAAGGACCAGCTGGTTTATTTCTTTCACAGCGCAAGCATACACTTGATATACTTCATGAATGTGGGATAACAAATTGCAAACTGTGTGGGTTTCCAATGGAGCAACATCATAATCTATCTACAGATGAAGGTGACTTGTATTCAGACCCAGCTCAATATCGGAGTCTCATTAGGCGTCTTATTTACCTCACTATCACTCTTCCAGAGATAGTATATTCTGTACACACTCTAAGTCAGTTTATGCAAGCTCCACGACAGAAGCATTGGCAGGCTGCTTTGCGCATATTACGATACTTAAAATCTTGTCCAGGCCAAGGAATAATAATGCCAAAGGATAATGATCGTCGTCTCACTGGTTATTGTGACTCCAATTGGGCTGCTTGTCCCACAACAAGGCATTCAGTCAGTGGTTATCTAATGAAGATTGGGAATTCACCAGTATCATGGAAAACTAAAAAGCAAATGACAGCAGCACGATCATCTTGTGAAGTTGAATACCGAGGAATGGCTCATGCCACGAGTGAAATTATCTGGCTGCGCAATCTGTTATCTTCACTCCAAGTTTCTTGCCATGAGCCTACTACACTCTTTTGTGATAACCAAGCTACCCTTCATATTGCAGCAAACCCAGTCTTTCATGAGCACACTAAACACATAGAAGTGGATTGTCATTTCATCCGTGAACATCTTCAAAGAGGCACACTTGCAACAAGCTACAATCCAACAAAGAGGCAACAAGGTGACATATTCACTAAGGCCTTAGGTCTACGGTAGTTTCAAGATATATTGTCCAAGTTGGGCATTCACGATGCTCATGCTCCACCTTGAGGGGGGAGTATTAGAATATAGAATAAGATAGTTTGAATTTAAATTGATAGAACCAACTTGTTGATATGCTGTTGAGAATAAGTTGGTTACGTAAATCTCTGCATGTGGTTAGTCTTGATATGCAGCTGTATTAGATAAGCTATGATAAGCTTTAGAGATATCTGTCAGCCTTTCTTATCTTGTTCTATCTCTTATACGTGTATATATCATTGTATTCAGCTGTAATTTATTTATCAATGAGAGAAGTTTGTTCGGCCTCCATAATTTATTGGTTCATATGTGTGTTTTCTATGTTGCTCAAGATTTTGGTTTAGTTGCATGTTTAGATATGAGTTTATGGAGTTTGATAACTATTATAAAAAGTGATATTTGAGTTAACCAAGTTTGCATATGGATTTGAGTGACTTATAACATGTTAAAGGTGGAAGTTTGTGAATTTCAGGAATTTTTTTGTGAAGAACATGGTCTGTCTGAATTTACTGGGAATTTTTGAGACATGTTATTGACATGAGACCACTTGGAGAGTGTTTATGTATGTGTTAGGTGTAACACCCTTTTGTCACATTAGTAATTCCAAGATAAAATCAATAAAAATCATTTTTAACATTTAATTAAAACATATATCTCATAAAGAAAAAAATTAAAAAAAAATATTTAAAGTCTGAAAGTACCTCATATTAAATAATATAGTAATAAAATATCCATGTAATGGATACAAATATAAATGAAAAACCACAAGCCTCAAAACCGGGCGTCTACTAACAAACCCAACGGTAAATAAATAGATGTGTCTAGTCACATACGGCTCCTTATTTAAGAAAAAACTAACCAAGCTAGGAATAATAACTAAGAAAATTCGTTGGGTCTTCAATCCTCTCCAGTCCCAGTGATGTCGTCCTCGTGCTCTGAAAACAACACTTTTAATGAGATATAATCCCAGTGAATAAAAATAATCGTTTGATGAAAAGGTTCGCAAATAGTGTTGCTTTCAGCCGGTGCGGTAACCGGAAAAACATTCATGGTACCCGCTAATTTTTAAAATATCGAATATAATAAACCTCCAAAATAATAAATATATATAAATAAAAATTAATGTCAAGCATTTAAAGTACAAACTCATAAGCTCAGCAACGGTCACATCTCATTGCATTTAATCACATTCACCATGCAAACTCTACACAATGCAACTCCACGAACATGACTCGGTGATTCCCAGAATCACTTAACTTGACTGTTTGGTTCCCAGAACCGGTGTGAATCCCTGATCCACTAAGGTCTATGAGCTCATATTCATGGAATGGCGTCCCACTGCCTTCCCCATCCCAGATGGGGTATCTAATATCCCAACCCAGATGTGGATATTTTCAATAAATTGATATCTCATACCAGATGATGATATCTCTCATCCTATTCCCGGAATAGAATGTACAACCGTCACCCCTTCCCGGAAGGTGATGACCAACTCATATGTACCATACAATATGTCATCCCAGATGACTACCAAATATTTTCTCAGACCCCATGCATCAATCACCATAACAGATTTTAAAATACAAAAACCATAACACAATACTATTTAATATAATATATGTTTGTTTAATATAATATATGTTTGTTATAGGGTCTATGTTCTCAACGTCTGACAGCAGCGCTTCATGTCTATATTTATATATATTCAGATAGATAGAAGAAATTGGAATATAAATATAGAGAAAGAAAAACCAAGGAATGCGTATGTTACGCCACTGAGATTTTCCAATTTCCAAGTAGAGAACAAAACATCCGACCTGAACAATGGACACAAATTCGGTACCGGGAGTCACGTATAACAATCATTATTCTCTTATAACATCGTCTTATTCAGTACATGATACATGTATAACATCACTTTAAGCTGAAAATATTCTTTTATAAATAATCAATCATTAAAGGGGGAGATATTTTAAGAGTCTCAAATCAAGAACCAAGAACCCTACAATATTTTACTATTTCCAAAAGACAAAGTTACATGTGGAAGCATCAAATTATCTGTACCATGAAAGTGTGAGAAAAGTTATTTTTACTCACCTTTTGCAGACCTCCAATGTGCTCTAAAAATTACGTATGATAAGTATTTGTGCTTCCCTAAAAATTCCTCTCCCGTTTGGTGGCGTTCACTACAACATAATAGGCTTTTAATAACGCACCTTTAATAGCATTTCCGTGTGGAAATGCTATTAAAAGTGATGGGGGACTTTTAATAGCGTTTCCCTAAGGGAAACGCTATCTTAGGTATCACCTAAGATAGCGTTTCCGTGTGGAACCGCTATTAAAAGTGTCACTTAGGAAAAGATAGCGGTTCCACACGGAAACGCTATCTTAGGTCTTTAGAGTAACATTAGCGCGCGCTCGGCCTAGCTTCCCTCTGTTTCTTCCTCATTTTCATTCTACTGTTTCCTTCCCTCTGCATGCCATCTCTTTTTTCTTCCCTTACCTTCGCCATTGCTCGCCGCCGCTGCTACTCCGAAAGAGAAAGAACCCACTCGAACCCAAACCCCTGTGCTTGCTCCCTCACCGCCACGCGCGAGTTCTCTCCATACCCGCCGCTGCTCCTTTTGCCACCGCGAGTTCTCTCCATACCCCCATCGGTTATAGAAGAGCCATCAACATCTTTATATCTCCTAAAAGCGTAAGCAATAATGGGAAGGCCCAAGATAGGTTTTTATATCTCTAACACATCTTTAAACATCAGCTGTGCACTAAAAGTTGAGTTATTTGTTAATGTTTACAGTCTTCTCATTTTATCTATGGATTGCTCTTACGTTCTTGCTTGGATAGTGAACCTGGGCTTGAGACATACCCGACATTGGCCAAGCAGCTTTTGGCAATCTTTGGACGTATTGCGATTTGATAAGTCTTCCTGCTAATCTTTACTCATATTTGATTATTTGTATTTTAGAGCATTAGTCCTGTAACCTCTTTTGCGTTCTTTTTCATTTTCTTTGTGGATGCAGATAATATTATACTCGAGAATTATATGTAAGTATACCTTTACTCGAGATATTCCTTCGGAGTCTTATTGTTATTTGCCACACCAAAAGAGTGTAAGGCTAAAATCCTGAAAGGGTACCAATTTGGGTTCAACAGTTTCTTATCAACTGCCAAGTTTTCCTATGAGTTAGAGACTAATGTGATGATTGTAAACATTTTTTTTATGATTATATTGTCATTATTTTAATATTAGATTACAATAAACCTCAATATGATAACCGATGATAAAAGACATATAGATTCTCGCAATGGTGAACTTCTCTGCAAGATGTGGATGACTTTCTGAAATGGTTTTGCTTAGGGAAGAATGGTGGTCAGACCCCTCTTCTTAGTTTTTAGAGCAGGACATATTGTATATGCTGATAAAAATCTTACAAGATGTATGCACGCACTCATTAATGAAATTTAAGCATATAGAAATTTGTCAGAAAAATCCAGTCCTGGAAGCTAGATGTTATTGATCTCTTAAAATTTTTATATGTCAGAAAGTCCTCTGACCGTCTTCTTATTTCCAAATCTCCACCAGATTTTTTCTATAGTCTCATTTACCCCCTGTAATTTTTCAGAAAAGTATTAGCACCACCATTTTTAATCAGGATACATAAGATGAGACCATAAGAAATATCATTATAACATGCGAATGCTTTGGTTAGAATCACATGTAAAACATAATGTAAAATGGTTATTTGGTCAATGCTGGACTTATTCCTTCCAAATTAGTGAACATTTTGAGATTAAATTCCCTTTACTGCTGTAAGATGCTTTGTTGTTCACATGGACTATGTGGTAGCATTTCATATTCAAGTGGGAGACAGTGACCCCTAATAAAGTTGGTTTTATTTCAATTTTTAATCATGAAATTTTTTATTGTGGGAATTGAGTATTTAAGTTTCTAATTCCTATTTTATTGCATACATGCTGACTAATACTATTTCATACAACTTACCACCATTTCCTTAGGTATGTTTGTAAGTTGAGAGAAGTGGAGGAAGCAATAAAAAAAAAATTGAATGGGAGAGAATAGAACAGGATGGGAGGTTAAATAATCAATTTTCTTCCCCATGTTTGGATTTTAAATTTCTCCAAAATCCTACAAATTTGGAAAACTTTAAATGATAATCTCTCATTTTCTTTCACTCATTTAAAAAACCTCCCAAACAAGGGGAAAGTTTATCCCCCTCCTTTTCCTCCCTTCTCTATGCAACCGCTATCTCAATATAATCCTTGATATATATCTGTCTAACTTTATAGTAATCATTTTTGTTGAGGATTACTGTGAAGAAGTTCTCAAGTAGGAAAGGCATCACGGCCGTGACGGCCAGGTCCAAGTAATGCGAGTCACGGCCGTGATGGCCATCACGGCCAGGCCGTGACGGTCTCTGCTTCTGGTTGCTCTGCGAAATTCCAGTCTCTCGCGAGGCGAGCCTATGCTCGCGTCGCGAGCCCTCTGTTATGGCCGTGAAGAATTTCACGGCTGGGCCGTGATGTGCTCTGACTTGTGGTGGTTTTGGGTCACGGCCGTGATGGATATCACGGTCAGGCCGTGACAGACTCTGACTTCAGCCTTTCTTCCTTTAATCTGTATACATTGCATGTAGACCTCAACCACTCTAAACTCAAAGTAAATATGTTTAATAAATATTTTTGTAGATCGGAAAAGCATGGATCGGAAATGGATGTCTGCCAATCGTTTAACGAAGGAGTATGAGGATGGGGTGAAAGAGTTCATTAGTTTTGCAGTTCGGCATGCGAAAAACCCTAATACAATCATATGTCCTTGTTTAGATTGTTGTTATGCAAGGCGAGTTAGTGCAGCCGATTTGGAAGAACATTTAGTGTGTAATGGAATCGATCAAAGTTATACATGTTGGACAAAACATGGTGAGACAAGAGCTGAGTCTAGTGAAATGAGGAATCGTGTGAGATATTCATCATACGATACCGACACAAATACTTATGAGGGCGATCATTTTGAAGACATTGCAAATGCTTGTTGAAGAGGATCTTGGGATTGTCCACAAATGTTTGGGAGGTTGGTAAGTGATGCAGAGCAACCATTGTATGATGGATGTACTAAATTCCACAAGATTGTCGGCGATGTTAAAGTTGTATAACTTGAAATCGGGCAACGGATGGACTGATAAGAGCTTTACGGACTTACTCACACTATTGAAAGACATGTTGCCAGATGATAATGTGCTTCCTAGTCGGACATACGAGGCTAAACAAATGTTACGCTCTATTGGCATGAGCTACGAGAGGATACATGCTTGTCCTAACGATTGCATTTTATTTCGAATGAATATGCATCGTTACGAGATGTGTCCTAAATGTAATGCCTCACGATATAAGAAGAAAGAATCAGATCCAGAGAAGGTTGTGTGGTATTTTCCCATAATACCCAGATTTAGGCGCATGTACCGTAGTTCTGAAGATTCAAAGCACTTGACATGGCATGAGGATGAAAGGATCAAAGATGGCAAGCTGCGGCACCCGGCAGATTCTCCGCAATGGAAGAAATTTGATCAAGAAAATCCAGATTTTGGGCAAGATTCAAGAAACCTACGACTTGCATTGGCTACTGACGGATTTAACCCGCATGGTGTTCAAAGTAGCTCTCACATTACATGGCCTGTGATTTTGGTGATTTACAACCTATCCCCATGGCTATGCATGAAGCGCAAATTTATGATGTTATCTATGTTAATTTCTGGGCCCAAACAACCAGGAAATGATATAGACGTCTATTTGACTCCTTTGATTGAAGACTTGAAACAACTGTGGGAGACAGGTGTGGAGGTGTATGATGGGTATAAGGAAGAAAGTTTCAATTTGAGAGCTATGTTGTTTGGGACAATTAATGATTTTCCAGCCTACGGTAATCTGTCAGGATATAGCATCAAGGGTCGGTGTGCATGCCCTATATGTGAAGAGGGTGCAGTTGGATGCGGTTAGAACATTGTAAGAAGAATGTCTTTCTTGGGCATCGTAGATTTTTGCATCCAAGTCATCATTACCGGTGGTGGAGAAAGGCGTTCAATGGGAACTCGGAAGAAGGTAGAGCGCCTTCACCTTTGACGGGTGATCAACTTTTTGAAAAGGTAAAGGATTTGAATATCCAATTCGGTAAACCTTTTGCGAGAGATATTGTCACAAGAGGGTGGAAGAAAAGGTCGATTTTCTTTGAGTTGCCATATTGGAAATCATTATATGTAAGACATTTCCTCGATGTGATGTACGTTGAAAAAATATCCGTGATAGTGTCATTGGTACGTTACTCAATGTGCCAGGGAAGACTAAAGATGGCATCAATGCAAGGTTGGACTTGGTTAGTATGGGAATAAGAAGAGAATTGGGACCGACGAAGAAGGGTAAAAGTACATATCTTCCTCCGGCTGCTTACACTCTATCTAGAAAAGAAAAAACTTTTTTTTGTAAGTTTCTTGAAGGAGTTAAGGTTCCGGAAGGGTACTCTTCAAACATTAGGAACCTCGTATCGATGAAAGATCTCAAGTTAAAAGGTCTAAAGTCCCACGATTGTCATGTTCTCATGGAGCAGTTGATACCCATTGGTATACGGTCTATTTTACCTAACAAAGTGCGGGGGCCTTAACTAAACTCTGTTTCTTCTTCAAGGCAATTTGCAGCAAAGTGATTGACCACGGGAAGTTGCCATCATTGCAAAGAGAAATTGTTGTGACTTTATGCGAGCTTGAGATGTACTTTCCACCTTCATTCTTTGACATAATGGTTCATCTAACCATTCACCTTGTTAGAGAGACACAACTGTGTGGGCCAGCTTATATGAGATGGATGTACCCGATTGAGCGTTATATGAAGATATTAAAAGGGTATGTGAAAAATCGATCACGACCGAGAAGGTTGTATTGTTGAACGGTATATTGTCGAAGAAGCTGTTGAATTCTGTACCGAATACCTATCCAATGCTGAATCTATAGGGCTGCCAAAGTCTCGTCACACATGGAGAATGATGGGGCAAGGAAATTCTTGGAAATGAAATAGTGACTATAACAAGGACAGAATGGGAGCAAGCACACTTATATGTTCTGCACAATGCCGATGAGGTTGAGCCATATGTTGAAAAACACAAGGACATGCTTAAGAGTTTGTATCCAAATAAGAATCAAAATTGGCTAACTAGAGAACACAATCGTTGTTTTATAACGTGGCTAAGAGATCACATTTATGCAGAGTTGATTGAAAATGATACTTGATTTCAAATAGATTGAGATGGTTAGCCAAAGGTCCAAGTTTGCATGTGTTCTCTTACCACGGTTATCAAATTAATGGGTACACATTCTATACAAAAGAACAAGATGGTCGGAGTACAATGCAAAAACAGTGGTGTGACTCTAGTAGCTCGATCGATGCATATCTCAAGTGCCAAAGACAGAAACCCGATATATGCAAATATGTCATACTTCGGCGTCATTGAACGCATATGGGAGTTGGATTACACAAAGTTTAAGGTTGGTGTGTTTGGTTGCAAGTGGGTTGACAATAATAACGGTGTTCAGATTGATGAGTCAAGGTTCATGCAGGTGGATCTTAATAGGGTGGGGTATAAAGATGAGCCTTTTATATTAGCATCTCAAGCTCAACAAGTGTTCTATGTCACTGATCCAGCTGATATGAAAAGGTCCATTGTTCTTTTGACTAACAAAATAATTACTAATGTTGATGATCAAGACCATCGAGATGTTGATATTGAAGATGATCCTTTCGTCGGGACATTACAATCACTTAAGATTGATCCAACTAGGGATGATGGTATGTATATGAGAGATGATCATGATGAGGGGCTTTTGGTCAATCCACCATTTCGTACTAATAAAGGACAAACAAATCTCAATCAAATGAAGAAAAGAAAAAGGTTGACTTAAACATGTATGTAGTGTTTGTGTTTAAATGAACTTTCGATCCTTTTATATTATAGTTAGCATCTTAGGTAATGCTAGTGTTGATTTTGTTATTCATAGTTGTTTTATATTTTGCATCAATTAATGTTATATTAATGTCCATTGATGTTTTACTTGTATCTAATATTTTTGTAGGTAAATGGCATCTTCAAGTAATTCTAGTGATGCCAAAGCGGCGAGACGTGGGCCAACTGATTATGAAGGCGGTCATCCGCGCTAGGAGTAAAGGACAAAAATTTGATGTAATTTACTTACTAATCTAAGGATTTCATAATGTTGTTTGATATCTAGATTTAATTACTTTATTATTTTTATTAGGTTGAATGGAATTCTTTGGACCAACCTATTCGTGCTAATGGTAAAATATTGAAGAGTTACATTGGGGCCGTTGTTCGGCAAACGGTCCCAATTATTTGTTCTAATTGGAAGGATGAAGCTTTGGATGGTTTCAAAGAGAGCATATGGGCTGATGTACAGGTAATTGTTAAAATTTATAAATTATATTGTAAACTATGTAAACATACTTACTTTGACACGTTGTTTATATTATTTTTAAGATGTCTTTTAATGTTGATGAATCTAGGAAAAAATTTGTACTTCAGGAAGCTGGTAACCTACATAGGGCATTCAGAACTAGATTGACCAAACAATTTCTAAGAGATGCCAACGGGAATATCAATGAGGAGCCTCCATCACAATATCCACACATATCAAGGGATGAGTGGACAGATTTTATAGCAATACGCACAGGAGATGCTCAATTCCTGGTATGTTTAATATCACGTTAGTCCTTATAATTTTATAGCAATACGTACATATGACATTAACCATGTATTAATATTACTTATATGTGTCTGAATAGAAATTAAGCAATGAAAATCGCAACAGGGCGTTAGATCCTGCATGCCCTTACAAAGCATCACGTAAGGGGTATGCTGACATTGAGGATGAATTGGTATGTATATATATATATATATATATATATATATTTAACTGCATTTGTGGTAAATATGACTTTTAAACTGTTTGGTTAATTTATATTATCTCAATATACAGATACAGGAGGCGGGGCCAGAAGTTAAGAAAATTAAACGCCATATTGTGTGGAGGAAAGCCCGCGAGAACAAGGCGGGTGTAATTGACAACAAAAATACGCAGACCGTGTGGAATAAATGTGTTAGTAGACTAACGATTACATTATCAATTGTTATTTTCATATGATAATATATAATAATTTTAACATTTGCATTTCACCAATAACTATGTGTCGGGAGGAGAGGAATCACGGTC
Organism: Sophora flavescens; assembly: GCA_030762895.1. Classification (NCBI taxonomy): domain Eukaryota; kingdom Viridiplantae; phylum Streptophyta; class Magnoliopsida; order Fabales; family Fabaceae; genus Sophora; species Sophora flavescens. The sequence goes on from CM061068.1 coordinate 158,595,474, forward strand.
TGCGGTAGAGGAGAGATAGAAGACTTTGGTCGCAGGATATTCTTGCCAAAGCCATAGGTGTGCCGAGAGAACCCTGGGCGTGTTAGGGGTGTGGGTTTCGGCGTCTCACAAAAGATTACTTCCCACCCGAAGGTCGTGCAAGAAATAACTCGGAACGAAAAAGTGGGAGACATTGGTGTCTCAACTCTCCGATAGATTGAACATTTTGGAAGAAAAGCTGAAACAAAAGGATGATGAGGAGAGGCAGGCTAATTTCACAGCCCAAGCAAGCGTCAAAGATAGTTGCACTCTACCATCTTCCAAAGAGGCTTCCGAGAGGTAATGCATGCCTTTTTTTTTTACTAGTATTGCATTCGCGATTAAATACATTCAATTGGATGCCTTAATTCACAGACTTATTAATCTATCATTGGATTAGGGCGTCAACTCATGTCGACTATATTTATCGACCCCAAACTATCGTATGGTTGCTATGGGTAAAGTATACAATGAGCCGGGTGTTACACCGCACTTTGGACCAGTACCCCTTAACCATGTGAAAGTTGGAGTTGATGTTGCAACCGAGGGGATGCGCCATTGCCGGTACCTATCGTTGATGCGGATGTGATGACAGTAGGAGATGCAATAGGTACTTATGTGGCATGGCCAATTGATCTCGTGGTTGTAATTAATATGGTATGTAATTGCATTTTTCCACCTTTTCATATACGGCATATATGCATTACATTAGTTGATCACTAAGCGGCATATTGAAATGCAAAATTTCCAGGCACCCGCAAAAGCTAAAGGCAAGGGCAGAGTGTCCGGATATACAAAGGAGTCAATTACAACCCCAGAAAATAAAGGAGGCAACTCGAGGCCAACCCACCTACACTGGTTCAACTACAACTTCTCCGGAATATTTGAATTTCCTTAAAATACATGAACGAAAGAATATGAAAAATGCTGACCAATTGTACGTAGAGATGGAACAAAATATTTTTGGTCACCATTTCATTGAGATGCTCAATCTTGAAAATATCGGAGAAGTTGTAAATCATGAATGGGTATCTCGCCTCCGTTATTTCCGCATATATCGGGTAATAAATCAGGTTTAAAGTGTACAATATTTTTTAGTCTTTCCATTTAAATATTGATGTCATTGGTGTAATCCATTTTTATATTTTAATTGAAGGTATTTGTATGAAGAATTGTTGCTTCCAAAGGAAATAACGAGGAGGTTTCTGTTCTTGTCCCCACACCAAACAAATACATACGGCTACTTCGGGAGGGATTCACGAGACAACGTATCTAGTGACCGGTTTGCAACTAAAGAAAGAGAATATCAGCCCTTGTTTTTAGCGCAGTGCAATGTTGGGTGAGTCGCTTATCCTTTAGGACTTAATTCACAATAATGAATTACATAAAAGTTGAGGTGCTTAGGATTTGTTATCTCAACATTTTTGTAGGAATCATTGGGTCTTGTCTTGCGATAAATATTGTTGAAGAGATTATTTACTATCTGGATCCCTTGTATGTTGATCCTAGGGATCGCCCTGAATTAAAGAATGCATTCGATACGTAAGCATGTTTTTATATTTCTGATTTTCTATGATTCCGTTCGATACGTGAGCATGCGTGTGTTTGTGATGATTGAAAATATGTTTCTTAATGAAGTCTGTTTGATTTTGTGATTAGTGGTTTGCAAGTTTATCGCGCAAATATCGGAGCTAAGGTGCCGCGTTTAAAGGCAACCAACATTAAATGGATTCGATACAGGTATATTTGCAAAAACTTAATGCGCAATTAGATAAAAAAACTATATTGATTTACTATTTTATTTTTATAGTGCCCAAGACAACCCAATGAAGCAGATTGTGGGTACTATGTCATGCGTTTCATGAAGGAGACTATCTTGCAGAACCAAGTTAAAATACCAATGGCGGTATGTTGTTTACTTAGCTTTTAACTCGTGACTGTTCAAATGTTTTAGCAATTGTAACTTAATTTATTTAATTTTTATGTCGCAAGTACTTCCACGACTTCAAATGCTCCACATATTCCCTTTGCTCAACTATCCAAGTCAAGGAAGAGTGGTGTCGCTATATTGTTGAAAAGTTCGTTTGATTATGTCAAATTGATCACGATGAGTTGCAGAAATACTCATTGGTATGTGAATAATGCTTTATATTTATCAACCCCAAACTATCTATGTATTTGTTTTTCCTTGGTACATGCCTTCGAGTTGATGTGCATTGCTAGGAGAAAATAAGTTCAAACTTATTATTTTTGTTACACTTTGTTAATGCTTGATTTGAATTCTGTTTCTTGCTACGGTAGTATTTACCTAATTAGTCCTGCTTTGTATCCCAATGTAACAAAGTTAGTCTTTGTGGTGGAAATGCAGTATGTATGCTCTGAGTCTTTGGATCACATTTCGACACATTACTTTGGTGTTGTCTTGGTCTCATGAAAAACAAACAGAAGCTGTAAATGTAGATTAATTGTAGATGTATGTTGGTTTTCTGATTTTGGTTTCTTAAGGATTGAGATCTGGTATAGTTGCTGCACTTTGATTTTGTCTTACTCGTGTGAATTTGAATACTTTAGAAACAGAGTGGTGTACTTATATCTGGTTATATATATATATATATATATATAGTTGCTGTATAGAGTGTTGCACTTTGATTGTATAGTTACTGGTTTGCTGCAAAACACATGCAGTGCTGCATTGAACACTTATATTTTGAACATATTTTGAACAATTGTGTTGACTGCAACAATTGTGGTTTTTTTGTGTAAATATGCAGGAATAATGGATGTAAAAGTTAAGAAATAAAATTAAAAAAAAAAAGGGCTTTAGATAGCGTTTCCTTGTACAAACGCTATCTAAAGTCAGACTTTAGATAGCGTTTGTATAAGGAAACGCTATCTAAAGTCAGACTTTAGATAGTGTTTCCTTATACAAACGCTATCTAAAGTCACCTATTAATAGCAGTTCCTAAATGCTATCTTTGCTAACGAGTTTTAATAGCGGTAGAATAGATAGCGGTTACAAACGCTATTAAAAGGCATACGGAAACGCTATCTAAAGTCTAATCTGTTGTAGTGGTTCTTGGATCTGTGTTGTCACTGTTGTACTGCCAAAGAAAGGAAATATCTTTCTCTCGCTGTACTGTGCGGCGCTCCTCTAAGCTTTGTGCTGTGCGGCGCAGTGCCCACGTTCCCAAACGAAACCCCCCAGGCCCCTGACGCGTTTTCTCTTTCTTTTTTTTCATTAGATATATATATATATATATATATATATATATATATATATATATATATATATATATATATTAAACCCATGTGAATAAAAGCGAAAAATCCAAAAGCGAAAAAAGGCCCCTGCACTGCTGCACGCCACTTTATATATATATATATATATATATATATATATATATATATATATATATATATATATTACATTCTTTAAAATAATTAAGTAATTTCAATAAATCATCGTACTATTAAATTTTTTACACTAAACCTCTTAATTATATTTTATACATTTTAATAACTTAATATTATTATTATTTATTTATTTTCAAATTAATTATGTTAGAATTTTAGGATGTTACATTTTATCCCATCCTTAAAGAATTTCGTCCCCGAAATTCATCTCATACACACGCACTTATTGTAACATATGTCATATTCAAAACTAAAAGGTTATCATACCTTAGACAATAAAATCTAGGTATTGGCGTATATACGATGTCCTCCTCCATCTCCCAAGTGGCTTCCTCGGGAGTCAATCCGTCCCATAACACTTTCACCAATGGAATCGCCTTGTTCCTTAGAGTCTTAGGGCTCTTGTCCAGGATTTGACTAGGCTTTGGCTTATAGATCAAATTGTCCTTCAATTGTATGGACTCAGGAGCTATCACATGAGATTCATCAGGCACATATTTTCTGAGTTGCGACACATGGAAAACATCATGAAGGTTCGCCAACTGTGGCAGAAGAGCCAATTGATAAGCAACAGGCCCGACTCTCTTAAGGATTTGGAAAGGTCCCATGGAACGAGGATTTAGCTTGTGGACTTTCATCGACCTCCCTACCCCCGTCTTAGGAGTGACTCTCAAAAATACATGCTCACTTTCCTGGAATTCTAGAGGCTTTATCCTTTTGTCGGCATAGCTCTTTTGTCTACCTTGCGCCGTGCGCATCCTCTCCCTAATTATTTTGATTCTCTCAGAGGTTTCCTGAACCAATTCGGGTCCTATCAAGGTTTTCTCACCTACCTCACACCAACATAAAGGGTACCTACACTTCCTCCCATATAGGGCCTCATAGGGTGTCATGCCTATACTAGCGTGATAACTATTGTTATACGCAAACTCAATGAGAGGTAGGAACTTATCACAACTCCCTCCTTCATCCAAGACACATGCCCTAAGCATGTCCTCAAGGGTCTGAATGGTCCGCTCTGACTGACCATTCGTTTGGGGATGATTGGCCGTGCTAAGGTTCAACTTAGTCCCAAAGGCTTGCTGAAAAGCTTTCCAAAATCTAGAGGTAAACCTCGGGTCTCTATCCGACACTATAGATGTGGGTATCCCATGAAGCTTGACTATTTCCTTGATATAGAGATATGCCAACTTGTCTAAACTATAGGTTGCCTTAATTGGCAAGAAGTGGGCAAACTTGGTCAACCTATCCACTATCACCCAAATGGCGTCTAAGCCCAAATGCGTCTTAGGTAACCCCATCACAAAGTCCATAGAAATTCTCTCCCACTTCCATTCTGGAATCTCCAAGGACTGCAACAATCCCGAAGGCTTCTGATGTTCTATCTTAACCTTTTGGCACACTAAACACCTAGTTACGAAGCTAGCCACATCATTTTTTATTCCTGGCCACCAATACATCCTCTTAAGGTCTTGGTACATCTTAGTTATTCCAGGATGTATGGTAAACTTCCCCTTATGAGCTTCCTATAATATCTTCTCTCTAAGGCTCCCCTCCTTAGGAACAACGATCCTATTCTTAAACTTCACTAGCCCATCAACTGACAACTCATAACCCCCTTGTCCCAACCGAGACTGCAACTCCTGGTCTAAAAGTTGTTCCGGCCTAACCTCATCTCTAAGGTCACTATTAATTTCCAACCTATTCAGCTTCAAACTTAAGGCATTTAAGGACACATCCAACACTTCCAGATTCATGTCCCTAAACTCTTCCATGAGGTTCAGCTCTTGCACCATCAAGATTGGCACGTGTAGGGACTTCCTACTCAAAGCATCTGCCACCACATTGCCTTTTCCTGGATGGTACTTCAACTCGAAGTCATAGTCCTTAAGGAACTCCATCCACCTTCGTTGTCTCATGTTCAACTCCTTCAGGTTGAACAGATATTTAAGGCTTTTATGGTCACTAAAAACTTCAAACCTTGCCCCGTAAAGGTAATGCCTCCAAATCTTAAGGGCAAAAACCACGGCTGCTAGCTCTAAGTCATGGGTAGGATAATCCCCTTCATGCGGCCTAAGCTGCCTAGAAGCATAAGCTACCACCTTGCCCTCCTGCATCAAGACACATCCCAAGCCATTCTTAGATGCGTCGCAGTATACCACAAAACTCACTGAGGGGTCCGGTACAGTTAAGACTGGTGATGACACCAATCTCCTCTTAAGCTCTTGGAACCCGTCCTCACACTCCTGGTCCCACATAAAAGGTTTCCCTTTCCTAGTCAATCGGGTCAAAGGTAAGGCTACTCTAGAGAATCCCTCTATGAACTTCCTATAGTATCCAGCTAAGCCTAAGAAACTTCTTACTTCGGTTACCGTCTTAGGTTGTTCCCATCCCAACACCACATCAACTTTAGAGGAATCAACCGCTACACCATCCTTTGAGATGGTGTGTCCTAAAAACTTTACCTCGTCTAGCCAAAACTCACTCTTCTCCGGTTTAGCATAAAGACGCTCGTCCCTCAAGATCTGCAACACCAACCTTAAGTGTTCCCCATGTTCTTCTGGTGTCCTAGAGTATATTAAAATATCATCTATGAACACCACCACAAACCTATCCAAGAAGGTCCTAAGGACCCGATTCATGTAGTCCATGAAAACGGCTGGGGCGTTGGTCACGCCAAAAGACATCACTACATACTCATAGTGCCCATACCTTGTTCTGAAAGTTGTCTTAGGGATGTCCTCACTTCTAACCCTAATATGATGGTATCCCGATCTTAGATCTATTTTGGAAAACACTGACCATCCCTCCAACTGGTCTAAGAGGTCATCTATCCTAGGCAAGGGATTTTTTTTTCTTGATGGTTACCTTATTCAACTGCCTGTAATCAACACACAACCTCATACTCCCATCTTTTTCCTTCACTAGAAGTACTAGTGCTCCCCAAGGTGACACATTAGGCCTAATGAACCCCTTTTGTAACATATCCTCTATCTGTTTCTTGAGCTCGCTCAACTCTAGAGGTGTCATCCTATAGGGTGCTACTGATACAGGTCCACTCCCAGGTACTAGATCTATGGTAAACTCAATCTCTCTATCTAGAGGTAAATTAGAGACATCCTTAGGAAACACTTCTGGGAACTCACACACAATAGACAATGTCGCTATATCACTTTCAGCCTCTATCTTAGCAGAAAAGAGATGTATATATCCCTGAGCTCCCTCAACTAAGCACTTATGACATGAGGCAGTAGAGATAAGATGTTTTGTCCTAGGAGAGTTAACAGACATGGACCGTAGAATGAAAGAAATAGTTTGACTAGCACAACCGATAATAGTATTGTTACGAGACAACCAGTCCATGCCCAAAATAATATCTAGACCACACATAGGTAAACATATCAAATCAACAATATAAGTCAGGTCTTGAAACAATAAGGGACATTGCAGGCAGACAGAAGAAGTAATCAATCTATCTTTAGCAGGAGTAGAAACACACAAATCATATGATATTTTAGTAACTGGTAACTCTAAGAATTGAGCACATTTAAATGAAATGAATGAATGTGTTGCTCCCGAATCGAACAATAGAGTAACTTTCCTCCTGTACGAGTTGAAGAAATTCAGTCTCCTACGGATTCTAAGATGCCTCGGAATAATAGCAGGTCATTCTTCATGAATTCGAAAAGTCCCACATGCTAAGGGTCCTAGGTAGCCACCACTCCATCAGTGATTGGCCTCCATTCCCCTACAGTTGACGGAGAGTCTCCGTCTGCCCCTGGGTAGCTCTGATCATACAAACCAAAGCCTCTGCAAGTGCAATGTTCGTCCCCCGCCTATTAGTCCTATAAATCCGCTCACTACCAATGAAATACTGGGTTGATCAGGTCCAATATCCCAAGGAATAGCATGCAACATTTATAACTCTAACAAGCATCCTATGCACCCAAGTTTTGTTTTATAAAAGCCCCAATGCCACAGTCCGATTTAGAATCGAACTGCTCTGATACCATAAATGTAACGCCCTTTTGTCACATTAGTAATCCCAAGATAAAATCAATAAAAATCATTTTTAAAATTTAATTAAAACATATATCTCATAAATAAAAAATTAAAAAAAAATATTTAGAGTCTGGAAATACCTCATATTAAATAATATAGTAATAAAATATCCATGTAATGAATACAAATATAAATGAAAAATCACAAGCCACAAAACCGGGCGTCTACTAACAAACCCAATGGTAAATAAATAGATGTGTCTAGCCATATACGGCTCCTTATTTAAGAAAAAACTAACCAAGCTAGGAATAATAACTAAGAAAATTCACTGGGTCTTCAATCCTCTCTAGTCCCAGTGATGTCGTCCTCGTGCTCTGAAAACAACACTTTTAATGAGATATAATCCCAGTGAATAAAAATAATCGTTTGATGAAAAGGTTCCCAAATAATGTTGTTTTCAGTCGGCGCGGTAACCGAAAAAACATTCATGATACCCGCTAATTTTTAAAATATCGAATATAATAAACCTCCAAAATAATAAATATATATAAATAAAAATTAATGTCAAGCATTTAAAGTACCAACTCATAAGCTCAGCAACGGTCACATCTCATTGCATTTAATCACATTCACCATGCAAACTCTACACAATGCAACTCCACGAACATGACTCGGTGATTCCCAGAATCACTTAACTTGACTGTTTGGTTCCCAGAACCGGTGTGAATCCCAGATTCACTAAGGTCTATGAGCTCATATCCATGCAATGGCGTCCCACTGCCTTCCCCATCCCAGATGGGGGTATCTAATATCCCATCCCAGATGTGGATATTTTCAATAAATTGATATCTCATACCAGATGGTGATATCTCTCATCCTATTCCCGGAATAGAATGTACAACCGTCACCCCTTCCCGGAAGGTGATGACCAACTCATATGTACCATACAATATGTCATCCCAGATGACTACCAAATATTTTCTCAAACCCCATGCATCAATCACCATAACAGATTTCAAAATACAAAAACCATAACACAATACTATTTAATATAATATATGTTTGTTTAATATAATATATGTTTGTTATAGGGTCAATGTTCTCAACGTACAGGCAGCGCTTCATGTCTATATTTATATATATTCAGATAGATAGAATAAATTGGAATATAAATATAGAGAAAGAAAAACCAAGGAATGCATATGTTATGCCACTGAGATTTTCCAATTTCCAAGTAGAGAACAAAACATCTGACCTGAACAATGGACACAAATTCAGTATCGGGAATCACGTATAACAATCATTATTCTCTTATAACATCGCCTTATTCAGTATATGATACATGTATAACATCGCTTTAATCTGAAAATATTCTTTTATAAATAATCAATCATTAAAGAGGGAGATATTTTAAGAGTCTCAAATCAAGGACCAAGAACCCTAAAATATTTTACTATTTCCAAAAGACAAAGTTACATGTGGAAGCATCAAATTATATGTACCATGAAAGTGTGAGAAAAGTTATTTTTACTCACCTTTTGCAGACCTCCAATGTGCTCTAAAAATTACGTATAATAAGTATTTGTGCTTCCCTAAAAATTCCTCTCCCGTTTGGTGGCGTTCTTGGATCTGTGTTGTCACGGTTGTACTGCCAAAGAAAGGAAATATCTTTCTCTCGCTGGACTGTGCGGCGCTCCTCTAAGCTTTGTGCTGTGCGGCGCAGTGCCAACGTTCCCAAACGAAACCCCCCAGGCCCCTGACGCGTTTTCTCTTTCTTTTTTTCATTATATATATATATATATATATATATATATATATATATATATATATATTTTAAACCTATGTGAATAAAAGCGAAAAATCCAACAGCGAAAAAAGGCCCCTGCATCGCTGCACGCCACTTTCTTATATATATATATATATATATATATATATATATATATATATATATATATATATATATATATATATATATATATATTACATTCTTCAAAATAATTAAGTAATTTAAATAAATCCTCGTACTATTAAATTTTTTACATTAAATCTCTTAATTATATTTTATTTGTACTATACATTTTAATAACTTATTATTATTATTATTATTATTATTATTTATTTTTTTCAAATTAATTATGTTAGAATTTTAGGATTTTACATTAGGTCCTTGCATATTAAATTTTGTGAATTTTCGTTGAGTTTTGACCTTCCTATGACACTATATATGATAAACAGTGCTTGATGGAAATTTCTGGGCATAATCCGAATTTTATTTGATTTTTCTGTATTGTTTGGTGCTAGTTTTTGACAAAATAAAAATACTTCAATGATATTTATATGTCAAGGATCTACATATTAATTTTTAGGGAAAACCGAGTTCGTTTGACAGGGTGGAAAAATCGTTACTTTTAATAACTCAGTAATTGACAGATTTTGAACTTTTTGTGCACGTTTTCGGTTTTGAATTTACTTGAGGACTGGATAAGTTGTTTATGAGTTATAAAATTTATTTTTAGAGTATTAACATGTTATATGAGGACCTATAAATTATCTAAAATTTTATTAACCATGGAGATATTTTTAAAATTTCGTGGAAGTTACTATTGGATATGCTTGTTTATGTTGTTCATGCATTTTGATGATGATGGGAAGTTACTATTGTAGTATTTGTTATGAGATTGAGATATTCAATTGTACATGAGCAAGTGAAAGTATTGTGTACTGGATTGAGTTGATAATTTTATTGGTAAGTTATATTATATGATTGTGATAAATGCTATTGGATGTGCCAGATTGACAAGAAAATGAGGTAAATTATTTAGTTTTCTCATGGTTGAAATATTACTATTAGAATTATTGCTAAAGTGCTTCTCGTAGAGTAGGTTCATATATATTGTTAGAGAATGTCCTAAATGAAATGTCTAATGTGAGATTAAGGTGTTAAACTGCTATGATATTTTATATACTCAAAATACCGAGTAATGAAATAAGTTGATTATATTATTGATGAATGCTAAATATGTATATGTTGACTATGAGATTGTTAAATATGCTTGTTTGTAATGAATGATTGAGGTATGCGGTTGAAACTTATGGAAAGTACTTGATGGAATGGATTGTCAAATGATGATTATGAATCTTTAGGTAGGCCAACTGGGGAGCGGGAGGCTCCGGTATATAAATATCACCGTCGGGGATGAGGTGAACTCGTTAGATACCCCGGACGTTGAGGAGGGATGTTGATGTATGCCGGAGGGTGCGGTATCTCCAGGGTACGAAATTAAAACCGTCGGGGTGGGGCACCTTGAGTTAACAACCCCAAGTGGACCCAAAGATTCGATGTATATGACATGATTTGTATCACCTTTTGAGAAAGGTGTGGATTTGAGAAAAGAATGTAGTGCAAGCCATTCCACAAGTACTCTCTCGAGGGACAAGATGTCCAAACCGTATATTGTTAGTTTATGAGACATTTTCCATACGTAAAGACGTTTAAGATGTGTAGATTGAGAATGATTATCTACTTATTTGATCTAGTGTTTGCCTAATTGTGTGACTTTATGTGATTTCGTGTGTTTGGGGGAAACTCCCTCACTGAGTCAGTGGACTCACCCCACGTTTAACATTTCAGATGCAGGTATCTGTGAGGTTGCGGAAGCCTTGGATACCATGTGGACAACTTTTAATGGGTCGATGCCCATAGTTTAAGTATATATAGCTTTTAACAGGACTTTGTAATTTATGCTATTTAGTTACTCTGATGTATTATATTTATTATGTTGTAATTAATGAATGTACTTGTTTTCTTTGGATGAAACGAATTTTTGTATGCATATGAGGCTGCGAAGAGGAAACAAGGACTTTCCTTTTCGACCGATCATGGCTACGAAATTTGGGTCATGACAAAAAGCTATCTTTTTCTGATCATTCATGAACCTAGTATCTATTTCTTCGATAATACATTTTTTTTGTGTTGTGCTGGCCCAAGATATTTGATTAATTGACTAGTAGATTCCGTTGTCTATGATGATGAAAGAGAGCCTATCCCTGTTCAAAGGACAACTGACAGTTTGTTCTATATCATAGTGACTCATTCCTTGATTAATAGATTGACTCTGTGCTGCAGAACTCCTGTGTTTGAAGAATCAGTTTCTGAAAACCTCCCTAATCTGTATCAATTTGTGTCTGAGAAATTTGCATCATTTCATTTGCTCCATTTCCAACACTTTTCATGTGTTAAGAAATTCTGTCGCTATTCTTTCTGAAAACCCTGTTTCAAGTTTGGTTATCTCGTCTGAACCAAGCTTATCTGATATTGATGATGAAGACTATGCTCCTGATCATGTGTTTGTGTCTGCTCCACCCCTGATCAACTTCTCTGCAACAACTTCATATGTGATTAATCTGTTTGAAGAAGAAACAAGAAATATGTTAGTTGCATCTTCTGAACCGAATGAGGAAACTATAGTAGAAGAAGTCATGACTGCTAAAATCACTGAAACAAGCCTGGTATCTCTCTCTGGAAATGTGTCTGAAAATGAAACTCAACCTTCTACATGTATCAAACTTCTGCCATGGTACGATAACTACCATGAGGCAATGCTTTCTGCTGAGGAAATGGTTGAAGTTATCCCTATCCAAGAAGGACCAGTGCAACTACCAAAAGAAGTCCCGCAGCTAGACTAGCAAGCAAATCAGCATGAACCAAGAGCTGAATAGAATCCTGAAGTGGTCAGTGATCCTGTAGCCAGAGCTGAACTGCGAGGAATGCACCAAGAAATGCAAAAAGTCGTGACTCTTCTACATAAAATTCTTGAAAAGATGAACTAAATTGTCTTTCAATGATGATCTTATTTCACTCTCTGTTTGATGTTATATCTGTCGCGGTCGAAAATCGAGGAGAAGGGAAAAGGATAACCGTTTTCCTTCCTGAGAATGGAGTCGCCACCAAAGTTTTTTTGTTGGGAAACGTTGGGAAAACCCTTCTTGAAAAGTGACCGGTCTTTATTTTTAAATAGAAATGAATAGGGTTCGGGGGTCTTTTATGTCTAGGAAAGGCATGGGTGATTATCCCCAGGCACCCTAGAGCATCCGTTGTTACGACGGTTACCCTTAGATTGTGCAAATTAAGATTACCCCTTTTTATTAAAAATTCGAAAAAATGAGCCACTAAACTATATAGTTAGAATAGCTCTGACTTTGGGAGACCAACAAGTCGTTACGACTAAATTGATATTTTCTTGATTTTCCTGCAAGGCAGTGTTTGTAATTTTACGTCTTGGCATAAAGAGAATTTTTTAAAAAAAAAAAAGGAATTTTGAGAGATCAAAATGTATAAGTTTAGATTTCTCTGGAATGATTAAAGAATCACTAAGTCGTACGACTAAATTAATTCCATTGAATATTTATTAATCTGAGACGTAAATTATTTTTTAAAAAATTAATAGTTATTTTTTAGTATAAAAAATAAATTTTATTTTATAAAAAGAAGTTGAAGATGCAAGTTGTAGAAACCTAGACATCTCTTGAACGACTGTGGAATCAACAAGTATACACTAAATTGATTCTCCTTTTTTGTTTATTTTATTTTCAAGTAGGTTATCTCATTTTAAAAAGCATCATATTTATTTTCTAGTCTCTAACGTGAATAGAAATTTATTTCAAAAAGAAGTTTTGAAATATCAAGTTGTACAAACTTAGACATCTCTCAAAAGGTTGAGTTTTACAACTACATTGATTCTTTTTTTTTTTATTGAAGGAAATTTTATTTCAAGAAGCGAATCACTTGAAAAAGTATTTTAATGCTCACTTTATATTTTTAATGTAAAGAGAAAATTATTTATTTATTTATTTATTTAATAAAAAGGAAACTTTGGATGATAAACGTGATAGAGAAAAACGCCATTAAAAAAATTTGAGAATCAATAAATTGTACAATTAAATTGATTCATTATTATTAAGAGGTTTTTATTTTGAAGTAAACAAAGAATTTAAACATTTTACATTCTGCTGTCATTTTGTTTTTTAGCCACTGATTGCTTGAATGACATTGAAACCAACAAATCGTTAACATTAAATTAGGCTTCTTTTTATGTGCGCAAGTGAAGCTCATCGTACATTAGAAACGTCACCAAAATTGATTAACAAAAAGCATCAAATACCATTGATTAATATTTGCATGAAACATTTTACAATGAGATAAACAATTATTACTGTGATAATAGCAAAAAAAACAAACGCATATTCAACAACAACAACAAGTCTTATCCCATTAGGTGGGGTCGGTTATATGGATCATACGGCGTCATAATGTTTTATCATGAATCATCTTAATAGTTAAATCATTGGTCTCTAAATCTTTCTTAATAGTTTCTCCTATAGTTTTTCGTGGCTTACCTCTACCTCTATCTATTGGATTGCCCTCCACCAGGAACAAACGCATATTCAAGGCAAGTTTATTTTTTATTTTATTTTTTGCTTTATGATTTTTTTTATCCCAATTCTAAAGAGAATCCAAATAATCAGACACACAATTGTTTCAACTTTCAAGGATAGTTAAATTGCTAGGGTTAAGGTGACGAGATCAAATTCAACCAAATACATATTTATTTACCAAATCAAGCCTAAAGTAAAAAAAACAATCAAATAAAAGACACTTTTTTCATGTGAAATCAAATCAGATTTTTTATTAAACAGGTACATGGATGAGCATAGAATTTCATGAAATGCAGCAGCTGTGCAATAGCATACACACCCAAAAAGAAAGTCTTCCTCCTTTACTCGCATATTCAACCAGGAAAAAGGAATGTTAACATCATTACACCATTTGCAAAAATTGTGCCTTTTCCAATAGCTCACTTTTGCATAGAAAGGAAGGTTATTTTCCTTAATTACATTTACACAAGTCCAGTGTTCAAATTCATTGTCTCATACAAGTCCAAAGTTAGTTCTTAATGTAAAAAAGAAAAATAAGACACAAATAAGTTTTTCAAGTTTCTACATTTATCCATCCTCATGAACCACAAAAGACCACCTTCATAATGCATGAAACAAATTAATTAGCTTCAAATAAAATAACTCAAGCCCTGCTTACAAGTTGATACAGATGACAATAGGACAAAATCAGTTATTAGTACCAGATGATACAACAAAAATTTCCACAGCAATCTCAAGTCACATTTTTATCAAGCGGTTAACATTGCATCCCAGGAACATAACCATTCAGGCATACAAGCTCCTAAAAGATCACATAAATTTACATTACTATTGCAATTCTTCAAAAAGAAATAGAAACAGATACAGATGAATTACCAAACAGGGACTCCAAGAGCAATTGTTAATGTCAAATGCTACAAGCAAACCTCAACCATGAACAAAGACACCCCAAACTCAGAATTTTTGGTGCAAAAAAGTTACACGATTGGGATTCGTGGAGGAGAAGTGAGTTTTGTGTTCTGATAGGAGGGGGCGGCTAGGGTAAGTGAAGAGAAGAGAAGGGGAAAAGAAGAAGGTGTGGGTTGCGGGGCGGGGTCGGGGTCGCGATTGACCCAGTCTGATGATGTGGGTGTGGGCCGTTTCAGGTTGGTGTAGGGATTGGAACATGGAGCATGAACTGGGTCGCGCCTAACCCGTTTTTTGAGTGGTTTTTGGGTTTTTTATTTGGGTTTTAGGGTGTAGTTGGGTTGGGCTGCTTTTTTTTTCTTCTTTTTGAACCTAGTGGGGTTTGGGTCGAAATTGAGCCCAATCTTCTTTTATTTTTTCTTCTCTTCTTTTCCTTCTTTCTTTTCTTCTCCTTGCTTTATTTTCTTGAAAATAATAAAAATAATAATTAGACCAAATAAATATATGACAAAATTTGGTGTTCACAATATCTGATATTGTTTGAGCCGTTTTTGTGGGCTCATTATGATTTTGATATGGTTTTGATATGGTTTGATTGAGTCTTTGGATGGACACATTATGTTGGTTAATTTTATCCTATATCTATGTGTTAGTACAAATTGCTTGTTATTTATCAACTTTTACTTGTATGCTTTCTAGCAAAATGCCTCCCAAAAGTACCAAAGTACTTTCCTTTTTGATAATGCCAAAAGGGGGAGAAATAACACAGAGCTAGGAGAAATAACATGAAGCAACATGGAAAAATAACATAAAGCAATATAGCAACATAAACTGCAAAAGAACGAGAAATGTATGTTAGAATAATGCTTTTTGCAGTGTTAAATATACCATAAGTTTAGGGGGAGTCTTTAAACTTTCTTGGAGACAAAATGCTTTTATTTATTTATTAATATTTTATCATCTTTTGTCTCTGTTGATTGTTCAATATAAAATCTTAGGGAATGTTTGTCATCATCAAAAAGTGGAAGAATGTTAAGTCATAGTCATGCATCTGACTCACACTCATGTGGTCCTTGTGCGTTTTGATGAACTCAAATATTAAGTAATTGATTTTACTTTGAACCATATGAACGTTGCTAATCATCTACTTGAGTTGTGTAGACAAAGTTTTCTATCATAGCAGGACAAGTCAACAAAAGATTATGAAAGAATCAAAAGATTGCATACAAGTGTACGTCTGAAGTATAATGCGTCTGAAGTCTGACTCACTGAAGCCTACATCAATATCTTTCAGACTTGTCAAACTCTGAAGAAGAACAGCAAGCAGCGGTATCAAAGCAAAGCAATCAATGATTGTCATCTTCAATGAAAGCTAAAAGAAAAGGACTTACTCGATCATAAGTAAATGAAAGAATAGAAAGCATCAAGCAATACCCTTATAGAAGATTGTTCATTCTTACTTGACTGACTCTGCTGAAGACCAAAGAAGCATGAAGTCATCAGTCAGAGTAATGATCAAAGTATTCAAGGAATACAAACCCTATCTTCTGAAGTAAGTTGAAAGAAGAAGAAAGATCAAGATTACAGATCATGAAGTCTGACTTCAATGAAGCGTCTATCTCTCTATGCGTCTAAGCTTCTGACAAATTCAACACCACTCTTCTGTCATATTAACGTGCTCGATTCAAGAGATATTCAAACATCCACAAACTTAGAAGATGTGAGATGCAAAAGTCACTTTTGTGATATTGAAGCACACGCCAAGAAGAAAAACTCTCTATGAAGGAATCACTTAATCTATGATTCAAAGTTAAGAGTGATTTTAAATATAGTTAAATAAACTTAAGAGAAGTTTACTAATATATTTCTTATCTTCAATTGAAGTCAGAGAAAGGAAAAAAGACAAAAAGGGCAAAGCTATAGAAAATCATTCCTTATGTTAGCAAAAGAAAAACTACTTTATCTGAGCCTTTCCAAGTGTTACACAAATAAGGAAAGAACACTGCCCAAAGACAGAAAAGCATATCTGCTATACTCAGATGTCAACAAGGAATCTTCAACGTTCTTCAAAGCATTTATTATCAAGTCACAACGACTATTTCTCAAAGAACAAGGTTGAAGACCTTCAAATGCATCTCAACGGATCTTTGTGATCAAGTATAAATAGAAGAAGTAGAAGACCAAGAAAGCAGAGACAACATATACAAGTGATGTGATACAGTGATAAGTAACCAGAGAAATCTTTCATCAACTGAAAAGCTATATTACTCAAAGAAGACTCGTCTTATATATCGATAGCTGAAAGCTCTCATCACTCACTTATCTTCTTCACACTCTGAATATCATTTGAAGAAGGACTCGTCTACAACTCACCAAGTTCCAAGTTCATATCCACTCTGTAACACCCTTCTCGAGTGCTACATGGTATGTGACATTTTAAGGCCGAAAAGTAGGTTAATTAAAATTGGCTATAAAAGAATGGGGTAATTTTTTTTTCTTTTTCTCAAATCTTAAATATAACTACTTTTATTTAAAGGAGTGGAAAATAAAATATTCCATTATGATACTTAAGGTCAAGAGTTCGAAAATCATTTACATAATACCCAACCCGACTCATAAACAGAATCATGGAGATGTACAGACACAACATAAAGATATGGAGATGCGGCTCCTAAAATATAAGATACTTGGAGTCGCAGCTCAATAAACAGCCTCATTAACTCCCAAACATATCCAGCTGGCCAAACTAAAATAGAAAAGACAATCCTCTCTCGTACATCGTGAGGAGGACAAACCCACTGACGAAATCTAGTAGAAACTCTATTTAAGTCCACTGCCGGTGTCGTCACAACAGACACTACTAGAGTCACTACAAAAGTAACTCTCAGACTCAGTCATTTCCCTTCCAAAGGGAAAAATCATAACTTACGAACTACTGACTATCATGCCTATCTCAAGAAAGAAAGGTTAGGCATAACTAAAACCCTAATACCATCACCTTGAACCCTATGAAGTCTGGAAGACGTCCATTAGAATTCCCACCATAACGTTCTCATGCTCGAACCACAATCTCTACGATGCATCTGTCAAGCGACATCTTGACGTCTCGGTCTTCTCAAAAGAATACATAAGACACCAGCCGACATAGGCAATATTAAATAAAGAGGTGAGATTTCCATTTATCTTACACATAAGGTAGATATGCAGTGGAACTTGTATGACTCACAGGTACATAATACAATAGTCATATATTCTTTTTGTCTCCCTTTTATTTCTGCAACCCAAAACTCCAAGAATATACTATACCAAACTCAGCGGTAAGCTTATCAAGCATACCGGACACGGTTTGTTCATCGAAGGATAGGAATAGAGAGAAACTGATTGAAACCGTATAGTCTCATTCCTACACAGCCTCAAGGAATATCCGATTCTAACATCGGAGCTAATTTGATATTTTGGAAGGAAATGGTCTACATAGGTTTCACATCCGCCCACCTCAGGCACCATGTGTGGCTAGCTGACTAGGCACACAAGGCTTAAATCATAACGTACGTACAATCATAATCACATGTGATCTCAAACTCTCTGTAGAACATCAGGCTCTTTATGAAACCTCTACAACAGAAACTCGACTTCCTGGGCACAACGGCCTCACCGAACATAGTATCAACTATGTATATCGGCAAAATTGTCGGAATACATCCAATTGGCCTCACCAAAATCCACTTGCTGCCAATCGCTGACAGACGATATTCTGGGGTACAAATCATTGGCCCTTCACTGATCCACAGTTCTCAAACAGACTTGTCTTGTTTGTGTAAAGATGTTTTAAAGCACTTGCTTACAAATCCTAACACATTATGAAATTGGATCGACAGTCCAATCATTTATTTCTTTACACTTTTCTAATTGAGCCTTTCTCTGGGCTTTCAAGGAATCAAATAAATCTTAGTCCATTAAATATTATGGAGGTATGGATAATGAACTATCCACACTTTACGACAAATGGTGTTGCTTCACCATAAGTCATAAATCATTAAGTTCATATTTTCACTAAGTCATTCATGACTTAGGTTTTGCTCCTTAATGTAAATATTAGTCTTTGAAGACTCAAATCCTCTTGTGTCTTAAAACCAAACCTTTGGTCAAAACCAAACCATTTTGAAATCAAATTCCATCAAAGTACATAAGTACAAAATTCCTCAAAACAGTTTCTTGAAAAACGTCAAAACACTTAAAATACCGTTTTACCGCTTTTTACTGTATTTCAACTTAAAATCTATATTTTCACAAATATAATCATTTTTCTCAAATCCTTCACTTTCCTAAGTTACCAAACTTATGTTAAAGTACTCAAATACTGATTTCAAACTTTACATCATGGTTTTCTCAAAAATCTTTAAAAACGTTTGACAACGGTTTCGCCGCTTTTTACTGGTTTTAGACCCAAAAGCCATACTTTTAAAAATATGATTCTTCACCTCAAATCTATTACTCACATTGGTTATAATACTCATTTTGAGATGTTGAAACACTGCTTTTACAGTTTCATTTCCATGTATACAAAATTCCTAAAAATTTGACCGAATATCGTTAAGTTTGTAAATCGCGTAAATCTTTTTTCAACGATTTTACACTCTAATAGTCCAAAACTCACTTTGGAGTTTTAGAACAGTTTAATAGGTATGAAAAACAGTTTCTAACTGTCCAATTACATAAATTTTCGAAAATTATAGTTTAGTCCCTAAACATTCATTAATTACAAAAAGGTCATTATTCACTTAAAACCTTATAACTTTTTATTTATAACTTCAAATCACACCAAACCAACTCCTATAGAAATATTTTCAATTATCCTCAATTTTCCAGAAATTATATTTCTTCCCCCAAATATTTTACAATAATTGCAAAAAGGTCCTTATTTACAAAAAAAGCTTATAATTTTTTATGTATTAATCCAATTAACAACAAACCCATTTCTGTGGTCTTATCTTATCATTCACTTCAATTGTGTGACATATTTTTATATTTATAGTTTAGTCCCGCAATTTTCCAGAAATTGCATAAAAGTCCCTAAAGATTCATAAATTCATATCTTTTAACATACATATCCAAATCAATCCAAACCAATTTCTATACTTTTATACATTCATTCAATCCTTATAAAAATTATCCCAAAAAATTAAATCTTCATCGAACTCCCTCAAACAATTATGGCTGAATGGCCTCAAATAATTATATTAGGCATTTTTCTTAACAAATCAAGCAAACAACAATCATGGTTCCAACTTAAGGTCATTGGAACCAAAACAACCATATGACATATCATATCACAACCAAGCATCACATCAAATCCTCGAAGAGGATCACACCCATATAAATCATAAATCAATAATATACACTTGTGAGTTACAAAATATATACACTAAATAAACCATCAACATGTCTACATTAAGGTAGGATAGCAGAAATCTCCCCCTTACCTCTGGTAGATCACTTGAACCTCAAGTAGTAGAAGGATGTTGTTCACCTAAATCACAGGGTTTTGAACCCACAAAACCTAGCCATGAACAACCAACAAGAATTCAAGTTAAAGATTGAAGAAAATCATCCTAGCCCACTTGAACATAGTTTTGACCAAGTCAAGAAGAAATAGATAGGGATTTCTAAATTTTTCAAGCTCTTGGATAATGAAAATAGAAGTCATATGGAGATCATAGAAATTGATCTCACATTAAAATGATTTTTTTATGATTTTCTAGAATTATTTGAAAAACTAGATCTACGAATTCGATCTTGAAGAAATCATGGATTTAAGAAGAAAACTTGTGATGAAAAGTGAAAGTATGATCATGGATCATAAGGCTATCCCTTTGGAATTGGAAGAAATGAACAAGATATTAGACTTCCTCTTAAAATCACTATGAAGAACTTAAGAGTATTTTGTGTGCAAGTCACAAGAACATGAACCAAATGAGAAAAATGAATGGCCAAGTGTGGTTTTGAAAGGTGTGGCCGTGAGCATCCTAGGGATAAAAGGGTCCAAATGTTTTCATGGCAACTTGAAATTACAATGCAAGCTTAAGGGTATTTTAGACATTTCGCACTTAAGCCATAATTACTTGCATTTAATGCAAGATGAGTAACCCCTATGACTCACCACCGTGACTCATTGTCTTCATCCATCCGAAGTCGGGTTTTGCCTCTGTACCTCCGTTCTCTATTCCGTCAATCCCCGATCGTCGAGTATTCACCTGACTAACGTATAATAACCTATTTATTTTGAAATTTTTTAAAATAACCACTATCGTTGGAAAAAAATAAGAATCTAAACTATTTCGTTCTCGGGTCAAAATTAGGTTTTCTTATCAGTAAAATATTATTGTCAGTTAAACCGCAGACCGGGTTTCGTCTGAATTTTAAACCTAAATTTTTATTGTAACCTTCTACCATAAGGTAGAGTAAAATTATGATTTTACTTTATCAAAAGTCATTTTCTAGATCTTAGAAAAAATATAAAGAATTAAAAATTCTACCGAGAATGAAAAACAATAAAAAAAAACGGGGTGTTACACACTCTCTAAAGTGTTTAAAGATTGGTTGAATTGCTCTGTAACTTTGAAGTTGTACTTCAAAACTCTCTGAGCCTGAAGTGGCTTGTTTCAAGAATACTTGTTGAGCCTGAAGAGGCTAGGTGTGCAAACAATACTTGTGTTTGAGCCTGGAGAGGCAAGGTGTGCAAATAATACTCGTCTGTAACCTTGATCAGTTATAGTGTTAAAACTTGGTTAAGCCGAGGACTGGATGTAAGCCAAGGTTTGTGGGTGAACCAGGATAAATCTGAGTATACTCTATCCTTATCTTTTACATTATTATTCAATTTGTTTAACTGTTTTAAGTAACTAACTCGGGTGTGTTATATAGTTGCTAATCAGTGTGTTGTAAAAGGCGTTTGTCCTAAGAGCACCTTTCATTCACTGATTTTGTTTTGTGCTTCTTAAACTCTTATTTTCGAAAACAATATTCAACCTCCCTTCTAGTGTTGTTTTTTGCCATTTCAAAAGTTCCCTCCTCTGCTCCAGCTCCAGTAAAGGCCTCCCCTCAAGCCCCCAAATCAGTAAAGAAAGACAAAACCACTGCTGGGAAGAGGAACACTGTAATGAAAATTGTTGCTGAGTATGCTAAAGCAGCAGAAGAAGAGGAGGATGAGATCCCTATCTCCAAGAGACTCAAGCCTGCAGTGCCAAATGCTGCAATCAAGATTAAGCAAGAAAAGATTGCAGCACTGCAGGCTAAGAAGGAAGCAGTTGCTGCAACAGAGGGAGCTGAAGAAGAAGCTGAGGTAGAATGAGGCAGTGATGAAGAGGAGGCTGCAGTAGGTGAAGAAGAAGAAGAAGAAAAAGAGGATGAAGAGAAAGAGAATGAAGAAGGAGAGGATGAAGAAGAAAATGAAGAAGATGATGAAGTGCAAGTCATTGGAGAAACACCCAGCAAGGTGCCTTCCACCAAGAGTGGGGGCACCAGGAAGAGCTCACGCGTCAGAGCACCTCAGGCTTGAAATAGAACCATAGAGGATTGTTGCAGGTTACTGCAACATCCCACAACAGGATGCATTCTGAGCCTTCCACCCCATTACCAGCAATATGTTTCTTTATTTTTCTGCAAGTAGTGGTCATTAGGACCTTTTATATCTATCTGTGTGTAGGGCCACTAGGGCCATAGTTGTTTTTAAAACTTTGTCTGATGTTGGCTTGCATGTGCCCCACCCTAATGATTCCATATGATTAAAGATTAAATGGAAGTGGCCTCTGGCCTTTTAATGTGTTCAAACACTTAACTCTTTGGTTAAAACACTTGCTTAATAACTAATGCCCTAACTTGACTGCGCAATTTTAACTTTACTGCATCACTGCTTTAACTTAGAGGACACATATGCTGCAACATGAACAGATAAATGTGAGCTTGATTGTCAAAATTACACTGCACCTATGCTTCACACTCATGCATTTTCTGTAAGGCTTGATTTGGTCTTGTTTAATCTGAACACATATGGATGCAAACACTTTATGCTGGAGGCATTTTCTTGTGTTGTTTTTATTTTAGATAGAGCTTAAATAGCCAACCCTCTCATTATGTATGTCTATAGTGTTGCCCCTTTGAGCCTGAGCCATTTATTATTATATTTAGCACAATACAAGCCCTTAACTGGAAAAACAAAGATTACCTAAATAGGTAGAGCTTAAGGATGCTTTTTGTAGCTATGTTCTACTATAAGTTTGGGGGTGGTTTGAGGACAAGCACCAGCTTAAGTTTGGGGGTGCTGTGCTGCAGCAACTGTGCAGCAAAGTTGTGTAGGAAAAATGCAAGAAAGGGGGAAATCTGTAAAGAAAATGAGAAGCACTAAGAAGCTCACAAATGTACAATGTGAAGCTGCATTTCCCACTGGGAAAAAAATTGAAATGTTGAAAAATGAGAACAAAGAACAATGAAAAACCTGAAAGTATAACAATAATCTGTTCTTTGTTCTCATAAAAAATAATAAAATATGGGTTTTGGATAGGAAAGGAAAGTATGGCTTAAGGACCAAAGGTTTGGATGGTAGGAATACTAGGAATATAGAACTAAATTGAAAAGCAACATTATGCTATACCTTGAACTTAGCTACTTATCCAGAAATTTTCAACCTCACCTATCCTAAGCCTCCTTACAACCATAAAAGACCTCTTGCTGTGTGCTATTCTGTGTTGTTTTGATTGTGATAGAACCTTATCAAGTTTAAATCAGAGATGTGTGTTTGGATTGAAAGTGAAATTATGATGAGAGGGTGAGAAACTGAACCAACTGTTCTGAGTGCCTGTGTTGCAGCATATGTTAATCCGAATTTCAATCAGTTTTGTGATAATTGTTGAAGTGTGCATGATAGGAAGAGTGTCGTGTTATGATTGCAAGTGTAGAAGTATGTGTCTTAAAAGAAGGGAGAATCAGGGTGAGCCTTGTATACCATACAAGGGACATAATTTGTTTTAATGTCATGTTTTCTTGCATTGCTTGAGGACAAGCAATAGTTCAAGTTTGGGGGGTGTGATAACTCTTTGTAAGAAGAGTTATTTATTACCTCTATAACTTGAATTATTGTTGCCTTCTAAGTTTAAGTTTGCTTTTATGTGAATAATTTGCTAATTGGTAAATTTTAGTGTTGAAACATGCGAATGCCAGTTATAAGCTCTTCTGTGCTTCATCATTATCTCATTTTTTTCTACATGTTTAAGCAGAAAGGTGCTGGAGCATATTTGAAGCATGGAAAATGGACTTCTTGATTACTACAGCAAAGCCAAACTTCAGTAGCTCTGCACTATAAGACAAAAGCTGACTTGGATGTCTTTTCTCTCTCCTCACATGCACTGATGCCTCTGATAATGTGGAGCCCAAGCGCCTAGGGATCAGTCCTCCAGCATTTTTGGAAATGGGCCTGGACTCCATTAAATAATATTATTTGTTGGCCCAAAAGGGAATGAAAGAGAGTGGGGTATATAAGCTATTAAGATAACCCTAAAAGAGGGACCTTTGACACATTTATGACACACTCACTCTTGTCTTAACCTAGAGAGTTGCACCGAGATTCTTAAACTTGGAGCTGCAATTCTTTTTGTTTTCCTTCACCATTGTAATTCTTTATCATTTTATCATTTTGATTTTTTTAAGCTCAACATGAGCTAAACTTCTTGAGCTTTGGGTATGTTAATATAATGAATGCTTAGCTGTTTTTATGTACTGTCATGTTCTGCATTTTCTTTTATCATGCATGAAATGTTGTTTGGTTAAGAGTGGTCAACTTAATTCAATATCAAGCTTACTTGGTTTGGAAGAACTAAGTAATGTGGAAAGAGATAAAGGATAGGGATTAAACCATTAATTGGAAAATTAATTAGTGTTGAATAGACTAGGAATGGTTATTCAAGTCCTTAAACTAACTGGAACATGCTTATTAAGAGGATGGTGTAATTAATCTGAATCTAGGAATAGAAGACAGTTAATGAACCTAGTCCTTAAGTGTTGGAAAACACATTTTTACTTCCTGGAGTTAAATGCTGGAGCATAGGTAGAGCATAATATAGGCTAAGCAGGGGTTAAGAAAGAACATACCTAAAGCTATTTTTACCATATTTTACAACTCAGCTCTTTTAATTCTTGTTTTCTAAAGTTTTAACTTTCTCAAGCATGTTTTACATCTATTTTGCACACACATAACCAAATTTTGTTACGAACCTAACTGCTAGAGCATATAGTCTAATTTGGAATTTTGCCACAGTATTATAGTCCTCGTGGGAACGACATCTGGCTTACTTTCTATACTACTTGCTGTGATTGTGTATACTTGCACAAGCTTAAAGACAACTGTTTTTAAGGCAATAGAAGTCAACTATGAAGAGCCCTTGTCCTCATAGAGTGTGTTTGGGAAAGTTGGAAAAAAAGATTATGCTGATAATCTGTTTTCAAATAATCGATTATTGTGATAATCGATTATAAACAGAATCTGTTCTTGTTTGGGTATGTTTGTTGAAAAGCGATTTTAAAATAATCCATTTCATTTGGGTGATGCAAAAATAATCACTTTTACATAGTAAATTACGAAAAAGGGTATGAAATTATTTATTTATATTAATAGTATTTGATTCTTTTTTAGTGAAATGTTTAATTTTTAGTATTTTATCCTATTTTTTCTATTATAATAAATTGAATTAAATTGATAACATTTTTTATGACTATGAAAATATGTGAAAATAAAAATATATTATTTTTATAATAGTTAATTATAAATTATAAATATTTTATTTGAATAATATAGAGAAATTTAAGATTAAAAAGATTATTTTGGAAGTGGATAAATTGATAATATAGAGAATTTTATATTAATAATTGTACTGGCTGATGAGTAAAACCCGGTCACCGAGCTTGGATACCCGATACAATAAAGGTGTGAAGGATAAGATATCGATATTATCTTTAATAATCCTGATACTATCTCAAATAACCTTATCCGGTTAGAAGAGATAAAATCTCTCAAATTAAGGAGATCATATCTATCTTTAATAATCATGATATTATCTCAAATAACCTTATCCGGTTAGAAGAGATAAATCCCTCAAATTAAGGAAATCATATCTCAAAGAAGATTTAAGAGATAAAAGGAAATAAATCCAGATCTCTTAAAGATATGGGGATCCTATTATAAAAAGAGGAGAACCCAAGAGAGAGACTCACTTTTCACTGACCCAGGTGACTCTCCCTTAAGCGTATTAGAGAAACTAGCTCGACCAAGAGACTATTGAAGAGTCCTTTCTCGCTGGTATTCATCAGATACAAGATTAAGGGATTGAGATCACCGTATGGCCAAGGGTTGAACCTAGAACTACGTCTGGCTTTGATTCCCATTGGGATACGTAGGACCGGAATACAATATTCTGTCAAGCCATAATCTAAAACAACCCCTGTTCTCACTCTTGGTTTGACGTTCTACGGCGATATTCCGGCTAGTCGGATCTCGGCAGGAGGTGAAACTTTCCTCGGCCGCACCTCCAAACATCATTCTCCGTGTGAACCGCCCAACGCCATACTCGATGATCCACCTTCTCCATCAAATACAATGTTGTCGGCAACAAAGTCACACTCTGTTGTAATGATGCTTTCCTCTGGAATTGGTTCTGTGATTCGGATTTTGGGCGTCAGACGCCCCGAGTTTCCACAACAGCCCGGCCTCAGAGGGGAGAAGATGTCTTAGAGAGCTCGGCCACCACAGCTCGACCTCGGAGCAGAAGAAGGTATCTTGGAGAGCTCGGACTCAGAGGGAAGAAGGTATCTTAGAGAGCTCGGCCACCACAGCTCGGCCTCGGAGAGCTGAAGAAGATAACTTAGAGAGCTCGACCACCACAGCTCGGCCTCGGAGCAAAAGAAGGTATCTTAGAGAGCTCGGTCTCAGAGGGAAGAAGGTATCTTAGAGAGAGCTCGGCCACCACAGCTCGGCCTCGGAGCAGAAGAAGGAATCTTAGAGAGCTCGGCCATCACAACACAGCTCGGTCTAGGAGAGCTCGCCCATAGTAGCTCGACCTCGAAGAACTCCGCCGAGTTGAGGTCGAAATGCCGAACCTAAAAAGGCAAAAACTAAAGACCTCAAAAGGCTGACCGAGCTAAAATCGATCGAGTTGAGGTCGACATGCAGAACCTAAAAAGGTAAACAAATAGCCTAAAAAGGTGAGCGAGATAAAATCGACCGAGCTGCGGTCGAAACGTCGAACCTAAAAAGGCAAAAGCCAAAAAACGTTGACTGAGCTGAAATCAACCGAGCTAAAAGTCGAAATGTCGAATCTAAAAAGGTGAAAGTCCTAAAGAGGTTGACCGCGCTAAAATCGATCGAGCTAAAGTCAAAATGCCGAACCTAAAAAGGTAAACAAAGAACCTAAAAAGGTTGACCGAGCTAAAATCGACCGAGTTGAGGTCGAAATGCCGAACCTAAAAAGGCAAAAACTAAAGACCTAAAAAGGTTAACTGAGCTAAAATCGACCGAGTTAAGGTCGAAATGCCGAACCTAAAAAGGCAAAAATTAAAGACCTAAAAAGGTTGACCGAGCTAAAATCGATCGAGTTGAGGTCGAAATGCGGAACCTAAAAAGGTAAACAAATAGCCTAAAAAGGTGACCGAGCTAAAATTGACCGAGCTGCAATCGAAACGCCGAACCTAAAAAGGCAAAAGCCTAAAAAGGTTGACTGAGCTGAAATCAACCGAGCTAAAAGTCGAAATGCCGAACCTAAAAAGGTGAAAGTCCTAAAGAGGTTGACCGCGCTAAAATCGATCGTGCTAAAGTTGAAATGCTAGACCTAAAAAGGTTAACCGAGATAAAATCGACCGAGTTGAGGTCGAAATGCCGAACCTAAAAAGGCAAAAACTAAAGACCTAAAAAGGTTAACCGGGCTAAAATCGACCGAGTTGAGGTCGAAATGCTGAACCTAAAAAGGTAAACAATAACAAAAGGCAACGTCTCTTTTCATCTCGGGAACCGAGAAACTTTGATCACAACGCAAAACTAAGATGACTACCTCCGTCTCGGCTAGGCTCGGCCCCTTGATAGAAGCTTCCCCGCATTCAAAAAATCTCCAAGCTTGGGGGGCTTGTATATGGGTCGAGGTGTAAAGCTCGGCAACTCAAAGCGTGAAGCTTGGTCGCCCGAGGTGTTCATAAGTAAAGATATATATATATATATATATATATATATATATATATATATATATATATATATATATATATATATATTATATATATATATAGGCCGAAGTGTACAAGCTCGGCCATTACAGACTTGAAAGGCTAAAAGAAGAGACTAAGTTTCTAAGCTCGTCACCGAGGTTAACCGAGGTACAAGATCGGTCATTAAGACTATGGTAAAGGGGGGGGGAACCTATACCATAAACCTTAGATTCTCTAAATGAGGTTTTTAAAGGCCAAGCTCGGCTACTGTCATGAAAACTTTTACGCTTCTACTAGCTCAAAGCTTGGGGGGCTTGTGTACTGGCCGAGGAGTAAAACCCGACCACCGAGATTGGACACCTGATCCAATAAAGGTGGGAAGGATAAGATATCGATATCTCTAAGAAGATTTAAGAGATAAAATGAGATAAATCCAGATCTCTTAAAGATATGAGGATCCTATTATAAAAAGAGGAGAACCCAAGAGAGAGACTCGCTTTTCACTGACCCATGTGACTCTCCCTTAAGCGTATTAGAGAAACTAGCTCGATCAAGAGACTATTGAAGAGTCCTTGCTCACTTGTATTCATCAGATACAAGATTAAAGGATTGAGATCAACGTATGGCCAAGGGTTGAACCTAGAACTACGTCTGGCTTTGATTCCCATTGAGATACGTATAGGACCGGAATACAATATTCTGTCAAGCCATAATCTAAAACAACAGTTGTGCTCACTCTTGGTTTGACGTTATACTGCGAGATTCCGGCAAGTCGGATCTCAGCAGAAACAATAATATGATTTATTAAAGTCATTATTAATATAGCCAAAGAAATAAGAATTTCCCTGGGAATGATTTTGGATTGTAGGCTCTCACATGGTTTTACGCTTAGGATATGGTTTACGCTAGCTAGATCATGATGCAAGGGTAATATGGATCATTTACGTGCTGTTGCAGTAAGCACATGTTGCGCAGGAAGAAAGCGTTTCAGCGTTTTGTTAAAACAGTCGATGGTCCAAGCTTAAACCAAAAAAACTGAAACCACTCACAATAAGGTTTTTATAAAAATAATCAGTATAGCCAAACACATTGCTTATTTCATGTTTCAGCTTTTTGGGTAGAAAACAGCTGAAACTAGGAAAAATAAGATGTCCCAAACACACTCATAGATGATTTCCCTATTGTTGGTGCAACTACTGTTTGGCATAAAATATTCATGCCCGGTGTCTCTGGTGACCAGGAAACTATCCACGCCAAGGCCACACAATTAGTTGCGAAGACTATAGCCAATGTAAGTACTATTGCTGCCTTAATTCGGAAGAGGAAATTGTTGACCGTTTCACCTCCAACCTTGAAACTCCACGGTGGCACTATTTTTGGAAGGGGCAAGTTTCTGGCAATGGATATGGGATAGCCCAGTTGGTGCTCTATACTTCCTATGCACCTGGTCTTTGGTTTGCTTCTTGACTTGTAAAGCATGTCAATTCTGATTTCTCTAAGACAATCCGAGTTTTAATGGTTCTCATGATCACTACCTATGAAGCAATGCCTTCAAGGGATAATGCCCGGGTTGCGGTCCAAGAAGAGGCACAAATGTCACTCACCATATCCTACCCTTGAGGACAAGGTTATATTTCAAGCGGCGGCGGCGACGGGGGGGGGTGGGTGGGTGGGGGTGGTGGTGGTGGTGGTGTTCTGTTGGCAGGGGATTTAAAAGAATTGTAGGGGAAAAGGTAGGGACATTCTGGATTATTTTGGGTAAAACCTTAGGGTTTTGGGCTGAGAGAGTCATCTCTTTTCCATTGTATTTCCCTTAATTTCATAAATAATACGCATTTCCTCTTCATTATTGAGTTGTTTATTACTTAATTACATGTTAAAGTTTTTGGTTCGTATCAGCCGTGAGGCCCAATTTGACAACTCGATCTAGCTATGTGCTTCATTCTATTTGGGGAGGGGGGTCTATTATGCCTTATGTTTTCTTTGTTTCTTTCATTTCTTTTGGGTGTCTTTAAGCTTGCCTTTGTACATCGGGACCAGCTTTAAATTGGGGTTTTGGATTTGTAAATTTTCTTTGAGCCGCTACTGTTGATCCTAATTTTAGGACTATGGAAATTTACTTTTTGATTGATTGAGTTATAATTGAATTTGCATCGGGATTTTTTTTCCTTATTAGTTTTAGGTTATTGAGGTCGGGGGTTGGGGCTTGGGGAGCTACTCAGGTAAGAACACTTTATTATCGTTAGTAATGAGAATAATGAATCTTAACCTTTGGATCTTTTTTGGATCGTCAAGATTAGAAGATAAATACATGAGAATTTTTTAAGTGGTGGTGTGACCATTAAGCAACTTTTATTCTTGACCATCCATGTATTTGTATGGTAAGCTGAAGGAATGAATAATTGAATATGAACTGGGAAAGGAAACATTCGTAAAATAACTTTTGGATGCAGAACGGAACACAATAACACATACTTCCTTCTATGGTGAGAGAAGTTGGTGGTAATATTTGTTTTTTATTTTTTTCTCTTCCCCCTACTTGTCATGCATATTGGTTCCTTGTATACTTGTGTGAAAACTTCACTTGGATTAGTGGTTTACATGTAGACTGGAAAAAGTCGTAGCAATGTGAGACCAAAATTAAACAGAGAGCGTTTGGATTCTTATAGTGTTACCCATCAAGGCATCCCTACAAGTAGCACAGAGTGCTGGAGACATGGAATTCATTTTGCAACCCACTATGGGTTTAAGTTCATTGTAAATCACGATATTGAGGACGATGGGGTAAGTAATGTCTTTATTTAGGTGAATTGTTTCAAAATCTGCTTAAATAATTACTGATATATTCATCTTACCTTGTTTTTATTTTAAACATCTTTACAAGATTGATGACTTTTGAGATTTCTTGAAAGAAGTTGTGTTCAAGTATCATCAACATGAGCATATGATTAAGGAGGTCAAGTGTGAGTTTATGCTGAACAGGTCTTTGCTTTTGCTATATTGTCAAGGCTATACAAATCCAAAATATAGCACATGTGATCTTTATATAAATATTGATTTTGATGAGTCCAAATCAGTTCATTTAATTATTGATTTTGATGAATCTAAATCAAATCATTCGATTATTGTAGTAGAACTTGGATAAGAAGAAGAGAAAAAAAGAACCTGGAGCTAAGAAAAAATAGAAAAAGAAAATAATATTGAATCTATCAAGACGATAAAGATACATAGTATGGAAAAGGAAGTTTCATCAGAATTGCACAATACAATTTTACATCAATGATTGCACTGTATGTGAAAAACATGGCACCATTTTAGCATACGTCTTCACCATTCAAAATCTTTGAGGTGTTGGATACATGTGTTGAATGGTGGCATATTTTTTACATATGAAGGAATCATTGATAAGTTGTATTGTGCGATTCTGATGAAATCTCCCTTTTTGGACCGTGTACCTTTACTGTCTTGATAGATTCAATAATGTTCTTTTTCTCTTTTTTCTTTGTTCTAAGTCCTTTTTCCCTCTTCTTTTGATCCAAATCCTACTACAATAATCGAATGATCTGATTTAGACTTATAATCAATAATTGGATGATATGATTTAAACTCATGAGAATCAATATTAGTAGGAAGTTCACATATTCTATATTTTGGATTTGTGTCACCTTGACAATATCACAAAAGCAATGGCTCGTTCAACATCAACTCACGCTTGATCTTTTTAATCTTACGCTTCTGCTTATGGTACTTTAACGCAACTGCTTTACAAATGCAATGGAAGCCATCAATTTTGTAAAGATGCTGAAATATAAGAAAAAAGGTAAGATAAATATATAAGTAATTATTTAAACATATAATAAAGACATTAATTACCCCACCATCCTTAATATCATGGTATACAATGAACATAGTTATAAACCCAAAATGGGTTGCAAAATGAATTTCACGTCTCAATCACTCTGTGTTGCTTATAGGAATGCCTTGTTGGGTAGCAATATTTTAAGAATCTAGACGCTCCCTAAATAATTTTGGTCTTACATTTCTACTACTTTGTTCCAACCTGTATGTAGATTCTATCACTGATCCAAGTGAAGTTATATATCTACAAATAACCAAAATGTTTGACAATTAAGGGAGAGGAAAAAATGAAAAAAAAAAATGAAACTTACCACTAACTTGTTCACTATAGGATAAAGTATGTGTTCATATGGCATATGGCTAGGTTTATGCAAGTGTATGCTTGTTCAGTTTGTCTAACACGGTGGTTCTGTGTTGAGTTGTATTCATACAGTAGCATTCTGGGTTTCTATTGGATTTTAAACCATGATAGTTCATTTCCTCTTGTTACTCTATTATATCTAGTTTTATACTTATATGTATAGATTGACTGGTCGAGCTGTCGCGCACGTGCCAAAAAGCGAGCGGTTTATAAAAATGTAGTTTAGGGAGCGACAACTCGGATATCGTCTCACAAGGACTCTTAGGTTGTTGTTATTAACACAAAATTAGTTTTGGTGGGGGGGGTTGGATATGAAATAAAATAAATAAAGAAACGAGAATGTAAAAACAGAGCAATAAAACAAAGCAGTTAAAATGACAAATAAGCTAAAGACGATTAACCTACTGTTCTCGGTTTCCCACTATCATTGGTTCATGTAACTTCCAAGCCCTAAGCAGATTCTAATCCCCTTTCGGTTGTAGCAACAATTAACAAACGAAATCGCTACTACAGATATATAATCCTATTCCCGAATTAAACAAACGGGGTTAAGCCCTCATGAACTAAACGAACACACGCGAATTAAACAAACGCGATTCAATATAGGAACATAACATCACCGAAATAAATCAACACAACACTATACACTCCTAAATTAAACAAACAGAAATATATAGCATAGTATTGAAAAGGAAAAAGCAAATAAAACGGGAATTACAAAACATCAAGGGTGGATGGAACCCAATCACAGTAGATTAATCTAAGGAGACTATCTCTCCATTACAAAAGAAAAACAAAACTGTAAACCTAAATTCGTAGCAGTCCTATTCTAAAAGAAAAGAAGATAAACTACCACTGACTAAAAACTCCTTCAATCTGTCATAGAACAGCAATTTATATCTGTGAGTTCTGCGCGATCTCGCGAGGCGAACACTGTCTCGCGAGGCGAATATTATGAACTGTCTGCAATGTTTGGTCTTCTCGCGAGGCGAAGTACGGCTCGCATGGCGAGGAATGGAAGAGTCATGGCTTCTTGTCTTCAGTATCGCGAGGCGAGACATGTATTCGCGGGGCGACACAAAAAGGTTTGCAAATTCTGGCACAGTCACGCTTCAGATTCGCAAGGCGAATGGACTTTCGCGGGGCGAAGAACTCCAGAATTATTTCTTTTTATTACCTGCAAACACGGATTAACAGTAAGTACTTTATTCGACTCTAAATCAGCTAAATTAACCTAAAAATACTTTACAGACTCAAAATGCTGCTTAAAGACAATCAAGTCTAATTTGGGCGAAAACGATATATAATTAGCACAAAACCACGGTCATACTAGCCATAAAACTAGATGAGCCAGAGGCTGATCAAAATACCCCAAACTTAAACTTTGCTTGTCCCCAAGCAAACTAAAACTCAAAAAAGACTCAAGACATGGCAAGCTTAAAAGATTTAATCAACTTTGCACAAATTTCAAGCAATTCAACAAAACAATTTTTCACCAATGATTCCCCCCTTTTCAACAAAGTAATCCCCACATTCATTTACTTTGAACAATTGAGAATTTCATCATTCAAACAATCATTAATCTAAGCAAGGGATCCAAGTTGCACACAAAAGGGAGATCACCAAATTCAAACAATCGCCTTCCTCACAAGGGCATTTAGTGTTTCACTCATCCGCTCAGTTTGTCTAGGCTAACAACATTTCACTCAATTCACCTTTCAGAAGCACTTCCCATAAATTTGATTTTCATCTCCAAATGATTCCCACAGAAAACATGCATGCAACATCAAAAGGTCTTTTATGGGTTGTAATGGGGTCTGGCTAAGGGTAGGATATACAAAGGTACTAGGCTTAGGTCCCTAGGAACTAAGAGAGCCTTTTTACACCTTGAATTTCCACTCAAGTTCCTTTTTTCATTTTTCTTTATGCTTTGGGTGACTACAGCCTTTTTATTCAAATAGCCTTTTTGACATTTTTGCACTTTTTACTTTTTTATTTTTTTTATTTTTTTATTTTTTTCTTTTTTTTTTCCACCTGTTTATTTTTTTTTCTCAATCCCAAACAACACATCACACCTTGTAGCCACCCCAAACTTAGTTTCTTGCAACCCTTCTCTTTGCTAAGCTTCCATGCTCTCCTAATCCTAAGATCGGGTTAACATGGTTTTTCATATTTTAGGCTTATAACATAAGGTCATCAAGAATTAACAGGCTAATTAGGCTCAAAGGGGCTAACTAAGGAACATGCATTAGGGACTGGTTCAATTTTAGGCTAAGTAGTTATTTACAAAGAAAATGCCTAAATCATTTGAAGCAAACACATAAACATGCAAACCATAAAGAGATTCAAGCAAATTCGGGAAAGTGCAACTTAAAAAGTGATTCACACAGTTAAAAACATGTTGGAGGCTCAAATCCTCACCTGGACATTTTTGCAAATTGTTTGACAGAGATTCTATCCCTAGTGTGTGCTTCCCTTCACCCCAAACTTATCATAAATCATGTCATCACAACAAAATATCTCAAAGTTCAGTTTTCAATTTTTCAAGTGGGGATCAAATTTTCAATTTTCAAGACCTAGGGGGAAAACAGCCAACAAATAACATGCAATCAATCTATGCAAAATTAATCAAAATCAAGCAAACTTGCCAACACAAGACTCGACACACATACTCCTGATCTTCTCAAATTATTCAGGAGCTAAAAGAAAACAAAACTAAAACAAAGCAAGCATAATTAAAAGGAAAAGGTTTAGAGAAAACTCATGGAGATGGTTCCACCGAGATCCCACTGTCTGTGATACAGCGGCCACGGAATGTCCAAATTGCAGTATGATCCTCCCGGATCCCATGGCATGCAGCATAAGTATGAGAGCGTGCGCCTGATAATCATGGTAACTCCGCCAAGTGCGGCGGACTTCTCACTCCCTCTCAGGTCACAGATGACCTCCTTGTCAACCTTGTCAATAAAATCCTCCCAGTAGAAGTGGGGTTCAACCCCTTGGACTGGCCATGGTGCAAAATCTAGAGGCTTGAACTCCGTCACTGGTGGTTCCACAGTGGGAGGTGGCAAATCGGTAGCTAGAATCTTTGGTGCTGCTTCATCTTCTGCACATTCTTCATTTACTGCATTAACAAATCCATCACCTGCTAAGCCTGCAGAAATTTCAGCACACACCACAGAAAGGTCAGAGTTAGTACAGTTAGTAGATATGGTACAATAAACTGAATCAGTAAAGGTCTGAATGTCTGGACTTTCAACACACAGTTCATCCACCACATCACTTTCAACACATGCATCTAATTCCAAAGGTTCTTCATTATCCTCAAGCTTATTGCCTTGATTGTAAGGATGGACTGCATAAGCTCGAGGCAAATCAGTAACTTCTGTCAGAATGGGGCATGCATCAAACAGGTGCTCAGGAGAGCCGCACATGCCACACAACCTTGCCTGCTGAACCTTATCCATTAACAATTGCGTCACCAAGGAAGTGAGCCTATCAATTCTATCATCAAGGGTCTGGTTGGAAGAAGAACTATGGACCTCATTCACACCAATCATGTCAAAACCACTGCTAAACTCATAACTTCCAGCAAAATTAGGATAATTTATGCATGGTGGTGGTTTACAAAAATCAGGATAATACATGCATGGTGGTGGCTTATAATCAACATTAGGCATATCACCAAACAGGAAATTATCCATAGCAGTACTAAGATTCATAACCAGACAAAGCAGCCAAAACTAATTCAGCAAAGAGAATTTTTTTTTTTAAAATTATTTAGTCCCCGGCAACGGCGCCAATTTTTGGTCGCGCTGTCGCGCACGCGCCAAAAAGCGAGCGGTTTGTAAAAATGTAGTTTAGGGAGCGACAACTCGGATATCGTCTCACAAGGACTCTTAGGTTGTTGTTATTAACACAAAATCATTTTTTTTTTTGGGGGGGGGTGGATATGAAATAAAATAAATAAAGAAACATAACAGAAACAGAGCAATAAAACAAAGCAGTTAAAATGACAAATAAGCTAAAGACGATTAACCTACTGTTCTCGGTTTCCCACTATCATTGGTTCATGTAACTTCCAAGCCCTCAGCAGATTCTAATCCCCTTTCGGTTGTAGCAACAATTAACAAACGAAATCACTACTACAGATATATGTTCCTATTCCCGAATTAAACAAACGGGGTTAAGCCCTCATGAACTAAACGAACATGAACGAACACACGCGAATTAAACAAACGCGATTCAATATAGGAATATAACATCACCGAAATAAATCAACACAACACTATACACTCCTGAATTAAACAAACAGAAATATATAGCATAGTATTGAAAAGGAAAAAGTAAATAAAACGGGAATTACAAAACCTCAAGTGTGGATGGAACCCAATCACAGTAGATTAATCTAAGGAGACTAGCTCTCCATTACAAAAGAAAAACAAAACTGTAAACCTAAATTCGTAGCAGTCCTATTCTAAAAGAAAAGAAGATAAACTACTACTGACTAAAAACTCCTTCAATCTGTCATAGAACAGCAATTTATATCTGTGAGTTCTGCGCGATCTCGCGAGGCGAACACTGTCTCGCGAGGCGAATATTATGAATTGTCTGCAACGTTTGGTCTTCTCGCGAGGCGAAGTACGGCTCGCATGGCGAGGAATGGAAGAGTCATGGCTTATGGTCTTCAGTATCGCGAGGCGAGACTTGTATTCGCGGGGCGACACAAAAAGGTTTGCAAATTCTGGCACAGTCACGCTTCAGGTTCGCAAGGCGAATGGACTTTCGCGGGGCGAAGAACTCCAGAATTATTTCTTTTTATTGCCTGCAAACACGGATTAACAGTAAGTACTTTATTCGACTCTAAATCAGCTAAATTAACCTAAAAATACTTTACAGACTCAAAATGCTGCTTAAAGACAATCAAGTCTAATTTGGGCGAAAACGATATATAATTAGCACAAAACCACGGTCATACTAGCCATAAAACTAGATGAGCCAGAGGCTGATCAAAATTTGCAAACTACACTGTCGTTGTAGTATAGTGGTAAGTATTCCCTCCTGTCACGCGGGTGACCCGGGTTCGATCCCCGGCAACGGCGCCAATTTTGGTCGCGTTGTCGCGCACGCGCCAAAAAGCGAGCGGTTTGTAAAAATGTAGTTTAGGGAGTGACAACTCGGATATCGTCTCACAAGGACTCTTAGGTTGTTGTTATTAACACAAAATCAGTTTTTTTTTTTGGCGGGGGGGGGGTTGGATATGAAATAAAATAAATAAATAAACAGAACAGAAACAGAGCAATAAAACAAAGCAGTTAAAATGACAAATAAGCTAAAGACGATTAACCTATTGTTCTCGGTTTCCCACTATCATTGGTTCATGTAACTTCCAAGCCCTAAGTAGATTCTAATCCCCTTTCGGTTGTAGAAACAATTAACAAACGAAATCGCTACTACAGATATATGTTCCTATTCCCGAATTAAACAAACGGGGTTAAGCCCTCATGAACGAACACACGCGAATTAAACAAACGTGATTCAATATAGGAACATAACATCACCGAAATAAATCAACACAACACTATACACTCCTGAATTAAACAAACAGAAATATATAGCATAGTATTGAAAAGGAAAAAGCAAATAAAACGGGAATTACAAAACCTCAAGTGTGGATGGAACCCAATCACAGTAGATTAATCTAAGGAGACTAGCTCTCCATTACAAAATAAAATAAAAGAAGATAAACTACTACTGACTAAAAACTCCTTCAATCTGTCATAGAACAACAATTTATATCTGTGAGTTCTGCGCGATCTCGCGAGGCGAACACTGTCTCACGAGGCGAATATTATGAACTGTCTGCAACGTTTGGTCTTCTTGCGAGGCGAAGTACAGCTCGCGTGGCGAGGAATGGAAGAGTCGTGGCTTCTGGTCTTCAGTATCGCGAGGCGAGACATGTATTCACGGGGCGACACAGAAAGGTTTGCAAATTCTGGCACAGTCACGCTTCAGGTTCGCGAGGCGAATGGACTTTCGCGGGGCGAAGAACTCCAGAATTATTTCTTTTTATTGCCTGCAAACACGGATTAACAGTAAGTACTTTATTCGACTCTAAATCAGGTAAATTAACCTAAAAATACTTTACAGACTCAAAATGCTGCTTAAAGACAATCAAGTCTAATTTGGGCGAAAACGATATATAATTAGCACAATATCACGGTCATACTAGCCATAAAACTAGATGAGCCAGAGGCTGATCATTGACTGAAACCCTTTTTTTCCCGTTGGCCCATCATAGGGCTCGGTTGGGCCATTAGAATTGTAGCTCGAAGTAAATTTGGGCTGGCCTGGCTCAGACTGATTCTTCTCTCAGGTTGGAACGGACTTCTCGGCCCAATTTGACAACTCTAGCCGTGTGCTACATTCTATTGAGGGGGAGGGGGCTGCCTTATGTTTCTTTGGTTGCTTTTGGGTGTCTTTAATCTTGCCTTTGTACCTCGGGACCAGCTTTAAATGGGGTTTTGGATTCGCAATTTTTCCTTGAGTTGCTACTGTTGAGCTTCTGGGGTCGGCGATTGGGGAGTTCCTCAACTAAGAACATTATCGTCAGCTATGACAATAATGAATCTTGATCGTTGGATCCTTTTTGGATTGTCAAGATTAGAAGATAAATACATGTGAATTTGTTAAGTGGTGATGTGACTATTGAGCAACTTTTATTTTTGACCATCCATGTATTTGTATGGTAAACCGGAGGAATGAATATGAACTGGGAAAGGAAACCATCGTAAAATAACTTTTGGATGCAGAACGGAACACAATAACACAATGTTGTCTTAACTAAATATTTATATGAATAAGTAGTTATTTACTAGTAATGCTCTTTAATTTATGCTGCATATAATCACAGAGCTCGATCACTATAAAGAAAGAAGTATGCCTCATAGAACACGACCAGTGACCGTACTGTTGTTGTTTACTTTAGTAAATACAGTTTTGTGTGCAACCATTACTCCAGTCTATGATTTTGTTTGTTTTCTTCCATACTGGGAACGAAGGGTGAGTTTTTTGCTCTTTTTATCTGCTTAATCTATGTTCTATAAGTATGCATACTTTTTTTCCACATCATTTGCTTCTTTGTATCAATGAAAATTATGTGAGATTACTGTTGTTATTGCCCTAGTATTCTATAGAGCAGATCACGATTTCATTAGTTGTTGGACTTGGTTACCTACTATATAAACTCTAATTTTTCTTTTTAATATAAATTAAAAATTAACAAAGAAACCAATAATCACATAAAAGCCACATTTGCTGCAAGGATGTTGTTAGAATATCCAGAAAATATCTCAATATATCTTGATTGTATAAATAATATTTTAGAGTATATTATAAAATCTCTTAGGATTGATTAATATTTCAGTGTTTTTTTGTTTTTTTTTTTTTTGATTTGTTTCCTTTTTTTAATTTGGACTAGGATTCTACTATTGGTAGAAATAGATCTCTTGAGTTTGTCTTTTCTATTAACAAATTATCTCATATCAATATTATATTAATATTATTTGAGTTTAAAGTCTTATCTCTTTTTTATTCCCTGACCCTAAACCTAATTTCTTCAACAGATGTTATCTATTATAGACCTTTAGATTAAGCATGTATGTATTTGCTGATCAAATAGGTTTATTCCTTGTATTAGGCCATTGATTATGAATTTACGTAAATGATGTATGGGATGTTGAGTACTGTCCTGTTTAACAAATAACTGAACAGATGTAGATCGATTTAACTTTCTTTAATTGCCACTAGTGCAGCAAGAGATTTTTATGTCAGTTAAAATTCTTTTTTAACGTCTGGAAAATGACTGACGTTATCCGAGCAGATGTTAAAAGTGTAACTTTTAATGTCAGTTATTTAAATAACTGACATAAAAAGTGTAAGGTTAAAGTTAGTTATTTAATTTAACTGACGTTAAATACATTGCATATAACGTCAATTGTTTAAGACAACTGACGTTATAAATAATATTTTTTTTAAATTACTTTTAATGTCAGTTGTCTTAAATAAATGACGTTAATTTGGTTTTTTTATATATTTATGTTACAATTTATCCATACCCGAGCATATCCCTGCATTTAGTAAACACAGTCCAGAATATACAGAATAGGCACATTATAGAATTTGTACATACACAAATTTAGCAAAAAAGGGCCTCATTAAAACCTTATGATGCAAAACCCTCCTTAGGAAAAAAGAGTACTCTTAAATTTTATTAAAAAAATAAATTAAATACAAAGAACCAATGGGGGTCAACGAAGGAGGAAAATACATCTCCAATTGACACAAGATTGTAGCAGCCTCAACTTCCAACTCGTCCAACTTATGGGGGTCAACGACTTTGCTACATATAGAATTGAAGAATGAGCACAGCCTAGTAATGGCATGTCTCACATTTTTAGGAGCAATACCACGAATAGTCACGGACAGAAGTTGTGGCATCATGATGTGGCGATCATGAGACTTTAAGCGAACCAATTTGAGATTACTTGAGACAAGCCTCTTGACATTTGAAGAGTAACCATATGGAACTTTGATGTCCTGACGACACTCACAAAAACTTTGTCTCTCTTTTTTTTGACAAAGTATAACATGCTAGAGGCAAATATGTCCGCTTACCATCCTCAACAACTGGAGCTAACTGCTCTCGTATACCCGTCGCAACTAGATCGAGACGAGCATTCACACCATCCTTTGTCTTGCCCTTAATGTTGAGAAGCGTCCCGATTACACTATCACACAGATTTTTCTCCACAAGCATCACATCAATGCAGTGTCTGACATCAAGCTTGCACCAGTATGGAAGATCAAAGAATATCGACCTATTCTTCCATATGATTTTCTCAGTAGCCTTACCCTTCTTTTTGGACTTGCCGAAGATAACATTGATGTCCTTCACCCGTTGATAAACTTGCTCTCCATTTAAGGTCGTCGGAGTATTTTCAGTCTCTTGGCATCCATTAAAAGCTTTTTTCATCTTACAATATGGGTGATCACGTCTAAGAATTC
Organism: Sophora flavescens; assembly: GCA_030762895.1. NCBI lineage: Eukaryota > Viridiplantae > Streptophyta > Magnoliopsida > Fabales > Fabaceae > Sophora > Sophora flavescens. Next base: position 158,636,773 of record CM061068.1, read on the forward strand.
TTCGATGCCCAAGGTAAACCGTCTTCCTTCCATGATGCAACTGAGTGTAGCATGTGCCTTCTTCACATCTAAGGCATGCTTTATGCCCCTTAAAACTGTACCCGGACAAGTTCTCGTATGCTGGAAAGTCATTGATGGTGCAAAATAACATGGCAAACAGCTTGAAAGTCTCGTGATAATATCCATCAACTACATCAACACCTTCGACCCACAGCTTCTTCAAGTCTTCAATCAAGGGACTTAGATAAACATCTAAGTCATTTCCCAATTGCTTTGGGTCCGAGATCATCATAGATAACATCGTGTATTTGCGCTTCATGCATAACCAAGGAGGTACGTTGTAAATTATCAAGAGAACAGGCCATGAACTATGAATACTACTTAAGTTACCATATGGATTCATTCCATCCGTAGCAAGTCCAAGCCTTAGGTTTCTTGGCTCATCGGCAAAATCCGGAAAAAAGTATCAATATTCTTCCATTGCACAGAATCAGCCGAATGGTGAACCATTCCATCACGTTTCCTCTCATCATGATGCCATCTAAGATTCTTTGCATCTTTCACATTAGCAAACAATCGCTTGAACCTTGGTATTATTGGAAGATACCACAACACCTTCGTAAGAGGACCCTTTTTTCTCACATCACAAATCGAATCATCAAGATCATCACCATCATCACCATTCTTCACTTTGTAGCATGATAACCCACACTTGGGGCAATCGTGCATCTCTTCATAATCACCCGTGTACAATATGCAATCATTGGGTAATGAGTGTATCATCTTATACTCCATACCCATCGGACACAATACCTTCTTGGCCTCATAGTTACGGTCAGGCAATGTGTTGCCCTCTAGAAGCAAGTCTTTCCACAATTCAAGCAATTCAGTGAAGCTTTAATCGCTCAAACCATTTCTCTCCTTCACACAAACCAATTTTAACACCACCGACAACCGTGTAAGTGCAGTACACCCGGGATACAAATGCTTATCCGCATCACTGGACAACCTTTCATACACATGTGCTCGCTGAAAAGATTCTTGTCCAATATCACGGATCATGTCCTCCACTCAATCATCCTCCATATCTACGTCAACATCCTCACTTTGAGAGACACTTGGCTTAGTACTTAACAACACATCACCATGTCATATCCATCTTGTTTAATTCAAGTAAATCCCACAGCAAATAAGATGAGTACGTATATCCTTGACCGTACATTTCCTCGTATTCAAACATTTGACTCAAGGACAAGTGAACATTCCATTACTATTAGGAACATTCCTTTGAGAAAATTCTATAAACTCTTCCACTCCCTTCAAATACTCATCACTAGTGCGTTTACAAACCATCCAACTACGATCCATAGCTAAATAGTTTTTGTAGATATAAACACATAATTCCAATATAAGCACAATAAAGGAGATTGGAAAAGTGCACTAGTATTTGAAAACCTAACAACCATATATATATACACCACTACACTCTATCCCTCTTTGAAAACCTAACAAACATATATACACACCATTATTGTCATAAAAAACTATTTCCTTCAAAGCACGCTTAAACAATTCATCAAGCATGCTTAAACAATTCTCACTTGAACATAATGCAGATTTATTTTCAAACAAGTATACGCAAGATGTGACCTTCCAAGCTAGAACAAAGTCTAGGACTCGAGAAGAGCGTGACATGATGAATTAGCTGCCACATGGCTTTGACATTTACTTAAAGAGCCATCATGCCAATAACACTAACAGTAATACCAAATTGTAAAATAATATTGACATACCGGCAGCTAAATCATCTTCAATATTTTAAAGCAAAACCATCAAAATGTAATCAACTGTTCGTGTGTGATATCCATAGGATAACCGACAAAGACCAGTCAGATTAAGAACAAGACTGTTACATAGTTACACATTAACATACTTAACAACAAGCATTGGTGAAGAAGATATTACTAGTACTCATCATATATTTTAACTATATGCTAACTCATCACTACTACTCTTGTCATCATCATATACTGCCCTAGGTGTACTAACTATGTGCTAAACATATATTTTAAATGGCATGGTCGGCTAACTCCATTGCATCCTTATCAAACAGAAAGTAACCAAACAGAGAAAACAAAAATGTGGTTTAGGTCATTACCAAATGAACAGAGAGGAGAAGGAGAATAGGGCTCGCGGTTCGAATGGGAGAGGGAGTTGTGACAGAGGCTCTCACGTGTTGGTGGGGAGAGGAGCTCGCATGGTGGCCGCCATTCGAAGTGGTTGCCGAGAGAGAGAGAGAGAGAGAGAGAGAGAGAGAGAGAGAGAGAGAGAGAGAGAGAGAGAGCGAGAATACGTACCTTGCGGTAGTGACGGTGGAGAGGAGATGAGTGATGAACGTGGAAGGGTTAGGGCAGAGAGAAGGTCGTATGAGAACAGAGGCAGAGATGAGTGATGAAAGTGGAAGAGGCGCGCGGGGGTGGTAACGTATACTTACTAAAAATAATTAAAAACACCTTTTTAACGTCAGTTGTTATTACAATTGACATTAAAAGCCATCTTTTACATCAGTTGTTTAAGTAACTGACGTAAAAGATAAACATTTAACGTTAGTTATTTAAACAAATGACGTTAAATGTGATGCGAACGTCGGTTGTTTAAATAACTGACGTTAAAGGTGACTTAAGTGACCCAGATAATTACAGCTCTGCCACCACCTCTTTTTTAACATCCAAGTTTTGTTTTGGTTAAGTGACATTAACCTTTCCTGTTTATTACATATTTTGCAATAGTGTGCCCTCTTTTATGGAAATATACGTAAGGATCATCAAACACATCTTTTTTGAAGTCATGTTGATGTCATAGTTCATATTAAGTGTGAAGCAATGCTATCTAGTCATATGTAGTTATAGCTATGGCTATGACCAGTATATGCAAAAGTCAATCAAGATAAGTTGGTAGAGAAGAAAATAGCTCTGTCACTGTTATGACTTGAGTGTGGTGGGAATATGTTCTCGAACCTAGCTTTCTTTGCCATTTTTACAAAACAATTTGTTTTCTGAAAATCTTCTCCACCAATTTAAAGTTATCCTTTAAAGTTTACTGAGTTCATAGTTGGAATATACCTTTTCTATTTAGCCTGTGTTGGCTTTTTTGGAATGCTAAAAACCTCAAGCAAATCATTGTGTAGAATTGCATATTGATTTTGCTTGGGGCTGATTTGTTATAAAATAGTGGGAGGTTTATCTGCAAATTGTTAATTAGGATCTTTCACTGATCCTTCCCCAAATCTTTTTGTCACAGAGGGAAAGGCGTCGCCAGGAACGTGAAGCTACTTTAGTCAACAGTTTGAAATAACCATAACAAGATCTACTTGGAGAACCAATTTGGTCTACGATGTTTTTTACTTTCTTTTATTTTCTTGATGTAATTTTTTTCGTAGGATCTTCCAGTGTGGAATATCTTGTAATAAAAGTATGAAATCTTGAACCTACTTGGCAACCTTCTTTGGGCATCTTTAAGGTATCATTATAAGATTTATTTAGATATATTTCTTTACTTGTATGGCCGTTGATTTATAAGAATTTAGAGGTGTCTTTTGATCAAAAATTTAGGTTGATAAATTTTAGTCATCAAAGACCTTTTATTTAAAGTTTTAGAAGTATAAGAGCAATAACTACATGTTTGGACATTGAGTCTTGATGTCGTCTTGTGAAGAGAAAATGAGTGGTACTCCTAGAATTATGAGTTTATGACTACTAAATTATGATAATGTTGATCCCTTGCATACCTTCTTAAAGCTACAGATGAAAAGAAGAGTGAAATACTTTTCTTGAAAGGGAAAGTACGGTCTATTTGAATTAGAAGGCCTTTCGAACTGGAAGAGGGGAAAATATTTCCAACTTTGAAGCATCAATGACCAAATGGTGATGACTTGTGGTCATGGCAAACATCGACTTTAAATTTTCACTTACTATCTACAGAAAAAGTTTCTTCTCTCATTAGCCTAAAGTTAGATTTGTCTGTGTGTAGTTTACTCTTGTATCTGTGTGGTGGATTATTCAATAAAACTTGTTACAGATTAAAGGACCATATAAGATTGTTAAAAAACTGACAACTGATTGATGTAAGAAGAATTGATTCTTAAAGAATTAATGTTTACATTATTGATTTTTTATTTGTATACGATAAAAGTTAATTATTTTAAAGGTCCAATAATGTATGTATATTGGATCTTTTGAGACAATTATAAATCAAGAGAGACAATTCTAATTGGTCAATATCTTATTTTAACATGGTTATGTCTGACTTGCTACCAAAACTCTTCCAACTCATTTAGATCCATTAAACGCTTGTCATCGGCTTCCTTAAGGTCAAAATTCAAGGCCTTGATGGCCCAATATGCCCAGTATTACAGGTCAACCTGTAAATGACACGACTTACCATAAACCAAGTGATATGGGGATCTACCAATAGGATTCTTAAAAGTGGTCTGATATGGCTACAACGCATCATCTAATTTCTTGAACCAATTCTTCCGCTAAGAATTCATTGGTTTCTCAAGAATGCACTTCAACTTGAGGTTGGAAACTTCCACTTGGTCACTCGTTTGTGGATAACAGGGAGTGATAACCTTCTGAGTAATCCCATAATTGGAAAACACCATTTCCAACTATTTATTACAGAAATTAGTGTCACGGTCATTGATTATGGCCTTCTAAACCCCAAACCATGCAAATATGTTTTTTTCCTAATAAAATTGGTCAAAACCTTGGAATCGTCTGAAATAGACATGTATGAACACGAGAAGGGGGGTTGAGTTGTGTTTATCATACTTTTAGAGAAATTAAAATCTTTTCGCAAGCACAAGCACAGAGCAGACGAGTGAAAAACAAAGCACTCAGATAAGTGACTTGTTTGAATGTCTTCAACAGAAAACACACAAGCATGCAAGATAAAAACTTGTTCCATATTCACACCTTTAACACTAATGCAAAATATGTAAAAGATGGTTAAGGGTAATGTCGGTTAAATAAAAAGTAGACGTTACAAAGGAGGCGGTGGCAGAACCGTAAAGATCAGGGTCATTTAATTCACCTTTTACGTCAGTTGTTAAAAGAACGGACGTTAAAAGTGATGGGAGTCACTTTTAACGTCGGTTCTTTTAACAACTGACATTAAAAGGTGATTGAATTAAAAAAAAATTGAATGAGCACAAAACGTATACCCGTGTTTTATCATCACTTTCATACTCTGCTCTGTTCACAACGTATACTCGCGCCCTTCTCTGCCCTAACCCTTTCACTCCTCTCCTCACCACCGCGAGGTACCTTTCTCTCTCTCTCTCTCTCAACTTCACACTCTTTCTTGCAAACCGTAACTCTCTCTGTCTCCCTCACTCTCAGCAACCACATCGAATGGCGGCCTCTCCCTAAACTGAGCTCCTCTCCTCACCACTGTGAGGTACACACTCTCTCTCTCTCTGAATCACACATTGTCCTTCTCTCACTTCGCGCGTGCCATAACACTTTCTTTCCCACTCACTCTCAGCCACATCGAACGGCGGCCGCATGTGATAGCATCACCACTGAGCCTCTCTCATTCTCCTCTCTCTGAACTCAAGTAACTCCCTAAACCCTCAAAGTTTCATTTTCATTTTTGTTTTTGGTGTGGGTTGAGGAGTTAATTTATAATAGTTGAAGATGAAATGAGTTGGGGTTGTTGTGCATTTGTTGTAAATGATGGTCTATGGTGTTTCCTAGTTTTGGTTGCAATGGGTTGATGATACTGTTTTTATGGAATGATATTGAGATTGATGATGTTTGCGATGGTGGAGCTTTTTTTTTGTGTAGTGTGTAGTTTTGGAACTGTTTTGTTAGAGGGCAGTTTTCCTTTTATTTTTTAGTTGAAATATATATTGTGAAGCTAAATAATAAAAAAGAAACAAATCCTTATCATGCTTATACAGTGTTGGTGTTGCCAAAAGTTGATCAAATAACATTAGTGGTTTTGTTGGCTTCTATTTATTTTAATGGGTTTAAAATAAATGCCATTGATGAGTCTAAATTTGATGTTTATTTGACTGAAGGGAATGAGATACATTTGATAAGTTTCCTTCTATGAGTTTGATAGTTGTGGGATTTATATTTAAGTTCCCAAATATTTTTTCCATGTAAACCATTTGTTACCATTTAGAATCTTAAAAAAGTCAATATTTGACCTAAAATTTAACTAGATTGAAAAATTCCCATGTTGTGGTTTTAGTTTCTATGTCTTAGGTAGCTTGTTGCCATTCTCTAGTATAGAAAGTGTAGTTGTGGATATTTTAGCATTTGTTGGTGTTTTGTCGTTTAAGCTTCAAATTGTGTGTGGTTTTGGTTCCTTGACCTCGGAAAAGAGGGATGGAGTTTGTGGTGTATATATATGGTTGTTAGGTTTTCAAATACTAGTGTGCTTTTCCAATCTCTCCTATTGTGCTTATATTGGATATATATGTGTATATCTACATAACCTATCTAGCTATGAATCATAGTTGGATGGTTTGTAAACGCATAAGTGATGAGTATTTGAAGGGAGTGGATGAGTTTATAGAATTTTCTCAAAGGAATGTTCCTAATAGTAAATGAATGTTCGATTGTCCTTGTGTCAAATGTTTAAATACGAGGAAATGTACGGTCAAGGATATACGTACTCATCTTATTTGTTTTGGGATTTACTTGAATTATACAAGATGGATATGGCATGGTGATGTGATGTTAAGTACTAAGTCAAGTGTCTCCCAAAGTGAGGACGTTGACGTAGATATGGAGGATGATCGAGTAGAGAACATGATCTGTGATATTGGACAAGAATCTTTCCAGCGAGCAGATGTGTATGAAAGGTTGTGCAGTGATGCAGACAAGCCTTTGCATCCCAGGTGTACTACTCATACACGGTTGTCGGCGGTGTTAAAATTAGTTTGTGTGAAGGCGAGAAATGGTTGGAGCGATAAAAGCTTCACCGAATTAATTGAATTATTGAAAGACTTGCTTCCAGAGGGCAACACATTGCCTGATCGTAACTATGAGGTCAAGAAGGTATTGTGTCCGATGGGTATGGAGTATAAAAAGATACACGCATGCCCCATTGATTGAAATTTGTACACGGGTGATTATGAAGAGAATCACGCTTGCCCCAAGTGTGGGTTATCACGCTAAAAAGTGATGGATGGTGATGATGGTGATGATCTGGATGATTCGATTTGTGATGTGAAAAAAGGGGTCCTCCTGTGAAGGTATTTGATAAGCTATCAAATCCGCAAGTGAACGACTTCGTCGTCAAGTAATAAAAAGAGATCGAACCACAGAGACCATGATCTTAAATAACAATTAGTTATTAAATTGATTTAACTGAACTGGAATAAGATTTGGTTTTTGAAATCGGAATCAAGTGACAATCAAATTTAAAATTGCAATTAAACAAAATAGGAAATTAATACAAATAGGGGTTTTTCAAATTCAAAAGAGATTTCCAGGAATTGGGTTACCAACAAGACTGCTTATGTTACTAAATTGACTGCTCCTCTTGTTAAAAATCAAAATTGCTTTGAAGGTGAATTTATCCTAATTAACTTAATGTTCCCTTTCGGGATACAAGAACCGTGCTCGATTAAACCAACCCCTACTCTCGTGGTAATTGAATTCAAATCGAACCCTTTAAGCTTTGTGACAATTCAGTGAACCCTCGAAGGACCGCTTCTAACTCTCGTGATTTAAGTCCTGAGTTTGATTCCTATAGATCCGATACCTAAGTTAACCGCTAAGTTCGTCCTTAGTGTATCTATGACAAGCAAATAAGTGGCCACCGAATTTACGAGTAATTAAAGCAATAGGAATCAAATAGAAAGCAAAATTGAAATTGACAAAAAGTAAAACGTCAATTCATCACCATAAACAAATCTTGGGCATAGCCCCAATTCCTAGAAATAAGACTACTACTCAAGCATTACCATTATCGTAGCAATCTTGATTAACAATAGCATAAAAAAGAAAACCCTAGAGAAGAGAAGAGATTGAGAAGAAGAGAAATCCTAATTTTTTGCCTATGGATCGCAGTTCAAAAGTGACCAGTTTCGAGCCCCTACAGGCCTATTTAAAATGTAGGGTAACTTGAATCTCAAGCAATTACAAAAATCAGATCAAATCAGTTTTTAAAATCCGGATATTGCACGTCACGGCCGTGATACCTGTCACGGCCAGGCCGTGATGGGTTATGGCTTGGAGATTGCTTCGCTGGTTGGTTTGTCACGACCGTGACCACCATCACGGCCTAGCCGTGATCAGTTCTGCCTGTGAGGGTCTGGTTTAGTTGGCATGTCACGGCCGTGATAGACATCACGGCCTGGCCGTGACCAGCTCTGACTTTTCCATTCTTTCTTTTCAGCTCTACTCGATCATGACCGTGATGGACATCACGGCTAGGCCGTGATCAGTTCTGTTTATCTCATTTTCTTGATTTTCAAGCTCCATCTTCATGCAAGCTCCAACATAACTGATCCTGAGCGTTTTAATCTTCAATTCCTGCACACAAGCACCACAAAGCCACCTTACTCGTTCCAAGGTAAAAGCTAACAAAAAATCAAATTAAATATGCCTAAACTATATGAAAATGCATGCAAAATGTCAAGGAAATATGAGGTCAAATCACACTCATCAAAGGTGTTGTGGTATCTTCCAATAATTCCAAGGTTCAAGTGATTGTTTTCTAATGTGAAGATGCAAAGAATCTTAGATGGCATCATGATGAAAGGTTACGTGATGGAAAGGTTCGCCATCCGGCTGATTCTGTGCAATGGAAGAATATTGATACTTTGTTTCTAGATTTCGCCGATGAGCAAAGAAACCTAAGGCTTGGACTTGCTATGGATGGAATGAATACATACGGTAACTTAAGTAGTATTCATAGTTCATGGCCTGTTCTCTTGACAATTTACAACCTACCTCCTTGGTTGTGCATGAAGCGCATATACATGATGTTATCTATGATGATTTATGGCCCAAAGCAACCGGGAAATGACTTAGATTTTTATCTAAGTCACTTGATTGAAGACTTGAAAAAACTGTGGGTCGAAGGTGTTGATGTAGTTGATGGGTATTCTCACGAGACTTTCAAGCTCCGTGCCATGTTATTTTGCACCATCAACGACTTTCCAGCAGACGGGAACTTGTCCGGGTACAGTGCTAAGGGGCATAAAGTATGCCCTATATGTCAAGAAGGCACATGCTACACTCAGTTGCATCATGGAAGGAAGATGGTTTACCTTGGGCATCGGAGATTTCTTAGACGTGATCACTCATATCGTAAGATGAAAAAAGTTTTTAATGGATGCCAAGAGATTGAAAATGCTCCGACGGCCTTAAATGGAGAGCAAGTTTATCAACGGGTGAAGCACATCAATGTTATCTTCAGTAAGGCCAAAACGAAGGCTAAGGCTACTGAGAAAAACATATGGAAGAAGAGGTTGATATTCTTGGATCTTTGATGAGCCTCTGTTTGACTGGTTTTATAACTAATAAAGACCATGGCTTTGTGCTTATTTTATATCATTTTCACCCAAATTAGACTTGATTGTCCTTAAGTAGTATTTTGAGTCTGTAAAGTGTTTTTAGGTTAATTTAGTTGATTTAGAGTAAAAAAGTACTATGTTATTTTTCGGAAATAAAAAGGAATAACTGGTCATTCGCCGAAGAAGCTCTCGCCCGCGAGTCACCCAAGCCTGAAAAGTCGAGACGGTCACGGTTACCCGTGTTGAAGATCACGCGGGCAGTTTGAAGTGCGTCGCCCGCGAGCATCATCGCCCGCGAACCCCGGAAGTCGAAAGCACACGGTTGGCCCCGATGTTCATAACGGGCGAATAAGAAGACCCTCCACCGCCCGCGAATGATATGCGCCCGCAGAAGATCAAAAAGACCGCTCACAATTCCGCACGAGAGAGGCCGCCCGCGAGTCCTCCGATCCAAACGTGTATATAAGACAGTCTTAGGCGGAATCAAGAGGTTGGTCGAGAGCCAGTTTGGCTAGTCTTTGTAGTCGAGAGTAGTTTATTTTCCTTCTTTTCTTTTGTGTTTAAGTGTAATGAGAACTAGTCCCTTGATTAATCTAGGGATTGGTCCATTTACATTTGAGGTTCGATTTCCGTTTAATTGCTTTTCTCTTTTCAAGCAAGCTATATGTTCGTTTGTTATTTCAGGAATGTATAGTGTTGTATTGATCATTCGTGATGTTATGTTCTATACTTAATCGCGTTTGTATTTCGCGTGGTTCATTCATGTTCGTTTGTTCATGAGAGCTAACCCCGTTTGGGAATAGGAACATACATCCGTAGTAGTGAATTTCGTTTGTTATTTGTTGCTACAACCGGGAGGGGATTAGAATCGCTAGGGCTTGATTACATGAACCAATGATAGTGGGAAACCGAGAACAGTAGGTTAATCGTTCTTTAGTTTATTTGATAATATTTTAACTGCTTGTTTTCTTACTATGTTTTTATTTTGTTTTCTTTATTTTATTTCAATTTCCCAAAACCCCCAGAACTAATTTTCTGTTAGTAATAACAACGCCTAAGGGTCCTTGAGAGACGATATCCGATTTGTCGCTCTATACTACATTATTTTAATAATCGCTCGTTCTTTTTGGCGCGTGGCGACAGCGCGGTCAATCTTCCATACTGGTGCAAGCTTGATGTCAGACATTGTATTGATGTGATGCATGTGGAGAAAAATGTGTGTGATAGTGTGATCGGGACGCTTCTGAACATTCAGGGCAAGACAAAGGATGGTGTGAATGCTCGTCTCGATCTCGTTGCGATGGGTATACGAGATCAGTTAGCTCCAGTTGTTGAGGATGGTAAGCGGACATATTTGCCTCCAGCATGTCATACTTTGTCAAAAAAAGAGAGAGTTTTTGTGAGTGTCTTCAGGGCATCAAAGTTCCATATGGTTACTCTTCAAATGTCAAGAGGCTTGTCTCAAGTGATCTCAAATTGGTTGACTTAAATTCTTATGATAGCCATATCCCGATGCCACAACTTCTGCCCGTGGCTATTCATAGTATTGCTCCTAAAAATGTGAGACATGTCATTACTAGGTTGTGCTCATTCTTCAATGCTATATGTAGCAAAGTCGTTGACCCCCATAAGTTGGATGAGTTGGAAGTTGAGGCTGCTACAATCTTGTGCCAATTGGAGATGTAATTTCCTCCTTCGTTTTTCGACATCATGGTTCACTTAATTATTCATTTAGTGAGGGAGATTAGATTATATTGCCCCATTTTTTGAGGTGGATATACCCAGTTGACCGATACATGAAGATCTTGAAAGAGTATGTGAAGAATCCACACCATCCCGAAGCATCTATTGTTCAATGGTACATTGTAGAAGAAGCTATTAAGTTTTGTTCAGACTACTTTCCTAACATGGAACCTATAGGGATTCCTAAGCCTCGTCATGATGAGAGAAGAGGTCAAGGTAAGGGTGGACATGGTGTAATGAATAACAGCAAGGGTCGGGAGGAAGTGCTTCAAGCACATTTGTATATATTGAATAACATCGATATGGTTCAACCTTACTTTCGTGATCACAAAAGAAAAGTCAAGGAAGAAAACCCTCGAATAAACGAAAAGTGGTTGTTGAACAAGCATAACAAGACTTTCTTACAATGGTTTAAAGATGAAATCCTGAGGGATGTTAGTACTGCTTCTGACAAATTAAAATGGCTAGCACGTGGGCCTAGCTTTAATATCATATGTTGGAGCGGATACGACATCAATAACTTCTCCTTTTATACAAAGGAACAAGATAACAAGAGTGCCAATCAAAATAGTGGGTTATGATCGTGACCAAATCAATGCACTTATCTAGTTCAAACAATACAAACCTCGTTATTACACCGATACCTTACTTTGGAGTCATTTAAGAGATTTGGGTGCTCGATTACACTAAGCTTACGGTACTGGTTTTTAAATGTAAGTGGGTTGATAGTAAAGGTGGTGTACAAACCGACGAATGGGGGCTTACATTGGTAGACCTTTGCAATTTAGGGCATACAAATGAGCCTTTCATCATGGCTTCCCAAGCAAAATAAGTGTGTTTTACATCACTGATCCTTCAAATAAAAGGATGTATGTGGTTCTCCAAGGAAAAAGCATGAATAATGGTAGTGATGAAAATCAAGATTCAACTCTTGATATTCCTGAGACTCATTCTTTCTCAACATAAATGCCTGCTATCATTGAGGAAACACGGGTGGACGATGTACAAGTCACTCGTGATGATCATCACAAAGGGATATTGATATAGCTAAATTAAACTTGAACATAGTGTAAGTTTAGATTTATTTTTATTTATCTCCCTGTTAGTTTAGATTTATTTTTATTTATCCATCTGTATTTATCTTTATCTTCATTTATCCATATTAAAATAACCTAATTTATTAATTTTTAATTCTGAATAGGCATACAGATGGATAAAGCTGACATCCCACATGCACGGGAGGGGTCGGTGGCGCCTACGCCTGTTGATAGTATAAGTTTTATTTATGCATATAATTTAATTAATTAGGCTCATATTATGTATTTATACATGTTATACATAACCCTCTAATTTAATATTTATTTGTCCAAACAGGCATCACAGAGTAAGAAAAAACGGGGTAGACAAGCCACTAGTCTGAAAAAGTTAGAAAAGGCTAGGCTCAGTGGTCAAAAACTTGAGGTTTCATTTAATGATAAACTGAATCCCCAGGGACCCTATTCTAAGCAATTTAAAACTTGGGTGGCTAAGGAAGCTAAGCAGTACACTAGCATCCTACATGAGGATTGGCAAGAAGTGTCACAGAACATTAAGGATCAGATTTGGGAGGCTATCACGGTATTTTACTTTTACAATATTTGATGTACATTATTAAATAATTATTTGAGTTCTAATTCCTCCTCTTTGTTATGTATTTAATGTGTAGATAGCGTGGACCGTGCCGAATACTGAAGTGCATAGGGCGAAATGACTCTCACTGGAGTCAAAGCATTGGAATGGGTTTAAGCACGATCTTAATAGGAACTACGTATTCAGACCGAAGGACCACGAAGAAGTTTTTATTAACTACCCTTACGTTGATAGGGAGACGTGGGATAGTTTTGTTAGGAGCCGACATACACCTTCATTTCTGGTTAGTTGAAGTTAATTTACTTATCCATTTTAGAATACATTTAAGTAAAGAAAATTTAATTATTTAACTAAATTTATCGTGTGTTTTTGTTTTAACAGGCTAAAAGGGAAAAGGGTAAGAGGACTCAAGAAAAGAACATTCACACCCACACATTGTCTCAAGGTGGGTACGACACTAAGATTAATGAGATGATGATAGATAAGTTAAGGGACTTATAGGAGAAGCTGAATGAGAGGATAGCAGTTGGAGAGGTGCCTTAGGGCACAGTATTTGATCCTCCATCTCCTATCGCCCGCGAAAATGTTTGGTTAGAGGCCCGAAGGACAAAAAAAGGAGATTTTAAAGCTGAAGCCACACGCACTGTAGCAGAAAAGATTGTAAGTAACAAACTAACTGCATTTGTAGTTGATATTTGTATATATTGATATTTTTAACACATTCTCTTACATGTTTTTTAATTTCTTCTTTGTAGGAGGAGCTTAAGGAAAAATTCTACCTGGGCTCATTCGTCCCACATGAACGCCGAGATATATTGATCACTGCCCTAGGCAAAGACGACCACCCTGGTTGAGGGATTGGTGTTCCAGGGACGGTGGGCATCAAAAAATATTATGGCACAAGAGCTCCACATATGTAGGTCGATGAGGAGGCACTTAGAGAAGTGGTTACACAGCAGCTCATGACCGGCCCGGCCATTACAGATCAGTTGATGAGCCGCTTCCTATCAAGCCCATCCTTCAAGCAGATGCTTTCAAAGGAGCTTTCCTCCACATGTAAGCACAAAGAGAGCTGTCATAGGACACATGTGGAGGTGGATGACTTGGCAGAGAGGGAGCGGGAGTTGGAGGTAAAACGCAAAGAGCTTGACTTGGAGGTGAAATGCAAAGAGCTTGACTTGGAGGTGAAACGGAAAGAGCTTGAGTTGGCGAAGCAGGAGCTCGAGTTGTCCTGGAAGGTATATTCATAATTAATGATCAAACTTCTCAATTAATTACTTATGTTTTTTATTTTCGACTACTTATATACTTTCTTTATTTAATATTGAAGGCAAAGCCGAGTTCGTTGTCTCCCTACAGTCGTTTGTTCTCGATTGGTGAGGATTATGCTGACGAGAATTTTACATGCCCGTTGGAACACAATGGATGGTTGGAACGCCCGCCTCCGCCAGTAGATCTTGGTTTTATGTTCAGTGGTTATGATCTTGGGCACCTATGTAAAGGTGGCGAGTGGCCAGCCACCACGGTTGTGAGTCTTTGGTCCACGTAAGTATGCTTTAATTTTATAAGTAATTCAATTTATATATTTTATTTCAATTTTATGATTTATTTCTACCTCAACATATTATGCAATTAACATCTACTTATTTCATATCTTAGGCATCTAAATCGTCTTCAACTTCATAAGGGTTCCAACCTTTATGGCTTCTTAGACACCTACGTCCTCGTGCCTGAATTCTTTGCCAATCACAATGAAGTCAATTCATACATTGGAAGATTCCTGGGAGGTGATCATCGGAAAGAAACATATCTGGCACCCTACATAATGAACCGACATTGGAAGTTGCTCATACTTCATCCTGCCAGGCATACCGTGATATTCTTATGCTCTCTCCACCAGAACCCGCCACGGGTGGTAGTGGAGTCCATCAATACGTGAGTAATTAATCTTTTATTTAATTTAAGTTTTAACATTTGCTTTTATTTTACTATACACATGATGAGTTGGTTAATTGACATGACTATTCTATTTATGATAGCATGCTGAAGGCATGTAGCATAAGTTGCGCCAATGGGAGAAGTAGGATTACTAAGTCTAAAAGAAATCCTGATTGAATTATCCTCAAAGTTGATAGTTTATTAAATATTAATTAATATTATAATTACTAATTATAAATATATATGTATATTTAACTGACATTAAATTTATTTCTTTTGTAGTCTCGTAAGCAGCAGGACAGTTGGTCGTGTGGCTATTGTGTGATGCATCATATGCTGAACATAGTCTCCACATCTATTACAGAGGGATGGATGAAGGTAATCGCTTAAACAACTTATTTAATTATATATTTTAGTTTTGGTGATGACTTGAGTTAATGTTATTGTTAATTATTTGAACGTGTGCAGACTTTTAGCGACCAATCTCCTCTTAAACAGGAGAGTTTAGACACTTGAGGATGCGCTTTTCAGAATTCTTCTTTAAGTATGCTAAAGAAAGAGGAATAAAAAAAATACCTCCTGAATACTTAGAAGATGCGTAGTATTTAATAATATTTGTATATCCATTTACATTTAAATACTTAGAAACTTTTAGTTATATTTTTTTCTATTAATGGGTTTTGGATTTTTGTCCCCCCATTGGTTTTTTGTATTTCTTTTATTTTATTAATAAAATTTAAGGGTACTCTTTTTCCTTAATGATGTTTTTATCCCTAAGGAGGGTATTGCATCATAAAGTTTTAATGAGGCCCTTATTTGCTAAATTTGAGTGTGTGCAAATTCTGTAATGTGTCCTTATTCTGTATTGTGGACTGTTTACTGAATGCAGGGATATAGCTGGGGGTAGGGATATATAGTAACTGAATTTTAAAAAAAAATTAACATCAATTCTCTATTCAACTGACGTTAAAAGTATTTTTCAAAAAAAAATTACTTATAAAGTCAGTAATTTAAATAAACTGACGTTATAAGTAGCACTTATAACGTCAGTTTATTTAAATAACTGGCATTATAAGTATCACTTTTGATGTCAGTTATATTTAATAACTGGCGTTAAAAGTGCTAAGTGATTTTATAACTGGAATAACGTCAGGTTTTCAGGCGTAAAAATACTTGCACATAATTTAAAAAAAAAAAAAAAAAAAAAAACCCGTAAAAAACTCCCCAAATCACCCACCTAACCCCATTAAAAAAAAAAACATTAACAAACACCAAAAAAAACCAATAACAAATATAAAAAAAAAAAAAAAACAAAAATCGGGAATTAAACAACACTTTTACTACAAGTACTTTGGCACTAGTGTAACATGTTTAGTTAGTTAACAGTTAAGATAAACAAATAAACTAAAAAGATTAGGGATAGAGATAAACACAACAAGTTTATGTGGTATCACCCTAGTAAGATACTAGGGATATCGTCGGTCTCCTTCAAACACCAAGTTTGCTCCACAACAACATTAACAAGATATACAACAAATATTCTTTGTACATCTACCTCCTCCTCGAGCTCCATAGTAAAATTGTTTGCACACCTAGCCTCTTAAGGCTCACTCAGATTTTGATTGAAAGAAAGTGTAATAGATACAACTTTGCAAGTCATTAACTAACACTCAGAATAGTGAATTAAATGTGAAGATTGAAAGACTGCGTAATAACTTCAAATGATTGAAGAATAAAGAATGAAAGAATGAAGACTTAAATTCCAAGGGTAATTGCTCTTGAGCTAATGTTGTGTTGTGTCTTCATCTTCAATGTTATCTCTTAGAGACATTCCATCAGTGTTTTGGCTTTAAGCTTAGCTCCACTAAATGCAATAGAGTTGTTCTGAACAGTCATTAATGCTTAGGAGCATTGCATGTACTCTAACAGAGGAGTTCAATACTTTATGCTTTTTGTAGCAGCTAAATGAGAGTTCTTCAAGTTGATTTTGTACTTTGTTGTGCATATTTCCCTTCTCGTCTACTGAGAATATTTTATTAATCGTCTACTCAAATATAAAAATAAGAAATATACCAAACATTTTGAGCAGCTCGTCTACATGAATGGACGCGGATTCACAAACTAAGTCCAAGCAGATATAAGGAAACTTATTCAATATTTCCATAACTTATATATTTTTAACATTCTTGCAAGACTAGATAAAGCATGTTAGATGTCAACTAAAACTTTGCCAAGCAAATTTAATCCTTTTTGTTAACATCAAAAATCAAAGATTATTAATCCAAATCACTTTGGTTCCAACATATCCCACATTTCCTTTCCAGAATTGTAAGTAGAGATTCTAAAGAACTCATCAATGCTAACTCCCATAGTAATGATGTTCTTAGCCTTCTTATCTAATTGGACCTTCTTCTTATCATCATCTGTCCATAAAGATCTAGGTTTATCTTTTTTTTCTTCTTCATTATCAACAACTATTGCCTCAATGAAAATTTTCATCCTTGATTTCCAATAAGGATAACCTTCACCATTGAAAATAGGGGGTTTAGAAATAGAAACATAATCACTTGTCCCATTTCATTGAGAAGCCATTTCCACGAGACTTGAAAGGTGATTAACCTTATTCAAGAACCCGCTCTAGATACCAATTGTAAGATGTGAAAACGGTTATTAGTCAAGAGGGGGTGAATTAACATTTTTAAAACTTTTCAAAAAACAAATGTTTAAGTTCCCTTTATCAAATGGAGTATCAAGATAGTAAACTTTCCTTGAAGCTTAAGCAAGAAACAATTACAATACCAATTCAAGAATGCACTTAAAGAAGGACATTCAATTGTATAAGCTAAGAGATAGTATCATACAACAATCATGCACTATAGTATCATAAGCATAGAACATAAAGAATCATACATACGATAATAGAGATTGCAAGAAAGTAAAGAGAGTAGGGATAGAGAAAGTGACACAAGTATTTTACTGGTTCGGCCCACAACCTAAGTGGCCTACGTCCAGTCCCCAAGAATCCTCTGGGAGAAATTCACTATGACAAAGTTTGTACAAGAGATATCACACTCCTTACAAAAGTCACTCTCCCTTGCAGGATACCTCACCCACAAGTACCACACTCTCAAAAGATACCTCACTCTTGAACCTTGTTGGATACCTCACCAACAACTCACTAAGGGATGCATCACCCTTACACCTTGTTGGATACCTCACCAACAATCACCACAAGAGATACCAAACTCTTTCCAAAAAGGGATGCCTCACCCTTACTTTGAAGGATACCTCACCAACAAAGATTTTTCTCCAATGGCTACTTTGAAGGATACCTCACCAACAAAGATTTATGCCCCTCAAGAGATGCCTCACCCTTGAGAACCTTGGGATCCACACTCCCAATACAAAACTCAGAAAACAAATTGAGTAGAAGAGAAAATCCTAGCACAAACACTTGTGCATCAAAGGTTGTGGCTTCTAGATCACTTGTAACAAAGGATGAATAGATGGCTTGCTATTTTGGCATTATAACAGTATATTTTTGCATATGATTTCGTTGCCAAAACTCTTAAACACATATCCTTTATATAGATTTCAATTGGAGCTAAAAAAATTGAAGTTTACTGAAATTTTGGATGAGTATTCGAATACTCATACAGGGTACGTATTTGAATACTCCCTGTAACATAACCCAACAAACTTAACAGAATGGGTAGTATTCGAATACTCCCTTCAAAAATTACCAAATTGCATTTGTAATGGCATACATGAGTTGGTATTTGAATACTCTTGAAGGAATTTCATGTTTTCCTCAAAGTAGACCAATATACAACTATGTATGTGATTACTTATACCTTAAAATCATTTTCCAACATTTGGCATTTGATAATAGCTCTAATTGATTTCTATTTTTAGGTTTAACATTATTATCTTCTTAATTTTGTTAAGCCATCTAATCAATCTTAGTTACTTATAACTTACATCAAAACCCTTGAAAAGCAAACATAAACTATCAAAACGATTACAACATTTTCAATCAACATGATCATCATCAAAACACTTTTCATATCTCCAGTCTTCAATATGGGTGGAGATGTTCTTCATGGAAGCATACTTGAGACTTGAATCTCGTCATCATCTACATGAGCAGCTTCCAGCAAGGTTCTCAAATTAGCCATTTCATACTGCATAGCCTGGAAAGCTCTTCTGTCAACAGCCACTGTGTTGTCAGTTGTAGCTTCAGATTCCTCAGAATGCCATGGAAGGGCATAAACTGGTGGGGCTCTGGGAACAGAAAAGGGCTCAGAGACTCGAGGAAAGAAAGATTGATGAATGTTTCTATATAAGATGAGGGTAAGAAGGAAAACCTGTGAAAGATAGGCCTGACTCTGATAGAGGCTTCCTCGGGTGACGGAAAAACAGAGGATAGACGGGTAGAGAGAGAAGGATGGGTGATGATGATAGGTTCAGGCGAGGGAAGAGGTTTGGCTTCATAAGAAGCAGGGACAGGTATCAGGTTGTCCATATATTCTATGAAGGATCACTACAAAAAAACAACTGTTTAGCGACCGTAATAATCGGTCGCTAAACAGTGTAAATCGGTCGCTATTTAATTTAGCGACCGAATTAGCGACCGATTAAGGGTGGTAGCTGAATACCTGGTCGCTAAGGTTTTAGCGATCGAATTAATATTTCGGTCGCTAATTAGCGACCGAAGATTCAGTCGCTAAATAATAATAAACGGTCGCTATTAGGTTGGTCGCATTTTTTGGGTAACCATTTCTAGCGACCGATAATCGGTTGCTAGTTCGGTCGCTAAATTTGGTTACTGTTAACCTATATTAGCGACGGATTTTCGGTCTCTATATCTCATCTGTAAATGTTAAATAAAGTTTAGCGACCGAATTATTGGTATCTAATTCGGTCGCTAAACTGGTTGTTATTAATTTTTTTTTAATTTTAATTTTTAAAATAAAATTTTTTTTCTGATTTTCTTTAAACGTTAGTAAAATTACTAATAAAACACACCAAATAACTTATGAAATATACAATCATAAAAAATAATGAATATATATAAAAAGAATAATCCAAAATGTCGTACAAGAATCGTTTAAAGTAAAAAATATGGGGAAAAAAATCAGTCATGATGAGGGGGAGATGGAGGAATCCAATCATCCTCAGCGTCCGTACCACCGACGTCTGCTAGCTGATCGTCCTCTGCGAGAGCTGACATCGATGGCGGCGGCGGAACTGGAGGAGCGGCAGCAGGCGGCACAACCGTCAGAGCATGATCATGAGCAACTGGAGTCTGGATCCTCATCTGCTCCAACACCAGCCGCAGTGTCTGGCCCTGCTCGATGCTCGCCTGCATCAGCTCCTGGTGTGCCCGAGTCAACTGTGCAATCTGGTTCGCCATCTGCTGCTCTCTCTCGCTCTTCTCCCGAAGCTCCGTGTTCAGCTGCGTGATGGTGTTCTGCATTTGGTGGAACTGCTCCTGAGGGACGGTATCGGTACACCAAGGAGCAGGCGTGCCGGACGATGAAGCGATGAACTCGGCTCCCAGGTGTCCGAGGCCATACACGTGCCCCTTCTTGTTCCTGCCCCCGACGACCTCCAAATAAATGGCATTATCGTTGACGGAGACAGGAGAGCAGCCATCACCAGTCAAAGCCTCATCTTGTGACTGTGAGGCACGCGATATGGCATCGTCCTTCTTCTCGTTGAAGCTCGCCTACAAAGTATAGTTGAATAGATTTAGTTAAAATAATTATATCCAATATTAACAAATCATTTATAATAAATTACAAGTAAACACTAAATTATGTTTTTGCTTACAGCATAGTTACGGGCCTTGTCGCTAACCCATGTCCCCGACTTCAACTTCTTCGTCCTCTCCACCAACTCCATAGCAGTCGGGGCCTGCTGTTTCTATGCTTTCTGCACAGAATAATATAATATTAAATTCATAAGAATAATTAAAAATCAAAACTAATTAATTAAATAGTATATTAAGTCAAAAGTTTAATGTATTACCAGCTCGTCATAGTGGGCGGCGGCTTATTTAGACCCACCGGTCCAAGCACATGCGCCACCATCAGAAGCTCGATTACGCCGAGCTGTGGCCTGGATCTCCTGGAACTTCTCAATAGCCCAGTACTGGTCCAGCTGCCTCTTGATCTCAGGATCCACCCACCTCCCCTTATTCTGCCCCTTCCTCAGCTTGTTCATCAGATTCTTCATAACCAGTGAGCCTTTATGCTCAAATATGTCCCTGACGAGAGCCTCTAAAGCTAAGTCCCACCTGTACTCTTTCTGCAACTTACAGTTGTTAGGAAATTCGTGTGTACATATATATAATGTAAATTTAATTTAAAAAACTTAATAAACTGTTACCTTAAACTCTAGAAACAACTGATCCCTATGGCCCAGTGGGATGGCCTTCCATGTAGGCCATGGACCATCAAACTTGCGTCGCAGGATCTTCGATATCGAATCGAAGGGCCCTTCGCGGGCGTAAAGCTGCAGACAAAATTAGAGCATTAATAAATGTTATAAATAAATTTTAAAACCAAGTAACTAGACATTAACGATACTTTATATATATTAAAAAATTAAATTAGCATACTCGTTATCCCCCCTAGGGATAAGAAGAATCCTCCTGTCGGATGGACCACGACTCTCCTGTCCCGATGATGATGATGGTCCCATCGTCGTAGGTGTGGATGATGAGGGTGCAGCCTGTGTCCCGACCACATGAGGATGGGTGGGGGGTGCAACTCCATCACCCTGAGGTGTCCCGTCAACAGAGGTGCTGGTAGGATGGTCTTGATCCGAAGGGGTGGGGTCGGCCGGCGAAGGGACTCTCGCAAGACGACCTCCACGCGACCTCCACGACGACCCCTACCTCTGGAGGAATCTGCCATCTGTGAAAAAAATGAAAATATGATTACACAACAGTGTAAATAATACAAAAATAAATTACCTAATAAGTAGAATGACATTCACACAATGAATTATGACATAAATAAATTACCTAAGTAGAATCTCCGTCACTAAATTCACCCTCAGTATCACTTGATCGGAATGTACCTTCGCTAGATGCGTCCAACTAGGATTGATCCATTAACTCTCTTTCAACTTCTTCCCCATTTCCGGAAATGTCCGCCAGAGAATTAACAATAATGTCCGGCGTAATTTGCAACGGTACGTGGGGTCTTGAAAACTCATCATCTTGGTACGGAGCATCTTTTTCAGGCTGGTTGATTACATTATCAGTAATTATACTGCGAGCCTTTATCTTAATAACACCCAACCAGCCATGATGTCCTTCGGGATAAGGCGAGTAATAAACCTGCTCTGCCTGTTGTGAAAAAATGAATGGGTCGTACGCCTTACTATACCTTCGAGACAGCCTAACTTGAACAATACCATAATTTTTATCTATTTTTGTCCCTACGTCAAGAGTAGGATCAAACCAATCACACTTGAAGATAACTAATTTCATCACGGAGAAACCGGTATAGTCGAGTTCAAGGATGTCAGTTAGAACCCCATAGAAATCATCCTCTACATTGCCATCAGTGGCTCACACACAAACACCGTAGTTACACGTCTGCATTCCTTCATTCCATGTTTTTGTGTTAAATTTATATCCATTTACAATATAAGTATTCCATGATGTAACCCATCTGTTAGGCCCCCATGCCAAATTTGTCAACAATGGATTTTGAACATTGTTTTCTGGATCTAGTACCTAAACAATCAAATATTACATTATTCTTATACATGCTATATATTTAAGGAGATAAAATGTATGCTTCAAAAAATGAAGATGCTGAACCTACATATTTACTGAACCACGTAGCAAAGTGAGAAGTAATTTCTCGATCAACCTGATCGTTTGAAATGTCAGGTTGGAGATCCCTTAGAAAATTGTCGTACATCCTACATATGGGAGATTAACAGTAGGACGATTAATAATAATAAATGTCAATTGAACTGATTAAAGACGTTGTAGAAACTTACTCTAAATATGGCGCCACCTCTTCACAATTTTGAAGGATATACAGATGAGCAGCATTAATGTCACGCTGCTCCAAGAAATATCCTTTTGATTTGCCACTAAATCTGCCCGGATAGTTGAATATTGATATAGGAGGACTAGTTGAACATCCTTCGCCCGAATCAACGTTTCTAGGCATCCTTGTCCTTCTCGTGTTAACTTCGTCCGGATAGTAATAAGAGGCAAAAGTGGAAGTCTCCTCTACTAAGTATGCTTCACAAATGGAACCCTCCACTCGTGCCTTGTTCTTGACTTTGTGTTTAAGGGAGTGCAGGAACCTATTAAAGAGGGATACATACAAATAATTACTAGTTTTAGGGAAAGCTAAACTACGCTCTCATGTTCGTGAATTTCATATGTATTAAGTAAAATAGTTGATGTTGTTTACCTCTCAAATGGATACATCCAGCGGTATTGGACTGGGCCACCAACTCTTGCTTCGTAAGGTAGATGAACTGGCAGGTGTTCCATGGAATCAAAGAAACTCGGCGGAAAGATTTGCTCCAACTTACATAACAAAACGGGTATCTTGACTTCCATATCCTTTAATTGATTCACATTTAGTGTTGTCAATGTAAGCTCCCTGAAAAAGTGGCTAAGCTCAACAAGTGGGTTCCAAATTTGCTTCGGTAATGCGTCGAACGCAATTGGAAGCAACCGTTGCATGAACACGTGGCAATCATGACTCTTCATTCCATGTAACTTTGCTTCCTTAATGTCAACACATCTACCCAGATTGGAAGCATACCCATCTGGTAACTTTAGTTCTTTAACCCACTTACAGACGGCCAATTTCTGTGCTTTGCTTAGTGTATAACTTGCCTTCGGTTTGATAAGTCTGCCACGACCACCGTCTTGCAACTCAAGCTCCTTCCGATTACAAATGTCAGCCAGGTCCAATCGGGCTTTATTTGTATCCTTTGTCCTCCCCTTGATGTCCATCACAGTGTCAAACACATTCAAAAACACATTCCTCTCAGTATGCATGACATCAATGTTGTGACGGAGTAGCTGCGTCCTCCAATACGGCAACCTCCAAAATATACTTTGTTTTGTCCAATTATGGTTGACGCCATAATCAGGAATATGTTCTCCTTGGGTTTCATGGACGAGCGGTGGCATCTGTACTCTGCGCCATACATTAGGACCAGTCAAACGTGGTGGAGGCGGTGTTCTCTCCGCACAACGCTTCTTGAATGCATTCTTGTTCCGCCTATAAGGATGATCTTCCGGAAGGAATTGACGATGACAATCAAAATATGAGATCTTTCGATTGTGTTTTAGCGTGATTGCCTTCGATCGCTCCATACATATTGGGCATCCAAGCTTCCCGCGGTCATCCAACCCGACATCATCCCATAAGCGGGAAAGTCGTTGATCGTCCACATTAAAGCTGCTTTCATGATGAAATTCTGCCTCAAAGATACGTCATATGTCAACACACCATCATTCCACAAAGCATTGTCAACTCATCTATCGGTGGTGCAAGTACACATCAATCTTACCTTTTGGATTAGACGGACCGGAATTATGATTGTTAGGAACATAAACTCCCGCTTCATGCACATCCCTGGGAAGATTGTACGGAGTCGGGATAACCAGCCAACAAGAGTATGCTTTTCAGATCGCCCAAAAGGATTAAATCCATCGCCAGATAACCCCAATCGGACATTGCGAGGGTCCTGCGAAAATGCCATATGAACCCTATCAAAATGCTTCCAAGCTTCTCCATCAGATGGATGACACAAGATATCTTGCTCCCTCTCATGCTCACTATGCCACCTCATATGAGCTGCAGTGGCCATCGAAGAGTACAATCTTGTAAGTCTTGGCACGAGCGGAAAGTACCACATCTTTTTTAGCGACCTCTTCTTCTCAATGCCAATCCTAGTGGTTGTCTTATACCGATCCGCACCACAAAATCGACAACACGTTGTGCTTTCCGCTGAATCATCCTTATAGTACAACATACATCCATTCGAGCAACAATCAATTTTCAAACACCCCAGACCCAAATTTTCCACGGACTTCTTAGCATGATAAAAACTTGTAGGCATCCGATTGCCTTCTGGCAACGCCTTGGACACTGACTTGCTGAGGCGATTAAAACAGCCTTATTGCATATTGTAGTCAGATTTGATACTCAACCATTCCATGCACATCAACAACTCCGTGTACTCCTGACATCCTTCCCACAATGGAGATCGTGCAGCACTCAGCATATCATAGAATCTTTGAGCTTCGGGATTCGGATTCTCCTCTATGTATTGGGAACCCATTCCACCATCTTCTCCCCCATCTTCTTCTAGTACAACACCAACCGATGGTCCAGCATGATCCATTATCATCTGCTCGTATGGATTCAATTCTTCCCTCCCGTCACCACTTCCATAGTACGAACCTTCAGCCACAATCGGGTTTAAGTCAGGCAACGTCTCACCATGGTTACTCCACCAATAGTAATCAGGCATGAAGCCCTTCTCATAAAGATCGGCTACAACTCCATCCACACTTTTGAAAGATTGACACTTGCATCTTTTGCAAGGACACCTCAATTGATCACCGCCCAGCCGTATAAATCTCTCCTGGCTAACAACAAACTCTATAAACTCACCCACTCCAACTCTATACTCTTCCCTAAGACGTTTATTCCGATCCAACCTACGATACATCCATTTCCGATTCTCCGGAATATCCATTGCTGGCAATTAAATAGCCCGACCAATCCTACAATAACACTTATATATTATGGTGCATTCCAATAACTCCATCAATCTCGTTCTTATGACAAGGTATGAACCTATCCCATTCGAGAAGAAACCTTTGTCACACTCGGCTACTAATAGTTATTCCCATATTCAAATACCTTATACTTGACAAAATTTCGCAAGACATCTCCCATCGGTCTCCAAGTTACACGACTCGAGCACGGTCGTAATCACCGCGATCAAGTATGCACCAGGAGAACAAAAGGAAATGCATCGATCGAGATTTCAACAAATATATAAGGCATTTGAACATTGAAATGACTATTGTACGAGTGTGAAAAAGGTTTTTTTCCCAAACTGTCCCAATTGGACAATTCAAGATTCAATACAATGAGCATGCATACCTTGATAAGTTACGCATGCTCATTAATATTGAATCTCAAACAGGAAACTAAGGCTTTCGTAAATTAATTATTAACGCTAACAGAAAATAAAACCATTAACCTATAAATATTGCAACATTGTTGAGTTTATATAAATTGCAGCGTAAATCAATACAAACTTAGATTAAATATTGTAGCAAACATCCTATTGAGCTCCGCTCTCCACTAACAAATAGCAGTTAATTGTCAAACACATGCATAATTTCTAAATTATCAGCACACAACCAGCATCCTGCCTTTCGGACAAGATCACATCCTATTGAGCTCCGCTCTCCACTAACAAACAACACATATTGACAAACACATGCATAAACATTAAATTATCAGCATA
Source organism: Sophora flavescens (assembly GCA_030762895.1). Taxonomy (NCBI): domain Eukaryota; kingdom Viridiplantae; phylum Streptophyta; class Magnoliopsida; order Fabales; family Fabaceae; genus Sophora; species Sophora flavescens. The sequence goes on from CM061068.1 coordinate 158,663,168, forward strand.
CAATCAGACAAGATCACATCCTATTGAGCTCCGTTCTCCACTAACAAACAACACATATTGACAAACACATGCATAAACATTAAATTAATTATCAGCATACAATCAGACAAGATCACATCCTATTGAGCTCAGCTCTCCACTACCAAACAAGACGATAATTCATATAATACATTACACTGAGTGTTCAGAGAACTGACCTGAGAGAGAAAACACAACTGAGCAAGGATAAGTGGAGGAGCCGGTAGAAGAATATGACAACAAGGACCTATCGTGCATAAATGAAATTATTCATTTCAAATCAAATCACTATTCCAAAACCAAGGAAAATATTTGCTAATAGAAAGCAAAGGAAAAGAAACTGAGTCATTGTTTTGAAGTTTTTGGTTTCTGAAATTAGGTGCTTTGAAACTATGGAAAAAGATGGCTTTGGGGTTGGCTAATATCAAGATTCCTATGTAGTCTTTTAAAATCCACAAGATTCTTTTATACCAAAATAATCTTTTAAAATCTCAATCCAAGACACCAATTTAAATTGAAGGGTAGGAATATAGAGCAAGCCTTTTAAACTTACTCTTGAACCAATAGAAAACCAAACTTAATCCCTTGTATTCAGTGACCTGAAAAATAGATATTATTCCTTCCTACTTTTGTTCACTTGTGGGCCATGTTTCTTACTTTCACTTTCCATTCTCAGATAGTGTTGTCCATTTGAGTTCCTCTGCTATACAACTTTGGAAATAATATTACCACACTTTTTTCCTTAGACAACCTTTATCCCCTCACATGTTATAAGTTTCCTGTGCATGAATTGCACATAATTTATATAATAATGTACTCAAAAAATTTATATGATAAAATTAAAGTGATGTGCCAATATCAATTTCCTAACTGCATTAGGTTCCAGAATTGATCCTTCAAATTTTAATCCAATATGCATTCTTATTCGTTTGTCAGGTAAAAGTGGAAATCATATTCTCAAATTTGAAAGTGGATATATATATATATATATATATATATATATATATATATATATATATATATATATATATATATTATGACTTTGTTCTGAGAATCTGATATCCCTCTCGACTTGGAAGTGCCAAAGCCCATCTAGCCATCCTTTATCTTTGTTCTAGAGGAAAATTCTTAAAAGTTAGAAGCCTAATAAATCTGTAGTTCCACAGCTTCTTAGTGTCATTTTATTAGTCCTCAATGTACAATAGGCATAGTTCTCTAGCACCCTAGTACGTGGGGTTGAATGTTATGTATGGTAAAGTATGCAGACAAAGACATGAGGGAATGTCTTAGTTGTTTGTATAAGGAGAACTTAGAACAAAAATTCTATTGACTAGAGCACAATGGCATACAAGAGAAGGTTAAAAATAAAATTGTAGGAAGATGCTTCCCGTTGGACTGTTTTGGAGGTAAAGAATAGAATAAGAATACATTATGTTTTTTCTCCTTCAATAAGTTTGGTACTTATTCAGCCCCCACCCTTTAAGAAGGAAGATGTACCCTGAACTTTTCATGCTTAGCACAAAAACACAGGCCCCACCTTCTGGAATCCTAAGCAAGAGGGACTAAATGATAAAAGGAAAGCCGTAACTGTCCTTGCTTTTATACTTACATTCGGTTAATAAATATAGTACTACAACATAGGACCACTTCCCTTGCCCTTGACTTGTACCATGGTTAATGTAGCGGATTCTTGTGCATGGAGTCAGTCCATTTTTCATTCCTTATATAACCAGCCTTTTAATTTTTCTGTAAACTTGTTCTTATCCATGCAGGAGTAGAATTTTTACTAATAAATGGATGCTCTAAGGATACAACCATGCATTTAGACCTATATGATATATGTGATACTCTAACAAACAGAAAATGGTCCCTTGTTGGCCAATAAATAAATTACTTTAGGTTTATGTATGATTGATCTGGCCATACAGCTAGGAACTGTAATTGCAAGGCATATACCATGCTAAATCACTATGAAAACAATTTAAAAAGTGTATTAGTATCTGATTCTGTTTTAGTTAAAACCATGCATTCCACTGGCAATGCATGTGTCAACTGCATGCAAATTTGCATTATTCAATTGGAAATTCTACTAATGACATTCAAATGAATAACAACTAATGCAGAATAAATTTGAGTGTATGTAAGTGATAAAACACAAAAGCACTTGTCATCAGACACAGATAATAGAAGTAGAGGGCTATATATAAACCGTATCAATAGATACTCATTCATCAAGTGCTAAAGTGATCAGCAAGATAAACATTTTATAGACAACTTATAGAAACCATATAAAAAAAGGCCAAAGACTTCTTGAACAATATCTTCATATCACTTCTCCCTGTTCTTGTTCTTGATTCTGATTTTTGAGAATATGTAATGAGGCCAGGAGATTCTGTGAGAGACTTTGAGAAAAGTTAAAGCCGAGTTCTTAAGTAGTTTTCTGGCATGTGGACTGGAATAATTTAAGCAAGTAGATTGATTTGGTACTTTTCCATCTTGATATCTAGTTTACATGGCCATTCCCCCCAGAATCTCCTTAGCTGAATCTCCCTTACCCTTGCTACCAAATATCCATTCTGTTATAGAAACAGAGAATGAGAGAAGAGGAGAGAAGACAAGGTAGCTTACCCTTGGTGGTGGTGGTGTCACCGGAGCTGCGGACAGTGGTGGCTCAAGGGAGGCGGCTCGGTGCGCTACGAGAGACAGAGACAGAGAGACATCGAAAGAGAGAGAGAGAGAGAGAGAGGTGGAATCACTCACCGGAGGTGCGTGGCAGCGGTGGCCAGGACCTGAGCACAGACGTCGCGTGGTGGCAGGGAGGAGCAGAGCGTGCAAGGGAGAGAGAAGAAAAGAGAAGGAATGAGAGAAATGGGGAAGAAAGGGGAAGGGCTCGCGATTTAGGGGTTTCAGTTTTAGCGACCGAATTATTCGGTCGCTATATCGGTCGCTAATTTGGTTAGTTTTAATTTGAATTTGTAATTTTAGCGACCGATTTAAATTTTCGGTCGCTAACACGCGCAATTTTATTTTTTTTAAAGCGCCTTTTAGCGACCGAATTAATATCGGTCGCAAATATAAATACAGTTTAAAGTATGAATTCATAAATTTAGCGACGGATATATAAATCGGTCGCTAATATAAACACATTTTGACCGTTGCATTTAATTCGGTCGCTAACAATTCATAAATTTCTGACTTTTACTTTCCTTTGTTTAGCGACCGAATTAGCGACCGATATCTCTGCTACGCTCTATTTCGGTCGCTATTGCGGTCGCAGAATCAACTCTAACCAGTGTTTCATGTAGATCCTACAATCGGTCGCTATTTCGGTCGCAAATAGCAACCTAAAAATTCGGTCACTATTTTCGGTCGCTAAATTACCTTTTTTTTGTAGTGGATATTGATCCTGTGACAAGAATAAAGAATGGTCGAGAGGGAGAAGGCAACATGACCAGAGAAGGGTGATAAACAAAATCTGGGTCAAGATGTTGGATATAGACTATAGAAGGAAAAGATTAAGAAATATTTCTACAGGTGTTTGTTATGTGAGGTGGATGAGGAGGGATGACAGACGGGTTAGAAAAACTTGCAGATAGAAGAAGTTGCAAGTCAGACACAAATAGAGAAGATGATATGACAACCGGTTCTAACTGGAAGAGGGGAAAATAATTCTCACTTTGAAGTAGCAATGACCAAATGGTGACGACTTATGGTTGTGGCATGTGTCAACTTTAAATTTTCACTTACTATATACGGAAAAAGTTTATTCTCCTTAGCCTAAAGTTAGATTTGTCCTCATGTTGTCTACTCTTGTCTGTACGCTGGATTGTTTAATAAAAAATGTTATAGATTAAAGGACCGTATCAGATTGCAAAAAAATTACAAATAATTGATGTATAAAGAATTGATTCTTAAAGAATTAATGTCGAGATAATTGATTTCAATTTTTTTATTTGTATACTATAAAACTTGATTATTTTTAAAGTCCAATAATGTGTGTATATTGGACCTTTTGAGGCAATTATAGATCAAGGGAGGAAATTCTAATTGGTTAACATCTTATTTTGACATGGTTGTGTCTCACCTGCAATAGAATCTCTTCTAACTCATTTAGATCCAATAGATGCTTGTCACCGGTTTCGTTGAGATCAAAATTCAAGACTTTGATGGCTTAATATGCCTAGTGTTTCAGCTCAACTTGCAAATGATACACCTTACTATAAACCAAGTGATAAGGGGATCTACCTAGGGATGACAACGGGGCGAGGCAGGAACGAGTGGTGGTCCCTCGCTACCTCGCCCGCCGGATAAAATTCCCCTACCTGTTCAATACCCGCACGAGTGCCAACTAATCTGGTTTTTAGAGGATTTTGTGTATATCACGGGTATTCGCGGATATCCTAAGATATTTATTTACAAATTTAAAAAGTGTATTTCTATAAATAAAAAAAGATATATAAATAAACATAAAAGGTATCTAATAATTTGATTTTAGTACGTTTGCAAGTAGAGGATGGACTTAAAATGTTATTATTGACTCTAGTAAATTTGAGTAAACAACAAGTGTGTATGCAGTCAAATGAAGCTAATTATTACAGAGTTTAGCTTGGCATTGTCAATAAGATATATAATTAATACACTACTTGAAGTTGGATGGCACATACAGAACAAGATTAATACATTTAACTTTGTATATAAGAAGAAGAATAAATTTTACTAGCGGGCATGGGTACCTAAGGAACAGGTACCTCAATACCCGCCCCACCCCGTTAACTAGCGAGTAGAGAAAAAACCATGTATTTTACCGTGGGTATCAGTCCCGTGCCCATGATGGATTTTATCTACGGATATCAGTGGGTATTGATAATATTGTCATCCCTAGATCTACCAATAGGAGTCTTAAAAGTAGTCTGATATGCCCACAAGGCATCATCTAATTTCTTGGACCAATCCTTATACTAAGAATTCCATGGTTTCTCAAGAATGCACTTCAACTTGTGGTTGGAAGCTTCCCTTTGTCCACTCGTTTGCGGATAACAGGGAGTAATAACTGATAATCCGCTAGCTTATCATGTTTTATCCATTATTTTATAGCGGATTTCATCAATTGAGTTGAGTTGAATGTTTGATTAGTCTAAATTAGACTTTATATTCCTATTTTAGTTATTTTAGAATCAATATGTGTATTTTATTAATTTTAATTAGATTTTAGTTAATTTTCTCAAGTTTTTCTTATTTTGACTTTTTGGAAGGTATGAAGAATAAAGAAGGGGCATGTTTGATGAGAACACATATTTAAAGGAGGGAGTGGAATTAATTGGCAATTTACAGAGGAGAATTCAAGTTGTTTTTAAAATTGAGGGTTACAATTTAATTGTAGCTAAAGCTCCAGGCAGGCCAATGTTTCACCATGTATTACTCTAGTGGGCCCATGATCCAATTAAGAAAATATTGCATCTAAATTGAAATAAAAGTCACATACAGGAAGCTAGATGCATATCTTCTAACAATTGTATTTCAATTTAAAGAAAGAAAGTGGGTCCCACGCGAATAAATTTGGATTGAATTGAAGATTGAATCACCTGACTACGCGAGTTGTGCAAGAGACTTATAATCTAATTAAAACAACAAACTAAAAGATATTGCAATTGAAAATAAAGATAAGGTGTGCGCCGTTTTTGGAGATAGAGAGGAATTCAGTTTGGAATGGGATTTTCCAATATAAAAAGAAGGCAACACCGAATAGTACCACGCAGAGCACCGCGAACAGTCCGAGTAGAGGCCGCACAGTGCCGTTCCAGAGCGGTGCAGCGCCGCACAACATAGAGCTGCTAGGGAAAAATTCAACACTGCAATTTCACTGAAGTTTTTTATTTTCTTTCTTGATCTTTCTTTTACCCTTATGAACTAAATCCCTGGTTTGATAATTTATTTCGGTTTCTTTTTCTTAATTTCTTATTCTCTTCTTTTTGTGTTTTTCTCTATTCTTAATGTTTCTAATTGCTTTATCTATCACCAATTAAATGATATGCTAGTCATGATCAAACCAAAAGGAGAATGTGACAAGGGTATTGGGATAGAACCATATAGTGAATACATAGAGATATCGTATGAGCCTTATGCAACCTTCATAGAAAATCATGAACTTGATAAATTCTTTGATAATTAATCTTCTATGTTCTAGCATGCTCGAAGGAGACATTAGAATAAATTGGGATTCTTAGTTGACATTAGAAGTTGATTAGAGATTAGGAAGAATTGACATAGTTGAACTAAACCAATTAGGATTCCTCTATGAGGAATTTGAACCTGTAGTCATAGTATTGGTGAAATTGGATCCCTAGAGTTTTCTTTAATTGATTGTTCATCATTGATTTTTGCCTTTTAGTTAATTAATTCAAAAACCCAAAAATATTTATTTTCTTTTATTGTTTCTTTATTTTCTTCAAATCTCCCCCAAACCAATTTCTCTTTGTCTAAATAGTTGTTAAACTTGTGAATTGATTATTGGTCACTCAATCACTGTGTTCGACCTCGGTATACTTATCGTGTTTTTATTACTTGCTTCAATATGATACACTTGTCGGAGCCCATCAATAACCTTCCGAGTAACTCCATTATTGGCAAACACCATTTCCAACTATTTATTGAAGAAATGAGTGCCACGATAGTTGGTTAAGGCCCTCGAAACCCCAAACCTTGCAAATATGTTCCTCTGAATAAAACTGGTCACAACCTTGGAGTCACCTATAGGGGCTGGAATCGCTTCGACCTATTTGGACACATAATCCACCCCCTCTAAGATATACTTATGAGAATGTGAATGTGGAAATGGTCCCATGACATCAACTCTCCATACATCGAAGATCTCCACTTCCAAGATGCTATTTAAGGGTAATTTGTGTCTCTTGGATATATTTCCAACCCTTTTTCAACGATGACACATTTCCACAAAAGGCCTTGCATCCTTAAACAAAATTTTCAAATAAAACCCGCTTTCCAAGACCTTTTCAACTGTCCTCTCACCCCCCAAAGTTGCCTCCACACTCTTTGATCCATGACAATGGAAAAGGACGCTTTCCACTTGAGATTCTGGAATGCACCTTAGGACATTCCCAATCGCGCATAACTTGATTAAGTAAGACTCTTCAATACGTAGTGCTTTGCATCGTCAAAGAATTTCTTCATTTGCTTCAATGTGAGTCCATTCGACACTACTTTTGTGGCCTTGTAGCTAGTTAGTCAATTCAGCAAACCAAGGCAGTGTCGAAAACACAAATAATCGTGAATGAACAATTTCTTATCGTTCTCGTTATCATTCACCAATGATACCATAATGTAATATCCCGACTTCCACCACGATACTACTAAGTACTCATATATAAAGCTGATATAGCATAAGGAAAAATAGTTGAACGTAAAAAATTTTAAAACTAAGTGAAACATTTTTACAAGAGATTTTAGTAGAATTGAACATAGTATTGGGTCAATTTAATACAAATAAGCATTTCACACCTAATTTACAATTCAATCTCATATAAACATCGACTCCTAGTAAGACTCTAACTTTGATCCGACAGTGAAATACTATCATAACCTGGGATACTATTGGGTGACTGTCAAGCAATCTCCGGAGCTTGCTTATCAGTTTCCAATATGTACATGTTATCTGAAACAAAGAGGAGCCAATGAGAAATAGATCTCAATGAGTTCTTACTTCAAGCAAAGCATGTGAGTAATCAATATATTATGTTTGATCGTCCTTATTAAAATACGTATATTTACATATATGCACACATATCATAATTAACCTCACATAGTGGTAGAGTTTTTAATACCGTATATTCCCATGGCTGTATTCAAGGCATAATCATCGGGATTATTCCCCATGGGTTATTCTCTTATTTATTGTAAATATTCCAATGGCTGTATTCAAGGCATAATCATCGGGATTATTCCCCATGGGTTATTCTCTTATTTATTGTAAATGTTGGCTAATCAAATCAAGGATATCAATGACAGATGTAAATGAGACATTATAGGCATTAGTTTAGGACACGTAAACCTCATGTAACTTCTATATATTTGGTATCTATTCAATGGAATGACACACATTCTTTCCACAAAATTCTTATTATGGTACCAGAGCCATCACGGTGCTGGTGAGAACGTGTTGAAGCAAACACATTTTCCATGGCGGAGATGTCGGAAAAGACTAAAGCAGAGAAGAAAACTGATCTGGTGAAAAAGATCCCTTCACCATATGATCTGAACTCTAGTGATAATCCAAGAAATCTGATTACTCAAGTTCAGCTGAAAGGGGAAAATTATGATGAGTGATCTAGAGCTTTACGTACTTCTCTTCGTGCAAGACGCAAATGGGGGTTCGTGGAAGGAAAATTCCCGCAACCAAAGGAAGGTTCTCCTGATTTGGAATATTGGTGGACGGTGCAATCCATGTTGGTCTCATGGGTACTGAACACGATAGAACCAAGCTTGCATTCTACCATTTCGTATCAAGAGAACGTAAAAGACCTATAGGAAGACATTAAGGAGCGGTTCTCAGTCGTGAATGGACCAAGGATTCAACAGATAAAGGCAGAACTGGCAGAGTGTCGACAAACAAAGATGAACATGGTAACATACTATGGAAAGTTGAAAAGCTTATGGGATGAATTGGTAAATTATCAGCAAATTCCTCTCTGCACTTGTGGAGGATGCAAGTGTGACGTTGGGAGCAAGATGGAGAAACAACGAGAAGAAGAGAAAGTTCATCAATTCTTGATAGGTCTAGATGATGTCTTGTACGGAACAGTCTGCTCTAATCTTCTTGCAACTGATCCCTTGGCTACATTAAATAGAGTGTATGCCACTTTGGTGCAAGAAGAAAGAGTGAGAACCATATCTCGGGGAAAGGAGGAACGAGGAGAGGTTTTTGGGTTCTCTGCACAGGCTCGTGGAAGAACCAAAGGACTTGCTGAATCAAAAGACAAAAATATGGTGTGTTCGAACTGTAATCGAACAGGACATGAAGCTGAAAGTTGCTTCCAGTTGATCGATTATCCTGAATGGTGGGGAGATCGGTCGCGAGGTGAAGAGAAAGCCAATGCAATAGGAAAAGGATGGCAACGAGGAGGAGCTGCACCTAGCAGAGGCAGAAACGGGGGTGTTCGAGCCAATGCAACATTCACTAATGGAGAAAACAGTGCTGCACCAACTAATTCAAACAATGCACTGACCGGGCTGAGTACTGAACAGTGGCAAGTGGATTTTTTAAATAGCCAAAAAGGGAACATAAATGACAAGATGACAGGTAAACATAGTGTGTGGATTGTTGACACAGGAGCTTCCAGCCACATGACTGGGAACTTGAAATTCTTGCATGGGCTGAGAGAAATAGCAGGATGTCCAGTTAGACTTCCAGATGGAAAACAAGTGTTAGCCACTAAAGAAGGGACAGCAATACTTGATGGAGGATTGAAAATTGAGAATGTTCTTTATGTGCCAAAATTGAACTGCAATTTGATATCTATCTCTCAACTGATTGATGAAAAAAATTGTATTGTCCATTTCACTGATACCTTATGTGTTATGCAGGACCGCACTTCGAAGATGCTGATTGGAGTGGATGAACGAAGAGATGGGCTTTATTTTTTCAAAGGTATCTGAAGTGAGAAGGCACACAAGGCTAGTGGAATTTGTCAGTTTAACCTATGGCATCAACGCATGGGACATCCATCTCTGAGGACTACTCAATTAGTTTCCAATATAAGGTGTGAAGAAAGTGAGTTGAAAAATACAGCATGTGATGTATGTTTTCGAGCTAAACAAACCAGGGATGTTTTTACTTTGAGTACTCATACTGCTACTAGTAGTTCTGATTTAATTCATTGTGATCTGTGGGGACCTTATCGGACTCCCTCTTCTTGTGGTGCATCATATTTTTTGACAATAATGGATGATTTTCCTCGTGCCATATGGATTTATCTATTAGTTGATAAAAGGGAAGTGTCACGTACATTGATAAATTTCTTTGCCTTAGCAGAAAAACAGTTTGATAAAAGGGTTAAGATGATGCGTAGTGATAACGGGACTGAATTTACATGTTTGAAAAATTATTTTCATGAACATGGAATTTTGTTTCAAACTTCTTGTCCTGGAACACCGCAACAGAATGGAAGAGTAGAAAGAAAACATAGGCACATTCTTAATGTTGCTCGTGCTCTAAGTTTTCAAGGTAGCCTTCCTATTTCTTTTTGGGGTGAGTGTGTCTTGACTGCTGGATATCTAATTAATCGCACACCTACTCCAGTGCTACATGGAAAAACATTGTATGAGATGTTGCATGGGCAAGCTCCCTTATATAGTCATTTGAAGGTTTTTGGATGTTTGTGTTACGCACATAACCTAGCAAAAACAAATGATAAGTTTGCCAGTCGAAGCCGGAAATGGGTTTTTGTTGGATACCCTAATGGTAAAAAGGGTTGGAAATTATTTGACTTAGATACTCAACATTATTTTGTGTCACGTGATGTTGATTTTTTTGAGACAGAATTTCCTTTTGCTCATACAAGCAAGGAAAGGAACATTTCATCTGTGGATTCTCCTGTAGTGTTTCCCTTGTTGGTTGGTGACAATGATAGTAGGTCCCATGATCAAATTGACACAGAAGAAGAAGTAAGCCCAAACAATGGTGTTGATGTGGGTCCTACCGTAAGGGGGGTAAAAATGACTCAGACAATGAGGCAAGTGAATATTCAAATCCAAATAATCCTTCTGTCGAACCTCCTACATTAGATTTGGTTGCTCACAACAATGTGGAGGAGTTGGGAAGAGGTCACCGCATTAGGATGCCTTCAGTCAAGTTGTGTGACTATGTGACTCACACTGTACAGAAGTTAATTCCATCTCCCAGTTCGCCCTCTCCACAACATATTTCAGGTGCGCCTTATCCCTTAATACATTATGTGAATTGTGACAAATTCTCTGTAAAGCATCGCAGGTTCATTGCTGCTCTCACTATGGAACATGAACCCGTCCATTTTTTTGAGGCAGTGAAAGATGCTAAGTGGAGACTTGCAATGCAACAAGAACTCGAAGCACTGGAAAGTAATGGGACCTGGACTCTACAACCATTGCCGGATGGGAAGAAACCTCTTGGTTGTAAATGGGCGTATAAGATTAAGCACAACTCTGATGGCACCATCGAAAGATACAAGGCAAGGTTGGTCATTCTTGGGAATCATCAGGTAGAAGGGATTGACTATACCGAGACATTTGCTCCTGTTGTTAAAATGGTCATTATTCATCTTGTTCTTGCCATAGCAGCAGCAAAGAAGTGGGAAATTCATCAAATGGACGTCCATAATGATTTCCTCCATGGTGATCTTCATGAAGATGTTTACATGAAGTTGCCCCCAGGCTTTCGCACATCTCAACCAGGATTAGTTTGCAAGTTGAGCAAATCGTTGTATGGCTTGAAGCAAGCCCCTCGATGTTGGTTTGCCAAACTATCATTTGCCTTGACGAATTTTGTGTTTCAACAATCATCCTCTGACCACTCACTCTTTAATCTTCTTAATCATGGAGTACAAATAGTAGTTTTGGTGTATGTGGATGATTTGATCGTGTGTGGGAACGACTCCACTGCAATTCAAAAATTTTAAGTATTTCTCAGCAAGTGCTTTCACATGAAAGATTTGGGGACCCTGAAGTATTTTCTTGGTGTAGAAGTTGCAAGGAATCCAAGTGGGATATTCTTATGCCAACGTAAATATGCTTTGGACATAATTCAAGAAACGGTTTTACTTGGTGCCAAGCCCGTGTCCACACCTCTTGAGCAGAACCATCAACTTAGTCTCGCTACTGGACAACTTCTTGATCAACCTAAACGTTATCGACGTCTAGTTGGTCGTCTCATCTATTTGTGTTTCACCAGACCAGAGCTATCTTATTGTGTTCACCTCTTGTCACAATTCATGCAACAACCTCGCGAGGAACACTGGAATGCAGCTCTTCGAATTGTTAAATACCTAAAAGGAAGTCCTGGTCAAGGCATACTTCTTAGCAGTACGGCTAAATTTCAGTTGCATGGATGGTGCGATTCTGATTGGGCAGGCTGCCCTTTAACCCGACGCTCAACCACTGGCTGGTTTGTGTTCTTGGGCCACTCTCCTATCTCCTGGAAAACCAAAAAACAACACACTGTTTCTCGTTCCTCAGCTGAAGCTGAATACCGCTCTATGGCTACCACCATATGCGAACTTAAGTGGCTTAAGAGTTTGCTTTCTGAACTTGGCATATTACATAAAGGTCTCATGCGCCTTAATTGTGACAATCAAGCAGCTTTGCACATAGCCCAAAATCAAGTTTTCCATGAACCGCAAGAAGCATGTCGAAGTGGATTGTCACTTTATTCGAAATGAGGTGCTTCAAGGTAATGTTCAGCCATCTTATGTCCCTACATTCGAACAATTAGCAGACATTTTTACCAAGGCATTAGGAAGGCATCAATTTCAGACTTTGCTTGGCAAGCTGGGCATTCGTAATCCTCACGCACCACCTTGAGGGGGGGTAATACCATATATTCCAATGGCTGTATTCAAGGCATAATCATCGGGATTATTCCCCATGGGTTATTCTCTTATTTATTGTAAATATTCCAATGGCTGTATTCAAGGCATAATCATCGGGATTATTCCCCATGGGTTATTCTCTTATTTATTGTAAATATTAGCTAATCAAATCAAGGATATCAATGACAGATATAAATGAGACATTATAGGCATTAGTTTAGGACACGCAAACCTCATGTAACTTCTATATATTTGGTATCTGTTCAATGGAATGACACACATTCTTTCCACCATATTCTTGTTAGTTTTTCATAGCCTACTCACCTCAACTATTTTGCCAGGTGTGCACTCCGTGGACTAATGCAGGCAAGAGTAAGACTAGTCAAAATCTATACCACTATGGAATTGTTCTCTTATAACTCACCCTTTCATCACCAGCTTTTTTTACCGAGTCTTTACTTGGACTGAGTTATTTGATGAAAATGAATCTAAGTATAGGCATTTTAAGTATAAAAACCTTTACTAGGTACCTCAAGTGTGAGTGGACTTAAGGCACGCATAGTTTAAACCGGTTGGTATGACAGTCAGATCTCTATGACAACAATTAGGCGTCCCTTAATCGCTAGTACCATATTCTAGCCTCCAAAAATGAAGGACTTACAAAACATCTCACCCACATGGATATTGTGGCCTTAAATAATGGCTAGAATAGTTTTGAAACCTTAAGTTTCACTAAACATAGACCATTTTAAATTTTTAATGCCATGATATGATTCATTTTCTTATACATCTTATCCAATGGAAGGAAATTTCATCAAACATTCAGTAACTATACCAAAAAGATGGTTTTATTAAACATCCACAAAAGTACCAATAGGAAAGATATAACACAATTATAATGTCACGCCATTATCTTATAACTTGTACAAACCAGACCCAACATCCAACAACCAATAAAACAGAACATACAGTCACAAAGAACATCATACTAATTACAATTGTAAGTATTATTCATGTTTGGACAGAATTAGAACACATAGGAATTCATTATACACAAATCAAGTGTCATTATACTTACAGTTATCTAATCAGAATTTTCAGTAACTTTGAACTAGGTTTTCCCCATTAAAACTTTATCAAAATTAGACCTTCCAGAGCCTAAATTGTAGCAAAACAATTCTATTTTCTAATGGCACAAGAATGGTTCCAATCCAGTAGCTGTACAGGGAATTATGGCCAGAACACTACAGCAACATAAAAACAAATTCTTTATTTTTGACAGCAAATTGTAAGTCAGTTTTCACAATCAATACTTAACGAAATTTAGTCATTTCAGTATCCATTTCGTATCAAATGTTGTCTAGTTTCCAACGGTTCAAAAGTCATTTCAAAAAGACCTCTGTGGAGGAAGTTATCGACAAAATACTGACAGGGTATCAATACAGGTTTGGAGACTAATTCCTCCCCCTTTATCAATTTCACCCAAATCAATCTCTAACCTTGCATGCAATCAAAATCGGTGGTTCCACACATCATGAAACACCAAAATAAGCATGTAACAGAAGTAATAAAGAACTTAGCAAAAAGTTGGGATTTATGATCACCCAATGTTACAAACAACAAGAACTCACATGACTATGTAGTAGAATCAAGGTTGTTAATATTGGTCTCTCTTGAGTTTCTTTCTAAGCTGATTTTATTCCCCTTTTTGGTTGAACCCTAGCTTTCTCTCCTTCTCTTCCCTTTCCTTCTCTTGGTTCTTCAAGTTTTCTCTAGGATCTCCAGCTCCCATCTCCTTGTCATGGTTCAAAGTTCCTTGATCTCTCTTCTCCCTTCTTCTTCCCTCTTCTCTCTTTTCTCCTCTTCTTTCCGCTTCTCTCTTCTCCCTTCTTCTTTCTCTTTTTTTCTTCTGTAACTCACGACACCCCTTCCTCTTCTTATCTTATTTTCTTTTTCTTTTTATTCTGTCTACTAATCACACCCATAATTTATTCACTACACCCACTTATGATTCAATGGTGAAAAAAAAATCCCACCTTTTCTCCTTTTCAATATCAACCATTCATTCCTAACAACCAAATTCCACTCATCCTTTGCCCCAAAACAGCCATTACCGCATAATCACTCACATCAAACACATAATCTCCAAAGGCAAATTCCAATTAGGTTGAGTGATGATAGTTGCGATGGCTAATTTGTGCTTAAGACATGCAAATGCATCTAAACATGCATAACTATAATTAAACCATATATTCTTCATGAGAAGGTCACAAAGGGGCTTGGCAATCTTGGAGAAATCCTTAATGAATCTTCGATAGAAGTCGGCATGACTAAGGAAACTTCAAACTCCTTTAACATTGGGTGGAGGGAGAAGCTTCTCGATGATCTCCACTTTTTCCTTGTCCAATTCAATCCCCTTAGACGAGATCTTATGCCCCCCAAAACAACTTCTTGAATCATGAAGACATTTCTCCCAATGGAGCACTAAATTAATCTCTTGGCATCTTTGAAGCACACATGCCAAATTCCCAAGGAATCATCAAACGAGGCTACGAAAATAGAAAAGTCATCCATGAAGATGTCAATGTGCTTCTCTACCATATCCAAGATAATCGAGAGCATGTACCTCTAGAATGTTGTCGAAGCATTGTACAAAGCAATAGACATTCTCTGATAAGCAAAAACTCCACATGCACAAGTGAAGGTTGTCTTCTCTTGGTCCTCAAGATCCACGACGATTTGGTTATAACTAGGATAACCATCCAGAAAGCAATAAATGACAAGAAAGCCACCAATCATTTGGTCGATGAATGGAAGAGGAAAGTGGTTCTTCTGAGTTGCACCGTTCAATTTGTGATAGTCAATGCAAACTCTCCATCACGTGAAAGTTCTAGTAGGAATAATCTCTTTCTTCTCATTCACTATCTCGGATGTTCCCCTTTTCTTGAGTACTTGTATTACCCGCAAAAAGAAGAGGTTTAATTAGCCCCAATGCTCAAAGTTAAAAGTTATTATTTTAGAGAAAAAAAATGATTGTGGGAGAGTTAAATTCATAATGTTATGCAAAAATGAATAATAATATTTGCAAGGATGTATAAAAAAATTAGCATAGTAAAATAGAGTTATGTGGTAGATTATTTGCGGTTTGTCCTTTTTACTCCTAATGTCAAGTTAGGAGTGACTTAGTGTTGGGGACCCTTTTGTAAGCGCAATGGTTAAGGAAAAAAGGGTTAGAGTGATTTCAGAACCCTCACTTATAAAATCAGTTTTTCTTTGGAGAAAATGGGGAAGAAGTCGCGGCGACCTAAGACCATAGGAACATGCTCTTGGCACGAGGAATCATATTTCGGTCTCCTTTTCCTTTCTTTTTCTATTAATTCAAGTGAAAGAATATAGGTTTTATGGGTAGAATTTAATGGGTCCAATTTGGGGTTAATGATAGCATGTGATAGAGCAAAATTTGCTGAAATAATATTGATGATGATTGATGAATCTTTATTCTGAAATATTAAATTATGTGATTTTTTTTTTTCAACGTTATTGTGCTGTTGATGTCTTTTTGAACCTTTTCGCATGAATGGGTATTGGTATTGGGCAACACAGCTTCTTTTGTCGCGTCAACAATATCTTGAATGCATGCAGAGTGCCTCATGCGACGCGGGCTTGACACCTATTTACCATGCTGAATTATTGTTACTCGATTATTCTATCAAATCCTCATCATGGTTGCGTGTTTGAATTACTGGGGCAAAGTTAGAATCTTTGCTGCTATGGGATTTAGAGCCTTAATGTCATAGCTTTAGGGAATAGGGGCAGGCTACAGCAATGTCATGCAGCATATAGATATTGTTGCAATATTAATAACCGTAAGAGATTTTATTTATCTTGGTTTTTTATGCTATGTGATGGATAACTATAAATGTATGATTATCTATTTTCATGTAATATTGCGAGATGTTACAATTTAGGTTTTGACCTTTTCATGAAAGTCTTGGATATATCTTGAAGCTTTTTAACAAGATAAGAATCACATCAATTGGATTCTAGAATTCAAGATGTGCTCGATTTATAGAGGCAATGTCAGAAGTTCCTAATTTTATCAAATGATGTACTTTATTTTAACATGACCCAATTAAGCCAAATTTCATAAAAGAATGTTAATTCAATTCAATTAAGCACATATACTAAAAAATAGTCGAGTATGAAGGCAATTAAACATGGAAATTGGTCTCATCATATAGTCGACCAGACATTGCCTTTGTGATTAGTGTAGTCAGCCAATTCTTGCATCCCCTTTACAAGCACCATCTTGAAGTTACTTTTCAGATTGAGGTATCTAAGAGCACTCCAAGAAAATGGTTTGTTCTTCAAAAAATAAAACAAAGGAGAATTGAAGTTTACACCAACTCAAACGAGGCAAGCTCTATCATAGACAGAATTTAAATTGAGTTATTGTACCAAAGTTTGGGTCAATCTAGTTATCTTGAGGGCCAAAAGCAAAATATAATGACTAAAAGCAGTGTAGAGTAAGGTTTTAAAGCAATGGCTTATGGAATATATGAGGTTGTATTTTGATAACCAAGGTACAAACATAACCTGATGCAACATGACCAATACAACATGACAGAACTAAGCAGGTGGAAATTAACAGACATTTCATAAAGAAAAAGATAGAAGGAGTGATATGCTTGCCATTTGCCCAAACAGCACTGCAAGCAGCTACCAATCTAAAGGAAAGAACTCCCAATATTATTTCAATCATCTGATGAGCAATTCCGACATGATTGATATCTATATACCAATTTGATTAAGAGTGACGACCTTAACCTAAGGAAAAGATAGGATTTGTTTCCTTTTATGTAATCTTTTTGTTTCCTATTTGACAGAGGGGGGTACTTCTTCATTAATAAGATTAAAAAAAAACAAACAAAACATGTAGTTATTCTTTTTCTACTTCCATTTCAACCATCGTCCCTTTTTTTGTAGAATGCCATTAAATGAGTTACAAGTATGAAATTTGTATAAAAAAACCCCATTTACATGCTTTATATCAAGATTCAAAACCAATCCATTGTATAAAAGTCCGATTCAGTCTAGGATTTAAATGGCACCTCCATTTGAGAAAGGATAAAACCAGTGTTATAAAAATCAGATCAGTTCGACTGAAAATTGGACCTATTGCTAGTATTCATCTGGTGCTTACGTCATGAAACCTGCCTTAAATCGGAGTGGACAGGTAAAATCGACAGCCCAGGTTGACTAAGAATGGAAAAGCAGAGCAAAGGGAAGACTTGACGATTGTCCGCGACTGACCAGACTGTGGAGGTGAGGATCGACTTTTAGTGGGGTTGGTGGAAAAAGAACCAAAAAAAGAATAATGAGTATTAGAAGAGGCTTATGCAGCATCCAATATTTGTTTTATAGGCTTTTAGCTTTTATGATTTTGAACATTCCCATTTTTGGGCCATGGGTTTTTTACTTTTGGGCCAGGTTAAGTGATAATTAAAAACTCAATTAGAAGTTATACTAAAATATAAGAGTATGGATTAGAACACATGTCCTAATAGTTGATGAATAAGAAGTGTACCACAAAGCAACAACATGATTATTCCTTATTTGCAAGTGTTCATACTATTCAACTAACGACTCACCGATTCAACCAATAACCCATTATCCTAATGTCCTAAACGAGTCAATGACCGGATCAAACTACTAAAACATCGTCATTTCTATGTAGAAGGGATCAAGTTAACTCAATCACTTGTATGAGTATTTGAAATACTTGTTAACAAGTTACATTCAATTTTCTGCCACATACATTCAAACAATTACCATATAACAATCGCAGTAATAATCTTCTAATAAGCATAGGTCTTGATATAAGTTATACAACAGATAATTTATCAAAAAATTTAATCATCACAACGTGCGCGCACAGGCGCAAGCAATCATGTAAAGCAACAAATAATGCAAGGAATGTTGCTTTGAACAAAACAAATTCGTTGCCCAACGAATAAAAAACAAACAAAAATCACTTCCCTTCATTAGGGTGAAGACATGTCTCTTCTCTGATTGTATCCTTTTCTTTCTTACTTTCCCTTCGCTCCCATTAATTTTAAGAGGCAAGGTTTCCCAGACAGATTTTGATGGCAAACCTTTTTCCTTTCCTTGACTCGTCAATTTCTTTTCTGGGGCCTCAAACTGCCTCTATTTCCTTTTTTGCCATTTCTACCAGATTTTTTACCCTTTGGCGACTTGCTCTTCGTATAAGACATTCTGTTGGCTTTTTGCTGCCTCTCCTTTCGAATTTGATCCATATCTTTTATTTCTGAACGCACGTGGGCATTGGGCAATGAATTCTGCTTCTTGCTTCCTTTAAAATTTCTACGACCTCCACGGTAAGATCCTGCATATTCAAACAAATACAATCAATGAAATGAAAACTTTCAACGTTCAGCTTTAGTACTAAACAAAAAATCTGAGTCATATATCACTGTTTGACATTACCAACCAGCAATCACCGCACGCCAAGTTATGTAATGGAGAGTGGAGAAACTTAACCAACATGACTTTAAAAAATTAAAACAATTTTAAAAATAATGCTATTAAGGATTTGTTGAAATGGATTCTGATTTAAAGAACGAAAACCAAGTGTACAAGACCAATGAAGAGTGCAGTCTGGAGATCATGCAGCATTTCCACTAATCATCCAAACATAAAACAGATTCTATGATAGTTGATTATAACAATAATCAAGGAGTTATATGGTTGATGTGTTGGTTTGGGGGGAGAGACATTAGATTTGGAGTGATAAGAGGTCATGGGATCAACCCCCCACTAACATTATACTAATTACTAACATTTGGCTATAAAAAAAAACAATATGCACAATCGATTATTGCAATAATCAATTTTTCACAGCTAATCCAAACATACACTAAGTTCAATAATGAGACCAACTTAGATACTTACCAAACATGAACCATTTTTACTTGAAAAGCTAAGCAAACTATCTAATGTAATAAATATTAAAAGCAACGGATCCTTGTTTAACTTTATTGGATTTATACCTTTGTTGATCTAGTGAACTTTTACCATATTGCAACCAAGCCAAAACAAGTACAAGGGCATTTTACATGTAAATGCTACTAATTTTTCAGGGGAAACAAGATAGGAGAACCCATGCAGTCTCCAACAAACTATTTTTGGGGGTAAAATAAATAATATTTAGCAATATAACAGTATTCAACAAATATAAAAAGAAAAATTCTTAATCCTCCTAATCAATCCTCTAACTAATTCTCCTAATTAAATGAAGTATTGAATGCTTTTTCTGTTCCCAAGATGTTGAATGCAGATACTTTTTCATTTGATATTTTCGTTATTAAGTAGTCGGGAATTAGGATACAGCAAAACTCATAAAAAATCAAAGGGAGAAGCAAATTAGGTATATTACCAGTAAAACTTGTTGATTCACGAGCATCCCCTTCATCATGTGTTCCCTTAAGAGATATTTTACTGTGTGAACGTTCTTTCCACTTCTTATATATACCAGTTTTTGTGGCCTTTGTTTTTGCACCACTCTCTGTCTTTATCTACACTCAAATCGAAAACAAAAACATCATGACCTTCCATGAGAAGGCAAATAAAAGAATTTTATCTTGCAATATAAGCACAAACATGAAAGATGGAATCATATAAATAATGTACCTTTCCATTTGCTGCAACTCGGTCACCATTGTTTAACTTGATGTACTTTTTACTCCTCTGACACCAAAAGGTTTGAGACAAATGATAAGTTTTCCATAAAATTTTAACAATAACTGTTCTTTCTTTTTCTTTTTCTTTTTTTTTACTATTCAACTTCAACCATAACTTTTCAGCATTACCTTGTCCCAGTGATATACAGATTTTTGTTTCTTCATGCCAGCACCGTCATCTGCAACTAGATCTAGGACAGCTGCTTCCAATCTAAAATATCACATATCATTAGGACCAAACAAATAAAAGCTAAAGAAATAAATAAAGGGTGGGAGGATGTAAGTAAAACTGAATCATCCTCATTGAATGTCATAAAATAAAACATACAAGCGAAGACATTAAACACCAAAGGGAATACACAATCAGCCAAGAATTTGACAAATAACGAGGAGCAATTAGTAATCAATCAAGTGAACATTTACCTATTTGAAGCAAAGTCTTCATTAGCTTTTACTGAAAGGCCTGCCTCCATGTGCTGACAATGATAGCAAGATACAAGTTATATGGCTAGCCAACTTTTTAGTTTCAAAAGCTTAACCACCACACAGTAAGAAGACATTATATATCTATATGATTTACTTTTGTAATCTCAGATAAATATAAAGAATAGTGATGCAGATGATGACTTACTAGATTTTTAGGAATTGAGCTTATATAGTAATCCTCGTCCTTGAAACTTTGTGGCTTTCTCTTAGAACCACATGCTGCTACAACCAAAGGAAACAGAATCAGAAATTAATCATTAATATTTCTTTTCAAGAATTCTAATCTTCATTCACTTCAAATCCTAATGCATACCCTCCCTGGTAAAAGAACCCTGAATTTTTCTATCAATTTTAACCTCTCAAATGCTTACAAAGATCCAATCTTAACTGCCAACAAATAGAGGCCATACAGGTTGAGGCACTAGGTCCTCTAGTGCCTTCAAGTACAAGGTACTAGAAATGCATTTGCTTCATAAGACAAGGAGGGGACAATATATAGAGAAAGAACAAGAGCAAGTATATTCCATCGATCTATATAACTCGGATCAATGTCAAGTGTGTAAACTGAAAGACATTTCAGTCCAACGCTGTAGATAGTAAGTCAGCCCTAACATTCATGCCAACAAAAGGATAGACTGCCGCATAAAACATCACTGAAATAATCAAGCATCATAGTCCTCATCACTTTCATCTCTGAATTTTACAAAGGATTAGGGCCCCATTCATTGAATGATGAAGAAACAAACAAAATTGCACTTCTCTTTTCTTTTGATAAAAGAAACAGTTTATTAAGATGAAGAGAAAAATCACAAGGAATATGGAGGACAAAGAATTATTGGCAAACCGAAGGGACAAAAACAACTAAGAAAAAGAGAAAATCAATGAAGAAAAGATGCCCTATCCCTCTGCATATCTGTTAAGGAAACACCCTATAAAAGGCCTTGTGTCTTTCGCACCTAGTAGAAGTCAGTCGCAAAAGACCAAAGGACCTAAAATGAGAAGCTCAGATTGCCATATTGATATCCCACTCACTTTCATCCAAGCCATACTCGAGAAAACCCGATGCCAAAGGGAGCAATCTTCCAAAGCACGCATAAGAATGTGCCGAGTAAAGCACAAGCAAAACCACCTGACCACATGGGACTTACAAAATGCGAGGAGCCTATCGAGTGCCACATCAAAGCCAAGGCAAGCACTCGAGTGACTTTTAACAATATACTTAAGAAATGGCTCAATATGTACACAACCCTGATTTCTAAACCTACAACTAAGGTAAACAAGATCAAGATCCTAGGAAGACGGAGTTAGACACAAAACGTGACACGGGTCATAAGATCCTACCTATAATGTAAATTATATTAACAAATGATATATACATATAAAAATACATAATAAGTACCAAGTATAACGCCTTTAAAATTACAACTAACGTTCCAATAAATTCTATTTCAAAATGCATAATAGAAGTTTCATACTTTTATTTATGAAAATAAAAAATAGTTAAGCGCCTAAAATTGTCGTTTTTCTTAATGTGGTCTTTGTCTTTCCCATCCAGTGGTCGACACCCACAGGCCACAGCCCCACTCACATGTCACAGCACATGCAAGAACCCACCTGGCCACCGACAACTCAGATGCAGCAACTTGAGAAGCACCGCCCAGAAAGAAGGGGCACAGCAACAACCAGATGAAGCAGAGATGGCAGACAACCAATGCAGAACAAACACACATGGGGAACGGAAACCAATTCGAAGGTGAATAGCAACCAGATCGAAGGGGAAAAAGCCGAAAAGAGGTTTAGGGTTGAGGTGAGGTTGTTTCTGCCACCAAAAAGGTGGCTCAGCCAACACAGTGGAAGTGTCCGATCCCACCGATTTTGCGATTTAACACTGCAATCCCACCTGCTCTCACAACAACGAGTTGTGAGGTGGCACGGGTAGCTCGCAATCTTGACTACCGTGGATACAACTACATAATGATCCATTACTTCTACCCTTTTCTTTGGTGAAGTACGACCAACTACTTTTCTTAATCTCAGAATTATTTCCTGCATATAAATTATACAATAGTTCTCTAAATTCATCAACAACATTGTCACATATTTCAAACAAAAGGAACTTATTATTAAAGTATCATACAGTGTGCAAGAAAATTAGGAACTCCATAGCTAGAACCTATGATATTCAAATTACCTCTCTTTCAGCAAAAACGCTTCCAAAATTATTGCACGTAGGATGCAATTCATAGAAAATTACACATACCGAGTTTCCATCTCTAGAAGCTAGGATGTTAGACTATTGTCATCCATAATTATCAAAATAATTCTAGATAGTACTTTTAAGTGAGTACCCCTCGGAGGGAACAAGGCCAAATCAATATATAGTCAAGCAAGCAATTAGCACATCCATCAGACAAATCTCCAAGCCATATAAACATGTTTGTTAGTTCCTTTTCGTCATTAAAAAATTGTATTAAACAATCAATTGTATTCCCACCAGTAAATACCCTTTTCCCCCTTCCTTTAATTTTCTATTTTCTACAACATATGACAAGTGCTTGAAGTTGATGTTCAAAGAAACCAACTTATCAAAAATTTTACACCCTAGGCTAAACTAGGAACTAGACTGAGATTACCAAATACCATACTATCCGAGTGAAGACTAACCAATAGCAGAAGCCACAATTTAAAACAAGCAAAAGAAAGAAAGAAAAAAGCACCATGAAGGAATGATTACACTTCACAAACCCAACAAACACAACACTCAAAGAAAGTCAAATGACTATAGAAAGGGAACAAAACCTCTTCGCCCTTTCTCCGTGGAAGGAATGGTTTCTGATTCAATTTCCTCCTGCAAGCAGCAAACATATATATATCCTCAAGAACTTAATACGCATAAAAGAAAACGCAGAAATAAAACTGATATATTGATTCTGATCAGTCAGCACTCATCAGAATACAGTAGGTTATTAAACTAGAATTGATCCATATCCGAATCAAAGCAATAGCCACATACCTTTTCCAAATTACTCTTAGAATGCTGCTCCTGAACCAAATTTATAATATTCTCATGAATGGCTCTTTTCCTTTTCATCACATCAACCCACTGACCAGAAGGGCCCTGCAATTAAGTATCATTTTAAATGTAAAAAGGAAAGATAACTATGAAACCATGCACATCTTAACAGGTATTCCTAAAAGTTTTCTAGGGGCAGGCTGAGTAAACTCTTGCATGATATATCATGGAACATGAATCAGACATTGACAAGAACATGATACATGACATGACATGAATACAACACACCAAAAGTCAAACCACAGGGACAAGATAGGTAATTGATATAAAAGACAAATGCTGAAGTCACAACAGAATTAATAACAAATAAAAAATGTCCACGAGTTCAGAAGAATCAGGGACAGATGATAGATAGAGATAAACCACATCATCCATCATTATTATCCAACATTCAGGTATGCAAATATATTAAAATGGAAGATGTTGAGTTCAATAAGAGAAGCATGGATTTTAATCCCCAAAAGGGGGGAGCATGAAAACATGATTATAAATATCAAACCAAACAGTGACATTACTGAATTAGACAAAAATAGGGAATTCTTGATTGAGCAAAATTACAGTATAATGTCGTAAAGTAGAAATTCACCTGCAAATGCTTTGATTTAGCTGCCTCCCCTTCAGCTTCCAGAATGGTTTGCTTTGGCCTGATATTGAATGATTGAAGTTATCCACCTATACAATCTACTAAAAGAAGGTAAATAGAAAAGATTCCACCACATAAATTCCAGATAATCTTGCACTCACCTAAACTTTTTCAAATGCTCCGAAAATGCAAGTGCCATTAACTCCCCTGTTTCCAATACATTTTTGAAAATCGGATGCAGCCCTTCCCGGGGTAAATCCTTTACTCTTCTAATGGACTCCTTTGAGGGTAAGGGTTTGGTTTTTGAATATAAACGAAAAGCATTTGTACAGGTTCTCTGCAATGCTTCCAGTTCTGCACACGTATCAATAATTTCCCTAACTCTGTCTGATACAAGGTCAATGACTGTTTGGGGGAAACGACCGTAAATGGTTTCTCCATTTGCCATTGCCTGGTCAATTTTTGACATTACTCCCTCCATATTCTGTAAGACCTCTTCCTCAGTGGGAGCAGCTCTGATTGGTTTAGAGAGAAACAAATGAAGATCCAAAAGGCATGCCATATCCTCTGAAGTCACAAAAGAATAAGCAGTACCAGTACGCCCAGCCCTTGCAGCCCTTCCAACTCGATGAATGAATAGTTTGGGCTTTGGAGGAAAGTCCCAATTGATAACATTATCAAGTAATGGAATGTCAATGCCCCGAGCTGCAACATCCGTCACAATCAACAACATTGTCTTTCTTGACCTAAACCTTGATACATGGATTTTGCGAGCATCTTGATCCATGTCACCATAACATACAGATGGCTCGATCCCCTCTTCCCTAAAGAGTAAGTTGAGAAACTCCACATGATGTTTTGTGGATACAAAAATTAATGTCTGCTCATCAGAACCAATCTGTTCCCTAATCAAATAGAGCAATGCCGAAGACTTCTCTTCCTGTCTCAAAGTGAAAAAGAGGAGCTTCAAGTCAGGGCTAATTTTAGTGTCCAAATCCAGCCGGACAAGCTGAGGGTCTCGCAAACCGGCCTTAGCAAATTCAGCAAGTGCACTGGGTAATGTAGCACTGAAAAGCAAGGTCTGACGGTTCTCACCAAGCTTGGCAAGAATTTGATGCAACTGCTCAGCAAAACCCATGCCGAATAAAGAATCAGCCTCATCAAAAACAACATATTCCACAGTACGCAACGACAAGTCATCAACCTCAGACAAATGGTGCATAAGCCTACCAGGGGTGGCAATTATAATGTCTGGACTCTGCGCTAATTCCTCAAACTGACTCTCCATACTATCTCCACCAACTAACAAACTAACACGAAGGTCTGAAAAAAATTTAAAAAAAAAAATTCAAAATATGCCTTGTTAATAGCACCACACAGCATAAAGCAAAATTTCAACCAAATATGGTAAATAAAGTTGTGGAGTGAATCACAATTTTTGTCTCTGAAATTGTAGAATGCCGGCAAGTTCAAAAACTTCTCCCAAATTGAAGAAGTTCATCGTCCTCAAATTGAAAAACGTCATACTATTGTGATAGACTTTTTTTAATTTGGGGACGTTTTTGTATATTTCTTAATGGGAGGGACCAACTCGTTACCGGCCTTACAATAATTTCGGAGTCTAAAGTTGTGTTATGAACCTGTGAAGTGGCCAAGCTCTTTAGTGAACTTGTGAGTCTGAAGAGCCAAGTCTCTAGTAGGGGAGAGAATGAGGGCTCTGACGCCACCCTGAGGAAGATGCTGGTCGAGGCGCTGAAGCATAGGGAGAAGAAACGCAGCCGTTTTGCCAGAGCCAGTGCGAGCCATGGCAACAACGTCGGAGCCAGAAAGGATGAGAGGCATTGTTTTCCTCTGAATCGGAGTGGGCACTTTGTACCCTTTGCGCTTAACTCCTCTGTACACATTGGGACTCAGACCTAGAGACTCAAAACCCCCGGATTTTGCCTTCTTCTGCTTCTCCTTTCTCTTCATCTCTGATTTCGAACCCATTCCTTTTCTGTTTTTTGTTTTCTTGCAAAACCCTTGAATTTGAAGTTAAAGTTGAACGATGCAGAAGAATGTTTGTGATTCTCTTGCTTCGTGCGGCGGGGCCAGGCCTTTACCTCAGAACAGGAAAAACAGTTCAGGAATCTAGCAGCCGCTTCAAGGAGTGGGTGAATGTTGAGGATTTGTATTTGTATTTTCTCAGGGTTCTGGTTGTTGAACCGAGCTAGAGCTAGGGTAGCAAATTCGGTGAATTTTTTTTCTTTGACATTTTTTATCGGATGTGATATTTAATTGGTTAAAGTAATATTTTGGTCCCTACACGAATTCCCTATTTGATCCATATACATAAAAAATTATTAAAATGATCTATATATATACAGAAAGTCTCCATTTGATCCCTGTCATACAAAATTTTAGAGACTGATTTGATAATTTTATCCATAGTAAGTTTTTTTTTAATGGAAAATCCATAGTAAGTTAAAGAATCATCATTCTGTCCCCGAATTTAAAAAAAAAAAAAGTACATCAAATCACCTTATTTATTTATATATATATATATAATACATAAGTTAATCCAATTTAGTGATATTTTTTAATTTGGGGACGATCACGTAATGAACTTTTTTTAATTTTAGGAACTTTTTCGTCTATTTTTTAATATGAGGGACCAACTTATCACCGTCATATAATTTTAGGGACCAAAATAATTATACTTCACCCATTGAAAACGACAAACAATAAACAATATGATTATGAATTATAAAAAAAATGTATACATTAAAATTTTTTTAGAAAATTTGATTTCAGATTTTCTTATTTATAAAATAAAGTTAATTTTTTAAGTTATAAAATAAAATGTATAATTTGAAAATTTTGTAAAAAAAATAATTTATATAAGTATTTATTTTTTCGATTTTTTTTAATATACATTCTAACAAATGATAGATATTAAACATGTATTTATTATTTTTATATCTTCTAAACAAAATGCTTCAAAAAAATCTTCTAAACAAATATCACAGTTTCAATTATTTTGACTATTATAATATTAGTTGTTGTTGTAACGTTTGAGAATATAAGGTCGGGTGCAGTCGAGCTTAACGTGCACGACGAGTTTTAGCTCGGTTTATATATATATATATATATATATATATATATATATAATGAAAATATATTTTGGTTAAAATAATAATTTGGTCCCAACACCTGACATGAATTTTCGATTTGGTCCCTACACGAAAAAAATTATTAAAATGATCCCTACACTTCCAACCTGTTTCCAGTTTAGTCCCTACCATTTGACGGGTTAGACTTCCGTCTCTAACGGTCCTACATGGCCCGTCAAGTGGTTATGTCGACTTACCCTTTACAATACATGGCACCCAGCTCATTTCATACCAAATCTCTCTTCCACCGTGGCTAAGTGGCCAACCTTCTTCCCTCCATTCCCTCATTCAGTATTCTAGAAACACTAAGCAGAAGACGAAGCAGGAAACGATTGCGCAACGAAGCAGAAGACGCGTGTTCGAAATGCAGCTTTTGGGTATCATGGCTTCGTCATCCAACCCAGGTAAAATCCCCTGATATGAATGTTCATTTCATTGATTGTTTGTTGTCATTTTTCTGCTGCATTTTCGCTCAAGTTTTTGGGTTAGGGTTTGTGTGTTGGTTGATTGATATTGATGTGTCAAGCTTTGTGATTGTCTTGTGTATGTGTTTGCCCTAATGCTCATGCATGTGTGTGGCTTCTGTGTGGGTGGGTTTGTTTCTATTCTTGCCATAGTGAGATGGTTCTGATAAGAATGTCACACCAAATATGCTTCATTACTCAAATTTCCTTCACTGCTCGCTGTCAGTAGTTGAAACAGAAAGGGGGAAATTTCCTTCATTGCTCAAATTTCCTTCTCTGTTTATTCTTTTCCTTTTATTTTTGGATAGTTATTTCTTGTTTATGTTCAGGTGGGTGGGTTATGAATTATGAGCATCAGCTATGGTGTATTCTCCACCTGAAATAATTTATTTCTTTGGTGTGTGTGTTTTTCCCCTAATGTTTATGTGTTGTGTTGCTGGCCTTAGGGAATGTACCTACCAGATTCACTGTGTTTATACACCATGCAGGTCATTTACTGAAGACTCCTACTAAAAGGCAAGGCATGTGGTTACAGTATATGGGAGGGTTGAAATACACCCTCCATGATTGTGATCCTGATGTGTGGTCCCTTCAAGAGATCACTGGTATCCTGAAGAATATAGGATACAAAGGAATTGTGACAATTTTCTACCGTAAGCCTTGTATTCGCCTAGAAGAGGGGTTGGTCAAGGTTTCTGATGATGCCGATGCAATGAAAATTGTAGAAACGACCATGAGTATTTGCTCAAAAGAGGTTGAAGTGTACGTCATACAAAATGGGGACAAGGAAGATGGGGTTTTACTTACATTGGAGGAAGAGGGTGTGGAAGAGGCTCAAAGTCAAAGTGAAGAGGATAGTGAATAAGATGTTCAGTTTGTTGATAGCGAGGATGACATGGATGATGGCTGCTGGATGAAGTACATTAATGCAAGTGAGTGAGAAGATGGTGTGCCACAAAGTGAAAATCAGCAACCATCACCCGAAACTCGGCTTCCTCCAACTGAAAATCCATAACCACCAACTGAATGTCAACAACTACCAACTGAAAATCAGCAACCTGAACTTGATTTAGATGAAGCTACAAATTACCTTCTGATTATGACAGCTCAAAAATGAATACTGATATGAGCTTAGTGATGGAGGCAATGAATTAATAGGGAAAAAATCAAGGTATATTAAGTACAATCCAGCAGAGATGTGTGCAAGCTTCAAGTTCCAGCTTGGCATGGAGTTCATTCCATAAAGCAATTTAAGGAGGCAATTAGGGAGTGGTCCTTGCTGAATAGGTAGGGTCTAAGTTTGAAGAAAAATGACAAGGTAAGATGTAAGGTTGTGTGCAGAGATGGTTGTGAGTGGACTTGTTTTGTTAGCAAGGTTGGTGGTTCATTGACATACAGGTTGAAGACACTAGTGGGTGTGCACACTTGTGGCAGGACATACAAGGGAAGAATGGCTACTAGCAGGTGGATTGCGGATAAGTTGGCCGATACAATGAAGACTAACAAGACGATTAGTCTTGGTGGAATGAGTAAACATATAAAGAAATATTACTGTGCTGATGTAACTGTGAACAGGGCTTCCATAGCAAGAAGACATGCAAGGGAGAAGATGGAGGGTGACTTTGTAGAACAATATGCAAAGTTGTGGGATTACTGTGAGGAGGTGAAAAGGACAAATCTAGGGTCAAGCCTTCTGCTCCTTGTAGATAGACAAACTAAAGACTTGGAGCCTATGTTTTTAAGGATGTACATGTGTCTACATGGAGTTAAAACAGGTTTTCTGGTTGGATGTAGACCTGTTATAGGGCTTGATGGATGCTTCTTAAAGAGTCCGTTTGGAGGTATATTGTTGGTTGCTATAGCTAAAGATCCTAATGACCAGTATTTTCCACTTGTTGTAGCAGTTGTTGAGTGTGAAAACAAAGACTCATGGACTTGGTTTATGACAAATCTGCTAGATGATATTGGACGTGATAGGAGATGGGTCTTTATCTCGGATCAACATAAGGTACCTTTATTGCTTTCTAAGCTTTCTAATATGCTTGTTGTCTAATATGCAAAGATTCCTAATATGCTTAAAATCTTTCATGCTTAGGGTTTGGTGTCTGCACTTCATGAGATGTTGGAGGTGTTTGAGCATAGAACATGTGTTAGACATGTCTATGTAAATATGAAAAAGAAATATGGTGGTGGTAGTGTGCTTAGGGATAGGATTCTTGCAGTTTTCAAGGCCACCTACTATGTTGCATGGCAATGAAGGATGCTGGAGTTGAAGGCTGTATCGAATGAAGCTCATGACTGGTTGATGGGGATAGATCCCAATTCTTGGGCAAAGTCACACTCTAGTGAGTATGCAAAATGTGATATAATAATGAACAACATTTCAGAGGCATTCAATGGAAGAATTCTTGAAGCTAAAGACTTGCCTATTATTTCCATGTTTGAATGGCTTAGGGTCTATTGGATGACAAGGTTTGCTAAGAATAGACTTATGGTGGAGAAATATAAGGGAAAGAGCAAGATCTGTCCAAGAGTTAGGAAGAGACATGACAAGGAGATTTTGGAATCTGGAAAATGGACAGCAACCTGGGCAAGAGGGTCCAAGTATGTAGTGTTGAATTATCCTACACAATTTGAAGTAGATTTAGAGCATAGAAGTTGTGCATGTAGGTTATGGGGTCTCACTTGTATTCCTTGCAGGTATGTGCAACAAGATACTCTTTTTTGCACTCATTTAAAATTATTGTGAGGTTAATGTAAAAGTATCTATTGCAGGCATGTTGTTTCAGCTATTTTTGGGAATAGAGAAGAACCACGTGACTATGTTGATAGGTGTTATTGGGTTGATACTTATCAAGAAGTGTATGGCCCAACAATCCACCCATTCAATGGTGAGGAATTGTGGACAGCAACTGGACTCCCTCCTATTATGCCTCCACATAGCAGAACTCGAATTGGAAGGCCAGAGAAAGCTAGAAGAAGGGAGAAGGATGAGCCGCCAAGGCCAAATAAGCTTAGAAGACAGGGCACATCCATACATTGCTCTAACTGTGGTGTGTATGGTCACAACATGAATATATGTGAGAAGCCTGTGGATCCAAACATTCATCCTCCAATCAGGAAAGGAAATGGCAAAGGAAGAGGTAAAGGAGCTGGATCTGGATCAGCTGCACCTACCGGAGCTCAACCAGCACCTGCAACACCTACTGGAGCTCAACCATCACCTATAGCAGCTGTAGCACCTATAGGTTCTCAACAATCTGCACAATCTGGACAATAAACTTCAACAGCGAGAGGCAAGGGACGAGGTAAAGGAGGCAGATCTGTTGGAGGAGCTGCTACAACTGCACAACCAGCAACACTTGCACAAACTGTTGGCCATGGTGGAGGAGCCATTACATCTGCTGGCTATTCACAGCCAAGTGCCCCTCCTGGGTTTGAAAAGAACAGAGTTGTTAGGCCTAAGTTACCTATTCAAAAAGGACCTAGCAAGTGCAAAGGACAAGCATGTGTAACACCACAACAATTTGGAGTCTCCAAAAAGGCAAGGGACAACACTCAACCTAGCCAAGAATCTGGAGTCTCCAAAGAGAATTAGGGTAGCTGTGTAGTCTTTTTGTTTTTTGGGGGTTTTCATGGTTATTTAGTAATGTAAAAGGGGTGAGGGAATCTTTTTTGTTTGATGCCCCATGTGGTTTTGTCATATTTTGTGAATGGACCCCATTTAATTTTGTCATATTTTGTGTTGGACCACATGACATATACTATACATGTAATGATGTGCTGATGTGCACTTTGCAATTGTTAATGAAAGTGACTTTTTAGGTGCAATTGTGTTCATTTACTGTTACAGGAATTTAAATATTGTTATAGGAATTAGGTGCGATGTGCTGATATGCACTTTTACAGTTGAATTATTGCTATATTGTTACAGGAATTTGAAATAACATTTGTAACACAATGCTGGAGACATTTGTAACACAATGTTGGAGTCATTTGTATAACTGCTATACTGTTAAAGTAATAGCAAAATCACAGCATTCATTCATAATCATTGTCATTACATAACTCATTTGTTCAAAAACCCAAAACCATCACTTCCATAATAATGAGTTACAAACAACACGGACCATTACAGACTCCATTAACTTACACTAAGACCCTAAACCCCACTAATTCAGCCCATTTCAAACAACACACTAATCCTTACATCATCAATACCTTACTTCCACACTACACTAATCAACACAGCTATAGTTAATGCCCACGAAACAAACATCATAGTCTTGTAAATCCACACTTGTTTCTTCAGTTCCACAATCTTGGAGTGTTGTCTTCTAATCACTTCTCTTGTAGGGTCACTCACAAGTTCATCCAGCCATTTGAAGTATCCACGGCTCCATGACTCCTGCGAAAACCACCCAGAAAAGTTCAACATTGTAACATCCCTGGCTGCTCTATGGATTGACGACTGTCCCCACAGACCAACACGGGTCTTTTCTGCGTGCTTTGTCCTCACTCACACGCTTCCTGGAAAACTTCCCAGGAAGTCACCCATCCTAGAATTGCTCCAAGTCAAGCACGCTTAACTGTGGAGTTCTTAAGTGATGGGCTTCCGAAAAGAAGATGCATCTAGTTAGTATAGGTAGTACCAATCAATTCACATAAGCCTTCCTCAACTGTATAGTCCCATACCTACACAATCTCAAGATCCCTCTCATTCGGGTGTGTAATCGGTTCATTCATGTGTCCCTCCGCCTAGAAGCCTACCAGGAGCCGCTCCTTGTCCGTACCTTCTTGCACCGGCGACCACTCCCCGCCCTCGTCGGCACCCGGGTGTTACATGCCCACCAGCTTCCGCTTGGTTCGTCCCCGAACCACACCGTACTGGGAGAGGTGCCGTTCTGATACCATTTGTAACATTCCTAGCTGCTTTATGGATTGACAACTGTCCCCACAAACCAACACGTGTCTTTTCAGCGTGCTTTGTCCTCACTCACACGCTTCTTGGGAAAACTTCCCAGGAGGTCACCCATCCCATAATTGCTCCAAGTCAAGCATGCTTAACTGTGGAGTTCTTAAGTGATGGGCTACCGAAAAGAAGATGCATCTTGTTAGTATAGGTAGTACTAATCAATTCATATAAGCCATCCTCATATGCATAGTCACATACCTAAACAGTCTCAGGATCCCTCTCATTCGGGTGTGTAATCGGTTCATTCATGTGTCCCTCCGCCTAGAAGTCTGCCAGGAGCCGCTCCTTGTTCGTGCCTTCTTGCACCGGCGACCACTCCCCGCCCTCGTCGGCACCCGGATGATACATGTCCACCAGCTTCCGCTTGGTTCATCCCCGAACCACACTGTACTAGGAGAGGTGCCGCTTTGATACCATTTGTAACATCCCTAGCTGCTCTATGGATTGACAACTGTCCCCACAGACCAACACGGGTCTTTTCTGTATGCTTTTTCCTCACTCACACTCTTCCTGGAAAACTTCCCAGGAGGTCACCCATCCCAGAATTGCTCCAAGTCAAGCACGCTTAACTGTGGAGTTCTTAAGTGATGGGCTTCCGAAAAGAAGATGCATCTTGTTAGTATAGGTAGTACCAATCAATTCACATAAGCCTTCCTCAACTGTATAGTCCCATACCTACACAGTCTCAGGATCCCTCTCATTCGGGTGTGTAATCGGTTCATTCATCTGTCCCTCCGCCTAGAAGCCTGCCAGGAGCCGCTCCTTGTCCGTGCCTTCTTGCACCGGCGACCACTCCCTGCCCTCGTCGGCACCCGGGTGTTACAAACATCCCAATTTGTTCCTCTGCCATTTAAAAAAACTAGGAAAAAACGTGCCTTCTCTATTGCAGATTCCTCCATCTTGGTTTGAGTTACAAGGGTTGCAAAATGCTTGCTGAATGGAGAAGAAAGGGATTTACTTAGGGTTGAAAGATGGAGAGAGTCATGTGACTCTTATCAGTCCAGCTGGAGTTTAACGGGTCACGTAGGACCGTGAGAGACGGAAGTCTAACCCCTTCAAACGGTAGGGATTAAACTGGAAACGGGTTGCAAGTGTAGGGATCATTTTAATAATTTTTTCGTGTAGGGACCAAATCGAGAATTCGTGTCAAGTGTAGGGACAAAATTATTATTTTAACCTATATCTTTTAATGTCTACACCCCAAGAATTGACTGAGAGAGTTTAGCCCTCCATCAATGGGGAGGAACAACTAGGAAAATGAAAATTACAAGAAAGAACTTGAAAACCTAGAAAAATGACCAAGAAGAGGAGAAAGCTCTCCAATTTCGTGCCTCCACTGTTATGCCCTATTTCTGAATATAAAACACCCTAAATTAACAAATTAAACAATCACAAACGTGTCCCTTTGGGCTAGCTTCAAGTGGTCACCAAAATTGCTCAACTTGGACCTCAAATGAGTGAGTTGGGCCCAATTTACTTCAGGATCCGAGATTGACTTTCCAAAGCAGTTTACATCATCCAAACGAAATAATTTGGCCAAGTGATATTCATGAAAGTTGTAGCCTAATATGTCATCTTAAAAATTGTGTTGGTATCAAGTGCATACGACCTCTACAACTTAAGTTATGGCCTAAACAATTTTCTTGTCCAAACTACCACAACAGCACCTTTGGTCACATTTTCAACCCAGATTTAACCCTTTTATCCTCCGAATTGGACCTCGATATCTTCATGAAAGTTATAGGTATTTTCCTTAGCTTTCATACAAAATTCGAATCACAATTCATTTAAGCAAACAAACAAAAAATCAAGAATGAAAGAGAGGAAAAACAATGAAAAACGGAATTAACTATGAACAAACCAAATAAAACAAGGTTTCATAAATCAAACCTTAATAATGTCTACACCCAAGGATTGACTAATATATTTTATCCTTCCATTAATGTGGAGTAACAACTAGGAAAATGAAAATTACAAGTAAGAACTTGAAAACCTAGAAAAATGACCAAGAAGAGAAGAAAGCTCTCCAAATCTGTGTCTCCACTGTTCTGCCATGTTTCTAAGTTAAAACACCCTAAATTGACATATTAAAAATCCCAAATATATCCCTTTGGCCTAGCTTCAAGTGGCCACCAAAATTTCTCCAATTGGACCTCAAATGAGTGAGTTAGGCCCAATTTACTTCAGGATACTTCAAAATCCGAGACTGACTTTCCAAAGCAATTTACATCATCCATAAGAAATAATTTGGCTAAGTGATCTGCATGAAAGTTGTAACATGATATGTCATCTTCAAAATGGTGTTGGTCTCAGGTTCATACAACCTTTACAACTCAAGTTATGGCCCAAACAATTCTCTCTATTCAAACTCCCGCAACAGCACCTCTGGTCACACTCTAAGCCCAGATTTGACCCTTTTATCCTCCGAATTAGACCTAGTGCTCTTCATGAAAGCTGTAGATATTTTCCTTATACCTCATACAAAATTAGAATCACAGTTTTCCAATATCTACCGCCAAGGTTATGCTTTAAATACATAAGCAATGTCAGATGCCAATTATGCTGAAAAATGGAATTAGGCCCAATTTCGGTCCAAAGTCATGAATTGAACCCAAGACCCATCAATTAAGCTCAAATGATGCTTAAAAACAGTAAGAATGAGGCTAAAATACAATGGCAAGACTATGTTCATCAATCCTTGCCATCTTTTCTATAATACTCCTGAATAGAGACCAAAGTTTTACCTCTGAAGTCCTGAATGGTCATTCTTCTCCTCTCTGAAAGCTGCAATACAAAACAAATAATAGACAAAAAATTAATCTCCATCACTACTAGAAAACTTGAATTTTCGGACAGAATTTTCGGACGGAAATGTTTCCATCCAAAATTTTCGGACGGATTTCAGACGGATTGTGTTATTTTTTATATTTTCCTTGATCCGTCTGAAATCCGTCCGAAATTTCGGACGGATTTCAGATGGATTGCGTTATTTTTTAAATTTTCCCTGATCCGTCCGAAATTTTTGGACGGATTGTGTTATTTTTTATATTTTCCTTGATCCGTCTGAAATCCGTCCGAAAATTTCGGACGGATTTCAGACGGATTGTGTTATTTTTTATATTTTCCTTGATCCGTCTGAAATCCGTCCGAAAATTTCGGACGGATTTCACACGGAAATTGTTATTTTTTATATTTTCCTTGGGCGCACTTTCAAATTTTGGTCTGTCACGGCCGTGACACTCATCACGGCTAGGCCGTGATCGGTTCTGTCTGGATCAGCTAACATGTCACGGCCGTGACAGGCATCACGGCTAGGCCGTGACAACTTCTGACGTTTGCCTTCTGCTCTGCTTGATTATGGCCGTGATGGGCTCTGTTTGACTCATTTTCTTCACTTTTCAAACCCTATCTTCATCCAAGCTCCATCATGGTCAATCTTGAGCATTTTACCTTAATTTTTGCATAACAACACCACAAAACCGCCTTACCCGTTCCAAGGTGAAAACTACTAAAAATCAATTTAAATATGCCTAATAAACTATATGAAAATGCATGCAAAAATGTACATGAAATGTGATGTGAAATTACACTATCAGATAGATCCGAAAATTTACATGATCCTTTTTTTTGGATCATATCACCTAACTAGGTCAATTTGTACTTTTTCGGGCATAATGGAGCCCAGATGGACTTGTTTGATCCTAATAGAGCCCAAATCGACTTGTTAAGTCTTAATTGGGCCAATTGCCCCGTACGGCCCAATTGTACTTTTTTGATCCTAATGGAGCCCACATGGACTTGTTTGATCCAAATAAAGCCCAAATGGACTTTTTAGGTCATATAGGACCTAACTGGGCCAATTTGTACTTCTTTGGTCCTAAAGCAACCCAAATGGACTTGTTTGATCCTAATAGAACCCAAATGTACTTTTTAGGTCATATAGGACCTAACTGGGCCAATTTGTACTTCTTTGGTCCTAAAGCAACCCAAATGGACTTGTTTGATCCTAATAGAACCCAAATGGATTGTTTAGGTCATATACGACCTAACTAGGCCAATTTGTACTTTTTTGGGCATAAAGGAGCCCCAGTGGACTTGTTCGATCCTAATAGAGCCCAAATCGACTCGGTAGGACGTAGTTGGGCCAATTGCCCCGTACGACCCAATTGTACTTCTTTGGTCCTAATGGATCCCAAATGGACTTGTTTGATCCTAACAGTGCCCAAATGGACTTTTTAGGTCATATACGACCTAACTGGGCCAATTTGTACTTCTTTCGTCCTAATGGAGCCCAAATGGACTTGTTTGATCCTAATAGAGCCCAAATGGACTGTTTAGGTCATATAGGACCTAACTAGGCCAATTTTTACTTTTTCGGGCATAATGGATCCCAAACGGACTTGTTTGATCCTAATAGAGCCCAAATCGACTTGTTAGGACCTAATTGGGACAATTGCCCCGATCGGCCCAATTGTACTTCTTTGGTCCTAATGGAGTCTAAATGGACTTGTCTGATCCTAATAGAGCCCAAATAGACTTTTTAGATCATTTAGTACCTAACTAGGCCAATTTGTACTTCTTTGGTCCTAATGGAGCCCAAATGGACTAGTTTTGATCCTAATAGAGCCCAAATTGACTTGTTAGGACCTAATTGGGCTAATTGCCCCGATCGGCCCAATTGAACTTCTATGGTCCTAATGAAGCCTAAATGGACTTGTTTGATCCTAATAGAGCCCAAATGGACTTTTTAGATCATTTAGTACCTAACTAGGCCAATTTGTTCTTCTTTGGTCCTAATGAAGCCCAAATGGACTGGTTTGATCCTAATAGAGTCCAAATTGACTTGTTAGGACCTAATTGGGCCAATTGCCCCGATCGGCCCAATTGAACTTCTATGGTCCTAATGAAGCCTAAATGGACTTGTTTGATCCTAATAGAGCCCAAATCGACTTGTTAGGACCTAAGCGTAAGCTCCAAACATGATTTTCTTTGAAAATAACCTTGTTTGGTAATAAGATTAAGTGTTTAGATCAAATTAGAATGGATGTTTATGTTAATTTTGTTATGTGGTTTAGTTTGAGTAATTAAATTACTCTCTTCAAATTATTTTATTGGGTGCGTTAGCACTGACTTATTTCAGTGAATGCACACTTACTAGACAATAAGTTACATTATTGTCACTATTATTACCAGTAAAGAAAAATATTTTAAATAATAAGATTAAGAGAAAAGCATTTTCATATTTTCATTCTATTTAATTTTAGAGTTGAAAATAAACTGATTTGACATTTATCGGAGATTAAATTTTGGACTGAGTATTTTCTTAGTTGATCAGTTCAACTATTAATCTTTACTCTAATTTGAATTTTGAATCATATATTTATCAATATTTATTTTTAGATTCCAAAAAGTAAAAACATGTTTATTTTAGGCCTAATATTTATCCCTCATTTTGTACCTATCACTAAATGATTAGTTTAATACCCAACTTTCTCTTCTCTCTCTCTCACTCGACGCCCCTCCCCCTCCCTCTCTTCTTTCTTCTCTGCTTTCTTCTTCTTTCTTTCTTCTTCTTTCTTTCTTTCTTCTTCTTTATCTTTTCTTCTTCCTCCTTTCACATCTCCTTCACCTCAAAACCACTCCTCACCACAACAGTTGCGTTCCGCCTGAGCTCCGTCGACCGCCCTAGACCACTGCTCGGACTGTCGCTGGAGGAGGAAAGGACCGCGCTCTCATCCCTGCACACCTCGCTCGAAGCTGCGACCGGCGTCCTCAGACGCGCCACCGGGGAGCACGCCTGGCCGCTGTCTATGGTGGTTCGTCCACCTCCTTCCCTTCTATGAGGTTCACCTCCTCTGTTTGGTCAGGATTGTTGCAGAACGAAGATCCGCCGCCGTCCTCCGCTGCCACTGCCGCCGCCCCGGACAGCCAGACCGCCACCATCTCTTCTCCCTTACTTGTGGGTGAGTGATTCCTCACCTTACCTTGTTGGATTTCAAGAAACCCCAAAATCTGATTTTGAAACCCTAACCCTAGCTCCTTGATTTCATGTTGTAATATGAAATTAAACTATGTTTTTATGCAATTGGGACTATAAATTAGTGTTTTATTAAACTAATTTTTGTTATCCTTTGATCAAATGAGTTTTCCCCAAATTGTATTTAGGAGCCCTAAACCCCAATTTGATTTTATTTGAATTTGGTTATGTTTTTATGAAATTAATTATGATTTAGTACAATTAGGACTCTTAATTGATGATTCCCAAGTTCTCTTTCAAGATCCTTTAATCAAAACAAAGTTTCCTTAAAAGGTATTGTGAAGCGTGAGCTTCAAACATGATTTTCTTTGAAAATGACCTTGTTTGGTAATAAGGTTAAGTGTTTAGAACAAATTAGAATGTGTGTTTGATCATGTGTAATTGATTTCTTGATTTCTGGTTGTTGTTCGTTGTTGGATTCCCTCTCTGAGACGTTTGACATGGCTATGCTTGCTTGATGGAGTAGATATGAGCTAACATGAGCATTAAGACGAGGATCCTTTACTTGTCTTCAAAGGTAAGGGGAGCTTGCCCGAGGGATTTTTCTCAATAACCATTTGCTTGTGTTGTTTATCTGAGTATCGGTGTTTGATCTGCTTTTAAATTATTTGATTATCTGTAGTTGTATATTATATGGCTATGATGCATGATCTGCCTGGTGACATAATTCTGATAACTGTTGTTAAATGTTGTTTGTGAATGTTGTTTGAGAAGCCTGATAGTGGTCAGTGCACAACCGATTATGTAGTAATGCCCAAGGGGGGTGTTACACCATAACTGCTTTGACTTTTCATGAAACCATCTTTGAAGCTTCTATGTTATGAAATTATAAAATTCAATGCTAATTATTTGTGTTGCAGTCATATAGCTGAGATGCAGTTATTAGTTATTATTGTAATTTAGTTTGTGATAGTTTCAGTTGTGGCTACCCTTCTGTGAAAAGAATGCAAATTTGTGAAAGTGTGTTTTTTGTTGTGGGGACTTTACATGAATGATATAAAAAAGTTTCCTTCTTCATGTTGTTGGTGTGGCCACTTGTACAAATTGCTTGCTTTCTTTGTTAGGAACATGGTTTTATTATACTATCTCTTGGTTTAGTCACTGAACCTTGTTTTGACAACACAATTGTATTAAGTGTCAGCGTTTGATGGCTTGGTGTTTTTATGAGGGGATTCAAGGAACTTGTAATTGATTGCAGTATCGTTTGTCATGTTCTACAACTCTAGTCATGTAGCTTGCTAGTGGCACCTTGCATTTCTAATGATTTTAGGGTACTGACTTGCTGAATTGTATCTGTTTTATTGTTGACATCATGTCTAAATTGGTATTCTATGTATGTCATTTATGTAAATATGCTGGATGCACATGCTTGTCTCTATATTTGTCTCAGCAGCTGTTGAACTACGTCCTGACTGTGGTGTAAATCGCTTGGCAAGTTTCTCTAGCTTCTTGAAGTTGGTTAGGATCATGTTAAAGCTCATTTTTTTTTCAGATTTATTCTAATTTAATGTTGTCATTTTAGTTGGTTGAGAAACTGTTGAGAAGGCTACTTATCTAGAATCTTCTCAAGGCCATGTTCCATCTGCTCATGATGAAAAGGCTCCTCCCAACATAGGTGCTTCCTCACAACTTAGACCAATGGATGATGTATCTACATATTCATATGAGCAGAATGCAAGTGGTGCCTCTAGAAAGGCTGGTGGCAATCAGTCAACGGCATCAGGGGTGTCTAATCCAGAAACTGGACCTTCAGGTAAATTTTTGAAGACAGTAATTGCAAATGAATTTGGGGCTTTTGTTCTTTATATTGCCTGAATATTTGGGATTCTTTCTTATAGGAACTGGAAGACAAGAAATGGATTTTAGAGATTCGAGTTCTGAAAATAGGAGTGCCTTTCCTATGGGTAAACAGAATAGGAACATGGAATTCAAAGATGCTGCCTCTGCTGCAGAGGCTGCTGCAGAATCTACAAAACTTGCAAGCATGGCTGCAAGAGCAGCTGCTGAACTTTCAAACCGAGAGAACATGACAAGGCAGTACTCAAGTGGGTCACATAGTTCTTCTGGCAACTTTATTTTTTTTTTGTTTGGTTCATTACATGACCTTCACAGTTCACAGTGGCTTCATCTTCTGATAGTTTTTAAGTCATGACTTTTGGATTGCATGCAGCAATTGGTATTTGATTTTTAGAAGTTGTATGGTACCAAGGTTGTATTTTGTAACAATAGTCAAATTCATGATTTTGTGATTGAATGTGAAACTGCAAATGTTAGTGACCGGTGCCATATAATTCGCATAGATAGTGAAACTGTAATGGAAGTGAAGTGATCTGTCACGGCCGTGATGGGCATCATGGCCTGGCCGTGACAGCTTCTGCCTTGAATATTGCTACACTAAATGGTCTGTCACGGTCGTGATGGGTATCACGGCCTGGCCGTGACAGATTCTGCCTAGAAGGGGTCTGGCTCAGTTGACATGTCACGGCCGTGACAACTTCTGCCTTGAACGTTGCTTCACTAAATGGTCTATCACGGCCGCGATGGGTATCACGGTCTGGCCGTGACA
The DNA here is from genome assembly GCA_030762895.1 of Sophora flavescens. Classification (NCBI taxonomy): domain Eukaryota; kingdom Viridiplantae; phylum Streptophyta; class Magnoliopsida; order Fabales; family Fabaceae; genus Sophora; species Sophora flavescens. Next base: position 158,704,857 of record CM061068.1, read on the forward strand.
GATTCTGCCTAGAAGGGGTGTGGCTCAGTTGACATGTCACGGCCGTGATGGGCATCACGGCCTGACCGTGACAGATTCTGACTTTTCATTCTTCCGTGGGAAATCCGTCCCAAATCCGTTGGAAAACAAAAATAAATCTGTCCGAAATCCGTCCGAACAATAACCAACAAAATCACAACATCCGTCCCAAATCCGTCCGAAAACAAAAATAAATCTGTCCGAAATCCGTCCGAACAATAACCAAAATCCGGATTTCCATGTTGTCCATATTCCGTCCGTAAATATTTTCGGACAGAATTTCGGACGGATTTTATAATTTCCCACGAGACTTTTTCAGACGGGTGCCATTCCGTCCGAAATGAATTATCCGTCCGAAATTTGTCCAATTTTCGTCCGAAATCCGTCTGAAATTATGTCCGAAAATGATGGATTTCTAGTAGTGCATAACAACTCTTTTCCCAGTTCTTAGTCGGTAGTAATAATACATATAGTCTCGGAGTAAATAGTCAAATAATGAAAAAGGGTTGTAAGGAAACATGAAAGTAGACCTTGCAGATGATGAGGTCATCATCATCATCACACTCCTTGTCCTTGGAACTCCCTTGTTGTTGTTGGACTACTTGCTTGACGAAAGTTTTGAAGTGGGGTTGGGATAGGTCGAACCCCAGTTGGTAGGAAGCTAGCTTCCAAATCTTGGACTCGGTAACCTTGTCCATGTTTGTTTCTTCTAAAATCATCTGAAGTGTTTGCTTCCCTTGGAGTTGTCGGGAACAGATTAGTTGGTTCTCCATATTTGAGAGTGGATGATAATCATTGTATCATGTTTTAATATTTTATAATTATTGTTGCTAATTATATTGTCATACTAATATTGTTTTTGCAATTACGTTTGGGGAAATATACTTTTTATGTTTATTTTAATCATTCCTGAATATTTTAAGTTATGGATTTTTTTCAAATGGTTTTGGTTATATATCATAATTGTAAAAAAGCAATTATTTGATAGATCTTGAACTTGGAAATATGAGATTGAGAATTGTATTTTTGAAGAGCTTTGATACAAATTGAAAAGGATTTGAATGTTATTATTTTGGGTGATCCATGTTAGAATCTCGTAGCTGTTAGCGGAGGTAACGGTCTAGGTACACCTAATTATATGGTTAGAGGAGGAGAGGGCTATTTATTACATGGAGTGGCCAATACACAGAGAGGGCTATCAATGAGATGAAGTCACCCTGGAAGAGATATGATGATATGACTTGAGAGAGGAGGGAGCTATTAGTTGGATGAAGTTGCCCCTATAGGAGAGACCGCCCTTAGGAGGAGAAAGCTATCAGTGAGATGGAGCAGTCTCAACTTTTGGTTCTCTTATGTCTGACCCACTGTAATTAAATTTTCAAACTTCTCGTGTTTTGTCGCTTTACTCATTTATTTATATATTTACCTCTTTAATGGGTACTAAAAATGTTATTACTTGTGATATATTATTATTTGCAAATTTAATGATTTTTATTAATATGCTTTATCAAAACAATTTTGATTATTTGTATTTGATACTCTAGCATGCTTGTCATAAGTTTGATATAATAATACGTTAGTGCATTTCCCTTCTAGTTCATAGGGGTTGTTATACCCTCACTGAGACTATGTAACTCATCCTTTTGCTTATTTTTCCATCCAAATTCCTAGGTAGCATAATAGTAGGTTGCTAACAGCTTCAGATTGCTCCAGCAAGTTCATTTCTTTGTGGTAAGCCCATTTGTTTTGGAGGTCCTTGTTGATGTATTTTGGAACTATTCATTCTACAGCTATAAAGAAACTAGTACTAAATTCATTTTTATCTTGTTAAGGATCATGAATGTTTAACTTGATATATTTTGTAACTAGGAACTCTTAATTGATAAAATGAACATTTTAACATGTTGATAAATTTTGGGATGTTTAAATTATTGGGAAACTGTCAAAATTTTAGTAAAATCTATTTTTACCAAGTGTGTCGTGATTATTATTAGGCTTCTTACGAGTTTGTGTGCCGGTCACTACTTGTGTTTTCAGGTTGTGACAAAGTTGGTATCAGAGCCTTAGGTTGTAGGCCAAAGTAGCTACAGATATGGGGTGATAATAGAGACTTGCTAGTAATCTATTTACCTGGTCACCGCGTACGTGCAAGAAGTTATTCACACCTTATTTTCCAGTTTTTATTAGCTCAGTGATCGCTACAACCATCACTAATAGCGACCAAATTAATAATTCGGTTGCTAAATGCTTAGCGAATAGACTTCTCGCAAGCGCGCCTTTTCAGTGGCTAATTCGATTGCTAAGTGAGACAACAATTACATATCCATGCCTAGCGACCAATACATTCGATCAATAGACAGATAAATTTCTTGTAGTACATAGTTATCAAATTGTTCTTCAACTTTTAGATGAGTATAAAAAGTGATTAATTTTTAAGGGTAGTATGGTAAAAATAGTAGTTGAAAAACTTCAACTGAGTTTTGACAAACGTAAAAGTAACAAATTTTTTCTTCTACCAAACCCCAGTTGAAAGTGATACAGGAAAACACAAGGGGGTTGAATTGTGTTTCTTAACTTTTTGAAAATCTTTTTCAAAGACAGTTTTACATACAAAGCAGAAACAAAAGCACACACGAAAAATGTTTCTTAAAAAGGATGTTAAGAAACTCTAGAGCAAATCCCCAAAGGTTATTTTAAAATAAAATATAAACTTAACAGAGATAGGTTAGAGAAGATCACAAAGCAATTTTATCATGTTTGCTCTCTTCTAATCAAGAGCTACATCGAGTCCCTTCTACTTGAAGGCTTTATCCACTATAATCCAATAGCTTGCAAGTATTCTTTACACTTGCCTCTTCAGGCTTACAATCACCGAGTATTTAACACATCTTCAGGCACTCAAGTATTATTTCTAAACAAGTCTCTTCAAGATCACTCTAATACGAAGCGATTTAAAGATTTGAACTAAAAATAACTCACTATATGTGAGGATTTTACAAGTTTGAGCTCATAAATGAATTATCAATTACAGAGAAAGGGATAAAGTATTTAAGCAGAGTTTTTGCACTTTGAATATCAGAGCTTGTTCTCTTTCTTCGAAGGGATCTTATGATATTTATAGGCTTCATGCACTCTTCATTCTTTTCTTCTTCAACGACATTTAATATGTCTATTTAGAGGTAACATTAAATGCTATTTAATCGTTTTAGCCGATTGAGTCTGATAACTTGTTGTTTTGACTTCTGAAAGGTTGTCTTGATTGTCAGCTAAGCAAAGAGTAGTTCTTTTTTTTTTTTTATGATCAAACTGATACTCCCTTTCTTCCTTTCACTTTTTAGGTTAGTTGTAACACCCCGATTTTTTCGTTTTATAAAATTGGTACAAATATAAATAAACGTTTATATTTTGTCTTAAAACTTAGAAAATGATTTTGGGTAAACCAAAGAAATATTTATACTCTACTTTATCGTAGAGAGTTACGGTTAAATTTTAAGTTGAAAATTCAGACGAAACCCGGTCTGCGTTTTTTCTCACAGTAAGATTTACTGATCAGCAAACCTAATTTTAACTCGTGAACGAAACGATTAAGGTTTTTATCGAGTTTCCAACGATGTAGGCTATTTTGAAAATTTTCAAAATAAATAGGTTGTTATACATTATTCGAGCGTAAAAACCTAAATCGGGTAATCGACGGAGTCGAGAACGGAGGTGCAAAGACAAAACCCGACATCGGATGATGAGTCATCTTGCCACCTAAGGCAGCGAGTCACAAGGGTGAGTCATCGAACATTTTGTGCACGCAAAGACCAAAATATCCCTAGTTTTCTATCAATTCTCAAGTGTGCCATAAGCTTCTTGTGGTCACAATTCAACCACATCTCCTTCAACCTCAACCACTCAATTTTCATGATTACTTTAGGCATGAAATTACCAAAATGTCCTTAAGTTGGTTTTATATCACCAAATTGCCATTTTGTGAGAATACTTCTTTGTCCCTAAAATTTTATGACTTGGACCCTTTTACCCCCCATTTCCACGGCCCAACCCACCACATTAGGCCATTCCATTCATTTTTAAGCATCACTTCATCTTCTTCATGAGTTTACCTTCATTTTCTCTCAAAATTCTCTAAGTTCCATAACCAAAATTTGTGAAGAAACTACTTGATCTCTTGCCATTTTTCAACTTCTAAGAGGTATACCATACTCTTCTCACTCAATCAATATCATGTTCTTCAATTATTTTCAAGATTCAAGGCCATGATCATTATTTGAAATTCCTAGATCTAGAACTTTGAAAATTCCTAGAAAATCATAGAAAAATCCTTTTAAAGTGATTCCAATTTCTATGATCTTATAATCATCTCTATATTCATGATTCAAGAGCATGATTCAAACAAAAATTTCTATCCTATTTTTCCTAAAGTGGCCTAACCTAAGTAGAAAAGGAGCAAAGAAGTTTTGTTTCAATTTTTGACATAGAACAATTGATTTAAGCTCTTCAATATCTATTGTTATTAAATCTAGACGCTTGTTAATTTTTAAAACCTCTAGCCTATTTTATTAAACAAGGCCGAAACTCTAGGTTTTGGTGTAAATGAATTTTTGTTTCAATTCTTGAAATAGAACACTTGATTTGATCTTTTTAGTACTTCTATTTGTTGAATTCAAGAGATTAAAATCAAATAAAATTTCTAGCCAAAGAATTTGTGTTGGCCGAACCCTAACTCTTGGTGGGTTAGATGGTTTTGTTTTAATTTTTGGATTCATAACAATTGTTTTAGTCTTTCTAATGCATTAAGATCATAGATCCAAAAGCATGAAAGTTTTAAAGATCTCTAGCCAATTTTTCCTATGTTGGCCGAAAGTTACTCATGGAGTTAAAGGAATTTTTGATTTAATTTTGGTCATATAACAATTGATTAAGTGTTCCTAATGCTCAAGGATCATTAATCCAAGAGTTTGTGGAAATTGGAAATCTCTAGCCTATGTAATCCATCATAGCCAAAACCTAACCATAGGAATTAGGTGATTTTATTGGTTTTATGTTGTTAATTTTGTTGCGGTTTGTTGAAGGATAAATTGTTGTGTGAATCGTGTACATGTTTACGGAGATTGGACATTCGACGGAACTTTAATTCGGAGGAAAAATCTTCAAGAGGTAAGGAAAGTACCTGAGGGATTTTTCCGATAGCTATATGCTATAAATTGTAGTCTGTATAATTTATTTGAGTGTGTTTGTGGTATTTTTAAATTATCTTGCGTAGTTAATCTGTTTGCTGTTATTATATGCTTTTAATTGATTATCTGCAATTATGTGTTATAGCATTTAATGCATGTTATAAACTGTTTTATATGCTATATTGTGGATGTGGAAATGTTATGTATGTTGTTTGTTGATTGACAAGCCTGATAGTGGTCAGTCCTCAATTAATTTAAGAAGATAAAAACATTAAAAAACTTTATAAGAAATATCGACTTTTGATTTTTGTGGAATATAGTAATATAATATTACTTAATGTTTTGATTGGTTAAAAATGTGGAATAGTTAAAAAATACTATTATTTTTAATGATTTAATGGTGTAAGAGTGTTTTATGAGTTACCCGAGGGTATAACCGTGAAAATATTTTAGTACTGCTAATTTTTACGTAAGAAATTTCTGAATATTAGAAAATGTTATTATAAAAAAATAAGTTTCAAAAATGATTTTATTATGGTGTTGAGAAAATTATTTTGCTAGAAAAGTCAAATTTTGACTTAAAATGTTTTTAAAATGCCAAACGACGGTTGATTCCGAAATTTTTTAAGGAAAGCATTTTTAACAAACAGAACAGAGAATTAGTCTCAAAACGATTTTTTCTTTGAACTAAAGTTCAAATAACGATTTTTAGAGGAAAATGGGTTTTTGGGTGATTTGATGATTTTATAAACGAATTTCCAACGAAAAAGGATTTTTCTGTAAATTAGTTTTACATAACGGTATTAATTCCGATAACTTGGATAAGTTGCGGAGGTTTTGTCTTGGATTTGCGTTTCACAGAACGAAAATAATTTTAAAGTGAAAACGAACCTAGCTAGTTGCCGAGACGTCGGGGTTCTAGTGTTCTATGGTGCGGACTGTATGTCCTAAATGAGAAGTTATGGACTACATTGTCCTATAAAAGTTATGCAAGTTTTGTGCTTTATAATCTACGTACCTAAGGCTGCATGCATTGGTCTAGTGTTTCGTGATTTGCATATTCGGACTTGAAGTCCTATTGTCTAAATCGAAAGACAAACTTAAGGTTTAAAAAGGTGGGAAGGTCGTGAGCCTTTGAGCTTCGACAAGGAAAGAATGAACACAAAGAAAACGACGTAAACAAAATGTTTTACATGCATTTTTGTTTGGGCAGACATGCCTGTGAAAACTGGACTTGAATTCTTGATGGCAAGATATTATGCAGTTGCATCATTGTGCTTTGATGTACAATGAAACCATATGCTATAAATAGTAATCAATGTGCCTCGTTTTTTTGGATAGTGCTATGGTTCAAATCTGGTATGCCTTATTTGGCAAAGCAAGCTTGATCAGCTCGTTTATTTGGTGAGGGAATCTCCGCAGAATAAATACAAATTTTAGATGGTGAATATTGAAGTGTCATGCATTTGTTTTAAAAATAACGATGATTGTCGGGTATGAAACTTTCTGATAAACTATTTGTTTATTTTTGAACATTGACGTTATTATAACTATATATGTTATGTGTTGTTTTGTGTGTCGTTGATAAGCCTCTGGCTTATCTAGTTTTATAACTAGATAGACTGTGGTTTTTGGTGCAAATTATTCGAGTTCAATCTCGTTTTCGCCCAAATTTGGCTTTGTTTTGTTCCTAAGTAGACTTTGACTCGTTCTAGGCATTTTTAGTAGTTTTTAGTCTATTTTGAATAGAATTACGCCTTTTGTTTCTTTTTTATTGTTTCAGGTTAGAAGTGAAGCTCCGAGAGTCAAGGAAAGTCAAGAAACAATGGAAATTTCCATTCTGGAGATACTCGCCACGCGAAAGTATTCTCGCCCCGCGAGCCTGAAGATCAGCTGAGCAGCAACAGTCATCAATTCTGTCTCACCACGCGAGAGCCAGCTCGCCTCGCGAACCTGAAGGCCTGACTGTGCCAGAGAAGTCATCCTTTCTGGATCGCCTCGCCAATCACAGTTCGCCTCGCGATCATTCAAACTCAGGATGGAGCCAAAACTGAAATTCGCCCCGCGAGAGTATGCTCGCTTCGCGAGAGTCCAAGTTGAATGCGCGCCAATTTTAATGTTCGCCTCGCGAGACGCTGTTCGCCTCACAAGCGAGCGCAGAATCAGATATCTATATATTGCTGTTTCAGATCAGAAGAGGGGGAATTCGAATCCTAGTAGTTGTTCCACTGTATAGAGTAGTTTTAGGCCGAATTTCTTGTTTCTTTGGAGCTGCGTCTCCCTTTTTCTTATTTTATGGTGGTTATATCCGATTGTTTGTCTATGAGCATGAGGAACTAATCCCCTCGTCTGAGGGAACAATGAAGCCACCCATGGCAGTGTAGATTCGATGTGATGTATGTCTTTCTCCCTTTTTCTCAATTAATGTTTTCCAATTATGATTTGATTGTGTTGATCATATGCATGCGTGATTAACTTGTTAACATTGATGAGGCTTAGTCAGCGATTCACGTTTAGAACTTGAATTGGGATCAGCGGTCGAATATTGCACGAGAGTGAGTAGGAGATCGGTGCAACCTTATAGGGAACAAGAATTAATAGAGTTTGATGATTAGGATTATGAGACCTAGTAAGTAATTAATCCAATCTTCGAATACGTCCTAATGAGCACGACAGTGGATTTAGGAGAATTTGGGGGTCCCGGTTGATATTGTAATTGAACTTAGGGAGGAATTCATCATCACTTGGGTATGCATGATTGGGTAGGTAGATTTGTGACCTTGGACATTTTAATTTCAGATTTTTAGTTAATTATTTTATTAGATTTGTTAATTTGAATTCGATCCTATTTTCTCTCCAATCTCAACCACTTTCTGTTACTTGACCAACGTATCTAATTTCCCGCGAATTGGTAGAATTGGTAGCCCAATCCCTGAGTTCGACCTCGGTAATTACTTACCGTGTTTATTTTATTACTTGCGACGACCCGGTGCACTTGCCGGTGACTTAACAAGTTTTTGGCACCGTTGCCGGGGATTGGCACAACCAATTTTCCTAAATTTTTAGGGAAGTTTGATTATTTGGTTAAGTTATTTTTATTTTTATTTTTATTTACTATTATCTCTCTCTACTTCTTTGATTCCACTTGGTCTTGCCTTGTTTTGTATGCGAGGTACACGAGGGAATGCTTCCGGGTTGCGAAAATTGTAATGGAGACCATGACACTCAGCTGTCTGTTCTACTTCTCTCAAGAATATGTGGACTTATGCCATAATTTCTATGACAGCGTGCCCCAGAACAACTATCAGAGTCAGAATCGGTATTGGGGTTATATGAGGAGAGACCATCCGGGTTTCGCTTGGAGTAATGCTAGCGATGGTCTAGCTTGGCAACCATAACCTCAACAGAATTGGCAACAACAACCTCAACAGGATGGCGGAAGACAACCTTGGGAGTTGGCTCTTGAGAAGATGAATGCGGCAGTTGAGAAGTTGTCAATCGATACAGGCACAACTTTAGAGAAGGTGAATGCGACAGTTGACAAGTTGGCAACGCATACAGGGTTGGCAATTCAGAATCTAGAGATGCAGATTGCCCAGCTCGCACAGCAACTACATGAGCGTCTCCCAGGCACTTTCCCAGGTGGTACAGAGAACAACCCTAAGGACCAATACGAAGCCATAACAACTAGAAGCGGTAGGGTGTTGGGATCTGACTGGGATACAACTAGTTCTCAGGAAGTTGAGGAAGACAAGGCCCCGGAACAACCACATGTTGAGGAAGAGCAACCGGAGGAAGAGGAATTGACAAGTGGCAAGGCCCCGGAACAACCACATGTTGAGGAAGAGCAACCTAAGGAAGAGGAGTTGGCAAGGGACAAGGCACCGGAGCAAGGGGGTAGAGATCAAAATGCAGATAAGGTGGTATAGGATTTCACCATGCTTGCCAAGCAACCTGAAATTACTGCACTGGATAACTATGTTGGCTTACATGCATGTGTGGACATTGGTAAGTTAGACCCTCCCACTTGTCTGGCACACTTCCTCGAGAAAACACCATTTGACCCGAGAGGAAGTGAGTTCAAAATTACAGAGGTCAATGGAGTTTTCACACACGGGCCAGGTGGGATCATGGAAAGAGTCGTATTGCTCCTGCAAGGGCCACTTCACAAACCATGGGATCCAGGTGGAGGATCTCACATGATGAGCGTCTCTTGGCCCTTGTGCCACAGGCTGTGGGATCCAGGTGGATGCTTCTTAATAAGTCAAGCTAGTAACGTTAAAGAAGCGCTTATTGGGAGGCAACCCAAGCTAGGTATCCTTTATTTTTAGTTTTTGTCATTTTCATTTTTATATATATATATATATATATATATATATAAAACTTGATTCGCCACGCGAATCCACAGTGGCCGCGCGAGACAGAAGCCCTGAATCTCAGAGGCTTGCTTACGCTTCTGTCTCGCGTCGCGAGGTATACTTTCGCCTCGCGATTCTGGGCATCATCATCTGTTGGAATTCCAGAGTCGTCTCGCGAGATACTACTCGCCTCGCTATTCTGGAAAGTGTGAAAACAATTTTTCCAGATTCGCCTCGTGAGTGATCTCTCGCCTCGCGAATCTGCACTTAAGGTTTTAATTTGCAGGAGTTCTTCCAGGATGCTGTGCAGCAGAAGGGAGCCCGTGAGAACAATTGGATGAGGATGCAACCATAGAAACTTGATCAGGGAGCACCCTCTCATTTCCTCACTTTTGTTTTTGTTTTTGTTTTGTTTGTCGCTCTTGAATAATTTGAGAAGATCAAGAGTTTGTGTATGAATGTGTGTCGGCAAGCTTGTTGGATTTAATTAAATTGAGCATAGATTGATTGCATGAATTATTTTGACCATTGATGATTTCCCCCTAGGTTCTGACATTAGAAAAATTGATCCCCATGTGAAAAATTGAAAACTGAACTTTGAGAATTTTATTGTGATTACTTGATTTATGATAAGTTTGGGGTGAGGGGATGCACACACTAGGAATTGTATCTCGGTCAAACAATTTGCAAAATGTCCAGGTGAGGATTTGAGCCTCCAACTTTTTTTTTTATTGTGTGAATCACTTTTAAGTTGCACTTTCCCGGATTTGCTTGAATCTCTTCATGGATTGCATGTTTATGTGTTGCATCAAATGATTTAGGCAATTTTCTTTGAAATAGCTACTTGACCTAAAAAGAACCATCCCTAATTCATGTTCCCTAGTTAGCCACATTGAGCCTAATTAGCCTATTGTTTCTTGATGACCCTATATTACAAGCCAAAAATCTGAAAAACCATGTTAACCCAATCTTAGGATTAGGAGAGCATGGACACTTAGCAAGAGAAGGGTTGTGAGAAACTAAGTTTGGGGTGGCTACAAGGTGATGTGTTATATTGAGGTGAGAAAAAGAAAAATAAAGGTTGAAACCCAAGGCAATATAAACAAAAAATCAAAATAAATTGCCAAAAGAAAAGGGGCAAAACAAAAAAATTAGCAAGGAAGAGGCTGTAGTCACCCGAGGCAAAAAGAAAAATGGGAAAAGGAATTTGAGTGGAATATGTGTCAAATGCTCATGCTCTTTTAGTTCCTAGGGACTTAAGCCTAATATCCTTGAATATCCTATCCTTAGCCAGGCCCCATTTCAACCTTTAAAAGACCTTCTGATGTTGCATACATGTTTTTGTGGGAACTATTTTTGAGACGAAAATCAAATTCATGGGAAGTGCTCTTGATATGTGAATTTGAGTGAAAAGTTGATAGCCTAGACGAAATTGAGCGAATGAGTGAAATTTTACATACCCTTGTGAGGAAGGCAGTTGTTTGAAATTTGTGATCTTCCTTTTGTGTGTGACTCTGATCCTCAACTTAGATTAATGATTGCATGAATGATGAAGTTCTCAATTGTTTAAAGTAAATGAATGTGGGGATTACATTGATGCAAGGGGGGAAATCATTGGAGAAAAACCGTTTTGTTAAGATTGCATGAAATTTGTGCGAAATCGATTGAATCTCTTAAGCTTGCCAAGTCTTGAGTCCTTTTTGAGTTTTAGCTTGCTTGGGGACAAGCAAGGTTTAAGTTTGGGGTGTTTTGATAAGCCTCTGGCTTATCTAGTTTTATAACTATATAGACTGTGGTTTTTGGTGCAAATTATTCGAGTTCGATCTCGTTTTCGCCCAAATTTGGCTTTGTTTTGTTCCTAAGTAGACTTTGACTCGTTCTAGGCATTTTTAGTAGTTTTTAGTCTATTTTGAATAGAATTACGCCTTTTGTTTCTTTTTTATTGTTTCAGGTTATAAGTGAAGCTCCGAGAGTCAAGGAAAGTCAAGAAATAGTGGAAATTTCCATTCTGGAGATACTCGCCACGCGAAAGTATTCTTGCCCCGCGAGCCTGAAGATCAGCTGAGCAGCAACAGTCATCAATTCTGTCTCGCCACGCGAGAGCCAGCTCGCCTCGCGAACCTGAAGGCCTGACTGTGCCAGAGAAGTCATCCTTTCTGGATCACCTCGCCAATCACAGTTCGCCTCGCGATCATTCAAACTCAGGATGGAGCCAAAACTAAAATTCACCCCGCGAGAGTATGCTCGCCTCGCGAGAGTCCAAGTTGAATGCGCGCCAATTTTAATGTTCGCCTCGCGAGCGAGCGCAGAATCAGATCTCTATATATTGCTATTTCAGATCAGAAGAGGGGGAATCCAAATCCTAGTAGTTGTTCCACTGTATAGAGTAGTTTTAGGCCGAATTTCTTGTCTCTTTGGAGCTGCGTCTCCCTTTTTCTTATTTTATGGTGGTTATGTCCGATTGTTTGTCTATGAGCATGAGGAACTAATCCCCTCGTCTGAGGGAACAATGAAGCCACCCATGGCAGTGTAGATTCGATATGATGTATGTCTTTCTCCTTTTTTCTCAATTAATGTTTTCCAATTCTGATTTGATTGTGTTGATCATATGCATGCGTGATTGACTTGTTAACGTTGATGAGGCTTAGTCAGCGATTCGCGTTTAGAACTTGAATTGGGATCAGCGGTCGAATATTGCACGAGAGTGAGTAGGAGATCGGTGCAACCTTATAGGGAACAAGAATTAATAGAGTTTGATGATTAGGATTATGAGACCTAGTAAGTAATTAATCCAATCTTCGAATACGTCCTAATGAGCACGACAGTGGATTTAGGAGAATTTGGGGGTCCCGGTTGACATTGTAATTGAACTTAGGGAGAAATTCATCATCACTTGGGTATGCATGATTGGGTAGGTGGATTTGTGACCTTGGACATTTTAATTTCAGATTTTTAGTTAATTATTTTATTAGATTTGTTAATTTGAATTCGATCCTATTTTCTCTCCAATCTCAACCACTTTCTGTTACTTGACCAACGTATCTAATTTCCCGCGAATTGGTAGAATTGGTAGCCCAATCCCTGAGTTCGACCTCGGTAATTACTTACCGTGTTTATTTTATTACTTGCGACGACCCGGTACACTTGCCGGTGACTCAACAGTCGTGCATGTAGTTATCATTTCAAAATCCATATATTGGTTCTCACCCTTGCATATACTTGTTCTTCTGGCTTTACTCTTGTACCTTGGTACACAAGAGCAGATGTTGCAGAAGAGTTCCTTAAGTCACTTGGAGACTTAAGTCCGGATTGCGGAAAGAGATGTGTGATCACAAAAATGATCACGGGGTCTTATCAGTGAGTGTCTTATAGAGCGACCAGCTTAAGTTTGTGTTTGAGGATGTATATTTTAAGAAGTTTAGTACGGTTGTCTTGATAATTTTCATATAGTTTATGAGAAAAGACTTTTAAGGAAAAGAATTGTACGTTGTGTTAGTTTATAAATGAAATCAGTTTATGTGTGTTGGTGAGTAAAAGTTAGTTCGTACTACTCTGATGTACGCATCATTTTTCGAAATATTTATGAAAGAAAAAATTTACACCAAGATTTTTTGACTTAAAATAAATCAATTTCCGAAAGCAACTAGCAAAATTTCTTTTTTATTTATTTCCGCACGTGATCACGAAGTAATGCCTAAAGGGGTGTTACATTAATAGCAGCAACGGTAGCAGAATGTTAGATTTGTTGACTCTTTTTTATTGGCTCAATGCTTACTATGATGTATTTCATTTGTCTTTGAATCATAAATGCTTCACTATGCGAATATCCAAAATAAAACTTGGACGAGAGCATTAGTGAGACAAATAAAGAATACAACAGAAGACAGTCCATTAAAATATTTAAAACATTAGATATACAATTGGACGATTGCTTATGAGAACAAGAGTCCAAAAGCGTACCAAGGGTAGACCCACTTACTTCTTTGGACGCACGATAGAATCGTTACCTTTAGGGTCCGTTTGGTGGTCAGGATAAGAGAGACAAGATAGGATAAGCTATCATATCCTGTCTGAAACTGTTGTTTGGTGAGCCAGCAGGATAGGATAAGTCAATCCTGTCACTTATCCTATCCTGTCAATCTAGTTAAAATTTTATCCTGAGGGGAGGGCTGGGTTAGAACAGGATAGGATAAGGTGATTTTTTTTTCAGGTAACAAGTAGGATAGGGTGAATTAAATTATGATAAAATATAAAAATATATAATATATAAAATAATTAAAATATAATAAAATTTAACATGATTACCAAAAAAGGTATAATAAAATATAAAATATTTAAAATAATAAAAATATTAATAATCAATTTTAAAATTTATTTTTATTTTATCACAATGCTAAGTTTGTTATTTTATATTATTTTTAAAAACTGTAAAATATAAAAAAATTATTCTAATAATTTAACTATATGTAAAGTAAAAACAAAAAATGAATATTTAAAATATAAAAAATTAATTTTAGTTAGACAATATTTAAAAAATTTAAAACATTAGATATAATTTTATCATAAGGATAATTTTGTTTTTTATATAAATTTAAATAATGAAAATTATAAAAAAAATGTAAATCTAATAAAAGATGAAAATATTTAGAATAAAAACGAAAAATTTTAAAATTCATACTTAAATTATAATATTGTCCAGTTGGTTATCTGGTGGATACCAAACGTCGGATATGATAACAGTTTATCCTGCTCATATCCTATCCTACTCATATCCTATTCTCTTATCCTATCCTGACAACCAAACGAGCCCTTAAAATCCAGTGACGGATAAGACTAAGAATTCTATTTGACATGCGATGAGATCAATTTTAACTTTACTAAAATTGGGTCCAATTTTAGTCAGAGGTCTTTGGATCATAAATTAAAATCACTGAACGATCCTTATTGGACTTACTATATTTAACCAAATTTTAATTTTAGTTTAATAACTTTGTTAACACAAACCTAAGAGATTAGAATCATAACCACTTTGATTCCAACACCAGTTTGATCTCAAAATCAACTATTCCAACTAGGTTCAAAGGTAGACCAAACATTAAAAAAATGACAAAAGTAAATTTGGGTTTCTCAACCCATGTTTAGGCTATGCAAACAGACACCCAAAACACACATTTCACAATTCTCAAATGCTAGTATGCCTCTAGACCCATGAATATGTTGGAAAAGTGAGCTCTCTGTTTAGCGGTGGGAATAGACGAGGTCGAGCTAGGACTGACCTGCATTCCAATCACAAGGCCTAAGTCTGGCCTATTAGTCTGATATATGCCAACTTTTAAGGCCTGAGCCTAGCCTGTAAGCATGTTTAAATACCTAATTTTCAACAAGGTCTGCAAATATGTCTCCACTAATAAATATGTCATAGGCCTTCACTTGTAAATTGACTCATAAGCTTCTAATGACAAAGAGGTCAGTGGGTTTATATGATAGATAGGTCGCTAGACCTTCACAAATAAATAAGCAAGTATACATCTATATTTAAATAGGTCAACAAGCATTTGCTTTCAAATATGTGCACCACCCACCAAAGTGGTGTAGTGGTGCACCACCTCAGTGGCACATTGTAGTCCTCTCATTTTGTCACTTGGGTTAATCAAAATGTCAAAAGCTGGGTTGGACTTTTCAACATTTTTTGTAGTCAATAGTAAAATAATCCATATGGCCAAATGGATGGTCCACGTTGTGCCACTTGGATGGTGCACCATTGTACCACTTTGATGGGTGGTGCACCATAGCCTTTATCTTATAAATAATATATTAAGATATTATAATATATTAAAGGGTTATGTTAATGATGATTCACCGGCAAGTGTACCGGGTCATCGGAAGTAATAAAATAAACACGGTAAGTAATTACCGAGGTCGAACTCAGGGATTGGGCTACCAATTCGACTAATTTGTGGGAAATCCGATGCGTTTGGTCAAGTAGCAGAAGGTGGTTGAGAGAGAGAGATTAATATCGCAATTCAAATAAGAAATCAAATAAAGCTAAGGTTTTAAAATCAGAAATTAAAATATCCAAGGTCTCAAATCCACCTACCCAATCATGTATAGTACCCAAGTGATGATGAATTCCTCCCTAAGTTCAATTACAATGTCAACCGGGACCCCCAATTTCTCCTATATCCACTGTCGTGCTCAATAGGACGTATTCGACGATTGGATTAATTACTTACTAGGTCTCATAACCCTAATCTCGAATTCTATTAATTCTTGTTCCCTATAAGGTTGCACTAATCTCCTAAATCCACTGTCGTGCTCATTATTCAATTAGTGATTCCAATCCAAGTTCTAAAACGTGCATCGCCGATCAGCCTCAACACGTTTAACTAGTCAATCACGCAACACATATGATCAACACAATCAAATCAGAATTGGAAAACATAAATTGAGACAAGGGAGAAAGACATACATCACATCGAATCTACACCGCCATAGGCGGCTTCATTGTTCCCTCGGACGAGGGGATTAGTTCCTCATGCTCATAGACAAGCAATCCGACATAATCACCATGATAAAATAAAAAGAAAAGAGGAGACGCAGCTCCAAAGAGAAAAGAAATCTTCCTAAACGCTACTCTACAGTGGAAAAAACTACTAGGATTCGGATATGCCCAGAAGTCCTCCAAAACTCCCTCATTCTGATCTGAAACAACCTATAAATAGGGATTCTGGTTCTCGGCCTTTCGCGGGGCGAACAAGATTTCGCGAGGCGAATCATTAGTTTTGGCACGCTTTCAATTTGGATTCTCGCGAGGCGAGAGTGTGTTCGCGGGGCGAGTCTTCCAACTTCAATCTGTCACAGCCGTGACCTTCATCACGGCTAGGCCGTGATGGTCTCTGTCTTCCAGGGTCTTCAGGCTCTCGCGGGGCGAGCTTCCTCTCGCGGGGCGAAGTTTAGTTTTGGCCCCATCCTGAGTTTGAATGATCGTGAGGCGAACTGTGATTGGCGGGGCGAGACAGAATTGATGACGTTGCTATTTTGCTGATCTTCAGGCTCGCGAGGTGAGCATACACTCGCGGGGCGAGCATCTTCAGAATGGAAATTTTCACTGTTTCTTGACTTTCCTTGACTCTCGGAGCTTCACTTCTAACCTGAAACAATAAAAAGAAACAAAAAGCGCAATTCTATTCAAAATAGACTAAAAACTACTAAAAATGCCTAGAACGAGTCAAAGTCTACTTAGGAACAAAACAATGCCAAATTTGGGCGAAAACGAGATTGAACTCGAATAATTTGTACAAAAACCGCAGTCCATCTAGTTATAAAACTAGATAAGCCAAAGGCTTATCAAAACACCCCAAACTTAAACCTTGCTTGTCCCCAAGCAAGCTAAAACTCAAAAAGGACTCAAGACTTGGCAAGCCTAAAGGAATCAATCGATTTCGCACAAATTTCATGCAATCAAAACAGTTTTTCTCCAATGATTTCCCCCTTTCATCAATGTAATCCCCACATTCATTTACTTTAAACAATTGAGAACTTCAACATTCATGCAATCATTAATCTAAGTTGAGGATCAGAGTCACACACAAAAGGAAGATCACCAATTTCAAACAATTGCCTTCCTCACAAGGGTATGTAAAATTTCACTCATTCGCTCAATTTCGTCTAGGCTATCAACTTTTCACTCAATTTCACATATCAAGAGCACTTCCCATGGATTTGATTTTCATCTCAAAAATAGTTCCCACGAAAACATGCATGCAACATCAGAAGGTCTTATAAAGGTTGTAATGGGGCCTGGCTGAGGGTAGGATATTCAAGGATACTAGGCTTAAGTCCCTAGGAACTAAGAGAGCATGAGCATTTGACACATCTTCCACTCAAGTTCCTTTTTCCATTTTTCTTTTTGCCTCGGGTGAATACAGCCTTTTCCTTGCTTTTTTTTTTCTTTTTTTTTTTTTCTGTTTTGCCCCTTTTCTTTTGGCAATTTTTTTTTATTGCCTTGGGTTCCAACCTTTATTTTTATTTTTCTCAACCCAAAATGACATATCACCTTGTAGCCACCCCAAACTTAGTTCCTCACAACCATTCTCTTGCTAAGTGTCCATGCTCTCCTAATCCTAAGATTGGGTTAACATGGTTTTTCAGATTTTGGCTTGTAATATAGGGTCATCAAGAAACAATAGGCTAATTAGGCTCAATGTGGTTAACTAGGGAACATGCCTTCGGGTTGGTTCTTTTTAGGCCAAGTAGTTATTCAAAGAAAATTGCCTAAATCATTTGATGCAACATATAAACATGCAAACCATGAAGAGATTCAAGCAAATTCGGGAAAGTGCAATCTTAATAGTGATTCACACAATCAAAAACAAAGTTAGAGGCTCAAATCCTCACCTGGACATTTTTGCAAATTGTTTGACCGAGATACAATTCCTAGTGTGTACACCCCCTCACCCCAAACTTATCATAAATCAAGTAATCAAAATAAAATTCTCAAAGTTCAGTTTTCAATTTTTCACATGGGGATCAATTTTTCTAATTTCAGAACCTAGGGGGAAATCATCAATGGTCAAAATAATTCATGCATTCAATCTATGCTCAATTTAATTAAAATCCAACAAGCTTGCCGGCACATATTCATACATAAACTCTTGATCTTCTCAAATTATTCAAGAGTGACAACAAAAACAAAAACAAAAACAAAAACAAAAACAAAAACAAAAACAAAAACAAAACAAGAGGAGAGGAGAGGGTGCTCCCTGATCAAGTTTCCATGGTTGCCTCCTCATCCAATTATTCTCCCGGGCTCCCTTCTGTTGCATAGCATCTTGGAAGAACTCCTGCAAATGAAAACCTCAAGTGCAGATTCGCGAGGCGATAGACCACTCGCGAGGCGAATATGGAAAATTGTTATTCACACATTCCAGAGTGGCGAGGCGAGTAGTATCTAGCAAGGCGAATCTGGAATTCCAACAGATGATGATGCCCAGAATCGCGAGGCTAAAGTATACCTCACGTCGCGAGACAGAAAAGTGAGCAAGCCTCTGAGATTCAGGGCTTCTGTCTCGCGCGGCCACTGTGGATTCGCGTGGCGAATCAAGATTTTTTTTTTATTATTTTATTTATAATATAAATGAAAATGACAGAAACTAAAAACAAAGGATACCTAGCTTGGGTTGCCTCCCAAGTAGCGCTTGTTTAACGCCCCGAGCTTGACTTATTAAGAAGCATCCACCTGGATCCCATAGCCTGTGGTACAAGGGCCAAGAGACGCTCATCATATCCGATCCTCCACCAGGATCCCATGGTTTGTGAAGTGGCCCTTGCAGGAGCAATATGACTCTATTCATGATCCCACCTGGCCTGTGTGTGAAAACTCCATTGACCTTTGTAATTATGAACTCACTTCCTCTCGGGCCAAATGGTGTTTTCTCGAGGAAGTGTGCCAGACAAGTGGGAGGGTCTAACTTACCAATGTCCACACATGCATGTAAGCCAACATAGTTATCCAATGCAGTAATTTCAGGTTGCTTGGCAAGCATGGTGAAATCCTCTACCACTTTATCTGCATTTTGATCTCTACCCCTTGCTCCGGTGCCTTGTCACTTGTCAACTCCTCTTCCTCAACATGCGGTGGTTCTTCCTCAACTTCCTGAGAACTAGTTGCATCTAAATCAGATCCCAACACCCTACCGCTTCTAATTGTTATGGCTTCGCATTGGTTCTTAGGGTTGTTCTCAGTATCACCTGGGAGAGTGTCTGGGAGAGGCTCATTTAGTTGCTTTGCAAGCTGGGCAATTTGCATCTCTAGATTATGAAGTGCCAACCCTGTATGAGTTGCCAACTTGTCAATGGCTGTGCTTGTATCGATTGCAAACTTTTCCATTGCCGCATTCATCTTCTCCAGAGCCAACTCCCAAGGTTGTGGTTGCCAATTCTGTTGAGGTTGTGGTTGCCAGGCTAGACCATCGCCATCATTACTCCAAACGAAATCCGGATGGTCTCTACTCATATAACCCCAATACTGATTCTGACTCTGATAGTTGTCCTGGGGCACGCTGTCATAGAAATTATGGCATGAGTCCACATATTCTTGAGAGAAGTAGAACGGACAGTTCCAAGTGTCATGGTCTCCATTACAATATTCGCAACCCGGAAGCATTCCCTTGTGTACCTCGCATACAAAACAAGGCAAGACCAAGTGGAATCAAAGAAGTAGAGAGAGATAATAGTAAATAAAAATAAAAATAAAAATAAAAATAACTTAACCAAATAATCAAACTTCCCTAAAATTAGGAAAATTGGTTGTGCCAATCCCCGGCAACGGCGCCAAAAACTTGATGATTCACCTGCAAGTGTACCAGGTCGTCGCAAGTAATAAAATAAACACGGTAAGTAATTACCGAGGTCGAACTCAGGGATTGGGCTACCAATTCGACTAATTCGTGGGAAATCCGATGCGTTTGGTCAAGTAACAGAAGGTGGTTGAGAGAGAGAGATTAATATCACAATTCAAATAAGAAATCAAATAAAGCTAAGGTTTTAAAATCAGAAATTAAAATATCCAAGGTCTCAAATCCACTTACCCAATCATGTATAGTACCCAAGTGATGATGAATTCCTCCCTAAGTTCAATTACAATGTCAACCGGGACCCCCAATTTCTCCTATATCCACTGTCGTGCTCAATAGGACGTATTCGACGATTGGATTAATTACTTACTAGGTCTCATAACCCTAATCTCGAATTCTATTAATTCTTGTTCCCTATAAGGTTGCACTAATCTCCTAAATCCACTGTCGCGCTCATTATTCAATTAGTGATTCCAATCCAAGTTCTAAAACGTGCATCGCCGATCAGCCTCAACACGTTTAACTAGTCAATCACGCAACACATATGATCAACACAATCAAATCAGAATTGGAAAACATAAATTGAGACAAGGGAGAAAGACATACATCACATCGAATCTACACCGCCATGGGCGGCTTCATTGTTCCCTCGGACGAGGGGATTAGTTCCTCATGCTCATAGACAAGCAATCCGACATAATCACCATGATAAAATAAAAAGAAAAGAGGAGACGCAGCTCCAAAGAGAAAAGAAATCTTCCTAAACGCTACTCTACAGTGGAAAAAACTACTATGATTCGGATCTGCCCAGAAGTCCTCCAAAACTCCCTCATTCTGATCTGAAACAGCCTATAAATAGGGATTCTGGTTCTCGGCCTTTCGCGGGGCGAACAAGATTTCGCGAGGCGAATCATTAGTTTTGGCACGCTTTCAATTTGGATTCTCGCGAGACGAGAGTGTGTTCGCGGGGCGAGTCTTCCAGCTTCAATCTGTCACAGCCGTGACCTTCATCACGGCTAGGCCGTGATGGTCTCTGTCTTCCAGGGTCTTCAGGCTCTCGCGGGGCGAAGTTTAGTTTTGGCTCCATCCTGAGTTTGAATGATCGTGAGGCGAACTGTGATTGGCGGGGCGAGACAGAATTGATGACGTTGCTGTTTTGCTGATCTTCAGGCTCGCGAGGCGAGCATACACTCGTGGGGCGAGCATCTTCAGAATGGAAATTTTCACTGTTCCTTGACTTTCCTTGACTCTCAGAGATTCACTTCTAACCTGAAACAATAAAAAGAAACAAAAAACTTAATTCTATTCAAAATAGACTAAAAACTACTAAAAATGCCTAGAACGAGTCAAAGTCTACTTAGGAACAAAACAAGGCCAAATTTGGGCGAAAACGAGATTGAACTCGAATAATTTGCACAAAAACCACAGTCCATCTAGTTATAAAACTAGATAAGCCAAAGGCTTATCAGTTAACTAATACCCTAAGAGGTTAGGGAATGCAAAAAGGAAATGTTTCATAGAAAAATTAAGTGTATCAAACTTTCAAATATTTAACACACAAGTTCTCATGAAAAAATTATTCTTTTGATTCTCCTATATTAAATTATATTATATATTATATATATGTGCGTATGTGTTAAATAGACCGACCTGATAGACCTAATAGTTTTTTTAAAAGTATTAGTCTCACCACTTTAACTATATGTGCTTTCTAAAAAGTATTTACTTGATATTTTTATTAAATAGGATAGGCTAAGCTAAACCTTAAATAGGTTGGGTCATAAGTCTAACCTACTCTAACCTATCGCCACCTTATCTCTGTTATCGTAGAAATGGCTCTGTTTTGCATGGACCGTATATGCCCATCCCATGAAAATTCCCTTGAGTTATTTACGTTCATCCTATAGAAACTATTACTGTGCAGTTTTATTAAATCAGTTTTAATGACACAAAAAACATAATGATGAAAAATCTTGTGATATATCAGTGATAAAGAAACTTGAACAGAAAATGACACTTTCAGAAACAATATATTTCACAAATAGTAATTTTGCACCATCAACAGAAAAAAAAAAAAAAAACTGTACAAAATTAACACTTGCACATAAATATGCAAAACGAGTGAACTACAATTTGGTCTTGTTGGTCTTGCAATTAACATATCCCAACAAATCAATGTTCTCCTCTGAACCTCTTTTTTAGTCATTTAACCTGGAACGAAGTTCTGTTATCTATTTCAATTAAATTTTGTCCAATTTCTATAGGTATTTTCACACAGACATTTCCATACAACATTTATAGTGTAAATTACTTGAACTCTTTTATCCTGGATGATAAGTTCCATTCATCAAATATGAGATTTTTAAGCAGGTTGTTGATAAGATACAAGGAGTACAAATATACTCAAAAGAAAAATACAAATACCAACCAAATTAGCAAGGAATATTCTAAGGATGTTATCCTTGTCCTCCATAACAAGGAATCATTATCCCTAAACTTTGTTCGTAACATTTGGTGCTTTCATTCTTGAACCATGCCTCCCCACCCTAACCTTCTCCACCTCAAAGAATCCATTAGAGACCTCATTGATGCTTTCACTGCACTAAAAGCTTCTGAAAAAGCTTACCATGAATCCTTCTTGCAAACCATACATATCTTGCACACAGAACTCCACATCCTTCGCAACCCCGTTGCAAATCCACTCCCCACAAGCCAGCTTCAACCTCCATCATACCCATCTTCACAACCCATCCAAACCATCACCAATGACCATCACTTCTCTGTCTTGGATCCCCCACAACACCCCCCACAGCACCTAAACCACATCAGGTCTGTCGCCATGACCAAACCAAACCAAGAGACAAATAGCCTTGCTGCACCTGTAGCCATTGAATCGTTACCTGCAACATTTGCGGCGACGGTCTCTACGGATCCAAGCTCCGAGTTTGTTGCCGAACACAAGGAGCCTAGCATCGAGGTCTTAAAGGACCTGGATTATGTTAGGAATGGGGATATCTTAATTTGAGAGGATAGAGGACCTCCTAAGAAAATATTGAAGAAGGGAAAGTGAAGACTAATTTCTCCTTCCCAATCATGAGCTCATACAATATTTATATAGGCTAGTGCATACACTATAAGAAAACTACACCATAATACACCCACTAATTATCCCAAACAACAACTATAACAAACTAACAAAATGCAGAATAGATCCTTATAGAATTATGTGATTCATTGGGCCTCTAGGATCATAACAATTACCCACCCCATCAAAATCAACCTTGTCCTCAAGGTTGTAAAAATTGAATCTAAAAGGATATATATATATATATATATATATATTCTTCCCCAGGGTCCCACTGCCTAAACTGGGATGACCTAATAGCTGTAGGCATAGTCAAATGTCCACCGGGATCCCATTGTTGCCATTTGCCAATGCTAACACAAGTTGTTGTTTGGGTTGTGGAAGAATTAACAATTGGCCCAATATTCAAAACCCAATAATAGATGAATTATGACCAACCTATGCATACTCATC
This sequence comes from Sophora flavescens, assembly GCA_030762895.1. Classification (NCBI taxonomy): domain Eukaryota; kingdom Viridiplantae; phylum Streptophyta; class Magnoliopsida; order Fabales; family Fabaceae; genus Sophora; species Sophora flavescens. The sequence continues at coordinate 158,728,306 of CM061068.1, forward strand.
AATCCTCGTGCTAACTCATTCCTTCTTTCCACCAATTTAGGCCTGGCCCAATAGGGCAAATGGTACCCCAACTTCATGCCCCGACCTCCTTCTTCCTCCCACCAGCACCAGCATGTGATCCTTCAGCCACTGCTACCAACTGCAGCTTGCCTTCCATGGTCGCCTCTGACTCCGGCAGCTCTGACGATAGCAAACACACACACCTCGGGCCCTCATCTTTGTTGCTTGGCCACTCGTCTTCACTGCTTGGCCACCCAAAATCTCTGCCATGAACGGTCCAGCCTCCGACAAGCCATTCTCTTCCAAGCACAAACCCAGGTCCGACGGTTCCGGCGGTGGCAAGTCACTAGTGCCGATCGTCTTCTTTGTTTGGGTGCCGAACCCCCACTATATCATGCCATAGCAGACCGATACTACCAGGAGGATTTGGAAATGAACCCTGGATGACAAAGAAAAAGAAAGACCTTTGTTTTTTTGTTTTTATTTAAAGGAAGGCTTTTGCTTTTGTTCGTGCTTGTTTAGTGTAGATTTCGAATCTCTTAAAACCTTGTTTGCTTTCGGTGAAAGTAATTATGGGATTCTGAAGGTGTTGTTTTAAGAGTAAATGTCCATTTTTGTCCTTGATAAAAAGTGCGTAGGTTATTTTAGTCCCTGACAAAAAAAAAAAAAACCATCCGTTAATCCCTGACAACTACTAACGTGGGACACGTTAGTCCCTGTGTTGACTCTGTTAGCCAACTTCCGTTAGTTGGATGACGTGACAGTTAAATCGTCTCTAAGTTAGGGTAAAGGCCCACTTTGGTCCCTGACAAAAAAACGTGGGTAAAGGCCCACTTTGCTGCTTCAAGAACCCAAATTCTAAACCCACCGTCTGTTGGGTGAACGATTTAGGCGGGTGGCGGACGGCGGGCGGGTTGGGAGGGTGAAGAAGAAGAAAGACCATTCTAGATAAAAAAAAATCTAATACTGAAGATGAAGAGAGAAATTTTGGAGAATCAATCCCAAAAACAAACACAAATCCTCAAAAGCATCAATCTTTAAACGAAAATCCAAAACAAATCTAACATTAAACAAATACTGATAATCAAATCTGTAAACTTACAACAAGATCCCAATATGATGAGTTTTTTCAGGTAGGGTTTTTTTTTTGTAGAACAAAAAATGGGTTTTTTCAGAGGAAGGGTAGGAGAAAGAACACAGAACCTTTTGTGGTGGTGGTGGCATAAGTCAACTTGTTCTTCTTCTTCAAAAAGTATCATACTTTCCACAAAACACCTCTTCTTCTTCGTTGATGTATAATCAGCTTCTTCGATCTTAGATCTGGTGCAGATCTTAGCATGCAGGAGTAGCTGGTGGCAGATCTGAGAGGGCGGCGAGGTGGCAGCTTCTTCGTTGTTCCAGTACCCTTCTCTGCCACGAAGACACCGGCGTGGTAGCGGATCTGAAACGGTAGCGAGGTGGCAGCTTTGAGACGAAGAAGACGCACAATGTAACAGCCTGATTTTAATTATGTTGTTCAACCGGTTAAAATATAATTAAATTATATTTTAAATTTGAGAGTTAGAAAGTGTTTTTGATTAAAATAAAATCATATTCATAGTCTACTTTATGGTATAGGGTTATGGTAAAATTTTCAGTTGAAAATTCAGACGAAAGTCGGTCTGCGTTTTCACTGCCGGTACAAGTTTACTATGCAGAAAACCTAATTTTGACCCGTGAACGAGATAGTTAGTGCTTTTATTATGTTTCCTTCAACTTTGGGTTATTTTGAAAATTTTCGTTCAAAATAAAATATAATATTTTATTCGGGCGAAAACGTCGGAAGAATTACGATCGGAAATGCAACCGGGTACGAAATGGAGCAGAATAGGAGACACAAAAGGCTTGAGTTGACATGAGGGAGTGAGGTGACTCACTAGAGGTATGGCCTAAGCTACCTCCTAAAAAGTGGTCATGATGGACTTTTTGAAATATATCATATTATATTCAAAAAACCTATTTTTTCTCTTTCCTCTTCAACCAAACAAGGCTTAAAGACAAAACTTGCTCTCCAAGCTCATCCTCTCCTCAAAATTTCGTGCTCCCCTCTCCCTCCTCTATATAATCATCACTCATCTTCATTCTCTCATTTTCTTCCTCCATCTTCATACTTCTTCAACTTCTTCCATTTCTTCTTTTTTCAAACACTTAAAGCTTCCATTTTTATTAGTCTTTTCCACTTGAGTTCTTCATTAAAGTTCTTCCTTATACTAAGGGTAATGCTCTCATATGAATCTTTTTGCAAGTTTCATCTTTTATTTGTTAGTTTGCTTTATGTGTTATTTATATGCTTTAAACTTCTAAAATCTCTCTAAAATGGTAGAAAACTCCTTTTGAGTTGAAACCACTTTCTATAGTCTTGTATTAACTTATATTTTCACATACTAAGAGGTTGTATAAAACAAAAATCTCTACCTATCTCTTCCAATGAAGGCCGAATGCTTGCATTTGTGACCTATGAAGTTTTGTTTCAACTTTTGGAATATGATCATGTGTTTGAGTTTCTAACTATCCATTGATCTTAAATCTATAAATCTTGGAAGTTTTGATAGCTTGTTCCTATGATGGCTGAAAATATGAATAAGTAAGCCTAGGATACTATGTTTCAACTTTCCAAGTATGATCATGGATTTAGAACTCTTAATACCTTGTGATTCTAAACCTAAGAGTTATTGTTAAACAAAGAATATTTTTCCTCATCATCCTATGATGGCCGAAGCTTAGTGTTTTGGTACTAGGATGTTTGAGTTTTTATTTTTCCAAAATGATCATGGACTTGAGCTCCATAAGATATTTGGATGCTAAGTCTAAGAAATTGAAAAATTTAAGGATTTCTAACTTGTTTATTCTATGTTATTAAAGCTAGGATGTATTACTTTCATATTTCCAAGATGATCATGGACTTGAGCTCCATAAGATATTTGGATGCTAAGTCTAAGAGATTGGAATGTTTAAGTTTCCATTGTTTTCCAAAATTAGCATCTAAGAGATTGGAAAGTTTAAGGATTTCTAACTTGTTTATTCTATGTTATTAAAGCTAGGATGTATTACTTTCATTTTCCAAGATGATCATGGACTTGAGCTCCATAATATATTTGGATGCTAAGTCTAAGAGATTGGAATATTTAAATTTCCATTGTTTTTCAAAATGATCATGGACTTGAGCTCCATAAGATATTTGGATGCTAAGTCTAAGAGATTGAAAAGTTTAAAGATTTCTAACCTATAAATCCTACGAAGGCCAAACCTAGAAGGTTATGGACCTAGGATACTTTATTCTTATTTTTCCAAAATGATCATGGTTTTGAGCTCCTTAATACATATGGATGCTAAACCTAAGAGATTGGAAAGTTTAGTGAATGCTAGCCTATTTTACTAGCCTTGGCCTAATACACTAAGTGTATAACTTAGTGGGATTTTAATTCAACTTTGTTAAATGATCATTGTTTATGAACTCCTAACACTTAAGGATCATAAATCCATGAGTTGTATAATTTTCGGGAATCTCTAATCCTAAGAACTAGTCTTGGCCGAACCTATACCTTGTGGTTTAGTGTTCTTATTTAATTTTAACTTGTGATTTTGTGTTCATAACCTTAGACTTTGATCGCGGAGGAAACGAGGACGTTCATGGTATACCTCTTCGAGCATCTAACCTCCTTACCTTCACAGAAGGTGGAGTTAATACTTTGTGGTGTGACGATGAGGAGCTTCGAGTTCGGGAGTCCGGTGATAACCCAGGTGGGGGAAAGAACCAACCTATCTTCGGAATGGATAAGTAGTAGATTATATAATAATTGTGTAGGGTGACCTAAACCCTACTAGTAGTCGAGTAATCGACAAGACCAAAATCACATCGGAAACCTTTTATGAAAAACCAATGGCGATTCGGGGATTGTAGGTTTATTGACATTAGGTTGATCTTTATATTCTTGATGGTTGATTTGATTTTATTACCTTTATTGAATTGATTTTGTGCTATGTTGGTAATATGGGAATATTTTGATTGATATTGTGTTATGCATGATCTGCCTGGTTTTTATTATTATGCTTCGTGGATTTTTAAGCAAAGATATATATGTTGTCTAAGAGATGATTGTTTTGGGTGTGAGGATAATGATGATTTAGAAGTGCCCAGCTTAGATGAGGAATGTTAAAGAGGTGTTATGGCATAGAATATGTGTCAAGTTCTAATGGAAGGTAAAGGCACTAAGATGTTGTTAAAACGGGTTGGTGAGATTCAAGTATAGGTGTTGTTGTCCACAACCGTGTATTGGTAATATAATACACAAGGACAAAAGTGTATTGGTAATATAATACACAAAGACAAAAGTGTATTGGTAATATAATACACCATGTATTGGTAATATAATACACCGTGTATCGGTTCCGTGTATTGGTAATATAATGCACGTAAAACATTTCTGTGTATTGGTAATATAATACACCGTGTATTGTATTGACACTTCTGTGTATTGGTAATATAATACACCGTGTATTGGTAATATAATACACGTAAAATCAAGAGTTCTCGCAAGATCACTTCCACCCTAACGGGAATGGGGGTGGAACACCTTAACGGGAATGGAGGTGTGCACTAGGTGGAACATCCTAACGGGAATGAGGGTGTGCCCCGATGCAAATGAGGGATGGTGACAGAAGTGGTAGTGGCCACGATAACGTAAAGACATGGTGACAGGATTAAAGAGGTTATGTTTAAATAACGTGTTGGATTTCCTGAGAGTAAGGGTAGAGGATGATATATATTAACCTGAGGATGATTCGTTAGTTATGTGTGTTGATTATCTGTGACAATTAGTGTATAATTTTACTATGACTCTTTTCCGCTTTTTGATGATAGAACTGTTTCTTATCCCCTGTATATTTCTGTATGTTGTACTTTATCTCCTTGTGGAATTGTACGAGAAGACCCTGTGGATGAGCGTAACCAGGAGGCGTTGGATGGAACTCCCTACGAACCGGAGGCTGGAGGACGAGCTGTGACCCATGGTGATTAGGGTCTATTTAGTTATGGCCAGTGCGTTTCGTGAGGCGTATTTTTATTATGTTTTCCGCTGTTTAACTTTTTGTCTAAGTATATGCCTATGAGGGATCCTACTGATGGGATATCCTCAACAGTGTTTTGTAATATGCATAATATACTTATATTGTGATATGCCATTCTATATGAAGTTGTATACTTTATAAGTTAAGTTTTAATTTTTACGTATTTTCACGTTAAGCGTGCGATTAAGTAATTAAATAATGAGGTTTTAATATAATGACACAAAGAGGCACAACGGGGTGTCTCACACAACACTGTTCCGGAGAAGATGAATAACGGGGGCGACGAGGGAAGGGAGCTGTGAGACACGGTGACGAATGGAAGATATGGGCGAGTCAGGGAGATGGTGAAAAGTATTGAGATCTGGAAAAATGAAATGAGAAGATGAAGTAATCTGAGTATTGGCTGTCGAGTATTTATTTAGGCAAAATCTAATCTAACTAAACTCATTTTCACTTGTACCGAAATGAATAGTATAAAGGCTACTGGGTTTAGAATTAGGGTTCTTAAGCAGCAATTACAAGGAAGAAGAAGAAGCTGAATGTTGTCCAGGGACTAAAATGGGCACCACGTTTTTTTGTGAGGGACCAAAATGGGCCTTTACCCTAACTAATGGATGATTTAACTGCCACGTCACCCAAATAACGGACGCTGGCTAACGGAAGTCAACGCAGGGACTAACGTGTCCCACGTTAGTAATTGTCAGGGACTAACGGAGGTTTTTTTTTTTGTCAGGAACTAAAATGACCTACGCACTTTTTGTCATGGACCAAAATGGGCCTTTAACCTTGTTTTAAATTGAACGTCTAATAAATTCAATTATGTGTTGAGTAGAATTGATTTTAAGTGAAGCAAAAACTTTGGTTTAATGAACCTTTTGATCCCCGAATAGTATGTGACTTTTGATTTTAGTCCCTGTACTTTTTTTTCGTTGGTTTTGGTCCTTGTAAAGTTAAAAATTTTGGTTTTAGTCCCTGCCGTCAGTTAACCCTGTTAAGTGCTGCCATGACTAACGGAGTGCCACGTCAGCACTTCCATGTCAGCAAAAATATTATTATTTTATGCCACATTGGCTGCCATTTATGAAAATGAACTTTGATTTTAATCCCTGAAAAGTGCGTAAATTTTGATTTTAGTCCCAGTATGTTGGTCATTGATTTTGGTCCCTGAAAATTTAAAACTATTGATTTTAGTCCTTACCATCAGTGCCACTCTGTTAAGTGCTAACGTGACTAACAGAGCGTCATGTAACATTGTCACGTCAATTTAATTATTTTATTTTAAGGCATGTAGGGTGCCATGTCATAATATTGATTTTTTTAAAAAAAATACTAACGTTAATTGCTATTATATTTAACCATTATATTAGTTTAATTTTTATTATTATAATATTATAACTATAAAAGTTGCTGAATAAGGAGGAAGTAAGATTGATGCAGAATGAAGGATGATCGATATAGAAAGAGAAAGAAAGGATAATCAGGTTTTATAAGGAAAGTACATGGACTAAAACCAAAATTTGCTCACTTTTCAGGGACTAAAATCAGAGTTTATTTTTCATACATGGCAGCCAACTGGCATATTTGCTGATGTGACAATGCTGACATGGCACTCCGTTAGCAACATCAGCACTTAACAGAGGGTAACTGACGGTACGGACAAAAACCAAATATTTTAACTTTGCAAGGACCAACGAAAAAAAAGTACTGGGACTAAAACCATAACGCGATGTTTGTTTTAAATTAAACGTCTAATAAATTCAATTATGAGTTTAGTAGAATTGATTTTAAGTGAAGCAAAAACTTTTAGGGCTCGTTTGATGGTTAGGGTAAGAGAGACATGATAGGATAATCTATCATTTCTTGTCTGAAACTATTGTTTGGTGAGCCAGCAGGATATGATACATCAATCCTGTCACTTATCATATCCTATCAATTTATTTAAAATTATATCCTAATGGGAGACCTGTGTTAGAACTCAATAGGATATGATATGATGATTTAAAAGATAAAGGTATAATAAAAAATAAAATAATAAAAATATGGCTAAATTATACTTTTGGTTCCTTATATTTATTTTTGGTTTCAATTTGGTCCTTATTTTATTTTTTTATTCCGTTTTGGTCATTTAACTTTATTTTAGGTTTCAATGTGCTCCTTTTCGTTTAAAATGTGGTATGAAGAGGACCAAGTTGATACTACTTTTGTAAAATAAGGGACCATTTCGAAACAAAAAAAATAAAACAGGGACATTTTGGAACCAAAAAAGGCACCACAATCGTTTAAATTTTGCAAAATGAGGGATCATTTCGGAATAAAAAATAAAAGAGGGCCACATCGGTAAAACTTTGAAAATTAATGGACCATTTGGAACAAAAAAAATAAAAGATGGACCAAATTAAAACTTAAAATGATAAGGGACAAAAAGTATAATTTAGTCTAAAAATATTAACAATTTAATTTAATTTTTTTTATTTTTTCACAAGGCTAATTTTATTATTTTATATTATTTTTAAAAATTTAAAAATATAAAAATATTCTAGTAATTTAACTAAATGTAAAAACTAAAATGAATATTTAAAATTATAAAAAATTATTTAAGTTAAAAAATATTTAAGTTAAACAATATTTTAAAAAATTACAAATTATATGTAATTTTAGTACAAGAATAAAATTTCCTTTTATATAAATTAAAAAATGAAAAATATAAAAAACTAAAATCTAATAAAATATGAAGATATTTAGAATAAAAATGAAAAAAAAATTAAAATTCATACTAAAATTATAATGCTATCCAGTTGGTTATCTGATGGACACCAAACGTCGGATAGGATAATAGCTTATCCTGCTCATATCATATTCTATTCTTATCCTGCTCTCTTATCCTATCCTCCCTTATCCTATCCTGACCACCAAATGAGCCCTCAAGTTTTCCGTCGAGTGGAATTGATTGAGTTTGAGACCCATAATATTTTTTATATTTACGTCTCACTTTATCATCCAAACAAAACCAATTCTTTTAAATTCACTTTTAAAATATCATTACTTAACATAAATCAATATTTTAAAAAAAAATTCAAAATTAATTTTATCAAAATCTAAAACAACCGAACATGAAAGTAGGGATGACAATGGGTAGGGTCCGGGTAGGGTACTATAGTACCCGTCCCCATACCCGCGTTTAAAAAAATTACCCGTACCTTGACCCGTACCCTCGTGGGTAGCAACTTTAGTACCCTTACCTGTATCCTCTGGGTACCCTAAGTATCCGTACCTGCACCTGTTACCCGCACTTTAATAATGAAAAGGTAATAAATAACAAAAAAAAAGTTATAACAGTTAAAAAATGATTCAGAGGTCTTTTAAATCTACTAATAAATATTACAAATAAAAAAGGTTATATTATTGGCTTATCAAAAAAAAAAAAAATACAAATCAAAATATTTAAATAAATAAAAACATTCAAAAAGGAATGATAGATGCAACTAGGTTTAGAAAGTTATGAATCTTTAGATTAATTTTGATTTTATAATTTGTATTATAGTTAAAATTATATATATTTGTAATATTAATAAATAAATAATTATATATACATATACATATGTGCGGGTATGGGACGAGGTGAGTACCATAATACCCATACCCGAACCCTTATCCATTCAAATTTAGGGGTAATTACCTAGACCCAGATCTTCACCCATTATGAGGATAATTACCCTAATCATTGTGGGTAATTTTCACGGGTACCTAATGAATATGGTATAAATTGCCATCCCAGCATGAAAGACATCAACAAGTAAATATGTTTTTATTTTCATGTCCCTTCTTGGCTTCTTGCATACATAATTATAGGGACTTTCAAATAAATATATAATTTATATAGACAAGTTGTAAGTAATTGGCTTTCAGCCATTGATTTCAATTTATATGTTGATCCATGGTTGAAAAGTGAAGCAGCCCAATCGTTACCGAAAGATCTGGCGTGAGACTGAGAATGACGGGAATCTTTTGTGTCAGTTTGTGAGTATCTATCGGGCAGTAGTGTTTGATCCTTGGTCTTGGTCTTTAACAAGTCTCATCTCACAGCAAATTGGTCCCATTCTTTCTCCTTTTTGGTGGTTTTGTTATTACTTTACTGTGTTTAGCTGACACCGAGGAACCCGACTTTTAGAAAGAAATAGAAGAATCCTTGATCCCGTACCCCACAAACATTACTACAACAAGATCATGTATCTTCATATTATTAACTCACATTAATCATACAGCAATTCTTGTTTCACTACACCATCTATTTTGGGGTTTTAGTTTTACTACTATTACCTGGTTTGGCATTTTCATATCGCCCAAATGCAGTAAACATCCTACCCTTTTAAACACCATTTAACGGTTCCTCTATTTTTAAGAAGCCTTGATCACATTCCTTCATCTACCTGCCAATGTACAATCTCCATTCTCTTCTCATCGGATTGCTACTGTATCAATGAGCAGGTTGAGGTGAGTGCACTTGTCTCCTACATTGTGTTGTTTTATTTTATTTTTAATTGAAATGGGATTTGTCGTTTGTGTGATAGAAAATTGCAAAAAGCAATAGTGAAGGAGGGGCCAAGGAGGAGTCCACGAATATGTGCATTGGAAGCGTGGCAGGCAAATGGGTCAGAATCACAAAATGGAACTAAGTGCAGCACGAGGCTCCACTTGGATAACGCACAGGGACCTGCATTTCGGACTAGAGGCAGAAAGAAGAGAAAGCGGAGGCCAGTTCAAGAAGTCATTGCTTCAGCTTCAGCTTCGGTTTTATCTCCACCAAACCAGGTGTTGTTCCTTCTTTGGTAATATTACTCCTCTGCATTCTTTATCTTAGTCTATGTTTATTTGACTAGTCATTTAAACAATGTACAGGATGTGAGTCATTCTCACGATGAAGGTACTCAAAACAAAAGTGGTAAGATTTTATTTTATTTTATTTTATTTTTGTTGGCAACACCTACTTAATTTTTTTTTTATTGGTCAATGTTAGTATTTTATGTTAGTTGTTATGTTACGGGTGATGGGAGTGGGGTCCAAACTCCTTCTCTCCAAGTTAACTTGGAGTCTCCTTATGTCCCTTAGCATCACCCATGAGGGACGACAACACCTACTTTGATTAAGTAATAATTCATAATGGCCACATCTCATTTGTGCCATCAAACTAAGGTGGCTTTGATTACAGCGTTTGGTCACATGATTAAAATTGTAGATTGTTATGAGACTTCTAATGTATTTATTGTGTGTATCAGATCAACCATCAAAGGTACCATCTTCAACTATTCTGCCAGAGAAACGAATACTTGAACTTGTCCTTGACACTTTACAAAGGTGTTGATTAGTATTATCAATTTTATGAACTTATGATACAATTTAAAATCCTTAATTTTGTCGTTTGATTTGAATATAATATTTGGAATTTTTTGGGCTTGTATTGATCATGAATAATGTACAGGAGAGACACCTATGAAATATTTGCTGAACCAGTTGATCCAAATGAGGTGTGTGGTTATAACTAGTCATAATATATTGTGGATATTATACATGGCTTTCCCCTTCTAAGTCACTTTCTTGATGGAACTTTGTGTAGGTTGAGGATTATCATGAAATAATTGAAGAGCCTATGGATTTTGGAACCATGAGGGCTAAACTACATGAGGGGATGTACAAGAGTCTAGAACAATTTGAGGTTTACATCCTTCATTTTCTTTTATATGCACATGTGATTGTCTCTTTCATTAATCTAGCATAGTCAGTAGCAATTGGCAAATATGTATGCATAAATTGCTACAATGGCCCAGTTCATATTGTATTTTAATTTATGTCATCTAATACATGGTATTTGGATCATTATGCAGCATGATGTGTTTCTAATATTCAACAATGCGATGCATTTTAATTCTCCCGATACCATATATTTCAGGCAGGTAAGAAATATAATGCTGGCGAAATTTGTGGTGCCAATTTTTACTACAAAACCTATAGTTTCTCTTGGTGAAATGATTTATCAACCCTTTCGTTTTTCAGGCTCGTGGTATAAATGAACTAGCTAAGAAAGTTTTTGATTTATTAAAGACCAATCCTGAGAAATTTGAATTGGAGTTCTCTGAAACAAGGCGAAGAGTTACTCGGAGAAACCAAGGAGATTTCAGGGATTCAACAGACATAAAAACCAGTGAAATAACTACTGGTCTGCCCTCAAAAACTGTGCCTTGCTCTTCCCGTGGTACATCTAATCGGAAAAGCTTCAAGGCAAATCATGGATGTTCTGATATTATTAGGCATGTTGATGCTAGAGATCTTGAGGTTCCTACAGGTAAGAGGGAAGGTGTTGTCTCAAAATTAGATTTTGTTGATTCCTATTTGGTGTTGAAACTAAAAGATGATTTTCCAGTTGATCATTTTGTGTGGTGGGCTGAAAGTATATGGATATTTCTACTAGCTTTAGATGTGTTTTTATAGCTCCCAAATTTATTGTTCACCTTAGTTCTTATTTTACTGTGTAACCTTCTTGCACTCAGATTGAGATAAGCTTAGCTGCAATGCTTCTTATGCATCCTTAATTCAACAACACTGTTATCATCATCCTGATTTGTGTGTTTTGGTCTTACAAAAAAAATGTGAAACTGGTTGTTTAACAAAAGTTTATCTATCAGGTACTAAAGAAAATAGCAGATGTAGATCTTTTGAAGTTGACAGACGCTGTACTTATACACCTTTGTCCCTTAGTGAGGATGAGCCAATATTTTCAACAGTCTATGGTAAATTGAAACAGCTTGAGTATGTGAGTCTTTATTGCTCCTATTGTCTCGTGCATCGATGCAGTTTTACAGAGTGTATAAATTAAATTCCAGTTTGGATTGATCATTCATTGTTGTTTGTTATTTTTCTCATCCTTTATATAGGTTAATCAGCAAGAAGTTGGCTACAGAGATAGCTTGATGTTGTTTGTTAAAGATTTAGGACCAACTGCCCAAAATATAGCCAAGAGGAAATTGCTTGGATGTGAAATTCGTTCCACATCTACTTCTGCCCCATGTAGACCAAATACTTTTAGTCCAGCTACTGCCCTGATGTCTCACTATCCCTTGAATCGATTTCCTGATCATTCAAATGAGACGGGAAGCCCCAGGGAAAAGATTGATCTGAGTGGAGGGATCAAAACATCTTTCATCAATGATAAAACTGATAATGTAAAGGGTGGAGGGACGTTGAATGCTGACAGCGAGAAAGTTTGTAGTCCCTTAGAGAGTAATACTCAGGGAAGTCACAGGCGGTCCTTTGGGTGTGATAAAGTGTTCTCAAATCAGAGTTTTTGTTCTGATTCATACTATTCACGAGCCTGTGCCGATGACATGAATATCTCAGATCATGGGTCTAAAGAAACTGGCAAGAAGTCTATGATGATGTTATTGGGCAAATCCAAGTTAGTTAATCAAGAACAGCTGTCAGTGTCAAATCTAGAGAACTTTCAAGCTGATGTGTTAGAATCAAGGTTGGAGGGATCAACGGAAAAGATTGATCTGAGTGGAGGGATCAAAACATCTTTCATCAATGATAAAACTGATAATGTAAAGGTTGGAGGGACGTTGAATGCTGACAGAGAGAAAGTTTTTAGTCCCTTAGAGAGTAATACTCAGGGAAGTCACAGGTGGTCCTTTGGGTGTGATAAAGTGTTCTCAAATCATAGTTTTTGTTCTGATTCATACTATTCACGAGCCTGTGCCGATGACATGAATATCTCAGATCATGGGTCTAAAGAAACTGGCAAGAAGTCTATGATGATGTTATTGGGCAAATCCAAGTTAGTTAATCAAGAACAGCTGTCAGTGTCAAATCTAGAGAACTTTCAAGCTGATGTGTTAGAATCAAGGTTGGAGGGATCAAGGGAAAAGATTGATCTGAGTGGAGGGATCAAAACATCTTTCATCAATGATAAAACTGATAATGTAAAGGTTGGAGGGATGTTGAATGCTGACAGAGAGAAAGTTTTTAGTCCCTTAGAGAGTAATACTCAGGGAAGTCACAGGTGGTCCTTTGGGTGTGATAAAGTGTTCTCAAATCATAGTTTTTGTTCTGATTCATACTATTCACGAGCCTGTGCCGATGACATGAATATCTCAGATCATGGGTCTAAAGAAACTGGCAAGAAGTCTATGATGATGTTATTGGGCAAATCCAAGTTAGTTAATCAAGAACAGTGTCGGTGTCAAATCTAGAGAACTTTCAAGCCGATGTGTTAGAATCAAGGTTGGAGGGATCAAGGGAAAAGATTGATCCGAGTGGAGGGATCAAAACATCTTTCATCAATGATAAAACCGATAATGTAAAGGTTGGAGGGATGTTGAATGCCTTGACAGAGAGAAAGTTTTTAGTCCCTTAGAGAGTAATACTCGGGGAAGTCACAGGTGGTCCTTTGGGTGTGATAAAGTGTTCTCAAATCATAGTTTTTGTTATGATTCATAATATTCACGAGCCTGTGACTATGACATGAATATCTCAGATCATGGGTCTAAAGAAACTGGCAAGAAGTCTATGATGATGTTATTGGGCAAATCCAAGTTAGTTAATCAAGAACAGCTGTCAGTGTCAAATCTAGAGAACTTTCAAGCTGATGTGTTAGAATCAAGGTTGGAGGGATCAAGGGAAAAGATTGATCTGAGTGGAGGGATCAAAACATCTTTCATCAATGATAAAACTGATAATGTAAAGGTTGGAGGGATGTTGAATGCTGACAGAGAGAAAGTTTTTAGTCCCTTAGAGAGTAATACTCAGGGAAGTCACAGGTGGTCCTTTGGGTGTGATAAAGTGTTCTCAAATCAGAGTTTTTGTTCTGATTCATACTATTCACGAGCCTGTGCCTATGACATGAATATCTCAGATCATGGGTCTAAAGAAACTGGCAAGAAGTCTATGAGGATGTTATTGGGCAAATCCAAGTTAGTTAATCAAGAACAGCTGTCAGTGTCAAATCTAGAGAACTTTCAAGCTGATGTGTTAGAATCAAGGTTGGAAAACAAATGCAAGTTTCAATCACGACCTTGGCCCTTAGAAAGTAGTGATGTTTCATGTTTTGTTCAAGATAAAAGCCAGATGCCAAAATCAAGTTCTGAGTGTGTAATGGGTGATCGTGAAAATGTAGAAGCAAAGTGTCCAAAAAATGAGACTGGTTGCTCATCTGAAGGTATGAAAAATTTGAAATCAGACCAAACTGCGTCGCCAGCTTCCAGTTTTGTGTTCAATCTGGCATATTTGAAGACACGACTTGATGAGATAAACTCCTCTAAGCAGTATAGGGTCATGCAGCAGGATTCTAGTGGCAAGACACCCTTTTCTGCTCAAGTGAGTTATCAGGGAGTTTTAACCCGTAATCCTCCAACTGATCTGCGTGCTTCCCTTTACAGTCATTATCAGCAGCAATAGTCGAGCGTCTTGCGAAATGCAAGGTAAGACTGCCTATTATAGATTCATGTGGGTCCAACCATTCCTTGGACCCGGGCACAACAGAAGCTTTATAGCACCAGACTGCTTTTTTTTTTTTTTTTGGTGTAAAGTTCATTGAATTATCAGCATACAAGACTCAGTGCTTCTTCTCTAATTTTCAATGGCTTTTTCAAGGTTTAAGAAATGGAAATCCATGCTCTATGTTAAAGGCTCTAAAAGTCGTTGTCTTGTGTAGTGAGTTATTGTATCTTAAGCTAAAGCATATATCACCCAAGAGCGCTTGGATGAGATCGCACAGGTTTCTTCCAGCTTAACCAGAGGTCTCGAGTTTGAATCATAGTCCTGGGAATGTAGCAGCGTTAAAACTCTTGAGGGAGAGCTTTGCCGCCCTTGTGATCCTATCCGACTCAAGGGATTAGTCTCCGTATTTGCTCGCGGAAGATATTCTTGAAAACCAAAAAAGCTAAAGCATATATTGGTGTTAAGTTGGAAGGGAATCTTATTGTTATCATTTGCTGTAAATAGTGAAGGTTATCCATCTTTCAATAAATACAAGTCTTTCACTTTCAGTTCTTTTTACCCGTGTTATTTTTGTTTAGCTAATTTGATGATTTAGCCTAGCTATGGTGCTGGGCTGCTTTTTCGTGTTTACATCTTGTAACTCATCAACACCTAACTGTCTCTTTACTGAAGTAACTGAACTTTATAGAAAAGGTGTTTTCTGTGGTGACGAGGCTCGAAGCTAAGCAAGACATTGGCAGATCATACAGCGGCATTGTTTTATTAGAAAGACGTTGCTGAAGTTGGTCGTGGGAAGTTAGTTATCTAAAATGATAGATTCGGATTTACAAGTCTACAATTAGTCTAGAGGTCTCTTGTTAGATATTTCTTTAATTCTTTAGATTCTTTATGCGGAAGCGTTAAATCTATAAGCATGCATCCTAGAGCACAAATATCACATAGCTTAGGATCTACATCATGCCAGATTACTAAGACTCAAAGATTATGAATATACCTGGATCCATAGGGGTTCCTGATCTTCAGCGTTCTTCAGAAGATGAACTTGATCACCAACCTTCATGTACGGAGAGCGGCAATCAAACCCGAACAAGGCGGGTTGGTTGGCTTGTGCAGAATACCTTGACAATCAACATATATGATGATAACAAATATATATGGTTAGCGGTGACTTTATGGTTCTTCCTCAACCTAGACTCCTTATGCCTTAGTCGCTCTTCAGATGGGGAGAAAATGCGGTGTGCGTAGTGTCTGGTGTATTGGGGACTATAGCCTATATGTAGGGTGATGACCAATTAGGGTTCCCATTATTCCGAAATTGGTTATCAATGACATCCACTCA
Source organism: Sophora flavescens (assembly GCA_030762895.1). Taxonomy (NCBI): domain Eukaryota; kingdom Viridiplantae; phylum Streptophyta; class Magnoliopsida; order Fabales; family Fabaceae; genus Sophora; species Sophora flavescens. Next base: position 158,744,237 of record CM061068.1, read on the forward strand.
TATTTTACCCATATTAGATAATTAATGATAATATCAATTATCAAATCAGAAATCTGATTGTTTTTATCTCTTAATTTGATCACATATCAATTAAGGCCCCTAAGAGATAAATAGCTAATATAATTAATTACTGATATCTGTCCACATTATGATATTGGAATAAAATATTCCAACAATCTCCCACTTGTGCAACATATCGTAATAATTATATCATAATTCCTTAGGCGCGCATCTGAATGCTATTTATCCTCAGACTTCCCCTTTACAATTTGGTCCGCCTCATACATCAATGATTGGACCACCGCGGCTGTCGTCACTAACGTATATCGTGACTAAACCCTGACGACCACCATATCAATGACTTGATGACATAGATCGATATGGATGAGTGGCATAGAAATTTCATGCAATGTGATCTCTAAATCATGCCTATTTCCAACTGGTCCAACTTCATTCTTTAGTGAGATCATACTGAAGTTCCTTAGGTGCAAATTAAATATTTGCACATAACCAAAACTTAAGATAGTTATTATAATAATAACCTCTAAAACTTTATTTCTGCAGAAAATCAAACATAACATAAAGTCTGTACCAAATCCAAAACACAGAACATAGAACAAAATAACAAAAGGAAAACTCCCACTGATCTAAGGCAATCTCAAAACCAACACCCATGTGAGCAACGTGCTCATGAAAGACCTTAGGTGTCAAGCCTTTGGTTAGTGGGTTAGCTAGCATAAACTTTGTTCCTATATGTTCTATAGATAATTGGAAACTTGATGTCGATAACTTTCGTCTTCATTGAACTCCAATTATTATTGGAGTACAACACGACTGACTTATTGTCAAAATATAACTTGAGCGGTCTTTCAATTCCTTTTATTATACGCAACCCAATGACAAAATTCATCAGCCATATCCCGAGGTTGAATGCCTTCTATCTTGGCACCCAACTAGATCGGAGTCAGAATACCTTATGATCTCTAAAGTGTCAGATCTCCGATCCGTGAGTATGTATCCTTTTGTTCTCTTCAAGTACCTTATGACCATTTTGGCTGCTTTCCAATGATCCTTTTATGGATTGCTCCAAGTATCTTTCTAACACTTGCATCTATGTACGCTATGTCTGGATGCGTACAAATCTGAGCATACATCAGACTTCCCACAGCTGAAGCATATGGAATCTTCTGTATTTCTCGAATATCCAGATTTCCTTTTGGGCATTAATTGAGACTAAAAGTACTCTCCCTTAGTTATCGGGGTATTCCCTGGTTTACTATCTTTCATGTTGAACCTATCCAAAACTGTATCGATATAGCTCTTTTGTGATAATCCACAGATACCTCGAGAGTTATCTCTAAGTAGCTGAATTCCTAAGACAAAAGAAGCATCCCCAAGATCTTTCATCTCGAAAAATTGATTAGAAATTTCTTGGTTTCACTCAACGAGCCTATATCCCTGCTGGCTAGTAAAAAATTATCAACATATAATATTAGGAATATAAATTTGCTCCCATTGAAATTGCGATACCCACAGTTGTCCACGATATTTATCTCAAAACCAAATGAGATGATCACTTCATGCGACATATGGTATCACTGATGAGAGACCTTATTTAGTCCGTAGATAGATTCCGGCAATTTGCAAACCATCATCTCTAGGTCTTTTGACACAATTTTCTGGTTGCACTATATACATATGTTTCATCAATATTGTCATTGAGAAACACCGTCTTAACATCCATCTTATGAAGCTCCAAATTATAACGAGTAACGAGAGCCATAATTGTCCTAAAAGAGTCCTTCATTGGTACTGAAGAGAAGGTCTCTTTGCAATCAATCCTTTATTTTGAGTATTGTATTTTGTCAGTAGACAATCCTTATACCTCTTCATATTACCCCTTGAAACTTTCAGGTAATAGGATAAGTTTCAAACCTTATTGTCTAGCTTGAGCTTGTACTCATTCATTCAATCCGCATTTCCGAATGGAAACTTCATATGATTTTATGGGAGTTGATAGAATCATCTTCCATTACACTATTTACCTTATGTTCCTGGAGAAATACTACATAATTATCCAAAATAGTATCCATCCTTTCTTAAGTGGATCATGGCAAAATGGAACGACTCTTGATGCTCTAGTTCTTGAGGGTGTTGAGTTTGACCTTCATGAATAATTTCCTTATCTTGAATAGGAAGAATAATAACAATATCCTCACAAGGATCCAAATTTGCTTACACAAATAACAACTATATGAATCGGTTCAGGGATTAGAACCAATTCTTCCTCAAAGATAATGTCTCTAACCTTATCTCCCCCAAAACTCAATATCCTCAAAGAACTAGTCAGCTCCTGTCTCAAGGTATCTTTAACTTGGGATTTAAAAATTCATACCCCTTTAACCTTTGAGAGTAACCAATAAGGTAGCCACTCACTGTTTGGGACTCCAATTTCCTTCGCGAGGCTTATAAGGCCTTGCCTTAGTTGGATATTCCTATACTTAAAGTGATTAGTCGGTTACTTTAGTTGATTCGCTGTCAAGCATTTAAGCTGCAATCTTTAGTGTTACTCACATAGTGACTCAGGTAAGGTAGAATGACTAATCATACTCCTCGCCATATCTTTAAGAGTCATTACTAGGACTTAACTGTATTCTTGATAGCCATGTTTTGATCTATTTAACTTTAATACATTTAATAGAAATAATAAAATGTTTAAGGCCAATGGAATCTAGGATTCCCTCATACAAGTCGCTTAACTCTATTTATAGAGATGTGCCCTTAATGTTTGTATCATAACACTCCTTAATTTTTATTGTCAACTTTATGCTTAGTGCCATATGACTCCTCACTCAATGTTTTACCACAAGAGGTTTCAATACCAAGCAATAATAGATCGTCACAGTCCATAGCTTAACTGGTTCCAACAATATTTGAATTTAAAAGACAAATTGAATCCATCGTTTCTAAATGAACAAAAATTATTCTTGATTTGTTCAATAAGAAACCAAAACCAAATTTCATCTAAATGATGACTCAACCAAAATGTCTTTAAATTCCAAATATTAGCCAGTAACAACAATTTGAAACGTCAATAGCCTTATCCTTTACTGACTTGGTTAACTCCAATATAGATGCATCTTTTAGCACCACTTAACCTTCATCAGTTCAGACAATTATTTATAGGTATGCCAAACATGATATTTGGGACATTTCTTCTTTAGTTGCCCGATGTCTTTATAAAAGAAACAATTGCGACCTTAGTTGTTTCTTTTAAGATTGGCCCTTAGCACTTCATCCTTAATTTTTCTTTTGTTTGCCCTTATCTTTAGAGTTATTCATCAAATGAGCATCATTTGTCTTCTCTTGCTTCATTCTTTCCTTTCTTGAACACCTTATGAAATGAATTCATTAAGATATCATTTATCGTTTCAGTAGCTATTAGTGACTTGAATTAACTGAATTGTGCATGAAAGAATACCAAATTCTAAATGCATGAGCAAGTCGTTAATTAGACAGCCCAAACTTTTAATGCCTTCAATTTATGAGCAAGATTGAACATTCCCTTAAAGTGCTCCTTAAATTTCCTCTGCCTTTATACATAATAAAAAAAACTAGCTCTCCAATGGGTGCTTGTTTTTGCCTTTATTGCTTTTAGAAAGCACTTTTCAACTTGAGCAAGGGAATCTGGCATTAATTATGCCATCCAAAATAACACTCCTAAAGATTTTCTGGAATATTATGCTTTATGATCATAAGACCCAAGCGATTGGAGCGATCCCACTTCCTATACTTGAACCTCTCTTCAGAGGCACTGGATTGAGTGAGAGAAGGTGGGTGGGTTTCTCCATCTTTATGGCAGGTCTAGATCAAAAAAAAAAAAACTATTGTTTTTCTTTCAATCCTAAAAGTTAGAACTTTTAAGGATTAAATTAGCAAATACATAAGCAATATTAATTTTAACGAGAACAAAAGTATCATAAAGATACTCACCAAAAATACCCGGTGCATCATTAACATCAAGTATTGAGACAATAATATTAATTGCTAGAGGTATTTTGTTGTAATGATCAAACACTAATGATAATTTCTGTCAAACAACAACCATCTTTGGACGTTCTGTTATTCACATGAAAATAATCTTTATAATCACTACGTGTTTACCATCACATGTGTGAATGCAACCCAGCCAAATATTAACCTTCATTTGGGCCGATTAATACCCGCATGGATATACACCTACACAATATCTCTTATGAGCAATTTCCACAAGAGAAGTCACCTTGATGACTTCATACCTTAATTGACTCACTCGAAATCCAAATTGGCAAATTAAAGACCCAAACATGATACCAAGCGCTCCATTAATTCCCAATCTTCAAATTATAAAAAAATTAACTGCTAGTGGTACTCTCAACGCAAAGATCAAATATTGGTGATAAGTCCTGTCAAATAATAGTCACCTTTGGGCATCCCATTATCCACATGGAAAATATATTTATAATCACCACACATTTACCATCACAGGCATGTAATTACTCGGCCAAGTTGCGTCTTCCTTCGGGCCGACAACAGCTCCCATGAATATATAATTACATACTACATATTTTGTAAATTCAATTGAATCAAATCTACACAACAGATGATACTTCGGTAACGTGTTGTTTCAACCAACTCAACCAAAATTACCAAACAATTTAATAAAAAAATGGGGAGTCTCGAATTTGTCATTTTCACTCTAAAACTTAGAAATCAAATGTTTTAGTGTGAAAAGAACCTTAATTAAATTAAATTTTTTTCTCTCTCCTTGATGATACTCTTTGCCGGTACCCCTTTAATTACAGATTGCAAAAGCCCTGTGTTATAATTTCTTTCAAGTTCAATTCCACTTTCATGAGGGTAAATAACACTTTAATGAGCCATACAACTTTTGGATTCTTTCATCCAACCTTCACATTTCCTTTTGTCCAATTTCACTTTCAATCACCTTTATATAAAATATATATAAGCAATAAAGCTACCCGTAAAGCAGCTATCAATATTTCTTTTCAGTTTTCACTATGAAGCCAAAAGCACCAACTTGATCCATATGAATTCCAACGTAACCGAAAAAAAAAAAGAGGCCAAGAAAGGCAAATAACCACCCGGAAAAAAACTATGTATATAAATACACAGGAATACATATATTGGGATGGCAAACAAATGAATTCACTAATCATATAAGACAAAATTATATGGTCGAGGAAAGACGAAGATTTACATTTTACTCACCAAAACCTTCACGTCATGCTTTCAGTTAAGAAACAAAAAAGAATTCATACAAAATAAAAAAATCTTGACCCAAAAAACAGAATGTGAATTTGATGGCCAAAGAACATCATTATCAATATGTATTATATATTGAAGATCACTGCGATTATATATTGAAGATCACTGCGTAAAATTTTCTAAACTTTCATAGGCAATATATAAAATCATTATCATTAATATATATAGAAGAAAAAAGGCATCCTGATCCAAATTCCAAAAAAACAATTTCGATCCAAAACACAGAATCCTATTACGGCAATTCAACATTCAGGTTAAACCCAATTCTATTCATCCTTTCATAATTCCCAATTTTCAAAAAAAATAAGGATTCATATCCATCGTCAATAATGGAAAGAAAAAACCACAAATCCTAATAGTCTAACAATGATGACTGCTCTGATACCACTTGTTAGATATTTCTTTAATTCTTTATTCTTTATGCGGAAGCATTAAATCTATAGGCATGCATCCTAGAGCATAAATACCAGATAGCTTAGGATCTACATCATGCCAGATTACTAGGATTCAAAGATTATGAATATACCTGGATTCATAGGGGTTCCTGATCTTCAGTGTTTTTCAGAAGATGAACTTGATCACCAACCTTCATGTACGGAGAACGGCAATCAATCACGAACAAGGCGGGTTGGTTGGCTTGTGCAGAATACCTTGACAATAAACATAGATGATGATAACAAATATATATGGATAACGGCGGCTTTATGGTTCTTCCTCAACCTGGACTCCTTATGCCTTAGTCACTCTTCAGATGGGGAGAAGAGACCGTATGCTTTGTGTCCGGTGTATTGGGGACCATAGCCGATATGTAGGATGATGATCAATTAGGGTTCCCATTATTCCGAAATTGGTTATCAATGACATCCTCTCATATTTTACCCATATCAGATAATTAATGATATATAATATCAATTATCAAATCATAAATCTGATTATCCTTATATCTTAATTTGATCACATATCAATTAAGACCCCTAAGAGATAAATAATTAATATAATTAATTACTGATATCTACCCACATTATGATATTGGAATAAAATATTCAAACACCCCTAACTTCGTCAAAGTGTTACTCATTTGCCTTGTAAAATGAGAGAGTTATAAATAGAGATAATTCACATGGACTTATCTTTGTTATATAAAAAAGTAGTTCTCTAGTTGATTTTGACATTGGAAGCCGACTTTGTCATTTGTGACTTTTATTTATTTATTTATTTTTGTCTTTATTCGGGTATTTAAATATGCATAGCTATGCATGAGACTAACTTTTAGGTGGTTAGGTAAAGTTTTTCCAAAGTAACGAGTCTATGAGTGTGAGACAATTCTATTTTGAAAGAAAATCATAGAGTGATTGATAGAGATGGGGAAAGGTGTATAGGAGTAAGAAATGTTAATCTTGGGTAGTTCTTGGAGGTATTATGTGGAAGACATAGAAGGCAAGATTCTTTGATCAAGATAGTTGATTTCTTTGCTCTCTACAATGGACGTAGGCCACATTGGCCGAACCATGCTAAATGTCGGTGTTCATCTTCTTTTACAATTTTTCTTTTATTTTTGATTTGTCTTTGTTCGGATTCGTTTGCATTTTTTTTGACAGAAATAACTTCATTAAAAGAAGAAACAAGGAACATTACAACTTGATTGAAGCAAATGTGTTGGGACATTCCCCATCCACATATAAAAGTAAAATCTAAGATTTAGGCCAACAATATATGAGCATGACTATATAAAGATTGTTGAAGAACCAAAGTAGTATAACCAAGGCAACATCTAGATCCTAGCTGCCAGTCTATCAACATCTTCCACACCCAATCAAACACGATGGAGAAGTGAAAATCCACAATATTTTTTTCTATCCAGTTACGGATCAAATTTTTAGCTTCTGCGGGAACATTTCGACTATATGTGGTCTCAGGATTGTTCATATAGAACCTTTGCTCGAAAGACGATTGACAACCCGAGAGGAGACAGACATTGTTATCAGCCACAACTGGTCCTGCGCACCTCAAGCTTTTCCAAAAAACCCTTCTCTGTTAGGGCTTTCATCATACACCAGGAGAGCACCATTTCCCCTACTAATTTGAAAGCCCATCCTAAACAAAAAGGGACCCAAACATCCACCATTAACAGCAATTCTACCAAGGTGAGATTTTTTACCTGCATCTGGTGGCTTCCATGGGGGGCGTCTGGGACCTGGATCCGATGGAGGAGGAGCAACTGCAGCTTGCTTCAGATTGAGAGTTTGTAGGGACTCGTGAGGCGGTGGCTCAGGTGGGGGACGCTCCACCGAGGCAGAAACCAGAACGGTTGTGGGAGAGAGCTCATGGGGGTAGAGCGGTGGTTTGGAGGCTGTGAGGGGGAGACGACGGTAAGGTGGCGGGTTGAGCGAATCTCTAAACCTCCATGGGTGGCTGAGACAGAGTTGGTAAGAAGGTGAAGGAGGTGCGAAGGTCGGTTGCTGGGTGTTTGGCTTGGGGTGGAAAAAGTGGAACCTGGGTAGGAGGTGGACACCATACCCCAGTGGCAAAGGGGTTTTGGAATTTGTTCATGGAGGCGCAGTGGCGAACGTCTCGACAATGGAGGCATAGGAAGAGGGAAGAGGAATTATGGGTGAACCCCAACCATATGGGGGGAAGAAGCCTCCACGAGGGAGGGAAAATAACTCCAACCAGGGGAGGAAGGATCCTAATAGCCGGTGCCTATAGGGAGAAAAGAAGAGAGAAGACAGAACCTTTCTCTAGGGTTTTTCCTTTCTCTTCGTTTGCATTTTTATTTGTATTGTTCTTGTGTTTTGTTTTCACTGTGCTAGGAAGTTTCGTAGTCCAAAAACAATTATAATTAAAATAAAGATTTATAATTTATCACTTTATATGATTCTAATTAATAAAAAAAACAAACGTCAAAAATAAATACATAAAACATTAGTAACAATTCGATATGTTCAGGTTAGCTAAGAAGTGAATCAATGACATGAGGTATGCATCTTTTTTTTTATTTTTATTATTATTATATATAGTATAGTATATATACAGACACAGTAATGGATACAAACAAGTTGAGTGTGGGAGGTCTAAATCTAGTTATGATATATAGTAGTTTATAGAATTAATATGGGGGGAAAAAAAAAGAGAAAGAAAGAAAGGAATAGGGGCCCGGGGTGATTACCATGAATTACTACGAATCCTACGTTCAAGGTGGCATTCACCACCCACTTGTCCGTTTCATTTTGGTTGGGTTATTTGATGGACAAAAAGGGAAAGAGTTGGTTAGCAGTTGAAACTTGTATTGTATTGTATTGAATCCATTCCTCCAGTCCGAATCAGAGGCTGCTTGTTTTGTAATCCCTGCTTTGGCTTTGGCGGTGGCTGAGGCTGAGCATATATGATTTTTTTTTTTGATATATAAGCATTAAGGGAGAAGGCAATAACTAACAATATATCATGGCATACAGGAGAAGGCAAGGAATATCAAGGGCTTCCACTTTCAAGGAAGAGATTCATTCAGATGAAAATGGAACCATTGATCCTAATTCTCATCCTCATCCTTCTACTACTTCGTCTTCTTCCTTTTCCTTCACTCCAACCTCCTCCTCCTCCCTTGCTGCTCAAGCCATCAAAGCCTCTGCTGCTGCTCGTTGTGATCCCTCTCTCTCCTTAGCTTTCGCCTCTGAGCATCAGAGATCCAAGGTTCTTACCCTCATCTCATTTCATATTCGAAAAGTATATATCATATATATATATTTTTGGTTTTCATTGATATATAATTCCATAAATATTTTTTAAAAGTATTTTGTTATATATAATGATTGGCAAATTCTTAAATGGAAATAACACATAAAGTTTGCATGCAGAGCTTTGATGCTTACGGGGATGGTTTAGGGAGAGGTGAGTCCAAGTCTGGTTTCTGGGGAGTGTTGGCGCAGAAAGCCAAAGAAATTCTGGAAGACGAGAATTCATCCCCACAAAATGACATTATGCCCGATAAACTCAAATCATACTCTTTTAATGCCTTTAGTCCTCTTGCTCGTGGTCAGGTGATTATTAATTATTAATTATTATCATATAATAACTCTTGTTCTATTGATCAGGGATATGATGATGCCTACAATTAATTATATATATATATATATATATATATATATGTAATGACAACAAGCATAAAATTGAAACCCTTCATTCTCTGATAAATATAAAATATGTATATGTATATGTGAATGGATTTTGATGCCGTAAGTAAAACATTCATCATACCCGTTCACATCACTTTGATTGGAATCAACTTAATTGTGTGTGTGTGTGAGTGTCTTCTTCTTCTTTTTATCTTTCTTCAATTGGCCTTGCTTCGCCCTTTCCTTCACAGTTGAAAAAAAAGGTACAATCCTACATTTTTGGAAGGGCTTGAATTGGGATGCAATCATTTCTTCCCTCAATCTACTAGGTGAAACCCTTTGAGGAGGCTTTTGAGGCAACTGTCTGATATTCTTCCAATTCGGAATCTCTTTATCCACAAGTCTAGTTATAAAAATAAACAGGGTAGAACTCACCTTATTGAATAACCTTTAACCCTCACACGGATATATCAAGCCCATAAGATTTCATTGAATTCAAAATTTGTTGCTACCTTACATAAGACTTCATATTAACATACAATTTACCTTCAAAATAGAAACGAATGTCATCTATTCAGTTAGATACTTATCTTAAATCTAAAATGTATAACCATACAGCAATATCAGTTAATTGCAACACTTAAATTGGTAAATATGCATTATAGAAAATGTTGTTCATTTCATTTGTGTAAATGTACAAGTCATTGACCAAAAGTATCTGGATATATAACTGCATGGTTATCTTCACTATCCCCTAAACTATTGACGAGTTCTCTCTGAATTTTCTGTTTCAATTAGCTCAAGAGTGATTCATATTTCTGGCTGGATCGTATAAGCAGACTTTCACTGTTAATTAGTTGGCTTTGTTTGCTATCTAACTTAAGGCTTAATTAATTTATATATATATATATATATATATATATATATATATATATGTTGGTTTAATACTTCAATTCAATTCCCTTCTTCAAGCTGCTACTTCCCTCAATTTCTTCAGGATGGTAGAACAATTCTAGAGAGTAAGACAACAGACTTGAGAACTCAAAGCAGGCTGAAAGAGGACTCGAATCAAGCTCCAGGGATGGGGATTAATCCAAGGCAGCAATCAGCCCAAACAGCAAACCCTCAAACTATCCATGAAACACAACTAAAGGCATCTCGCGACGTAAGGTGGCAACTATGTAATTGTGTGTGACTGCATGCCTCACTGATTCATACAGTGAAAGAATGAAATGGCTTGTGGGTCCCTTTGGTAAAAATTTCTAATAAGCTAGCTTATCAATCACAAGCTAGCTTATTGCTGATAAGCTAATTTTTAGGTTTAATAAGCTTTTTGTCCCTACAGTTTAGATGGGTTTTGGTTTTAGTCACTAACATTTTTTTCCAATGGTTTTGGTCCCCGACAATTTCAAAATGTTGGTTTCAATCCCAATGTTATTTCAAAGCGTTAGTTTTGGTCACCACTCGTTGTTCCGCATATCCAGAGTATCTTCCAATAACAACTCTAAGAACCACCTTCAACTCTCGTTTGTCTCATGCAAAAGCCAAATGAAAGGACTGATCATTTGGTCCCTGCCAACTACTATCAGTAGCTATCCCCATACTAATTGTCTTTAGGTGGCCGCCATCAACCTCGACTAATGGCCTATAACCAACTACAAAACTTTTTTTCAGCCTTCGAGGCATATATAGAAACTTCCAAACCTAGGTTGCAAATTTAGGACTAGGCCTATCTAAATTAAAACTAACGTTTTGAAATTGTCAGGGACCAAAGCTATTAGAAAAAAAAGAGTTAGGGATCAAAATCAAAACTGACCTATAAAATATAGGGACCAAAAAGTTCATTAAACCTAATTTTTATAAAAAAAAGTCTATAGCTGATAGCTAAAAATCTAGTTGATTAATATGTGTTTGATAAATTTACATTTGAACTAGCATATAAATGTAAAATGACACAAAATAACATATTTATCAAATGCATAGTATAGTGAGGATTTCATTAAATTAATAAGGGTAAAAGTGATATAAAAATTAATAAGTTGTAAGTCATAAGGTAAATAGAATAACTTATGAAAAAAAAAAATTATAAGCTAATAAGATAAGTTTGTTTACCAAACACTTCTCTTCTAGTTAAATAAGCTATAAGCTAGCTTATTGAACTTGGCAAACATAACCTATATGTGAAGTGATGTTCATTGATTCGGATCGACCCGATGAACCCGTAAATCCAAATTGAACCAATTAAAGTGGTTCAGATTTTTTTTTGTTCAGATTCGAACCAAACCAAACGACACCCGGTGGTAATTGGTTCGGTTGTTGGATTCAAGGATTCTAGAACCGAACCAAACCAATTACTATATTTTAATATTTTTATATATTTTTAATATTTAAATATTTATTATAATTTAATATTTATATATATTTTATTTTTTAATAATTTAATTTTTAACATATTTTATTTTAATATATATATGATTTAATATTTTATTTTTTAATATTTATATATATTTTATTTTTTAATATTTTTCGGGTCCAATATCTGAATCGAAACAACCCGTTCTTTGATGATTGAGAAATGCTAGCATCACACTCTTTATCACACTCCTCTTCAACACACCTTTTATTATTGTGATACTAACATTGTTCTTAATGATTTGGTTTGATTCAGATTTCCTAAAAAAAAATTACAAATCCACACCGAACCAAATCAATTGATTTTGATTGGTTCGGATTTATTTTTCACATATTCTAGACACACCGACTCATAAATACCCATGTGTGTCAGTGCACGTATATACATATAATATGTATGTGGATATGATAAATTCAACTATCAAAGTTTCATTAATTTTAGACTGAAGGCATTAATGAATTCACTCACTGCAATAACATTTTGTGATGGCTGTTAATTTGAAGTAGTTTATTTTCTGTTTCTTATGTGACATAGCAAGCCCAATTTTGTTTTTGGTTGTGTTATCACAGGTGGCAATGGCAACAGCTGCCAAAGCAAAATTACTTCTGCGCGAGCTAAAAACCGTTAAAGCAGATTTAGCTTTTGCTAAAGCAAGGTGTGCTCAACTAGAAGAAGAAAATAAGTTACTACGGGACCGTGAGGGTCGCGAGAAGGGACAAAACCGTGCAGACGATGATCTGGTATATATTCTGATCACTTTTTTTGGTAATATATTTCTAGGTCACTTTGTCTATATCAGTATTATAACACATACATCAACTAAGTTTCAAAAGTTACGGGTATCCTTTTGGTCCATCAAAAATTAAATTGATTACTTGATCTTCAAATTTACAAACGCTAGACATATTAATTTTTTAGACCAACTCGAACGTTCATTTGCTTACCTACGTATCTCGTTGACTATTTTGCCCGGCTTGTATAAGTGGTCTTGTGTGACTTATGATGAATTTCCATCTTGAAAGATCAAGAAAAATAAGCAAACACACAATATTAAAACTCAGATACCTAAAAAGTAAACATGTTTTTTCACTTTTAATTCATTTCCTATGATGAAAATTCACCATAGGCTACATTGGACCACTGATAGGTAAGACATGATGGATAACGAGACTCATAAACAAGTGAACGGACGTTGGAACCGGTCTGAGAGACTAACATGTATTGCATTTGTAAGCTTGAGGGACCAGGTTAATTTATTTATTTTAGAGACCAAAAGTGTACCCATGATTTTTTTTTAGGGATTAAATTGTGCCTTTTCTCTAAAGTTTAACTTCAATATAATGCAAGTATAAGTTTTTTTTTTTTGGTAAAAGAAGGGGCTAAAGCCCAAAATAAAACTAAAACTTAAGAGTCTATCATACAAGCGCATGGAAACCCCTGGAACATCATCGACAAGAAGAAGAGCTAATTCTAAGGTCAATCAATTGCAAATTATCTTATATGTGACTTTTAAGGTGATTATAATAAGAGTCGAACATTTTAATTAAATGATGTAGTAATTTTGAATTTTTTTTGAAGGACGTAGTAATTTATGATTGATTGACCGTGTAAAAAAATTTGTATACTTACCATGCATACTAATTAAATCCTTGAACTAAATGTTACAAATAGGGACAAAAAGTATATTTTAAATAAAATAAAGGATTTAATTGGTATATATCGTTAGTGTAAATATTTTTTATGCTTTCAACCAATCGTAAATTGCATATAATTAAAGATGCTTGACTTTTATCATAACTACTTTAAAAATCACATATTGGATGATTTGCAATTGGTTAATATTGTAAAAAAACTCTACACTAAATGTATATCAAAATTTAACTCTTAAATATATTTTGGTCTATAGAGATATACTCTTTTTGAATTTGATTCCTACATTTTGTTTTATTCAATCTTTATACTCGAACCAATGCGAGAACAAAATAAAAAATGATTATATATCGATGGTTAAAAGTTTAATTATACCGGCCTAAATTAAAAGTAAGATTTAATTTATATGTATTATCAATATAAAACTTTTTACACTAATAATTGATCATAAATTATCACATCATTAAAAATGTTTGACTGTAATTATAATTACCTTGCAAATCATACATAGGATGATTTTTCAATGATAGACAATGTAAACAATTTTACATCGATAGTTTATCAAAATTAATTTATTAAAAGCATAGGACTGGATTAAAAATATATTTCAATCATCATTATTTAATAAATAAATCGATAAATATTTTGTGATATTTGTTAAATAGTTATATATTTTTTTTATCTCCTTAGATCCGGCTTCAACTGGAGACACTTCTTGCTGAGAAGGCTCGCCTGGCCAAAGAGAATGAGACATATTCTCGTGAGAACCGTTTTCTAAGGGAAATTGTGGAATACCATCAGCTGACTATGCAAGATGTGGTGTATTTTGATGAGGGAATGGAAGAAGTCGCAGAACTTTATCCTTATGCTACCAATGGCATCGTGGTTCCCCAAATGATGTCCATGCCGTCGCCATTAGGAAGTCGAGCGGAGCAGACAAAACCAATATTTCCTGTGCCACAAGAAGAAGAAGAAGAAGAAGATATTGATGATGATAAGAATACATCAGAAGATGAGGCTCCTCCTAGCATCTCAGTTTCTAAAGATCAGTATGCAAAATGATGCTTTTATAGCTTAGCCTTAGATGGTTCGTGCAATATATGCATGCATAATGCATGCATTGTAACATTTATTCACATTTTCTCCTTATTGTTAGTAAGTGAAGAATAGGAGGGTCGAGGATTAGTGTTGAGTTCACCAGAAAACATTATTTGTTAATTAATTTTGTATGTATGTCACTTGCCCAGACTGGTTTTGGGTTCGTTGGAGAAATTCTTCTTCATATTGTATTGGCAGTAGATTTACATGTCTCATGTAACTAATTAAAAATAATAAGTATTAAATGAAAATTGAATATTTTTTTTTTTACAATAGATAATTGACCTCATAAACATTAAATATTTAAAACTTGGAAACAAAGCATAAATACGTTTACTTTTTAGGTTATATCAGAATTAATTTAGAACAAACAAATGTTATGAGAATTTATTTTGTAAGAAAAATTAAATAAAATTTTGAATTGTTTAAGTATTATAAAACTAAAACACGGTCACTTTTAAAATATATTTTACAAATATCTCAAATTTTTTTAAAAAAAAGAGCACGATTAGTTGAAAATCATGATTGACTGAAAAAAGGGATAAGCTCATATAGTCAATTACATCGTTATAACATCTACATACCGACCGGAGTCCACATAATGAAGGAACAAATGGTCGGAATCTGGCAGTCGGTGAAAGGAGTAACGATTAAATAAGCATCATTGGGACTCTTTTTATTTCAATTTTTCATAAACTTCATCTAGAAAGACTTTTCAATGGTGGACTTTGGTCTTTTGACAATCATATGTTGATCCTAGGGAAGATCCAGAGAGTGGCGACACTAGAAAGTATTCCTTTGAACAATATGGCTTTCTAGGTTCATGTATACAATTTGCCGGTGGGTTTTGTGACTAAGTTGGTGGGGAAGCACCTTGCAAACTACCTGGGGGAGTTTGTGGAATATGATATGTCAAATAACTAAAGTATTTGGCATAAACATATTGGAATTCGAGTCCGTGTTGATGTTAGTCAACCTCTTAAGAAGGATCGTAAAGTTAGGAAAGTTGGTGGAGAATGGTGCACAGTTCAATTCAAATACGAGAATATATATATATATATATATATATATATATATATATATATATATAATTAAAGTATTAATATTGATTTTGATTTTCAAAGTTCACTATATGCCACAGTTTAGGCGAAGATATTACAAAAGATTTCAAAATATTATAGAACTTACAAAGTATTGAAGCTTGTAAGAAAACTTGAGAATACTTAGAAAACTGCAAGATTACAAACAAGAGAGATTAGTAAGCTCTGAGGAAATTAAGCGATGGTAACAACTGAGTCTTGAGGGTCCTTATATAGAGGGAGGAACCTTCAGCTGAAAGATTTCGGATTTCAAAATTTTCAAATCCGTAAAGCAGGTACTATTTCCTTTTTGACTTTGGTACCAGCTTTAACTGTAGAGCATTTTTTCTTGTCTGCCACGAAGCTTCTTTCGGCACAAAGCGACAAACAACTTTTCTTTATTAAAGCAGAATGGCACATGGGCGGCCACATTTGTGTCCAAAGGACTCTGCTTTTAATATTCTGAGTGGAGAGACTTGTCGGTCATCTTTTTAACCTTTCACGGAGATGCGACAAATCAAATTTTGAATTATTTTAGTCAAAAAACCCTTCATCTGGATCTTTATTGATCAGAAAAGGATTGCATTCAAAGTCTTCTTCATCCACGGCTGGAAGATCAGTTTCTTCATCTGATCCAACAAGTAGATGCAGACTTCCAATAATTTCTTTTTTAATTCGATGGGGATGAAGCATCCAATGTTAATGAATAAGGAGAGAACGGGCCGGTGGACCGAGATATTACGGCATTAAGGCTGATCCAACAATATTCTTTTCTTTATTTATGGAGGGAGAATTGGCAGGAGTAGAAATGGACTGAGGAAGTCTCCTCTTCTGAAGTCCATGCTTCTTCCAAGTCTCGAATTTTGATGTTACAAATTCTTCGTTGAACTTCCTCCACCAAGAGATGATGGTTGAAGCACAAATCCATTTTGGGAAAGGCTCAGCAAGATGTGCATGAACATCGAAGTCGAAACGAAGTAACCACGATATTCCAAATTGAGCACAAAAATGCAATAATTTAACATGAGCCTGTATTTTTGGAGTTAGAGTTTTGAACTCTAAATATTTTTCATAAATGGAATTTGGAAAAATATCAATATTTAATCCAAATGCCACAAACCAATTTATAAACCAAGAAGGGTAAATAGATTGGTTACTGATTATTATGAAGTACCAGCTGTGCTTAGGATTTGGAAGACAAAGAAATCTCTCCCAAGCAGTCTGGTAGTCCAAATAATCATATATTGGTGGATCAAAGACCCGAGAAAATCTTTTGGGCTTTGAAGGGTGTTGACCCCAGTCAGACATAGTCAACACTTTAAAAATTTTACATTGGGAATACGCCACTATTCCCTTTGCTTTTTCATTTTCATTTTCAATGATTTCAATAGACCCAGAGTCTATTAAAATCAATTGATAAAATTTTAAAGTTTTCTTGGATCTATAGGGCTGAATCCAACCACATCCTTCAGAAATATATTTTGAGTAAATGTTCCAGGGCTCTGAAACACTTTTCGAAGGGTCACCCATTTCGGGTTCCAAAAGGAGTAACTGTTGGCATTTTGATTTGTATTTATGCTGGAGTGGCTCCCTTTCGAGAGGTTGGGTTTGGCTATTTTGTAGTGGGCTTTTTGATTGGGTATTTGGGGGTTTACCCAAAGGGGTAAAACGGTTGGTTATTTCAAGGGAAGTATTTTTAGTGGGCTGTTGGGCCGATATTGGAGTAGAGGCTATTTGTGTTGCACTGGGTGCAAAGGAATCTAATGTTAAGGGTCTTGATTTTGAAGAGGAAGGGGATGCCCCACCTCTGGTATGTCCACCACGGGACCCGCTTGCCATTATTTTGTAGAATCCTGCAAAAATTCCCTGGTTAGATAATCAGGGATAAAATTATTTTCTCCTTTTAAATATTCAATTTCAAAATCAAAACAGCTCAAAAGACTTTGCCATCTGGCAAAAATATGTTTTGAAACCAGGTTTTTAACATCTTTTTCCAAAACATCTTTTGCAGCTTTGCAATCAATTCTAAGTAAGAATTTTTTGTTGAATAAATCATCTTGAAATTTTGTGATACATAGCACTATAGATAAAATTTCCTTTTTTATATATAGTACTATATTTTTCTTGTGAGGAGATCCAAAGACCAGAGTGGTATCTGACAATCTGTTCCACTTTTGACTCTGGAAGAATTTGTAGCAGGATGCCACCATATCCTTTATCTGATGCATCAGTCTGGATTATAAGACTAGCATCGGGATGAGGAATACCAAGGCACGGTAAAGACTTGACTTCCTCTTTAATTTCAGCCACTAATCTAGACAACTCATCAGACCAAGGTTTGGGGTTCTTAGTCTTTCTAAGTCTACTATAGAGAGGCTTACATTTTATTCTAATATTGGGAATAAATTCAGAAACATAATTCAAACAACCCAAAAACCTTTGAAGTTGCGTTTTATCCTTCAACTCATTTGGAAAATTATCAGCAAAAGCAATACTCCTGCTGATGGGTGTTATTGTGCCCTGAAATATTTCATGGCCCAAAAACCTCATTTTAGTTAAACAAAGTTTTGTCTTTTTGGCAGACAAAGCCATTCCATTTCTTTTTATGGTTTCCTTGAAAACATGCAAATGCTTGAAATGCTGTTCCAAAGAGTTTGAAAATATTAAGATATCATCGATGTAAATTAAAGCAAACTCAGAGTGAGGCTTTAATATTTCATCCATGATATTTTGAAATTCAGAAGGCGCATTTTTCAAACCTAGAGGCATTACATTCCACTCATAATGTCCTAAAGGAACAGTAAAAGCAGTTTTGTATTTATCCTCTTCTTTTAAAGCAATTTGATAATATCCGGACTTCAAATCGAATTTTGAAAAGATAACTGCATTGTGCAGTCTTTTGATCAAATCCTTTTTATTTGGGACAGGATAACGAATCCACTGTAAAGCTTTATTCAAAGGTTTGTAGTTGATGACCATTCGAGGTTCACCACGTTCAATTTCAGAATTGTTATTAACATAAAAAGCTGTGCAACTCCAAGGGGATTTGCTCGGCCTTATTAATTTCTTATTCAAAAGATCTTGTATATCCTTTTTACAAAATTCCAAAGTTTCACTATTCATCTGAATAGGTCTAGCTTTGGTTGGAATGTTCCTTTCATCAAAATCTTTTTCATACGGCAATGATACAGTATGAATTTTTCTATTCCAAAAAGCATTTGGAATAATGGAACATACCTCTGTTTCAAATTCTTTTTGCAAAGCAATTACTTTCTCCTTGATTAAAGGATCTTGTAATTGTTTTTCAATTTTTTTTATATACAATTTCTTTTTGGAGAAAATTGATTTGGTTTTGCTTTCCATTGAGAATGGATAAAAAGTTTGTTTCAGAAAGAGCGTTCAAATCTTTGGATTTGACTGGATTTAAAAACTCAAAAAGAATTTCTTGATTATTTCTTTTTGTCATTAAACCATTTTCAGAAACTCCAAAGGGATACAGTTGAGTTATGAAAGGGGTTCCCAAAATGATTTGTTCAGACATGTTTTTCACCAATAAAAACGAATTTTTAAAACAAACTCCATTATTGCAAATACCAGCTTCTTCAAGCTTATACTTAACTTGAAGCTTCTCATTATTTGCAGTATAGAGCTTTTGAATTGTTTTTTGATAATATTGAGTTGGGATCAAACCTTCTTGGATACAATTCAGATCAGCACCTGAATCAATCAATGCAATAAATGGTTTGTGAAAAGAATTTTTAATTTTCAAATTGACTTTCACATGCCATTTCTGCTGTAAGGTTTTGATTCTCAGTAAGAAATTATCCTCAAGATTATCAGTTTTAAAATCATTTTGAAAACTTTGGGAAGAAGATGAAGCAGAAATATTTGCCTGACCTTTCCCTGGGGTTTTTGAAAAATTTTGCTCCAAAATTTTAGTTTTAAGTTTCAAATCAGCAATTTCAGATTTCAAAACTTTAATTTCTATATATAAAAAAGAAAGACTTAAAGGTTCTTGATTAAAAGAGGAATCTGCAACATTAGATGAAGACAGAATTTCTTTTAAAGAATAACCTTTAAATTCTTGTTTTTCTACCTCTTGTGTTTCTAATTCTTTATATTTTTCTAGCATAGCTAGTTTAATTTGTGGATCGTCTACTTGATTTATCAGATCAAGCAGAACTCTTGCTTCTTTAGTAATAACATTAATTGTAAATTTACAATTACAGTTATCACCTAAGCAATCACAGCTTAAACAGCCTGCATCTGAATCAGATGTTTCTTGATTTTGATAAATAACATCTGAATCATCATCCGAAGATGATTCTTCTGAAGAATTAGTATCATAGAGAAAAATTTTCGAGATTTGATCTTTAAGATCATCATCCATTTTCAATTCTTTGATCTTTTGTTTCACACGACAATCTCTTGCCATGTGACCAACTCGACCACATTTGTAACAAGTGATATTTTTCTTAAAATCCTTTGAAAAAGGTTTCTTATAAGATTTCCTTTGGGATTTCTTATAAGGTTTTATTTCTTTTTCCTGGTTAGAAAACCTTTTCTTTTTCGGAAAACGTTTTGAAAACTTTTGAGTATTAACTCTTCTCTGTTTTGAGGGAGGAGTTAATTTCTCATAGCCAAACTGTTCGCAAAAATTTCCCAATTCTTTGGAATTGGTTTTACTTTCAAATTTTGCTTGGCGATGCATTTTGATATCAGTACAAAATTGTAAGCTAACTTTGTTAATTATTGAAATTAACCTTCCATAGGTTAATTCCTCCAAAGGAGTGCCAGGGTACTCCATTTTCAATTGAGCTCGAACTTTAGTAGCAAAGTTTTTTGGAAGTCCAGATATAAACCTGTCTTTCCAATAAGCTTCTCTACAATCAGTTCTAGTATAAATCTTTGTCAAAAAATTATCTTTATACCATCGGAACTCTCCAAGAGTAGGACAATATAAATTATTTAATATCTCAAGGGACCTATCAACAAACGTATTGGTGTTGCCAATAAATGCTTGAGATATTCCAAAAATCAGGGTTTCAACTTGTTGATCTACACGATCTTCAACAGGTTGACCATTTTCCATTCTGGTCTCAGTTTTGACTGAGGAGAAAACCGCATTTCGTTCATTTTCTTTCAAATTGTTGTCCCACCATCCTTTAAGGCTACCAGTGAAGTCATTGACAAGGATTTTGACAGTACTTAGGGCATTGTTACCTCTAGCCCTATAAGCAGTAGCTGCCATGGACATTTCTTCTAATTTTCGTAAAATTTGATGTTCAGAAAAACCATCAATATTCCACTCAACTATACCTTCGCCAGTATATTGAGAGGCATATTCTGATGAAAAATAATCTTCAAATTGAATATCGGGCAAAGTAGGCCTATGATAATAATTTCGAGAAGTAGGAAATGTTTTTGAAGTATTTTTGATTTTGTTCAAAACATCAACATCAGAATCCTGAAATTGTTTTTCAAGTTGTAAAACATCATCATTTTTCAAAACATTTAATTTTGAAGAAGAGATTTTCAAAGAGGCAAGTTGCTTATTGATTTCATCTAATAAAGAATTAGATGACTCATTTCCAATTCTAAGTTCCTTGATTTCTGAATCGGACAACTTATAAGGAGAAATCAAAGGTTTTTCTATATTAGAAAACGATTTTGAAGAAGATTCGACTTTGGTCGAAGTTTCAAATTCTTCTGTTGTACTTGCAACTTGATACAACAGTTGATTCGTATAATTCAATTGATTTTGAATATTTTTCAAATCATATCGTGTCGGATTTTGAACAGAAAGGGTTTTGTCATCTTCTTTCATTGATTTGAAAGGAGATGCTGTAATTTCGATGTTATCAACATTTGGAATTGTAATTTCTTCCAAAGGTGGAATAACAGAAATTACTTCTTTACCCTTTTTAGTTTTCCAAATTTTCTTCGCAGAGTTAAGAACTTTTAACTCCAAGTGTGGAAAACAGTGATTTTCAAACCATTCGAAGTAGGGAATAGTGTCATCCTCTACCTCCTCCAAATAAGAAATATATTTTTCACGATATTTTCTTATTTCAGGTTGAGAAAACGACGAGAAAAACCATTTTCTTTTTTCGGCAAACTCGGGTTTCATAAAATCCTTTTGAATTTTTTGATTGTCCACAATAAATTTTGTCAAAACAAAAATTTGATTCGAATTTTCGAAAGCTTGATTAACCTTAGATAGAGTCGGAGACTCTCTCTGTATTTCCTGTTGCACCGGAATAGGGGTTTCAACCCTATAATCAGGTTGAGGTATAACAGGATGACTGCTCACTCCTGATAATCTCAAAGAATGGAAAGAATCCATTGATCTTCGTGAATTGTTTGTATTAGTTTGTCTAGATCCCTCAGGACAAGTCCTAAAAGATCTTGTGGAATTACTCCTGTTTAAGGGAGCAAAACTAATAGAAACATTTCCTGAAGAATATTCAATGGGTATTGACATGACAGAAGATTCTGGCTCTTCTGGAGGCAGAATTTCCTATAGATTCCATTCCAAATTTCTAGAGACTTCATTGTGATTCAGTCTCCTTGGTGTAACAGCATTTGATTTATTCAAATTTACTTGCAAAAGCAAAGTATCTTCTTTGGAAGATATGTTCAATGCTTTTGGCGAAATATTCGTCCTCATGGCTTTATAATATATTTTGTATATTACAGCCATTGGATAGGAATTGGGATTCCAGATTCCTTCCTTTATTTTAATATCCAATTTGATATTATGCTTGTTTTTCCCCAAACTTTCCAAAGACATAGTGTAATTTGGAAAATTATTGAAAAACGTGGGACCATCATGAAGATTGGTCTCAATTATATATATATATATATATATATATATATATATATATATATATATATATATATATATATATATATATATATATATTATGTATGGATGCATAGGGTATACAGAGTATAGTTTTGAAATCTTGTTCGCCCTAGACAAGGATCATAGTGTCAGAGGTTGGGGAGTAGACCTGAGTGCGGAGCCTAGAAGGATGGGAACGAGTTCGAACAACCGGTGGCTTAATGAGGGAAAGGGTGGGCTGCAGAATTTGAGTTTGAACGGTGGCGATTTTTAGGGAGTTTTCAAACCATACCAAAATGGATTCCTAGCAAATCTCCACAAATCATGCTCTCAATATGTTAGATCATTAGTGCGGGAAGTGTTTTTCTTGAAATTGCTTTTTAACGTTTGAAAAAAACTTGACATTATTAGAGCAGACAAAATTATTTTAACTTTAACGTCAGTTCATAATTGACGTTAAAAATGCACTTTTAACGTCAGTTTTTTTTATTAAAATTTACGTTATAAGTAATGTTTTTTTAAAAATATTTATAACGTCAGTTGTCTTAAACAACTGATGTTAATGTTGTCGTTTTTTTAATATTCTGTTCCAATATTCAGTCCCCCAGCTATTCCCTGCATTCAGTAAATTAACACAGTCCATAATATAAAGAAGAAGCATATTACATAATTTGCACATACACTCAAATTTAGCAAAAAATGGCCTCATTAAAACTTTATGATGCAAAACCCTTCTTAGAGATAAAAACATCATTAAGGAAAATGAGTACCCTTAAATTTTATTAAAAAATGAAAATAATACAAAGAACCAATGGGAGGATAAAAACCAAAATCCATTGATAGAAAAAACATAACTAAAAATTTCTAAGTATTTTAAATGTAATTAATACACATCTATAAGTTTCTAATTATTAACTACAAATCTTCTAAATACTCAGGATGTATATTTGTCATTCCTTTTTCTTTAGCATACTGAAAGAAAAATTCTGCAAATCGTGAGACACCTCGTTGTGCCCCATCGTATTATTACATTAAAACCTTAATATTTATTTACTTAATCGCTTGCTTATCGTTGAAAATACGTAAAAATTAAAACTTAATTAATAATCATATAACTTCTACAAATATAAAACATACCTAAGTTGTAATATATAAATACACACATGTTTACTCATTACATTACCAAAACACTGTTGAGGGTATCCTCTCAGTAGGATCCCTCACAGGCATGAACTTCACTATAGACATACTTAGCGGAAATATAAATACCCTTTAGACACACTGGCCCTAATGTCTATACTCTAATCGCCTTGAATCACCGCTCGACCTCCAGCATCTGGTTCGTAAGGAGTTCCCTCTAATTCCTCAGCAATTGGTTCCTCCATCGGGTCTTCTCGCATCGATCACATCAGAAATAAAATACCACACACAGAAAGATATAGGGAATAAGAAACAGTTCTATCATCAAAAGCGGAAAAGAGTAATAGTAAATTATACAGTAATTGTCACAGACACACATCACTCAAAATCAACAATCATCCTCAATTCACTATATCATCCTCTACCCTCAGCCCGTGCAACTAAAACTTTATACTTATGTGGCCATCTTCACTCCTGTCACATTAGTCAAGTAGTCCGTAACGGTCCAAGTACCAATAACATACGAAACTCGTCAAGGAATATCATTCCATAACGGTCCAGTGCCAAGGACATACGAACTCGTCAAGGAATATCATTCCATAACGGTCCGATGACAATAACATACTAACGCGTAAAGGAGTATCAATCCGTAGCGGTCCAATGGTTAAGAACATACGAACTCGTCAAGGAATATCATTCCATAACGGTCCAGTGCCAAGAACATGCGAACTCGTCAAGAACTAAAGAGTATTACGGTAGTCTACCTCGGCATCCACATCCATAGGGCACTCACCCGCAATATCCGATATCCCCAAAATAGGATATCCTGACCTCGTGTGTTCCACTCACACGGCTGTGACTAACAATACCTCGATAAATGAATCTCCCTAAATTACATCAATAACAACCTAGTGCCTCAACCTTCCATCAAAGTCTCAACACCTTTTTCCTCATAGATAAAACCACTTAATTAGGCTAGGCACCTCTAAATCGCCTTTATTCTCTCACCCAAACAATTATCTCCCGAACAACACATATCCTTACTTAAAAATCAACTAAGCACAATATTAAACCCAGGCAGATCATGCATAACATATCATCAGAAAATATTCAAATATCTCAATATCATATAAAGCAATTTATCACAACCAACTCATAATAATCAAACCAAATAAATAACAAAGTCAGACTCTGTCACGCCAGGTCGTGATAGCCATCACGACCGTGACAGACACTGAACATCCTTAATATCATAATTATTCAAACACCGCAAAAATACGTCACATGCAAATGGAATACCTCAATCAGCGTATCACAGTAAATTTGATAACATAAAATCAAACATCCTCAAATACTTAAAATCAACTTAATGTCGATAAACCTACAATCCCCGAATCACCATTGGTTTTACAGAAAAGGTTTCCAATGGGATTTTGATCTTGTCGATTACTCGACTACTAGTAGGGTTTAGGTCGCCCTACACAATTATCATATAATCTACTACTTATCGATTCCGACGATAGGTTGATTCTTTTCCCCACCCGAGTTTGCACCAAAAACATGTACATGACGATCCTCGTTATCCCGCCACGAGTTAACACAACCACCTTCAACCAAACAACATACTTATAATTAATCAACTAACACCCATCTATGACACTTTAGAGTTAGGTTCGGCCAAGACTTAGAAAATAGGTTTAGGATTATCTTCTTAATGCCATCTTTTGGATCCTAGTTAATAGAGTCTTAACTAACATAGATTACTTATTACAAGACTAAAATTTGAAACAAAATCCTCTAACCTTTAGGGTTAGGGTTTCGGCCAAGGGCTGAATTTTTGGGTTCAAAATCCTTAAAATTCCTAATCATGATTAAGTCATAGATTAATGATCCTTGATTAACCTAAATCATGGATTAGTGACTAAACAACTAAAGTTGAAACTCAAAACTTCCTATCTCTTTTATACAAGGATTCGGCCTCAACATGTTCATAGGGTTAGGGTTCTTAGTTTAATAAACCAACTTGGATTTATTAAGCATACATACTAATAGCTTGATTAACAAGATCATTAATGAAAACTTTGAACAAAACTCATCTAGTTCCAAGAACCAGGGTTTCAGCCTTGATGAAATCACTAGGTTAGAGTTTGATTTTTGATCTTATATATACTTAAATACAAGAACTATCAAGATACTAGAAGATTGAATCATGAATCAAGACATGAAAATGAAACAAAACCTATGAACATGATATTGACCTCGGTTCGGCCATGACCAGAAATCAAGGAAAGAAATTCCTCATGATCTTATGCTTCTAGATGATGAAAATAGAGATGATTATAAGATCATAGCAATTGGTTTCATGTCAAAAGGATTTTTATAGAATTAGTTATGAATTTTCAAAGTTCTAGATCTAGAAACTTAAAAGTGATGAACAACTATGAAATAAACTTTGAATCAAGAAATTGATTGAAGAACATAGTCATGATTAGAGAAGAAGAATAGGATTCACCTCTTGGATATCAAGAACAAGTGAAGATCCAAGAACTTTCTTCACAAATCTAACACTAGAAGACTTGTAACTTTAGGGTTTTTAAACAAATGACAATAGAAACTAAGTGAAAAGTGAGAGAAGGTATTTATAGGCATGTGGGCTGTGCCACTTTTGAGGACCAAGTAGAAAGGAGGTGGCTTTTCAAAGGATTAAAGTGCAAATAACTCACAGGGACCATTTTGCAAAGATTCCAAAAGTATAAGGACTATTTTTCAAATTGCTAATAAATTGTCATGATGACCACTTGCCACATTTAATGTGGTCTTATCTTGACTAACTTTGGCTGATTTTTGTCATAAATATCTTAGGAAAACCTAGCTTGTTGAAGAAGATTTGAGAAAATAGTATAATAATGTGGAAGAATGTAGAATGGTGTGGAATGTAGTAGAAAATTCTAGAATGTTCTTTGCTCTTTGCTCATCCAAGATGAGGGCAACCTTCACTCCATATTGGTCTTGCGCATGGGCCTAGGGAATTTGGGCTTGAATTCATCTTTGTGGGGCCCACCAAAAAGATTTTAGGCTTATGATGACATAGGAAACTTATATGGCTTTCAAATAGGCTTTATGGAACTTAAGTCATGGGTAAGGAATTTGTGACTCAAAGCCATGGTCTGCTATGGATTTGGAACAAGGATTCTATCCCAATTCACTTGGAAAAACATAGAAACTAACTCAGGGACAAAAGGGTAATTAACAGAAAGTTCAGGGACTTAAGCGTAAAATTCATAAATTTTCTATTTAACCCTGAAAAACCTTCTAGACTTAAAAATAGGATTCATCCCCTTGAATCATCTCAAAATCCTAATATAAACCCTCTATCGGTTCTGAGAAACTCCGAAATCTCTTCCGTCGTCTACCCGATTACGTGTTTCGCCCGAAAAACATAAATTATTTATTTTTTTTCCAAAATAATTCTAAAAATACCGAATTGTAGGAAATAAAATAATAATCTTAAGTCTTTCGTTCACGAATTAAAATTAGGTCTTTTGAGCAATATAATTATATTGTCAATGGAATTCGCGGGCCGGGTTTCGCCTGACTTTCCAACCTAACTTTTAATCGTAGCTTCCTACATTCAAGTAGGATTGAGTAGTAAACTCCGTTTATTTAAAATAATTTTCTAAAACTCAAATAAATTTATAAACATGTTTATATGTATTACTGTTATTTAAAACAGTGAAATACAGGGTGTTACAAATCGCACCCTCAAGTCTTTAAACTCTTTTTTGTCAAGAGCAGATTGATCGCTAAAAGCCTACACGCATTCAAATAATTCACTGTAACATTAAAGCAAGGAAAAGGAAAAGTAAAATATATAATTAAATAAGTTGTTTAATTAAGTATTACCTTCTTCCATCCCTCTGTAATAGATGCAGAGACTACGTTCAGCATATGATGCATCCCATAATAGCCACACGACCAACTGTCTGGCTGCTTACGAGACTACGGAAGAAATGAAATTCAATGTCAGTTAAATAAACATATATATATTTCTACATTAGTAATTACTAATTAAAATATTAATTACTATTTAACAAACTAGCAACCTTGAGGATAATCCGTTCAGGATTTCCTTTAGACTTAGTAGTCCTACTCCTCCCGTTGGCACAACTTAAACTACAAGCCTTCAGCGCACTATCATAAACATAATATTCATGTCAAATAACCAATTCATCATGTGTGTAATAAAATTAAAGCAAATGTTAAAACTTAAGTTAAATAGAAGATTAATTACTCACTTATTGATAGGTTCTACCACCTCCCGTGGCGGGTCCCGGTGGAGAGATCATAGGAAGATGACAGTATGCCTGGCAGGATGAATTATTGGCAACTGCCAATGTGCATTCAATATGTACGGTGCCAGATATAGCTCTTTTCGATCATCACCTCCCAGTAATGTCGTTAAGTATGCAGTGACTTCTTTGTGATTGGCAAAGAAAGTAGGCCGAAGAGAGTATGACTCTAAGAAGCCGTATTGGTTGGAGCCCCTCTCAAGTTGAAGTTGATGGAGATACCTACGATATGAAATAAGTGGATGTTAATTGCATAATATATTGAGGTATCAATAAATCATACAATTGAAATAAAATATATAAATTGAATTAATTATAAAATTAAAGCATACTTACGTGGACCAAAGACTCACAACCGTAGTGCATAGTTGCTCGCCATCGTTGCAAAAAAAAACCCAATATCGTCGCCAATGATTACAAAACCAAGCTCATGCGGGTCAATTGGGCGTGCCAACCATCCATCGTGCTCCAACGGGCATGTAAAAAGCACGTTCTCAAAATACTCACCAATCGAGAACAAACGAGTGAAGAGAGACAGCGAATTCACCTTTGCCTTCAATATTAAATAAAGAAAGTATGTAAGGAGTTGAGAATAAAGAAAACATAAGTAATTAATTGATAAATTTGATCATTGATTATGAATATACCTTCCGGGCTAACTCTAGCTCTTGCTGCGCTAGCTCACGACGTTTGTCCTCCAACTCTCGCTCCCTGTCTGCCAAGTCATCCAGCTCCACATGTGTCCTATGATAGCTCTCTTTTATGCTCACATGTGAAGGTTCGACAGCTCCTGCGTTTTCCTGGGAACCCATGGAGGAAAGCTCCTTAACAAGCATCTGTTTGAAGGATGGGTTGGATAAGAAGCGGCTCATCAGCTGGTTTGTAACGGCCGGGTCGGAGAGGAGCTTTTGTTTAATGGTTTCTGTAAGTGCATGCTCATCGACCCGCTTGCGTGAATCATAATTGCCACAAAATTCTTTGATGCCCACCGTCCCTGGAACACCGATCACCCGACCAGGGTGGTCGTGTTTGCTTATAGCAATGATCAATATATCCCGGCGTCCAGAAGGGACGAATGAGCCCTGGGAGAATTTTTCCTTAAGCTCCACCTACAATGAAGACATGAAAAACGTGTAAGAGAAAGGTGTTAAAAATATCAATATATACAAATATCAACTAGAAATGCAGTTAGTTAGTTACTTACAATCTTATCTGCCACATCGCGAGTGATAAATTGAGTTAGCCTGATTAAACAAAAACACATAATAAATTGAGTTAAACATATTTAATTTCTTTACTTGAATGATATCTAAACTGCATAAATAAATTAACCTCATCAACTAACCTGAAATGATTCCTCATGTCGGCTCTTAACAAATTTATCCCACATCTCCCTATCAATATACGGGTAATTTATGAACAACTTTGAGAGACACTTATCCCCATATATATAATACCTAGTAAGATCATGCTTGAACGAACTCCAGAGCCTTGCCGTTAATGAGAGCCATTTCGCCCGATGACGCTCCGTATTTGGCACAGTCCAAGCCAACTACACATTAAATATATAACAAACACGATGAATTAGAACTTGAACAATTATTTAATAATGTACATCAATAGAATGTAAAATTAAAATACTATGGTAACCTCCCAAATCTTATCCTTAACGTTCTGTGGAACGTCTTCCCAATATTTATATAGGATGCTAACGTGCTGCTTGGTTTCCTTAGACACCCAAGTAGTAAATTGTTTAGCATGGGGGTCCCTGGGGCTTTAGTCGAGCATCAAAGGACACCTTAAGCTTCTGGCCACTGAGCCTAGCCTTTGCTAACTTCTTCAGCATAGTGGCTGCTCTACCCCATTTTCTCCTAGACTGTGATACCTGTTTGGACAAAAAAATATTAGATTAGAGGGTTATGTATAACAAGGATAAATAAAGAATATATGAAGAACGTAAACTTACATTAAAAATACATAATAAAGATAGTATATAACATGTAAATTTACACTATCAACAGGCGTAGACCCCACCGTGTCCTACGTAGGCTTCACAGTATCCTCCCATGCATGTGGGTCATCCGACTGATCCATGTGTATGCCTGTTCAGAAACAATAATTATCAAAATAACTTCTTTTAACATGGTTAACTAAAGATAAATATAAATACAGATGGATAAATAAAACACTTGTCTAAACTAACATGGATAAATATGACATTAGCCTTAAAAGAACAAAACTCACACTATAATCAAGTTTAAATTACCTATATCAATATCCCTTTGTGATGATCATCACAAGTGGCATGTACATCGTCCACCTTTGTTTCCTCAATGATAGTAGGCATGTTTGTTGAAAAAGAAGGAGTCTCAGGAATATCAAGAGTTGAATATTGATTTTCATCACTACCATTATGCATGCTTTTTCCTTGGAGAACCACGGACAACCTTTTGTTAGAAGGATCAGTGATGTAAAACACTTGTTTTACTTGGGAAGCCATGATGAAAGGCTCAGTTGTATGACCTAACTTGAAAAGGTCTACCAATGTAAACCCCCATTCATCGGTTTGTCCACCACCTTTACTATCGACCCACTTACATTTTAAAACCGGCACCATGATCTTAGTGTAATCGAGCACCTAAATCTCTTCAATGACTCCAAAGTAAGGTATCGGTGCAATAACGGGATTTGTGTGTTTTGAACTAGAGAAGTGCATTGATTTGGCCACGATCATAATCCCACTATTTTGCATAGTATTCTTGTTATCTTGTTCCTTTGTATAAAAGGAAAATTTATTAATGTCGTATCCATTCCAACATATGACATTGAAGCTAGGCCCACGTGCTAGCCATCTTACTTCATCAGAAGTAGTACTACCATCCTTAAGCATTTCTTCCTTGAACCATTGTAAGAAAGTCTTGTTATGCTTGTTCAACAACCACCTTTCGTTCATTCAAGGGTTTTCTTCCTTGACTTTTCTTTTATGTTCACAAAAGTAAGGTTGAACAAAATCGATGTTGTTCAATACTTAAAAATGTGCTTCAACCACTTCCTCCCGACCCTTGCTATTAATCTTTACACCACGTGTACCCTTACCTTGACATCTTCTCTCATCATGACGAGTCTTAGGAACCTCTATAGGATCCGTGTTAGGAAGGTAGTCTGAACAAAACTCAATAGCTTATTCTACAACGTACCTTTGAACAATAGATGCTTCAGGACGATGTGGATTCTTCACATGCCCTTTCAAGATCTTCATGTATCGCTCAACTGGGTACATCCATCTCAGAAAAACAGGGCAACATAATCTAATCTCCCTCACCAAATGAACAATTAAGTGAACCATGATGTCGAAAAAGGAAGGAGGAAAATACATCTCCAATTGGCACAAGATTGTAGCAGCCTCAACTTCCAACTCATCCAACTTATGGGGGTCAACGACTTTGCAACATATAGCATTGAAGAATGAGCACAACCGAGTAATGGCATGTCTCACATTTGTTGGAGTAATACCACGAATAGCCACGGACAGAAGTTGTTGCATCAAGATGTGGCAATCATAAGACTTTAAGCCAACCAATTTGAGATCACCAGAGACAAGCCACTTAATATTTGAAGAATAACCATGTGGAATTTTGATGCCCTGAAGACACTCACAAAAACTTTGTCTCTTTTTTTTTGACAAAGTATGACATGCTGGAGGCAAATAAGTCCCCTTACCATCCTCAACAATTGGAGCTAACCGCTCTCGTATACCCATAGCAACGAGACCGAGACGAGAATTCACACCATCCTTTGTCTTGCCCTGAATGTTGAGAAGCATCTCGATCACACTATCACACACATTTTTCTCCATATGCATCACATCAATGCAGTGTCTGACATCAAGCTTGTGCCAGTATGGATGATCAAAGAATATCGACCTCTTCTTCCATATGTTTTTTGATAAGCCTCTGGCTCGACTAGTTTTATACTAGTAATACCATGGCTTTTGCACTAATTATTCGAGTTTCAATCTCATTTTAACCCAAATTTGGATTTAACCGTCCTCAAGCAACATTTTGAGTTTCTTGAGTAGTTTAGGACATTTTAGTTAATTTTTGAGTCAAATAAAGCATTCACTGCTATTTCATATTTTCACGTTAAAAGGGAAGCACTTAGAGTCAAGGGAATGAAGAAAACAATGGAAATTTCAATTCTGAAAGATTCGCCTCGCGAGCCTGAAGACCAGCTTGAACATCAACAATCACCCTTTTTGTCTCGCCTCGTGAATCACTATCTCGCCCTGCGAGCCTGAAGGCCTGACTGCGCCAGAGAATGTCACCCTCTCGGTCTCGCCCTGCGAATCATCATCTCGCCTCACGAGAACCCAATTTTGAACTCGCGCTACTTTTAATATTCGCCTCGCGAGAGGTTACTCGCCTCATGAGCGGGCGCAGATTCTGAAGGTTATAAATTGTTGTTTTAGGGCAGATTGCAGGGACTTCTTTTCTCTTCATTTTTGACGGCTGTGAATTAGTTCCTAGGTTTTGTGTTACGTTTGTAATGGAAAACTAATCGCCAGTGATTAGTCTGCTGTAATTGGTTTCCGCCGCACTTGAGGTTCTGTAATTCCCAATCTTATTGCTATTCTCTTTCAATATTATTTTGTATGCCTTGTTTGCTTAATCCAAGTTGTATGGAATAAATATTGATTAATTTCGATGATTGTATGTTCCTATACCTATTCGCGTTTGCTTAATTCGCGTGTGTTCAATCGTGTTTGCTTAATTCACGAGTGCTTCACCCCGTTTGCTTAATTCGGGAATTAGGAACATACATATCGTAGTGCCAATTTCGCTTGTTAATTGTTGCTACAATCGAAAAGGGATTAGAATCCGCTTAGGGCTTGGAATTTATATGAATCAATGATAGTGGGAAACCGAGAACAGTAGATTAATCGTTTTAATTATTGATAATCACTTGTTTGCATTGCTTTCTTTTAATTGAATCATTCAATCTCAACCCCCCCCCACAAAAAAAAAAAAAAAAGATTTTAAGGTTAATAACAATCCAAGAGTCCTTGTGATACGATACTCGAGTTGTCGCACCCTAACTGCAGTTTTTTAAACCACTCGCTTTTTGACCCGTGTGCCACAGCGGATAAAAAATTGGTGCCGTTGCCGGGGACTCTTGTTGTTATTTTCGCATTTTCTTTTTTTCTTTTTTTAGTTTTCTGCTGAATCAGTTCTGGCTACTAGATCTGGTTGTTATGATTTGTTTGAATTTGATCCTGAAATTGAAAGAACACTGCACACACGCCGTAGAGCAACTCAAGCTAGCACTAGTTCACCAACCAGTAGTGATTCTGATTCTGCACTTAATTTTGATAACATGGCTGATCAAAGAACATCGAGTCAGCTTGCGGCTCCTGATGTTAATTATAATGGTTTGTGTATTGAATATGCTATGTTGTTGCTCCTTTTGAATTGAAATCTGGTTTAATACACTTGTTGCCAAGGTTTAGTGGTCTTGCAGGTGAGGATCCGCATAAACATCTGAAGGAATTCCAGGTTGTTTACTCTACAACTTTGAGACTGGAAGGAATAACAGAGGACCATATCAAGCTGAGAGCCTTCCCATTCTCACTTCAAGGTGCTGCAAAGGATTGGTTGTATTACCTTGAACCGAATTCTGTTACGACCTGGAATGATTTGAAGAAGGTCTTCCTAGAGAGATACTTCCCTGCCTCCAGAGCTGCATCAATCAGGAAGGAAATATGTGGCATTAGACAAGGCAATGAGTCATTGGCTGAGTACTGGGAGAGATTCAAGAAGTTGGTGTCCAGTTGCCCTCAGCACCAGATTTCCGAGCAGCTGCTTATTCAGTACTTTTATGAGGGATTACTGCCAATGGACAGAAACATTTTGGATGCTGCTAGCGGGGGAGAACTTGTTGATAAGACTCCAGCTGCTACCAAGCAATTGATTGAGAACATGTCACTCAACTCCCAACAGTTCACAACTAGAAGCAATTCTGTCGAAACAAAAGGTGTGAATGAGGTCCATGCTTCTTCTTCTAACAAGGCCCTTGAAACCAGACTTGATGAGCTCACTTCCTTAGTGAAACAGCTGGCAGTGGATAAGGTTCAGACAGCAAGGTTGTGTGGTATCTATACTTCTCCTGAACACCCGACCGATGCATGCCCCATTCTGAAAGATGAGTCAGTCACTGATTTGCCTCAAGCATATGCAGCCAATCTCTACAATCAAGGCAACAATCAGAACAGGTACAACATTCCTGACCTCTCCACTAATAAGTACCACCCAACTGGAGAAGCCATTCGAACCTTCGGTATGGGAACTCATATGCACAACAGCAACAACCAATGTTACCGCTGTCACCACCACAGAATTCTCCCCAAGTGACCACCTCTGCACCTTCTGGACCTTCACTAGAGGACCTTGTCAAGAAAATGGCTGCAAACAATCTTCAGGTTCAACAGCAAACGGATGATAGTATTCATACTTTGCAGACACAGATTGGACAGTTTCAGCAACGAACGGATTCTAATATTCATACTTTGCAGACACAGATTGGACAGCTTGCCACTTCAATGAATGCCATGCAGCAAGCTCAAGGATCGAACCAACTACCTGCACAAACAGTGGTGAATCATAATGTTCCAAATCCTAATGTGAGTGCAATTTCTTTGAGATCCGGGAAAGTTGTAGAGGCAGCCCCTGAAAAAGATAAAGAAACTGTTGAGGTAACACCTGAACCTTTTGCTGTTGTTGAGGCTGAAAAAGAGTATGTGCCACCAATTCCCTTCCCACAAAGAGTGCTGAAAAATAAAAAGATTGATGGGGAAGAGAAAGAGAGGGAGGTTCTGGATGTATTCAGAAAGGTGGCGGTAAACATTTCTCTTCTTGATGTGATTAAGCAGGTTCCGAGATATGTGAAGTTTCTGAAGGATTTGTGCACACACAAGAGGAGGTTGAAGGGTAATGAGAGAGTCAATTTGGGGCGAAATGTTTCAGCCCTTATTCAACCTAAACCTGCACCTGAGAAGGTTACCGTTTCAGCCCTCACTCAGGCAATGCCACATAAATGCAAGGACCCGGGAACTTTTGCTATTCCATGCACCATTGGGGATACTAAATTCGACAATTGCATGCTGGATTTGGGAGCTTCTATTAATGTGATGCCTACTTCCGTTTTCAACAATCTTGATCTTGGTCCCTTGGAGCATACAGGTCTTACTATTCAATTGGCAAACAGGACCAATGCTCGCCCCATTGGAGTAGTAGAAGATGTGCTTGTTCAAGTTGATGACTTGATTTTCCCTGCTGATTTTTACATTCTAGATATGGCAGGAGAAACGAATTCTAGCAGATCACCAATCATTCTGGGCAGACCGTTCATGAAAACGGCGAAGACAAAGATTGATGTTGACGATGGAACCATGTCAATGGAATTTGGTGACATTGTTGTAAAATTCAACATTTTCGATGCTATGAAGCATCCCTTGGAAGAGCATTCTCTTTTTCAAATAGAGTTGCTCTCTGAAATTGTTGACGAAACTTATGATGATTTGGTTGCAGCTGCTGGTTTTCCATCTATCTCTGGTTTTGATGATATTTACTCATGTGCTGATTGTACTAGCACTGACCCTTGTGCTGTTTGTGCTGAGAGTGATGCTGCCTTGCAGGGTGATAGTGTAAATGAAGATGTTTACTCAGCTGAAGTTCTTGACAGCACGACTGCCCCAAACAAACCATCTATTGAGCAGCCACCTTCCTTGGAGCTTAAGCCACTTCCTGAGAATCTGAAATATGCTTACTTGGAGAGGAGTGAAAAACTTCCAGTTATCATCTCCTCTAACCTTGATTCTGATCAAGAAACTAAGCTCTTGGAGGTTTTGAGGAAGCATAAGAAGGCGATTGGGTGGACCTTGACCGACATACCAGGTATTAGCCCCTCCAGGTGTATGCATAGGATTCTGTTGGAGGACGGGGCTAAAACAGTTAGGCAGCCCCAAAGGCGGCTCAATCCCTTGATTCTTGATGTTGTGAAGAAGGAGGTAACAAAACTCTTGCATGCGGGTATCATATATCCTATCTTTGATAGCAATTGGGTGAGCCCAGTGCAAGTTGTACCTAAGAAATCTGGACTCACAATGGTGAAAAATGAGAACAATGAACTTGTCCCCACTAGAGTTCAGAATAGCTGGAGAGTTTGCATTGATTACAGGAGGTTGAACCAGGCTACTAGAAAGGATCGCTTTCCTTTGTTGTTCATCGATCAAATGCTTGAACGGCTAGCAGGTAAATCACACTATTGTTTTCTTGATGGTTTTTCAGGTTACTTCCAGATCCACATTGCACCAGAGGATCAGGAAAAGACTACTTTCACGTGCCCTTTCGGCACTTTTGCTTACAGGAGGATGCCATTTGGTCTTTGAAATGCTCCTGGCACATTCCTGAGATGCATGATTAGTATTTTTACTGAATATATTGAGAATTGCATGGAAGTGTTTATGGATGATTTCACTGTTTATGGTTCCTCATTTGATGCATGCTTGCGTAGTTTGAATCTGGTTTTGGAAAGATGCATTGAAACTGATCTTGTTTTGAATTATGAAAAATGCCATTTCATGGTTGAACAGGGGATTGTTTTGGGGCATATTATTTCTAAAAAGGGTATTTCAGTAGATCCTGCTAAGATTGAGGTGATTTCTACACTGCCTTACCCATCTTGCGTTCGCGAGATTCGCTCTTTTCTTGGTCATGCGGGTTTTTACAGGCGCTTCATAAAGGATTTCAGCAAGATAGCCCTTCCTCTGTCCAACCTGCTGAAGAATGATGCCATTTTCAACTTTGATGACAACTGCAAAAAGGCATTTGATTTCTTGAAGAAAGCATTGACCTCTACCCCCATCATCCAGCCTCCTGACTGGACCCTCCCTTTTGAGATCATGTGTGATGCTTCTAACTATGCTGTGGGGGCGGTCCTTGCACAAAGGGTGGGCAAGGTTGCCCATGTGATTTATTATGCTTCTAGGACTTTGGATGCTGCACAGGCTAATTACACCACTACTGAAAAGGAACTTCTAGCTATTGTTTTTGCTCTTGATAAATTCAGATCATATTTACTAGGTTCCAAGGTTGTTGTTTTCACTGACCATGCAGCTCTAAAGTACTTGTTGAAGAAACCAGAAGCAAAACCGAGATTGATTCGGTGGATGTTGTTGCTCCAAGAGTTTAGTATGGAGATAAAAGATAAGAGTAGAGCTGAGAATTTGGTGGCTGATCACTTGAGCAGAATAGAGAGGGATGAAGATCCTTCCCCCATTCAGGATGACTTTCCTGATGAGCAGCTTTTACAGTTACATGGGGTAAGTCCTTGGTTTGCTGATATTGTTAACTATCTTGTTGCTGGTGTTTTTCCGACAGGTGCAACTAGGTCACAAATTCACAAACTCAAGAGTGATGCCAAATATTATGTTTGGGATGATCCATATCTTTGGAAATTTGGCAGTGATCAGGTAATTAGGAGATGTGTCCCCGACTATGAGATTGAATCTATTCTGTACTTTTCTCATGCTTCTCAAGTAGGGGGACACTTTGGGCCACAAAGGACTGCAAGAAAAATCCTGGACTCAGGTTTTTATTGGCCCACCATTTTTAGAGATGCTTATGAGGTTTACCGGACTTGTAAAGAGTGTCAGACAGCAGGTACAGCCATCACTCGTAAGAGTGAAATGCCTCAGCAACCTATGCTTTTCTGTGAGGTGTTTGATGTGTGGGGAATTGACTTTATGGGTCATTTCCCCGCATCTTTTGGTTTTCTCTATATTTTACTGGCTGTTGACTATGTTTCAAAGTGGGTGGAAGCTATCCCCACTAGGACTAATGATTCTAGAGTTGTTGCAAACTTTGTCAGGTCCAATATCTTTTGCAGGTTCAGAATACCTCGTGCTATCATAAGTGACCAAGGCACCCACTTCTGCAACCGCACCATGGAAGCCTTACTCCGAAATTATGGGGTTGTGCACAGGGTCTCTACTGCATACCATCCCCAAACTAATGGGCAGGCTGAGATATCAAACAGAGAAATCAAACAGATCTTAGAGAAAATGGTGCAGCCAAATAGGAAGGACTGGAGCCGCCGTCTAGGAGACGCACTTTGGGCTCAAAGAACAGCTTTCAAGACACCAATAGGGATGTCTCCCTATAGACTTGTGTTCGGTAAGGCATGTCATCTGCCTGTGGAATTTGAGCACCGTGCTTATTGGGCGGTCAAAAGCTGTAACTTTGAAATGCAAAAAGCAGGCATTGAAAGGAAACTCCAATTGCAGCAGCTTGAAGAGCTTAGGCTGGAAGCCTATGAGAGCTCTCGGATTTATAAAAAGAAAACTAAGCACTTCCATGACAAGATGATTTCTTGGAAGGAATTCTCTGTGGGCCAACAAGTTTTATTGTTTAACTCCCGCCTGAAAGTGATGGCTGGGAAACTTCGATCCAAGTGGATTGGCTCATTTATTGTTACTGATGTTTTCCCTCATGGTGCAGTAGAAATAAAAAGTGCAGGTAGCAACAAGGTCTTTAAGTTTAATGGGCAACGCTTGTAGCTATTCCATGAGAGCTCGGTGCCTGAAGATGCTACTGTTGAAGAGCTCTCCTTGGGAGAGCCCACCTACACTACAACTTGATCAGGGAGCACATTCTCCTTTCCCTCACTCTGATTTTATATTTATGTTCTATCATTGAGGACAATGTATGTTTTAAGTGTGGGGGAGGGAACCAATTGTTTTGTTTTTGTTTTGTTTGTGTTGCTTTGAGTCGTTTGTGTGTGAGTCTTGTGTCGGCAAGCTTGATTGGGTTTTGTTGAATTTACATAGATAGATTGCATGATATATGTTGATTTTTGATGATTCCGCCCTAGGTTTTGAAAATTGAAGATTTGATCCCCATGTGAAAAACTGAAAATCGAACTTTGAGATATTTTGTTGTGATTGCATGATTTATGATAAGTTTGGGGTAAAGGGATGCACACACTAGAGATTGAATCTCGGTCAAACAATTTGCCAAAAATGTCCAGGTGAGGATTTGAGCCTCCAACATGTTTTTAATTGTGTGAATCACTTTCAAGTTTCATTTTCCCGAATTTGCTTGAATCTCTTGATGGTTTGCATGTTTATGTGCTTGCATCAAATGATTTAGGCAATTTTATTTGAATTAACTACTTGGCCTAAAAGGAACCATCCCTAATGCATGTTCCCTATTTAGCCACATTGAGCCTAATAAGCCTATCGTTTCTTGATGACCCTACGTTATAAGCCAAAAATCTAGAAAAACCATGTTAACCCGATCTTAGGATTAGGAGAGCATGGAAGCTTAGCAAGAAACTAAGTTTGGGGTGGCTACAAGGTTCGATATGTCATTCTGGGTTGAGAAAAAGAAAAATAAAGGTTGGAGCCAAAGGCAAAAGAAAAAAAAAGGGGAGAAGAAAAGTACAAAAATGTCAAAAAAAGGATTAGAAGAAAAAAAAGGCTGTAGTCACCCAAAGCAAAAAGAAAAAAAATGGAAAAAAGGAATTTGAGTGGAAATTCAATGTGTCAAAATGCTCATGCTCTCTTAGTTCCTAGGGGCTTAAGACTAGTACCCTTAAATATCCTACCCTTAGCCAGGCCCCATTACAACCTTTAAAGACCTTTTGATGTTGCATACATGTTTTCGTGGGAACCATTTTGAGATGAAAATCAAATTCATGGGAAGTGCTCTTGAAATGTGAACTCGAGTGAAAAGTTGATAGCCTAGACAAGTTGAGCGAATGAGTGAAATATTACATGCCCTTGTGAGGAAGGCAATTGTTTGAAATTGGTGATCTCCCTTTTGTGTGTAACTTGGATCCTCAACTTAGATTACTGGTTGCATGAATGACGGAATTCTCAATTGTTTAAAGTAAATGAATGTGGGGATTACATTGTTGGAAAGGGGGGAAGCATTGAAGAAAAATTGTCTTGTCAAAATTGCATGAAATTTCTGCGGAATTGGTTGAATCCTTTAAGCTTGCCAAGTTTGAGTCTTTTTGAGTTTTAGTTTGCTTGGGGACAAGCAAAGTTTAAGTTTGGGGTATTTTGATAAGCCTCTGGCTCGACTAGTTTTATACTAGTAAGACCATGGCTTTTGCACTAATTATTCGAGTTTCAATCTCGTTTTAACCTAAATTTGGTTTTAACCATCCTCAAGCAACATTTTGAGTTTCTTGAGTAGTTTAGGACATTTTAGTTAATTTTTGAGTCAAATAAAGCATTCACTGCTATTTCATATTTTCAGGTTAAAAGGGAAGCACTTAGAGTCAAGGGAATGAAGAAAACAATGGAAATTGCAATTCTGAAAGATTCGCCTCGCGAGCCTGAAGACCAGCTTGAACAACAACAGTCACCCTTTCTGTCTCGCCTCGCGAATCACTATCTCGCCCCGCGAGCCTGAAGGCCTGACTGCGCCAGAGAATGTCACCCTCTCGGCCTCGCCCCGCAAATCATCATCTCGCCACACGAGAACCCAATTTTGAACTCGCGCCACTTTTAATATTCGCCTCGCGAGCGGGCGCAGATTCTGAAGGTTATAAATTGCTGTTTTAGGGCAGATTGCAGGGACTTCTTTTCTCTTTATTTTTGACGGCTGCGAATTAGTTCCTAGGTTTTGTGTTACGTTTGTAATGGAGAACTAATCGCCAGTGATTGATCTGCTGTAATTGGTTTCCGCCGCACTTGAGGTTCTGTAATTCCCAATCTTATTGCTATTCTCTTTCAATATTATTCTGTATGCCTTGTTTGCTTAATCCAAGTTGTACGGAATAAATATTGATTAATTTCGATGATTGTATGTTCCTATACCTAATCGCGTTTGCTTAATTCACGTGTGTTCAATCGTGTTTGCTTAATTCACGAGTGCTTCACCCCGTTTGCTTAATTCGGGAATTAGGAACATACATCTCGTAGTGCCAATTTCGCTTGTTAATTGTTGCTACAATCGAAAAAGGATTAGAATCCGCTTAGGGCTTGGAATTTACATGAATCAATGATAGTGGGAAACCGAGAACAGTATATTAATCGTTTTAATTATTGATAATCACTTGTTTGAATTGCTTTCTTTTATTGAATCATTCAATCTCAAACTCCCCCCCCCCCCCACAAAAAAAAATGATTTTAAGGTTAATAACAATCCAAGAGTCCTTGTGATACGATACTCGTCCTTGTGATACGATACTCGAGTTGTCGCACCCTAACTGCAGTTTTTTAAACCACTCGCTTTTTGACCCGTGTGCGACAACAGATCATTTTTCTCAGTAGCCTTACCCTTCTCCTTGGACTTGCCGAAGATAACGTTGATGTCCTTTACTTTTTGATAAACCTGCTCTCCATTTAAGGTCGTCGGAGCATCTTCAGTCTCTTGGTATCCATGAAAAGCTTTTTTCATCTTACGATATGGGTGATCACGTCTAAGAAATCTCCGATGTCCAAGGTAAACCATCTTCCTTCCATGATGCCACTGAGTGTAGCATGTGCCTTCCTCACATATAGGGCATGCTTTATGCCCCTTAACACTGTACCCGGACAAATTCCTGTATGCTGGAAAGTCATTGATGGTGCAAAATAACATGGCATGAAGCTTGAAAGTCTCGTGATAATACCCATCAACTACATCAACACCTTCGACCCACTGCTTCTTCTAGTCTTCAATCAAGGGACTTAGATAAACATCTAAGTCATTTCTCGGTTGCTTTGGGCCCGAAATCATCATAGATAACATCATGTATTTGCACTTCATGCACAACCAAGGAGGTAGGTTGTAAATTATCAAGAGAATGGGTCATGAACTATGAATACTACTTAAGTTACCATATGGATTCATTCCATCCACAGCAAGTCCATGCCTTAGGTTTCTTGGCTCATCGGTGAAATCCGGAAACAAAGTATCAATATTCTTCCATTGCACATAATCAGCTGGATGACGAACCTTTCCATCACGATTCCTCTCATCATGATGCCATCTAAGATTCTTTTCATCTTTTACATTAGCAAACAATCGCTTGAACCTTGGAATTATTGGAAGATACCACAACACCTTCGCAGGAGGACCCTTTTTTCTCATATCACAAATCGAATCATCAAGATCATCAACATCATCACCATCCTTCACTTTGTAGCGTGATAACCCACACTTGGGGCAATCGTGATTGTCTTCATAAACACCCGTGTACAATATGCAATCATTGGGGCATGCGTGTATCTTCTTATACTCCATACCCATCGGACACAATACCTTCTTGGCCTCATAGTTACGGCCAGGCAATGTGTTACCCTCTGGAAGCAAGTCTTTCAACAATTCAAGCAATTCGGTGAAGCTTTTATCGTTTCAACCACTTCTCGCCTTCACACAAACCAATTTTAACACCACCGACAACAGTGTATGTACAGTACACCCGGGATACAAAGGCTTATCCGCATCACTGGACAACCTTTCATACACATGTGCTCGCTGAAAAGATTCTTGTCCAATATCACGGATCATGTCCTCCACTCGATTATCCTCCATATCTACGTCAACGTCCTCACTTTGAGAGACACTTGGCTTAGTACTTAACAACACATCACCATGCCATATCCATCTTGTATAATTCAAGCAAATCCCACTACAAATAAGATGA
Organism: Sophora flavescens; assembly: GCA_030762895.1. NCBI lineage: Eukaryota > Viridiplantae > Streptophyta > Magnoliopsida > Fabales > Fabaceae > Sophora > Sophora flavescens. The sequence goes on from CM061068.1 coordinate 158,786,947, forward strand.
GTATGTATATCCTTGACCGTACATTTCATCGTATTCAAACATTTGACACAAGGACAACAGAACATTCCTTTACTATCAGGAACATTCCTTTGAGCAAATTCTATAAACTCTTCCACTCCCTTCAAATACTCATCACTAATGTGTTTACAAACCATCCAATTACGATCCATAGCTAAATATGTTCTATAGATATAAACACATATATCCAATATAAGCACAATGGCAAAATAGGTTGATTGATCTTGTCCAATTTTTATTTTATTTTTTACTTTTGTCCTATATGTTTTAGTTTTTGCATTTTGGTCCTTTATACGATATCATGTCACAATGTTAGTCCTAAAACTGACGTCATCAAGTAAGAATTGACGAAAAAGACTAACATGTCAACAAAACATAATGTATAAGACCTATTTGAAAAAATTAAATTTAGAGCACCAATGTGAAAGGAAAAAAAAACCGTACGGAACGAATCAACCTATTTTATATAAGATGATTTATTAATGGTTGATAACGTAAAAAAAATTACATTGTGTATCATAATTAAACTCCTATGAAAATAATATTTCTTTTGAAACTGGCATGAATAAGGTCCATCTAATGGAAAAGACAGAATATTTGAAACTCCTCCCCCTATTTTTCTTCATAGGGTTATGGGATGGAAGATGGAACATTTTGTGGAGTTATGTCCCTCACCCCCCACAGCCACCCCTAACCCATCCCTCACCACCAACAATTTAAAATCATCAATGTAATACATAATATTTGAAAACAATATAACCAAAATGACAAAAAGAAAAAAAAAAGAGATTTAGGGCACATTACTGGTTTCACAAAGAGGAGATGGATAGTGGCTTAGTGATGAAGGAGAGTGGCTCAGGGGTTCCTTGCGCATGGAGAACCTTAAATGAGACAAAAAACAAAGAGACATTAGGACAGATCAGGGACAGAGAAGAGAGAAGAGAGAAGAGAGAAGAGAGAAGAGAAGAGTAGAGAAAAGATTGTTAGTGAAATTTCAAAAAACTGTTCAAGTTCAACAAACTATCAACCGAGTTTTGAAATTTTTTGACAATATATTAGTCTCTTTAGTAGCCAAATGTAAAGTGTAGAAAATAACTTATCAGAGTCCAGGCACCATTTCAAACACATGGTTTTCCTACTGGTTTTATGAACCTTGACAAATCAAAATTCCCTATCACCATTATCAAACTCCATCAAATACCAGTTATCAACAAAATACCCTCCATACATATAATAGAAATAAACACAATAGCACAACTTATACCACATCACTAATTCAACATTGCTATTTACAAACCATTTATCAGAAAGCAGAAACAGAGACAAAGACTCTGACATATTTTCACACAGTTCACAAAGTTAGGGCATTACCAAAGAATACGGCCGCTTCTGTTAGGGCTCAGTGGTGAAGGAGAGTGGATTCTGTTAGGGCTCAATGGTGAAAGAGGTTGCTTAACATATACTTCTTCAATAATTCCACTCAGAAATGCACTTTTGACATCCATTTGAAATAAAGTGATTTGATGCTGCGCAACATATGACATAAGTATACGAATTGCTTCTATTCTAGCTACTGGTGCAAAAGTTTCAATATAGTCAATACCTTGTTGATTATAGCCTTGAGCTACTAACCTTACTTTGTTTCTTAGTACATCTCCATCTTCACCAAGCTTGTTTCTGAATATCCATCTCGTTCCAATAATTGACTTTCCTTTTTCATTTGGAACTAAGAACCACACATCAATCCTTTTGAACTTATTTAGCTCCTCTTGCATAGCTAAAATCCAGATTTTAGCTTCAATAGCTTCTTTGATGTTCTTTGGTTCAATCTCATATAGGCATGCCATGTTGTTTGAATCTTTGAATGTTGATCTGGTTCTAACTCCTTGAGAGGGATTGCCAATGATCAACTTTTCAGGGTGATGAGTTTTGAACTTCCAGTCCCATCTGGGTTCTATATTAGATGATTTTTGAGTAGGTGGATCAGACACTTGAGTAGGAAATTCTGAATCCTCATTCTTCATGTCATCTTCAGTCTGCTTGCTTTGTCTTCCAAGATCCAATCATGCAAGATCATCTTCAAGATTTGATAATTTCTTATCAGTCTTTAAGCCATCATTAAACTTGACATGAATAGATTCTTCAACCATTTCTGTTCTAGAGTTATAAACTCTTAAAGCTTTAGAAGAATCAGAGAATCCAAGGAATATAGCCTTATCTACTTTTGAATCAAACTTTCCAAGTTGATATCTAGTATTCAAAATAAAGCATTCACATCCAAAAGCATGGAAATAAGAAATGTTGGGTTTTCTACCTTTCCACAATTCAAAGGGAGTTTTGTTCAAGAACGGTCTTATCAATATTCCGTTCTGTACATAACAAGCGATGTTCTTGCCTCGGCCCAGAAGTACTTGGGGAGTTTGTTTTCATTGAGCATTGTTCGGGCCATCTCTTGTAGAGATCCATTCTTCCTTTCTGCTACTCCATTCTGCTGAGGAGTTCTAGGAGCAGAAAAGTTATGAGAGATACCATTCTATTCACAGAATATATTGAAGTGCTCATTTTCAAACTCTCGCCCATGGTCACTTCTGATAGTTGAGATACATAATGCTTGCTCATTCTGAACTTGATTACAGAATATAGAAAATTTTTTGAATGCCTCATCCTTGTGGGTTAAGAAGAGTACCCATGTATATCTAGAATAATCATCGACTAAGACAAATCCATATTTCTTTCCTGCCTTACTAGCAACACTAACTGGCCCAAACAGATCCATATGCAACAACTATAAAGTTCTAACTGAAGATACTAGATTCTTTGATTTAAAGCTAGTTTTAACTTGCTTTCCACATTGACAAGAGTCACATAAGACATCCTTTTTGAAATTTATATCAGGTAGACCTTTTACAAGTCTATACTTCTGAAGCTTAGATATATGTTTCATACTTGTATGTCCTAGCTTCTAATGCCATACCCATCTTTCATCTTCTCTTGATACAAAACAAGTCACATTTTGATTAGTCAAATCAGTTAGATCAATCTTATAAAGATTTTGTTGCCTGTTTGCTGAAGAGAGAACTTTGCCATTAGTGTCTTTGACTATGCATGCATTCTTAGTAAAGGAAACATTATATCCATTATCACATAATTGACTTATGCTTAGCAGATTATTTCTTAATCCTTCAACTAGAAGAACGTTAGAGATAGATGGTAGAGGTGATTTCCCACCAATCGTACCTATTACTTGACAGTTCTTGGGTTTAGGCGCTAGTTTCCAAACTTGGTTTCTTTCAAACTGGTTTAACTCATCTTGCATAGCCATCATCCAATGTTCATCAATTATAGCATCATCTATGTTCTTAGGTTCTACTTGAGACACAAATGCCATATGATTACAAGCATCTCTAAGAGATTGTCTAGTAGTTACCCCCTTTGTAATTTCACCAATGATATTATCAATTGGATGATTTCTGACAGTCCTCCATTCCTTTGGCAGGTCAGGCTGTTGTTCTTTTGCTCCTGCTACAGCAATTCATTCTTTAAGCTTTCATCGTCCCGTTTCTCTTCTAGGAGAGTTTTCTCAATTGAATCTGCAAGATCATCAATAACAGAATCCTCTCCCAACCTTTTGGTGTTAGACTCATCAAATGTCACCTGCAGAGATTCCTCAATAGTTCGTGTTCTCTTATTATATATTCTAAATGCTTTACTATATAGAGAGTAAGCTAGGAAAATTCCTTCATCAGCCTTTGCATCAAATTTTCCAAGATTATTCTTTCCATTGTTAAGAACAAAGCATTTGCAACCAAAAACATGTAAATGTGCTATATTTGGTTTTCTTCCTTTGTAAAGTTCATAAAGGGTTTTCTTTAAGATTGGTCTTATCAAGACTCTATTTAGCACATAGCAGGCTATATTGACAGCATCTGTCCAAAAATGTTTTGGCAAGTTAGAGTCGTTCAACATAGTTCTTGTTATCTCCACTAATGATCTATTCTTTCTTTCCACTACTCCATTTTGTTTTGGAGTTCTAGGAGCATAAAAATTATGTTGAATGCCATGCACATCACAAAAGTTTTCAAACACTTAATTTTGAAATTCTCCCCCATGATCACTTCTTATAGAAACAATTTTTACGTCATTTTCATTTTGCACAATTTCTGCTATTTTCTTAAATGCAGCAAATGAATCATTCTTATGAGATAGAAAATATGTCCATGTATATCTAGAGTAATCATCTACTATTACCAATGCTTACGAGTTACCACCAAAGCTTTTGGTTCTAGATGGACCAAATAAATCCATGTGTAAAAGTTGCAAGGGTCTAGTTGTTGAAACAATGTTCTTTGGTTTAAAAGAGACCTTAACTTGCTTTCCTTTTTGACATGCATCACATAATCCATCTTTCACATATTTAAGTTTAGGCAAGCCAACTACAAGATCTTTACGAATCAGTTTATTCAAGTGGTTCATGTGAATGTGTGCAATTCTTCTATGCCAAAGCCAATTCTCTTCTTCTTTTGAAATAAGACAAAGATGCAGTATTTGAAGAGATATTATCTAAATCAAGCATATAGATGTTATCTGTCCTATGTCCAATTAATTTCAAATTTTCATCATGCAGATTTTCTATTAAGCAACTATTGGAATTGAATTTTACCTTGAAGCCTTTGTCACATAGTTGACTGATACTTAACAGGTTATGTTTCAGTCCCTCAACATATAGTACATCCTCGATGATTGTTGTTGAGTCACTTCCAATGTTGCCAATGCCAAGTATTCTCCCTTTATTATTGTCTCCATAGGTAACACTACTACTCGACTTAGGGGTAAAAGAAATGAACTTGCTTTTGTCTCCAGTCATGTGCTTGGAACTGCCACTGTCAAGATACCATTTCACATTCTTGGCTTTCCAACACACCTACAAAACAAAATCATGTTTGTGTTTTAGGTACCCAAATCTGTTTGGGTCCTTTTGAGTTAGTTGCAGCAATAGTTCCGTTAGGAATCCATATATACTTAGATTTATTGTATGTTGATTTTCTGTATTGACATTTAGAAGCTGTGTGACCTTTTCTAGCACAAAAATTGCATTTAACAAATGGCGTGTTTGATGTCTTAGGTGCAACAAACAGTGTGGTAATGGTCATTGATGAGAGATCTCTAGATTCTCAGATTGTAATGACTTTAGGTTGCCATTCCCTGCTCAAGAATCTCATGACTTTGTTAATTTGATCCTCATTTGAGATTGTCTTTCCAAGACCATCCAATTGATTTACGATGTGTGTGAATCTCTTTTGCATTTCAGTTATAGGTTCTCCTCGATTCATTCTGAACAACTCATACTCATGTGTGAGGGTGTTCATTCTTGCTCTTTTGACATTTGAGGTTCCTTCATGTGTTACTTGCAATGTATACCACATCTCCTTTGCTGATTTGCAATTTGAAACCCTGAAAAACTCATCACGACTTAAAGCAGATGTTATAATATTCTTAGCACGTGCATTATATTGAATTCTTTTCTTATCATCCTCATTCCATTCAGTTTTAGGCTTATTTCTTGGAGCACCATTAGCATCTACAGTAGAGGGGACAAATGGTCCATTTTCTACTGCATCCCATATGTCAACACCTGCTGCCTCAAGAAAGATTACCATTCTTTCCTTCCAGTAGATATACTCAGATCCATTGAAGGTAGGCGGCATGCAAGGGAAGCCCCTTCATTTAAATAGCCATTGTAAGATGTACTCTTATAACTGTTAAGCCAAGAGTTTAGTTCTGATGCCAATTGTTGTTTTGGCTTCAACGACTCGAGGGGGGGGGTGAATTGAGTTTTCAAAAATATTTCCCTCTTAAAAACTTTTCAAATCAGAGTTGCGGATTTTGGCCTCAAGATCTTTTACAAAATCAACGAAGGGCTTATATAAAATCTTGAATGGAAGGTGATGAGGATAAGAAAGATTAATAACAAGTTATGCATGCAAGTTTCAGATACAAGCATTAACAATCAAGAAAAAACTTGCAGGTTTCAGTTATAGTTCAGTTTCAGCAATCAAGAATGGTTTTGAGCAACTCAGTTTTAAACACAAATAACACAGACTTGATTACAATCAGACTCAGGTTTCAATACAGTTTATACAGATCACGAACATAAATTATATTAAACTTTAAACATCAAATCGCAGGTTCTTGAATATAAATAGAAAGTAAAGAGTCTGAGTTTAGAGATACCACACAACCAGATTTATCCTGGTTCAGTCACCACCACTATGACCTACATCCAGTCCCCACTCCACCTGTGGGTTTTCACACACTAACACACAAGCTTTAGCCAGGTAGCTTGAAAAACCTTTACACCACAGAACACTCCTTCACCTCGATATACCACACTCTTGTGAAGAGCCTCAATCACCCTAATCACTCAGAGAGACTCCCTCTCTCTTTACAATCAAATAAAAACGAAAAACTTATTCCGAACTCTCAATAGTCAGATAAACAAATTGAAGCACTTTTGAGAACAAAACATTATTTTCACAATAAGCTCAAGAAAGATTATGAATGATATGTGTATATTGTATCTGTGATTGATATTCGACATTTTTTAAAGTGTTCCTTTGATCCCTCTTTATATAGAAAACAATTTATAGTCGTTGAGATCAATCAAAACAGATTTGGATCTGATTAACAGAATCTGTTTTCTTGATTCTGGTTCTTGAAATAGGATTCTACATCGGTTCTTATAGCACTCGTGTCCATCTTGAAAATGAGCGCGTCCATCTTAAAAATAATCGCGTCCATCTAGCCATTAAGATTTTGCATCGGACGAGCTAGTAGACGAGCTCCATATGCCATGTCATTGGATGGAGCTTCTCATTAAGAACTTAGCAAGTCCAAAGGCTTGAGTGGAGGAGTGCTTCTGTCACTTTAGTGGACGAGTACTTCTGTCACTTTAGTGGAGGAGCGCTTCTATTACTTCAGTGGACGAGCGCTTCTGTCACTTGTGTTGGACGAGCGCTTGTATCACTTCAGTGGACGAGCACTTTTATCACTTTAGTGGACGAGCGCTTCTGTCACCTGTGTTGGACGAGCGCTTGTATCACTTTAGTGGATGAGAACTTCTGTCACTTTAGTGGATGAGTGCTTGTATCACTTGTGTTGGACGAGCACTTCTATTACTTGCGTTGGATGAGCGCTTCTGAAATCTTATTTCCAAAAATCATTTTCATTAACAAAAACTTATTCCTTTTAATGCAGGTTATGAAAATTGATTTTCTTCATGCATCTTTTTAGTCGATCTTCTTTATGACTAAGAGATTTCTTTCTCTTAGAAATCATCTAAGACTTAACTTCTAAAATTCTCCGTTAAGCTTGGTCTTGATGATTCTTTGATCTCTGTCTTTGCTCTTTTGATTTCTTCAAGTTCTTCCTTGAATATTTTTCTTGTCTTTGCTTAATGAACTTGTTGATCACTTTCTTGATACATGTCTTTGCAATTTGACATTAAAATACTTGCATACACATTTAATTGTATTTGTCATATATAAAAATCTCTAAGTCATTGAGTGTAACAGTTAGTATGGGTAGTGCCAATCAATTCCTTTAAGCCTTCCTTATCTGTACAGTCACATACCAGTACAGTCTCAGAATCCCTCAACTATGCAGTCTGAGAAACCCCGTTGTGCCCCGTTGTGCCATTACATTAACACCTTATTAATTAATTTCTTAATCGCGCGCTTAACATAAAATACGTAAAAATTAAAACTTAAATATAAAACATATAATATTTGAAACTTAAAGCATCACACTTTTTATATATAATACATACACCATATATGACTTGCATCAGAGTTATCAAAACACTTTTTAGGGTATCCTATCCGTAGAATCCCTTACAGGTACCTACTTATGTAAAATATTATACTCAGCGAAAAATATAAAACGTCTCACAAGACGCACTGGCCTTAACTATCTAAACTCTACCACTCGGGTCCACAGCTCGACCTCCAACTTCTGACTCATAAAGAGTTCCATCCAACTCCTCAGCAACAGGCTCCTCCATAGGGCCTTCTCGTACGATCACATACGAAATAAAATACAACATACAGAATACAGAAAAATAGGGGTTAAGAAACAGTTCTATCATCAAAAGTAGAAAGGAATACATGGCACATAATATAATAATAGTCAAAGACACACATCACACATAACTAGCAATCATCCTCAAATCATGATATCTTCCTCTACCCACAAGCTCATGCAACAAAACCTTTATGCTGACTTGGCCATCTCTATTCCTATCACGTTAGTTAGTAGTCCAGAACAGTTCTGTGTCAAGAACTTGGTGCGCCTCTATTCCCTTATCTCTCGTAGGGAATAGAGCATTAAGCACAATGTGTCACTAATCCCTCATTGGAAATAGCACATCAACACAACATACCTAGTAACTCAGTGCAGCCCTATTCCCTAATCTCTAATAGGAAATAGTGCTTTAGCACGGTGTACGTCACTAATCCCCCATTGGAAATAGCACATAAGCACAAAGACACGGAAACTCTATCTTCGATAAGATAATCAGAACAACGCGTTAAGGACTAAAGGAGTATTACGGTAGTCTAACTTGGCATCAATATCCGTAGGTCACTCACCCGCAATATCCGGTATCCAAAATAGGATATGATGAACTCGTGTGTTCCACTCACACGGCTGTGAACAACAATGCACACATATGAACCTCTCTGACTCGCATCAATAACAACCTAGTGCCTCAAGATTCCATCATAGCCTCCACTCGTATTCTATGTCACATCGCTTCTATAAAATAATGGCTAGGCACATCTAAGTCACATTCAATCTCTCACCCAAGTTATAGTCGTTGGGATCAATTAAAATAGATTTGGATCTGATTTAACACAATTTGTTTTCTTGATTCTCGTTCTTGAAATAAGATTTTGATTGTTCTTGTAGAATTCGCGTCCATCTTAAAAAATAGCCGCATCGATCTAGCCATTAAGATTTTACATTCGGATGGGCTAGTAGACGAGCTCCATTTGCCATGTCAGCTGACGGGAGTACTAAAACACAAAGTAATTGGACGTGCTCCAACTAGCAGACGAGCGCTTGTATTACTTTAGTAGACGAGCGCTTGTATCACTTTAGTGGGCGAGCACTTCTGCACTTTAGCAGACGAGCGCTTCTGTCACTTTAGTATACGAATACTTCTGTCACTTTAGTAGACGTGCGCTTATGTCATTTTAGTAGACATGTGCTTCTGTCACTTTAGTAGACGTGCGCTTCTGTCACTTTATTAGACGCCCGCTTTTATCACTTGGTTTTGGACGTGCGCTTCTCATTTCTTCAGTGTTGGACGAGCACTTTGAAATCTTATTTCCAAAAAATCATTTTCATTAACGAAAACTTATTCCTTTTAATGCAGGTTATGAAAATTGATTTTCTTCATGCATCTTTCTTAATTGAGCTATTTGTGAATAAGAGATTTCATCTCTTACAGATCATCTAAGACTTAAATCTAATTTCTCCTTTAAGCTCTTGTCTTGATGATTCCTTGATCTTCATATTTTCTCTTTGATTCCTCCAATTTGTTCCTTGAATATTCTCCTTTGATTGCTCACTGAACTTGTTGAGTATTGCTTGATACCTGTCTTTACAATTTGACACTAAAAACACATGCATACACATTAAGTTGTATTTGTCATATATCAAAATCTCTAAGTCATTGAGTTTAACACTATGTCTACACTCACGAGCAAAATGACCTGGTTTACCATAAAGGAAACATCCAGGTCTCTCCCTACAATCCCGTAAATAATGCAGTCCTCCACATCAAAGCTACCATGTCCGGACTTACTACCCAACTTCTAAGCATAATCAATATCCGATGTGGATTCAACTAGACACGGCCAGTAACAACATCCTAAACCTCACAGTCCGATTAGAATCAAACTGCTTTGATACCACCAAACGAGACACCCCGTTGTGCCCCGTTGTGCCATTAAATTAAAACCTTATTAATTAATTTCTTAATCGCGCGCTTAAAATAAAATACGTAAAAATTAAAACTTAAATATAAAACATATAATATTTGAAAGTTAAAGCATCACACTTTATATATATAATACATACACCATATATGACTTGCATCAGAGTTATCAAAACACTGTTTAGGGTATCCTATACGTAGAATCCCTTACAGGTACATATTTATATAAACTATTATACTCAGCGAAAAATATAAAACGTCTCACAAGACGCACTGACCTTAACTATCTAAACTCTACCACTCGGGTCCACAGCTCGACCTCCAACTTCTGACTCATAAGGAGTTCCATCCAACTCCTCAGCAACAGGCTCTTCAATAGGGTTTTATTGTATGATCACATACGAAATAAATACAACATACATAATACAGAAAAATAGGGGATAAGAAATAGTTCTATCATCAAAAGTGGAAAGGAATACATAGCACATAATATAATAACAGTCAAAGACACACATCACACATAACTAGCAATCATCCTCAAATCACGATATCTTCCTCTACCCCCAAGTTCATGCAACTAAACATTTATGCTGACTTGGCCATCTCTATTACTATCATGTTAGTTAGTAGTCCATAGCAGTTCTGTGTCAAGAACTTGTTGCACCTCTATTCCTTATCTCTCGTAGGGAATAGAGCATCAAGCACAATGTACGTCACTAATTCCCCATTGGAAATAGCACAACTTACCTAGTAACTCAGTGCGGCCCTATTCCCTAATCGCTAATAGGAAATAGTGCTTTAGCACGGTGTGCGTCACTAATCCCCCATTGGAAATAGCACATAAGCATAAAGACATGGTAATTCTATCTTCGATAAGATAATCAGAACAACGCGTTAAGGACTAAAGGAGTGTTACGGTAGTCTACCTCGGCATCAATATCCGTAGGTCACTCACCCGCAATATCCGGTATCAAAAATAGGATATGATGACCTCGTGTGTTCCACTCACACGGCTATGAACAACAATGCACACATATGAACCTCACCGACTTGCATCAATAACAACCTAGTGCCTCAAGCTTCCATCATAGCCTCCACTCGCATTCTATGTCACATCGCTTCTATAAAATAATGGCTAGGCACATCTAAGTCACATTCAATCTCTCACCCAAACAAAATATCTCTCGAAGAACATATATCTTTCATTAAAACCAACTAAGCAATTTATCAACCAGGCAGATCATGCATAACACAATAATCAATAAAATATTCAAACAACAAAATAAAATGTCACATTCAGTAGGATACCTCAACAAGCGTATCACAAACAGTCAATAATCATAAAGTCAAACATCCTCAATTATTCTAAAATTATCCTAACGTCGATATACCTACAATCCCCAAATCCTCATTGGTATCACTGAAAAGTTTCCAATGCGATTTTGGTTTTGTCGATTACACGACCACAAGTAGGGTTTAGGTCGCCCTACACAATTATTATAATATATACTACTTATCCATTCCGACGATAGGTTGAATCTTTCCCCCACCTGACTTATCACCGGCTTTCACGAACATTCCGATCCTTGTCACTACACCACGATTTCAATTAACCTTCAACCAATTCAAAATACAAATATATATTAATCAAACAAAACCAACTATGACAATTTGATGCTAGGTTTTTCCATGAGTGATTAATAGGGCTAGAGTCATTTTCTTAATTCCATATTTTAGATCCTAGTTACTAGAGTATTAACTAACATCAATCAAGTATTTCTAGTTAAAAATATGAAACAAAATCCTCTAACCAAATAGGTTAGGGTTTCAACTAAGCATAGTGAAATTGGCTAGAAGTTCTCTTTGCTCACATTCTCTTGGATCTGTAACCTAGAGACCTTAACTAGTTTAGACAAGTCATCATTCAAGTAGAAATTGAAAAAAAAACTCATTTACCTATATAAACATAAATTCGACCAAGACTATAAAATTTTGTTAGAAATTTCTTTTGTTTTCAAAATCTTAGATTTAGAACATAGAAACCCTAGATAGCTTATAACCAACCTCATCTAAGTTAAAAGTTGAACAAAATCTCATTTGCTCACATATGAATTGATTCGGTCTTGACAAGATAAATAGGAAAGAAAATGTTTTTGATTACATGCTCTTAGATGATGAAAGTAGAAGTCATTTAGAGATCATAGCAATTAGTTTCACATTAAAATTATTTTTCTAAAATTTTCGATAATTATTTGAAGTTCTAGATCTAGAAATGGAGATTTGTGAAAAGTTGATGGAAATGAAGAGTTGATGGAAATCAAGAACAAGTATGGTGTTCTTTAGGTGTTTGTGAAGAACAAGCAAGAACAAGCTTGAATGAAGAAAATTAAATGTTTCTAAGTGTTGGGAGGGGTTGTCTACGTGCACGTGAGGGAATAAGTGAGTGAGGAGTTGTTTAATTGGTTAAAATGAACCATAGTTGAGTTTATTTGACCTAGGTTAAGTTAGAAAATAATATAGTAACTTAACTATGGTTATAATAACCTAACTATAGTTAATTTGTAATCATGATTAGGTTAGATTACGTGGTGGAGAATGAAAGGAGGTGTGGCTGATTTTGGACCACAAATGAGGAGGAAGAAGCCAAATTGGCTTTGTCTTACCTTAACCATGGTTAAAAACTAACTAGGATAGGTTAGGTTAAGAATAAGGGCATTTTGGTCATTTCACCTAAAAACTCATAATTCCAACATCAATGGATTCATAATTCTTGGTGAGTCATCCCATATCTCACCTCCTCCGGTGTCCGATTCTATCTCTGCAGTTCTGTTTCCGATTCCGTCGGTTCCCCGATTTGGGTTTTATACGCCCGTATAAAAACAAAATATTTCGTTTTCGATTGAAAGATATATAAATAACCAAAATCTTTGGAATATGATTTAATCATAAACCATTTCGTCCACGAGTCAAAATTAGGTTTTCTGATCATTAAAATCTTACTGTCAGGGAAAACACCGACCGTTTTCCGTCCGAACTTTTACCAAAATTCGTCCGAATAAACATAATATTATATTTCTGATCATAAATTTGGAAAGTAGGATTACTCACGGACATAATATAAAAAATCTACAAATCTTCGATTTCAGGTCAAATTAGGGTTTTCTGTCGGTATAAAATTATAGTGTCAGTTAAAAACACAGACAGGTTTCCGTCTGAGTTTTAAACCCAAATTTTAACCAGAAATTTCTACCATAGAGTAGGTTCTAGATATGATTTTGTTTTCTCCAAAATTATTTCCTTGGTCTCAGATAAAAATATAAATAAATATATTTTTACTGTTAATACAGCGTATCCGAAAATCGGACTGTTACATTACTACCCTACTTAGAAAAAAATTCTTTCCTTGGAATTTCGTGATTCACAACTAGACAAAATCTTGTAATCGTATCTTAATCTAAAAATCCTTCATTGTATTTCCCATCACTGTCTTCCCCTAAGTGACCGGTAACTTCATATCAAAATTCATTCTTATATCGTTCTATTTATCCTCGAAACTGTAACCCCCTACTTCTCATATAAGTGCTTTTATTTAAGTTGTTTGTTTGGTTGAGGGCTTAGTGGGATTTTTGGTTCAAAAGTCCATTTCTGGTGCATGAGCACGCTCGTGCTCAATAGCCAGCACGCCCGTGCTTGAAGGCTGAAGCTTGTTTCAAATTTTAAGTTGAGCACGACCGTACTCAACAGTGAGCATGCCCGTGCTCAATGACTGGATGCGCCTCGTAGGCATTAAGTCAAGCACCCCCGTGCTCAAGGAGGAGCACGACCGTGCTCGAGTCTGTGCCTTAATAAATAGAATAGTGATTGAGGGTTTATGTCATAAACCCTATTGTGACGACAGCAGCCGCCTTAGTGCGGTAGCCACCCTTTTCTTCCCTATCTTCTCTAAACCAATTGCTTTGTTGGAGTTTTAGAGACTTGTGGGAGCGTCTAGTTCGTCAGTGTTGATCGCTACAGGTAACAGTTCCTTCCCTTTGAGTTTCCTTTTCCATTATTTGAAATTGGGAACTAATTGGTTGATGTTCTTGTTTGACAAAGGCTTGGAGAGTTAACTGAGCCGCTTAAGGGAACGTGACCAGTTTGTCGTTTAGCGATTTGTTGTGGAATCGTCAATCCAGGTATGGGAGAAGAATAATGTATACACTAGGCTAGAGAGTAGCGTAAGATGAGGGGTTCCCATAGCCCCGTTTATTGTTGTTATAATTTTATTGATGCGATGATCTGCCTGGTTGTATGAATGAATTGTTTATATGTTTAATTGGATTAATTGGTATGCCTATTTGTTATAATTGTTGAGTTGTTCATGATATGGTATGCCTATTGAATTGTCCTGTGCCATGAGTTTGGTATGAATGCCTATATTATGGATGTTGTTGTTATGATATGGATTATGTTGAATGTTGGTTGGATGATGTTGTAAACATGTTGAATATGTTAATAAGACTCCAATTGGTTTAATTTGGGACTCTTAGTTAACATAGGAATTAAGGGATTTATTCCCAAATGCTTCATAAGACGTGAACCATGTTAGTGAGGGGTGAGGTTTCAAGCCGAATGTTTTAGTTAAGACCCTATGATCTGATTTGAGAGAATTAGGGAGCCTAAACTCCAAGAACACGTTGAATTCTGCCCAGAACAGTATGGATCTTGTTATACTCAATGACTGAGAGATTTTGATACATGTCAAATACAACTTAATGTGTATGCAAGTGTTTTAGTGTCAAATTGTAAAGACAAGTATCAAGCAATATTCAACAAGTTCAGTGAGCAATTAAAGGAAACTATTAAAGGAAGAACTTGAAGGAATCAAAAAGCTACATGGAGGAGTCAAAGAGAAAAGACAGTTCAAAGGAATCATCAAGACAATGAGTTTTCATTAAAAAGATGCATGAAAGAAAATCAATTTTCATAACCTGCATTAAAAGGAATAAGTTTTCGTTAAATGAAAATGAGTTTTGGAAATAAAATTTCACAAGCGCTCGTCCAACACTGAAGTAATAGAAGCGCTCGTCCAACATAAGTCATAAAAACGTGCGTCCAATAAAGTGATACAAGCGCTCGTCGACTAAAGTGACAGAAGCACTCGTCTACTAAAGCAACAGAAGCGCTCGTCTACTAAAGTGACAGAAGCGCTCGTCTACTAAAGTGACAGAAGCGCTTGTCTACTAAAGTGACAGAAGCGCTCGTCTACAAAAGTGACAGAAGTGCTCATCTACTAAAGTGAGAAGCGCTCGTCCACTAAAGTGACAGAAGCGCTCGTCCATTAAAGTGGCATATGGATCTCGTCTACTAAGGTTACGCTCTTTGGACTTACTAAGTCCTTAATGAGAAGCTCCATCCAATAAAGTGGCATATGGATCTCGTCTACTAGTTGGAGCACGTCCAATTACTTTGTGGTTTAGTACTCCCGTCTACTGACGTGGCATATGGAGCTCGTCTACTAGCCCATCCGAATGTAAAATCTTAATGTCTAGATGGACGCGGTTATTTTCAAGATGGACGCGAATTCTACAAGAACAATCAGAATCTTATTTCAAGAACTAGAATCAACAAAACAGATTCTGTTAAATCAGATCCAAATATGTTTTTATTGATCCCAACGACTATAACTTGTTTTATATATAAAGAGGGATCAAAGGAACACTTTTACAACATATACGAATATCATAACATATCACAGTTTTACGAAATCAATTGTGAAAATCATTCATCATCTTTCTTGAGCTTACTGTGAAAAAGAGTGTTTCAATACACATAAGTGCTTCAATTTGTTTATCTGACTATTGAGAGTTAGGAATCAACTTTTATTTTACTTTTGATTGTAATGAGAGAGAGGGGTCCCTCTGAGTGATTAGGGTGAGGTATCCCTAAGGAAGAACATTGAGGCTCTTCACAAGAGTGTGGTATCTCGAGGTGAAGGAGTGCTCTGTGGTGTAAAGGTTTTTTCAAGCTACCTGGCAAAGCTTGTGTGTTAGTGTGTGAAATCCCACAGGTGGAGTGGGGACTGGATGTAGGTCACAATGGAGGTGACTGAACCCGGATAAATCTGATTGTGTGGTATCTCTAAACTCAAACTCCTTACTTTCTGTTTATGTTCAAGAACCTGAAACTTTGATGTTTAAAGTTCAATATAATTTCTGTTCTTGATCTGTATAAACTGTATTGAAACCTGAGTTCGATTGTAATCAAGACTGCGTTATCTTCGTTCAAAATTGAGTTGATCAAAACCATTGTTGATTACTGAAACTGAAACCTGCAAGTTTGTTTTTGATTGTTAATGCTTGTATATGAAACTTGTATAACTTGTTCTTAATCTTTAAAGGTTTAATCAGTTTCTGTAATCTGTTATTACCGAGTCATTGAACCTGAATCTATTCTGAATGAATCTTTCTTATCCTCATCATCTTCCAATTCAAGATTTTTTAAAAACCCTTCATTGATTTTGTAAAAGATCCTGAGGCCACTAATCCGCAACTCTGATTTCAAAAGCTTTGTGAAAAGTTTTTAAGAGGGAAATAATTTTTTGAAAAATCAATTCACCCCCCACTTGAGTTGTTGAAGCCAAAACAACTATTGGCATCAGAGCTAAACTCTTAAATGAAGGGGCTTCCCTTGCACGCCCGCCTGCCTTCAATGGATCTGAGTATATCTATTGGAAGGAAAGAATGGCAATCTTTCTTGAGGCAGCAGTTGTTGACATATGGGAAGCAGTAGAAAATGGACCATTTGTCCATTCTACTGTAGATGCTAACGGTGCTCCAAGAAATAAGCCTAAAACTGAAAATTTTGATTCAAAGGACAAGAAGTGGAAAAAGCCAAGAAAGACCTACATTGCTTGGGATGATAATGATCTAGAATCCAATGAAGAATCTGAATCTGAGGAGGCAAACCTGTGCTTTATGGCTAGAAATCATAATGATTCAGAAAGTGAAGTTAGTTCTAGTTATCAACCTTCTTATGATGAATTGCAAAATGCTTTTGAAGAACTTCATAAAGAATGTGTTAGACTTTCTAGATTGCTAACTAAGTCTAAGAAAACCATCACATGCTTAGAGGAGAAAACTTACGTTTTAAACAAAGAGGTAGATCAATTAAAAACAGAAAATTGTGCTTTAAAAGAAAAACTAGCTACTGTTTTAGATGCACCTATATGTGATAAGTGTCCTAAGTTGGAGAAACATATAAATCATTTGAATGGTGATCTATCTAGAATTACTAGTGATAAAGAAATCTTGAATGCATCTAGCTGTACATTGGCTAAAGAGGTTGAAAAACTGAAAAATGACCTAGCAAGATTCACAAATGGTAGAGATAATTTTGGATGCATTGTTAGGACAACAAAAATGTGTTTATGATAAGGCTGGGATATGGTATAAACCTAAGATACATGAGAAATCTTTCAAGAAATTTTTTGCTGCACCTATGACATCAAACACACCATTTGTTAAATGCTATTTCTGTGCTAGAAAAGGTCACACAACTTCTACATGTCAATACAGAAAATTAGCATATAATAAATCTAAATATATACGGGTTCCTAAAGGAACTATTGCTGCAAATAACTCAAAGGGACCCAAACAAATTTGGGTACCTAAAGCAAAAACCTGATTCTGTTTTGTAGGTGTGTTGGAAAGCCAAGAATGTGAAATGGTATCTTGACATTGGCTGTTCCAAGCACATGACTGGAGACAAAAGCAAGTTCATTTCTTTTACCCCTAAGTCGAGTAGTAGCGTTACCTGTGGAGACAATAATAAAGGGAGAATACTTGGCATTGGAAACATTGGAAGTGACTCAACAACAATCATCGAGGATGTACTATATGTTGAGGGACTGAAACATAACCTGTTAAGTATCAGTCAACTATGTGACAAAGGCTTCAAGGTAAAATTCAATTCCAATAGTTACTTAATAGAAAATAAGCATGATGAAAATTTGAAATTAATTGGACATAGGATAGATAACATCTATATGCTTGATTTAGATAATATCTCTTCAAATACTGCATGCTGTCTTATTTCAAAAGAAGAAGAGAATTGGCTTTGGCATAGAAGAATTGCACACATTCACATGAACCACTTGAATAAACTGATTCGTAAAGATCTTGTAGTTGGCTTGCCTAAACTGAAATATGTGAAAGATGGATTATGTGATGCATGTCAAAAAGGAAATCAAGTTAAGGTCTCTTTTAAACCAAAGAACATTGTTTCAACAACTAGACCCTTGCAACTTTTACACATGGATTTATTTGGTCCATCTAGAACCAAAAGCTTTGGTGGTAACTTGTATGCATTGGTAATAGTAGATGATTACTCTAGATATACATGGACATATTTTCTATCTCATAAGAGTGATTCATTTGTTGCATTTAAAAAAATAGCAGAAATTGTGCAAAATGAAAATGACATAAAAATTGTTTCTATAAGAAGTGATCATGGGGGAGAATTTCAAAATTAAGTGTTTGAAAATTTTGTGATGAGCATAGCATTCAACATAATTTTTCTTCTCCTAAAACTCCAAAACAAAATGGAGTAGTGGAAAGAAAGAATAGATCATTAGTGGAGATAGCAAGAACTATGTTGAACGACTCTAACTTGCCAAAACATTTTTAGACAGATACTGTCAATATAGCCTGCTATGTGCTGAATAGAGTCTTGATAAGACCAATCTTAAAGAAAACCCCTTATGAACTTTATAAAGGAAGAAAACCAAATATAGCACATTTACATGTTTTTGGTTGCAAATGCTTTGTTCTTAACAATGGAAAGAATAATCTTGGAAAATTTGATGCAAAGGGTGATGAAGGAATTTTCCTAGCTCACTCTCTATATAGTAAAGCATTTAGAATATATAATAAGAGAACACAAACTATTGAGGAATCTGTGCATGTGACATTTGATGAGTCTAACCCCAAAAGGTCGGGAAAGGATTCTGTTATTGATGATCTTGCAGATTCAATTGAGAAAACTCTCCTAGAAGAGAAACAGGACGATGAAAGCTTAAAGAATGAATTGCTGCAGCAGGAGCAAACACAACAACAGCCTGACCTACCTAAGGAATGGAGGACTGTCAGAAATCATCCAATTGATAACAACATTGGTGAAATTACAAAGGGGGTAACTACTAGACAATCTCTTAGAAATGTTTGTAATCATATGGCATTTATGCCTCAAGTAGAACCTAAGAACATAGATGATACTATAATTGATGAACATTAGATGATGGCTATGCAAGATGTGACAATACAAGTGCAATTAACCTATGATGCACTCTAGAACTAAACACATAGAAATCAGACATCATTTCATTAGAGACCATATACAAAGTAGAGAAATTGAGATTGACTATGTTGATACAACTAAGCAACTTGCTGATATCTTTACCAAGCCCTTGAACAAGGAAAGCTTCTTCTTCATTAGAAGAGAATTGGTCATAATCGATTAATCCTATATCTAATCTCTAAAGAAACTGATTATATGACTGTATCTTTGTGTAAATATGCTCTGATTCTTGTATGATTTGATTTGGAATATCTATGAATGATTAGAAGAGAGTTTTGGAATATCTATGCGAGTTGGACGCATCTTTTTGATTTGCCCCTACACCTATCCTCTATCATGAACAATTTTATATGCTATGTTTGAATGGTTAAGTGCTTGCCTTCTCTATTGCTTTGAATGTTTCTTTTCTTTACCTTTTTTATGATGCCAAATGGTGGAGGAAAAAGTATAATAAAGAGAAAGGGTATAATAACAAATTATACATGCATATGTTGAGGGGGAACTTAAAAGCTTACATGATTAATAGGGAGTAAATCAAATTCTGCTATGTTAATATTTTTTTGCTCTGATATACTTCTGCTCTGACTGCTCTGATACCATGATATAAATCTGTCAAAACACTTAGCGTCTGCTACACTTATATTCTGACCTTATAATTTGTTAAAAGGTTTTTCATAATCAAAAAGGGGGAGATTGTTATACTCAATGACTGAGAGATTTTGATATATGACAAATACAACTTAATGTGTATGCAAGTGTTTTAGTGTCAAATTGTAAAGACAGGTATCAAGCAATATTCAACAAGTTCAGTGAGCAATTAAAGGAAAATATTCAAGGAAGAACTTGAAGGAATCAAAAAGCTACATGGAGGAGTCCAAGAGCAAAGACACAGTTCAAATGAATCATCAAGACAAAAGCTCAACGGAGAAATTAGATATAAGTCTTAGATGATTTGTAAGAGATGAAATCTCTTATTCACAAATAGCTCAACTAAAAAGATGCATGAAAGAAAATCAATTTTCATAACCTGTATGAAAAGGAATAAGTTTTCATTAAATGTAAATGAGTTTTGGAAATAAGATTTCAGAAGCGCTCGTCCAACACTGAAGTAATAGAAGCGCTCGTCCAACGTAAGTGAAAAAAACGGGCGTCCAATAAAGTGATATAAGCGCTCGTCTAGTAAAGTGACAGAAGCGCTCGTCTACTAAAGTAACAGAAGCTCTCGTCTACTAAAGTGACAGAAGCGCTCGTCTACTAAAGTGACAGAAGCGCTCGTCTACTAAAGTGACAAAAGTGCTCGTCTACTAAAGTGACAGAAGTGCTCGTCTACTAAAGTGACAGAAGTGCTCGTCCACTAAAGTGACAGAAGCGCTCATCCACTAAAGTGGCACATGGAGCTCATCTACTAGGGTTACGCTCTTTGGACTTACTAAGTCCTTAATGAGAAGCTCTGTCCAATAAAGTATCATATGGAGCTCGTCTACTAGTTGGAGAATGTCCAATTACTTTGTGTTTTAGTACTCCCGTCTACTGACGTGGCAAATGGAGCTCGTCTACTAGCCCATCCAAATGTAAAATCTTAATGGCTAGATGGACGCGGTTATTTTCAAGATGGACACAAATGTTACAAGAACAATCAGAATCTTATTTCAAGAACCAGAATCAAGAAAACAGATTTTGTTAAATAAAATCCAGATCTGTTTTGATTGATCCCAATGACTATAACTTGTTTTCTATATAAAGAGGGATCAAAGGAACACTTTTACAACATATACAAATATCATAACATATCACAGTTTTACGAAATCAATTTGAGAAATCAATTGTGAAAATCATTCATCATCTTTCTTGAGCTCACTGTGAAAAAGAGTGTTTCAATACTCATATGTGCTTCAATTTGTTTATCTGACTATTGAGAGTTAGGAATCAACTTTTGTTTTACTTTTGATTGTAAAGAGAAAGGGAGTCTCTCTGAGTGATTAGGGTGTGGTATCCCTAAGGAAGAACATTGAGGCTCTTCACAAGAGTGTGGTATCTCGAGGTGAAGGAGTGCTCTGTGGTATAAAGGTTTTTTCAAGCTACCTGGCAAAGCTTGTGTGTTAGTGTGTGAAATCCCACAGGTGGAGTGGGTACTGGATGTAGGTCACAGTGGAGGTGACTGAACTAGGATAAATCTGGTTGTGTGGTATCTCTAAACTCAAACTCCTTACTTTCTATTTATGTTCAAGAACCTGCAACTTTGATGTTTAAATTTCAATTTAATTTCTGTTCTTGATCTTTATAAACTATATTGAAACCTGAGTTTGATTGTAATCAAGACTGTGTTATCTTCATTCAAAATCGAGTTGATCAAAACCATTCTTGATTGCTGAAACTGAACTAATTATTGAAACTGAAACCTGCAAGTTTGTTCTTGTTTGTTAATGCTTGTATCTGAAACTTGCATAACTTGTTCTTAATCTTTAAAGGTTTAATCAGTTTTTGTATTATTTACTGAGTCATTGAACCTGAATCTATTCTGAATCAATCTTATCCTCATCATCTTCCAATTCAAGATTTTGTAAAAACCCTTCATTGATTTTGTAAAAGATCCTTAGGCCACTAATTAGTAACTCTGATTTGAAAAGCTTTGTGAAAAGTTTTTAAGAGGTAAATAATGTTTTG
This sequence comes from Sophora flavescens, assembly GCA_030762895.1. Lineage (NCBI taxonomy): Eukaryota > Viridiplantae > Streptophyta > Magnoliopsida > Fabales > Fabaceae > Sophora > Sophora flavescens. The sequence goes on from CM061068.1 coordinate 158,808,962, forward strand.
AAAACTCAATTCACCCCCCTCTTAAGTCTTTGAGGCCAAAACAACAATTTGCCAGGAGCACGACAGTGCTGAACAGGGAGCACGACCGTTCTCCCAGTTAAATTCTGGAAGGCAGGCTGTGGATTGAGCATGGCTGTGCAGGACAGTGAGCACGACCGTACTAGGGTCAGCATGCCCGTGCTCCGCTTACTGGTCAGAAACTGAAACTAATGAATTAAAGGGGTGTTTCACTTCGATTATCCCTAAACGAAGTAACAATACACTAATCGAATGATATCAAGTTAGATAATCTAATTTAAAGACTAATTAAGATGACCAACAGCAATAAGCTGGTTAAGTCGGTACCCGATGGGTTACCCCACGTTGTTACACTTTGGTGCTTTTTGGTCAAATTGACCTCGATGCTTTATGATCGAGGTGTTATTATGCTGGACCTTGGTGCTTTTTGGCCAAGGGGGACCTTGACCCCACGGTTTGGGTCTAAGTTGTTGATACTGATGATGGTGGTAAGTCTTTGGTGCTTTTTGACCCAAGCAAAGGAGGTGGTTGCCTTGTGTGTTGTTGTGCTCACGCATTCATACGTTGGAGTTGATTAGTGGGGGATGTTCAGCATAGGGGAGGTCGTCCTAGTTATGATTATCTGGCCCAAGTCTCGGGTGGTTCACCCATGGTTTGGTGAACCGTGCATCCCAGAGGTGGCGTATCAAGTTATTATACATCGGCTATCCAAGGTGTTCCTCCATGGTTTGGGGAACTACCGGTGTTGGTGCATTTTGGCCAATTCGGATATGTAACTCCGAAGTTGACTTTATGAGATAGTTGGATCCACATACATAACGGAGTAGCGGAGTAGGTGTTGCACCGCATAGCATCTTTTAACTTTTGACTTGTAATATGTAAATATTGATGTTATGTTGTATTGCTATGCCATGGTACGATGTATGTTCATCTTGCTTATCTACTTCCATGCCGTTGTGTTTACATGATTTCTTACTCCCTGTTTTTCTTGTTTTTGTTGTTGCATGTATCTCTTATGCAAAGGACGGTGAGCAGCCAGTGGAGGAGTGACTCTGAGGAACCGCGACACTCGTTAGGATGCTTAGTTATAACTGTCAGTTTTGTTTAGTTGTTTCAGTTGTATTTCGAGAATTTTATCTCGGAACGGTTATACCAGCTCTGTATGTGACATCGGGGTTTGGTTATGTTTATGCTATACGTTGTTTATTTTTATTATTTTAAAACTATGTTCTTTCCGGGTTAAGTGCAACAATGTGGTATCTTTCTATCAAGTTTTTATTTTTATCAAACAAATGCATGTTTTTATATTACCTCTTTTAAGTAAATGTTTTATATTAATGTGCGGGGTAGAAGGGTGTCACATTTAGTGGTATCAGAGCAGTTCGACCTTGTTCGGACGTGGTATGAGTCTGTTATGAGTATGTATGTGCTCTTGTTTGAATTGTCTTTACTCTTATAGATAATGGTGCATTAGAATTAAGATCCGTTAGTCCTTCTCGCTTGGTTCCCGTATTTAACTGTTGTCTTGGGTAAATGCAGGTACCAATGGAAGGAAGAGGTAGGAACGATTAGGCAATCACTGACACGTTGACACTCCTTACCAATGAGATCGGCTAAGTTCAGAACAACAAACAAGGAGGACCAGCAGAGTTTTAGGGTCTCGACAAGTTCCAGTGGAACAATCAGCCATCTTTCGGAGGAGCTTACGACCCTGAGGTAGCTATGCTGTGGATGAGGGAGATCGAGAAGATCTTCAGAGCTATGGAATGCAATGATTAGCAGCGGGTTATCTTCGCGACCTTCATGCACACTGAGGAGGATGAACACTGGTGGGAGAACTGCTGACAGAGGATGGTGGCTGAGGGTACAACAATCACTTGGGCTGTGTTCAGAGATAGGTTCATGGAGAAGTATTTTCCTGCGGATTTGCGTGATAAGAAAGAGATGGAGTTCCCGTCACTAAAGCAAGGAAATATGTCAGTGGGCGAGATGCGACAAAATTCGAGGAGCTAGCTAGGTATCATACACCTTATCAGGTCATGGTGGATGAGCGGTCAAAGTGTGTAAAGTTCGAGGATGAACTTTGTCCGGAGATCAAGCAGGCAATCAACTACCAGGAGATCATAGTTTTCCCAACCTTGGTGAACAAGTGTAGGATCTTTGAGGATGCCTACAAGTCCAGAGTCATGATAAGCCTCTGGCTTATCTAGTTTTATAACTAGATGGACTGTGGTTTCTGCGCTAATTATTCGAGTTCAATCTCGTTTTCGCCCGAATTTGGCATTGTTTTGTTCCTAAGTAAACTTTGACTCGTTCTAGGCATTTTTAGTAGTTTTTAGTCTATTTTGAATAGAATTACGCTTTTTGTTTCTTTTTATTGTTTCAGGTTAGAAGTGAAGCTCCAAGAGTCAAGGAAGCACTTCGAGTCAAGAAAACAGTGGAAATTTCCATTCTGGAGATACTCGCCCCACGAGTAGATGCTCGCCTCGCGAGCCTGAAGATCAGCAAAACAGCAACAGTCATCAATTCTGGCTCGCCATGCGATAGGCTTCTCGCCTCGCGAGAGCCTGAAGACCCTGGAAGACAGAGACCATCACGGCCTAGCCGTGATGAAGGTCACGGCTGTGACAGATTAAGGTTTGAAGACTCGCCCCGCGAACACACTCTCGCCTCGCGAGAATCCAAATTGAAAGCGCGGCAAAACTAATGTTCGCCTCGCGAAAGCTTGTTCGCCCCGTGAGCGGCCGAGAACCAAAATCCCTATTTATAGGCTGTTTCAGATCAGAAAAAGGGGATGCGAATCCTAGTTTCAGCCACTGTTTTAGATCAGTTTTGTTACGAGTTCTTGTTACTCTGGAGCTGCGTCTCCCTTTTTCTTTTTCTTATTTTATTATGGTGGTTATGTCCGATTGTTTGTCTATGAGCATGAGGAACTAATCCCCCTACATCGAGGAACAATGAAGCCACCCATGGCAGTGTAGATTCGATGTGATGTATGTCTTTCTCCCTTTTTCTCAATTAATGTTTTCCAATTCTGATTTGATTGTGTTGATCATATGCTAGCATGATTGACTTGTTAACGTTGATGAGGCTTAGTCAGCGATTCATGTTTAGAACTTGAATTGGGTTCATCGATCGAATATTGCACGAGAGTGAGTAGGATATCGGTGCAACCTTATAGGGAACAAGAATTAACAGAGTTTGATGATTAGGATTATGAGACCTAGTAAGTAATTAATCCAATCTTCGAATACGTCCTAATGAGCACGACAGTGGATTTAGGAGAATTTGGGGGTCCCGGTTGACATTGTAATTGAACTTAGGGAGGAATTCATCATCACTTGGGTATGCATGATTGGGTAGGTGGATTTGTGACCTTGGACATTTTATTTCAGATTTTAATAGCTTAGTTTTATTAGATTTGTTAATTGAATTTCAATCCTATTATCTCTCCAATCTCAACCACTTTCTGTTACTTGACCAACGTATCTAATTTCCCGCGAATTGGTAGAATTGGTAGCCCAATCCTTGTGTTCGACCTCGGTAAATTCTTACCGTGTTATTTTATTACTTGCGACGACCCGGTACACTTGCCGGTGACTGAACAAGTTTTTGGCGCCGTTGCCGGGGATTGGCACAACCAATTTTCCTAATTTTTAGGGAAGTTTGATTATTTGGTTAAGTTATTTTTATTTTTATTTTTTTTTATTTACTATTATCTCTCTCTACTTCTTTGATTCCACTTGGTCTTGCCTTGTTTTGTATGCGAGGTACACGAGGGAATGCTTCCGGGTTGCGAATATTGTAATGGAGACCATGACATTCATTACTGTCCGTTCTACTTCTCTCAAGAATATGTGGACTAATGCCATAATTTCTATGACAGCGTGCCCCAGGACAACTATCAGAGTCAGAATCAGTATTGGGGTTATATGAGGGGAGACCATTCGGGTTTTGCTTGGAGTAATGCTAGCGATGGTCCAGCTTGGCAACCACAACCTCAACAGAATTGGCAACAACAACCTCAACAGGATGGTGGAAGACGACCTTGGGAGTTGGCTCTTGAGAGGACAAATGCGGCAATTGATAAGATGGCAATCTATACAGACACATCATTTGAGAAGGCCAATGCGGCAGTAAAGAAGTTGGGTCAGCTCGTAGAGCAACTAAATGAGCGTCTCCCCGCCACTTTCCCAGGTGATACCAAGAACAACCCTAAGGACCAATGCGAAGCCATAACAACTAGAAGCGGTAGGGTGTTGGGATCTAACTGGGATGCAACTAGTTCTCAGGGAGTTGAGGAAGACAAGAACCCGGAACAACCACATGTTGAGGAAGAGCAACCTGAGGAAGAGGAGTTGACAAGTGACATGGCCCCGGAACAACCACATGTTGAGGAAGAGCAACCTAAGGAAGAGGAGTTGACAAGTGACAAGGCACCGGAGCAAGGGGGTAGAGTTCAATTTGAAGATAAAGTGGTAGTGGACTCCACCATGCTTGCCGAGCAATCTGATTTTGCTGCATTGGATAACTATGTTGGCTTACATGCATGTGTGGACATTGGTAAGTTGGACCCTCCCACTTGCCTGGCACACTTCCTTGAGAAAACACCATTTGGCCCGAGAGGAAGTGAGTTCATAATTACAGAGGTCAATGGAGTTTTCACACACAGGCCATGTGGGATCATGGATAGAGTCATATTGCTCCTGCAAGGACCACTTCACAAACCATGGGATCCGGGTGGAGGATTTGATATGATGAGCATCTCTTGGCCCTTGTGCCACAGGCTATGGGATCCAGGTGGATGCTTATTAATAAGTCAAGCTAGTGACGTTAAAGAAGCGCTTATTGGGAGGCAACCCAATCTAGGTATCCTTTATTCTTAGTTTCTGACATTTTCATTTATATATATATATATAAAAGAAAGCTTGATTCGCAATGCGAATCCACAGTGGCCGCGCGAGACAGAAGCCCTGAATCTCAGAGGCATGCTCACGCTTCTGTCTCGCGTCGCGAGGAATACTTTCGTCTCGCGATTCTGGGCATCATCATCTGTTGGAATTCCAGATTCGCCTCGCGAGATACTACTCGCCTCGCTATTCTGGAAAGTGTGAAAACAATTTTTCCAGATTCGCCTCGTGAGTGATATCTCGCCTCGCGAATCTGCAATTAAGGTTTTAAATTTGCAGGAGTTCTTCCAGGATGCTATGCAACATAAGGGAGCCCGTGAGGCCAATTGGATGAGGAGGCAACCATGGAAACTTGATCAGGGAGCACCCTCTCCTCTCCTCACTTTTGTTTTTTGTTTTTGTTTTTGTTTTTGTTTTTGTTTGTCGCTCTTGAATAATTTGAGAAGATCAAGAGTTTGTGTATGAATGTTGTGTAGGCAAGCTTGTTGGATTTTAATTCAATTGAGCATAGATTGATTGCATGAATTATTTTGACCATTGATCATTTCCCCCTAGGTTCTGAAAATAGAAAAGTTGATCCCCATGTGAAAAATTGAAAACTGAACTTTGAGAATTTTATTGTGATTACTTGATTTATGATAAGTTTGGGGTGAGGGGGTGCACACACTAGGAATTGTATCTCGGTCAAACAATTTGCAAAAAAATATCCAGGTGAGGAATTTGAGCCTCCAACTTTGTTTTTGATTGTGTGGATCACTTTCAAGTTGCACTTTCTCGAATTTGCTTGAATCTCTTTATGGTTTGCTTGTCTATGTGTTGCATCAAATGATTTAGGCAATTTTCTTTGAATAACTACTTGTCCTAAAAAGAACCATCCCTGATGCATGTTCCCTAGTTAGCCACATTGAGCCTAATTAGCCTATTGTTTCTTGATGACCCTATATTACAAGCCAAAAATCTGAAAAACCATGTTAACCCAATCTTAGGATTAGGAGAGCATGGAAGCGTAGCAAGAGAATGGTTGTGAGAAACTAAGTTTGGGGTGGCTACAAGGTGATGTGTCATATTGGGGTGAGAAAAAGAAAAATAGAGGTTGAAACCCAAGGCAAAAAAAAAAAAAAATTGCCAAAAGAAAATGGGCAAAATAGAAAAAAATAGCAAGGAAAAGGCCGTAGTCACCCGAGGCAAAAATAAAAAATGGAAAAAGGAATTTGAGTGGAATATGTGTCAAATGCTCATGCTTTCTTGGTTCCTAGGGACTTAAGCCTAGTATCCTTGAATATCCTACCCTCAGCCAGGCCCCATTACAACCTTTATAAGACCTTCTGATGTGCATGCATGTTTTCGTGGGAACCATTTTTGAGATGAAAATCAAATTCATGGGAAGTACGCTTGAAATGTGAATTTGAGTGAAAAGTTGATAGCCTAGACGAATTTGAGCGAATGAGTGAAAATTTACATACCCGTGTGAGGAAGGCAATTGTTTGAAATTGGTGATCTTCCTTTTGTGTGTGACTCTGATCCTCAACTTAGATTAATGATTGCATGAATGATGAAGTTCTCAATTGTTTAAAGCAAATGAATGTGGGGATTACATTGATGCAAGGAGGGGAAATCATTGGAGAAAAACTATTTTGTTAAGATTGCATGAAATTTGTGCGAAATCGATTGAATCCCTTAAGTTTGCCAAGTCTTGAGTCCTTTTTGAGTTTTGGCTTGCTTGGGGACAAGCAAGGTTTAAGTTTGGGGTGTTTTGATAAGCCTCTGGCTTATCTAGTTTTATAACTAGATGGACTGTGGTTTCTGCGCTAATTATTCGAGTTCAATCTCGTTTTCGATCGAATTTGGCCTTGTTTTATTCCTAAGTAAACTTTGACTCGTTCTAGGCATTTTTTAGTAGTTTTTAGTCTATTTTGAATAGAATTACGCTTTTTGTTTCTTTTTATTGTTTCAGGTTAGAAGTGAAGCTCCAAGAGTCAAGGAAGCACTTCGAGTCAAGAAAACAGTGGAAATTTCCATTCTGGAGATACTCGCCCCGCGAGTAGATGCTCGCCTCGCGAGCCTGAAGATCAGCAAAACAACAACAGTCATCAATTCTGGTTCGCCACACGACAGGCTTCTCGCCTCGCGAGAGCCTGAAGACCCTGGAAGACAGAGACCATCACGGCCTAGCCGTGATGAAGGTCACGGCTGTGACAGATTAAGGTTTGAAGACTCGCCCCGCGAACACACTCTCGCCTCGCGAGAATCCAAATTGAAAGCACGCCAAAACTAATGTTCGCCTCGCGAAAGCTTGTTCGCCCCGCGAGCGGCCGAGAACCAGAATCCCTCTTTATAGGCTGTTTCAGATCAGAAAAAGGGGATGCGAATCCTAGTTTCAACCACTGTTTTAGATCAGTTTTGTTACGAGTTCTTGTTACTCTGGAGCTGCGTCTCCCTTTTTCCTTTTCTTATTTTATTATGGTGGTTATGTCCGATTGTTTGTCTATGAGCATGAGGAACTAATCCCCTCGTCTGAGGGAACAATGAAGCCACCCATGGCAGTGTAGATTCGATGTGATGTATGTCTTTCTCCCTTTTTCTCAATTAATGTTTTCCAATTCTGATTTGATTGTGTTGATCATATGCTAGCATGATTGACTTGTTAACGTTGATGAGGCTTAGTCAGCGATTCGCGTTTAGAACTTGAATTGGGATCATCGATCGAATATTGCACGAGAGTGAGTAGGAGATCGGTGCAACCTTATAGGGAACAAGAATTAACAGAGTTTGATGATTAGGATTATGAGACCTAGTAAGTAATTAATCCAATCTTCGAATACGTCCTAATGAGCACGACAGAGGATTTAGGAGAATTTGGGGGTCCCGGTTGACATTGTAATTGAACTTAGGGAGGAATTCATCATCACTTGGGTATGCATGATTGGGTAGGTAGATTTGTGACCTTGGACATTTTAATTTCAGATTTTAATAGCTTAGTTTTATTAGATTTGTTAATTGAATTTCAATCCAATAATCTCTCCAATGTCAACCACTTTCTGTTACTTGACCAACGTATCTAATTTCCCGCGAATTGGTAGAATTGGTAGCCCAATCCTTGTGTTCGACCTCGGTAAATTCTTACCGTGTTATTTTATTACTTACGACGACCCGGTACACTTGCCGGTGACTCAACAAGTCGCCAGCTACAGGAATTCAGATAGCCAGAGTAGCAAGAAGACTGAGCAGAAGGATAAGGATAAGGGCAAGCAGCGTTATGCTCCAATCGGATGGGACTTCAAACAAAGCGGCAAGAAACAACAATTTTCGTATGATGGGTCCAGAGGCGGCAATTCTAATGCCTCTAAGCCTACGAAGTGCGGCAAGTGCGGCGCATCGGATCATTTCACTATCCAGTGTGGAGAACCAGACGTCATCTGCTTCAAGTGTGGCAAGTCTGGCAGCATCAGTCGGGATTGTGGAGGAGCAAAGTCAGAACCTGCAAGTGCTAGCAAGAGTTAGCAATCTCAAGCCAATCGACTGAAGACCACTGGGAGAGTCTTCACTCTTAGTGGGGCCGAAGCCTCTGAGTCTGATGACTTGATCCAAGGTACGTGCTCAATTAATGGAACTCTTTTAACTGTGTTGTATGACTCGGGTTCTGCACGCTCGTTTATATCGATTGATAGGGTCAAGAGTCTTAAATTACCTGTTACCATTCTGAGTTATGATTTGATTGTTGCCACACCTATAAACAAGCCTGTTCTCACTTCACATGCATGCAAGAACTGTCATATTACAATTAATGATAGGACTTTTATTGTTGATCTTATGTGCTTACCTTTAAAACAGCTTGACATTATTCTTTGAATGGAATGGTTATCTTCCAACCATGTTCGTTTAAATTGTTTTGATAAAACCCTGATTTTTGGAACTCCTGAGGAGTCTAAGAATCTGACCTTTCTCTCTGCCAACCAAGTAAAAGCTTTGATGGAAGACGAAGCCCAAGTGTTCATGATGTTGTCTTCTCTGGAAGTTGATATCCCTCATGATGTCGGAAGTGTGCCTGTTGTGTGGGAGTTTCCTGAAGTGTTCCCAGGAGACGTTTACGAACTAACCCGATAAAGAGATGTGGAGTTCACCATAGATTTAGTACCTGGCACTGGGACAGGGTACCATCAGATTTGAGGTTAAGTCTGAGGACATACAGAGGACAGCGTTTAGGACTCGTTATGGTCACTATGAGTACTTGGTTATGCCCTTTGGTATGACCAATGCTCCTGCTGTATTCATGGACTACATGAACAAGACCTTTCACCCTTACTTGGATAAGTTTGTGGTGGTCTTCATAGATGACATCTTAGTATACTCCAAGACTAAGGAGGAACATGAGGAACACTTAAGGGTTGTCTTGTAGACCCTTAAGGAGAAGCATTTGTATGCCAAGATGTCTAAGTGCGAGTTTTGGTTAGAAGAAGTCAGTTTCTTTGGTCACGTGATCTCAAAATATGGGACAGTCGTGGATCCGGCTAAGGTAGAGACAGTGCTCCAGTGGGAAGCACCGAAATCAGTGACTTATATTAGGAGTTTATTGGGTTTAGCATGGTACTATAGGAGGTTTATAAAAGGTTTCTCTAAGTTAGACTTACCCTTAACCCGTCTCACCAAAAAGGGACAGCTGTTTGTGTGGGACTCTAGGTATGAAGAGAGTTTCCAAACCCTTAAGAATAGGTTGACATCGGCATCGGTTTTAGTGTTACCCAATCCTAGTAAACCCTTTGTAGTGTATTGTGATGCAACAAAGCGTGGTTTAGGTGGAGTGTTGATGCAAGAAGGTAAGGTAGTAGCTTATGCTTCTAGGCAGTTGAAAACCCATGAGAAGAACTACCCTACCCATTACCTAGAATTAGGAGCGGTGGTATTTGACTTAAAAATTTGGAGGCATTACCTGTATGGAGCGAAGTTTGAGGTCTTTAGTGATCATAAAAGTCTGAAGTATATCTTTAATCAAAAGGAGCTAAATATGAGGGAGCGTAGGTGGATGGAGTTTTTAAAGGATTATGAGTTTGATCTAACCTACCACCCAGGAAAGTCCAATGTAGTGACCGATGCCTTACATAGAAAAACCTTGCACATCTCTGCTCTAATGGTTAGGGAGATGGATCTAATTGAAGATTTTAGAAACTTGAGTTTAGCTTGGGAAGTTACCCCTAAGAGCATTAGGCTTGGAACCTTGAAGGTTGCCAACAGTTTGGTGGATCAAGTTAGTGAGGGTCAGAAGTTAGACCGGTATCTTTTAGATCAGCGTGAGTTGCTTGCGCATGGTAGAAACCTTAGCTTTAAGGAAGGAAGCGATGGAGTTTTGAGGTTCAAAGATAGAGTCTGTATACCAGACGTCCCGGAGCTTAGAAAGTTGACCCTTGAAGAAGGACATACGAGTGGACTGAGTGTGCACCCAAGTGCCACTAAGATGTATTAGGATCTTAAGAGAATGTTTTGGTGGCCTAGGATGAAGAAAGATGTGGCTGAGTTTGTATATGCTTGTTTAGTTTACCAAAAGGCTAAGATAGAATACCAAAAACCATCAGGTAAGTTACAACCGTTAAGTATCCCAGAATGGAAGTGGGACAGTATTTCCATGGATTTTGTGTCTGGACTCCCTAGGACTCCAGCTGGTTTTGAAGCTATATGGGTTGTTGTGGATAGACTGACTAAGTCCGCCTATTTCATCCCGATGAACATGGAATACTCTTTGGATAAGTTGGCTAAGCTGTACATCAGGGAAATAGTTAGGCTACATGGTGTACCTTCTAGCATAGTTTCAGATAGAGACCCGAGGTTTTCCTCTAGGTTTTAGAACAGTTTGCAAGAGGCTTTAGGAACCAAGCTTAGGCTAAGTTCAACTTATCACCCACAGACTGATGGGCAGTCTGAGAGAACCATCCGGTCCTTGGAGGACTTATTGAGGGCTTGTGTGCTAGAGAAACCGGGTAGTTGGGACAAGTTTTTGCCCCTAATAAAGTTTACCTACAACAAAAGTTTCCATTCTAGTATTGGGATGACACTTTATGAAGCTATTTATGGAAGGAGATGTAGGACACCCTTGTGTTGGAGTGAACTTGGTGATAGTGTTGTATTAGGACCTGAAGTGGTGCAAGAAACCACTGAAAAAGTGAGGATGATTCGGGAAAAGATGAAAGCGGCACAAAGTAGGCAGAAGAGCTACCATGACAAAATAAGGAAGGCGCTCGAATTCCAGGAAGGCGATCATGTATTCTTGAGAGTTAATCCGACAACTGTGGTTGGTAGAGTGATGAAGGCGAAGAAACCACTCCTAGATTCATTGGTCCTTACCAAATCCTAAAAAGAGTTGGCGAAGTCGCCTACCAAATAGCCTTAGCACCGTTCTTGTCCAACCTTCATAGTGTTTTCCATGTGTCTCAACTCAAAAAGTATGTTCATGACCCTAGCCACGTGATAGTCCCCGATGCCATACAGTTAAAAGAGAACCTGACTTTTGAGGTCTTACCCCTTCGAATCGAGGATTGGAGGGTGAAGCAGCTAAGAGGCAAGGAAATTCCTCTGGTCAAAGTCGTTTTGAGCGGGGCTCTGAGGAAAGTGCTACGTGGGAGCTGGAAACAAGACGATGAAGTCGTATCCGCACCTTTTCAACCGAGGTGAGTAGAAATTTCGAGCAGGAAATTTTTATACGGGGGGTGGAATTGTAACACCCTACTTCTCGTTTAAGTGCTTTTATTTAAGTTGTTTGGTTGGTTGAGGGCTAAGTGAGAGTTTTGGTTCAAAAGTCCCTTTCTGGTGCATGAACACGCCCGTGCTTGAAGGCTGAAGCGTGTTTCAACTTTTAAGTTGAGCTCGACCGTACTCAACAGTGAGCACGGCCGTACTCAACAGTGAGCACACCCGTGCTCAATGACTGGACGCGCCTAGTAGGCGCTAAGTCAAGTACCCCCGTGCTCTAGTTTGTGCCTTAATAAACATAATAGTGATCGAGGATTTACGTCATAAACCCTATTGTGAAGACAGCAGCCACCTTAGTGTGGCAACAACCCTTTTCTTCCCTATCTTCTCTAAACCCATTGCTTTGTCGGAGTTTTAGAGACTTATGGGAGCGTCTAGTTCGTCAGTGTTGATCGCTAAAGGTAACGGTTCCTTCCCTTTGAGTTTCCTTTTCCATTATTTGAAATTCGGAACTAATTGGTTGATGTTCTTGTTTGACCAAGGCTTGGTGAGTTAACTGAGTCGCTTAAGGGAACGTGACCGGTTCATCGTTTAGTGACTTGTTGTGGAATCGTCAATCCAGGTATATGAGAAGAATAGTGTATACACTAGGCTAGGGAGTAGCGTAAGATGAGGGGTTCCCATAGCCCTATTTATTGTTGTTATAATGTTATTGATGCCATGATCTTCCTGGTTGTATGATTGAATTGTATATATGTTTAATTGGATTAATTGGTATACCTATTTGTTATAACTGTTGAGTTGTTCATGATTTGGTATGCCTATTGAATTGTCCTATGCCATGAGTTTGGTATGAATGCGTATGTTATGGATGTTGTTGTTATGATATGGATTATGTTGAATGTTGGTTGGCTGATGTTGTTAACTCATTGAATATGTTAATAAGACTCCAATTGGTTTAATTTGGGACTCTTAGTTAACATAGGAATTAAGGGATTTATTCCTAAATGCTTCATAAGATGTGAACCGCGTTAGTGAGGGGCGAGGTTTCATGCCGAATGTTTTAGTTAAGACCCCAGGGTCTGATTTGAGAGAATTAGGGAGCCTATACTCCAAGAACACATTGAATTATGACCAGAACAGTATGGCCCTTGCCAGGAACACGACCGTGATGAAAAAGGAGCACGACCATTCTCCCAGTTAAATTTTGGAAGGCAGGCTGTGCATTAAGCACGGCCGTGCAGGGCAGTGAGCACGACCGTGCTCCACTTAAGTGGCAGCACGACCGTGCTAGGGTGACCACGCCCGTGCTCCCCTTACTGTCAGAAACTGAAACTAATGAATTAAAGGGGTGTTTCACTCTGATTAACCCCAAACGAAGTAATAATACACTAATCGAATGATATCAAGTTAGATAATCTAATTTGAAGACTAATTAATATGACCAACATCAATAAGCTGGTTAAGCCGGTACCCGATGGGTTACCGCACGTTGTTACGCTTTGGTGCTTTTTGGCCAAAGTGGCCTCGATGCTTTATGGTCGAGGTGTTGTTATGCTGGACGTTGGTACTTTTTGGCCAAGGGGGCCATGACCCCATGGTTTGGGTCTAAGGTGTTGATATTGATGATGGTGGTAAGTCTTGGGTGCTTTTTGGCCCAAGCAAAGGAGGTGGTTGCCTTATGTGTTGTTGTGCTCACGCATTTATATGTTGGAGTTGATTAGTGGGGGATGTTCAGCATAGGGGAGGTCGTCCTAGTTATGATTATCTGGCCCAAGTCTCGGGTAGTTCACCCATGGTTTGGTGAACCGTGCGCCCCCTAGGTGGCGTATCGAGTTATGATACGTCGGTTATCCAAGGGGTTCCTCCATGGTTTGGGGAACTGCCAGTGTTGGTGCATTTTGGCCAATACGGATATGTAACTCCAAAGTTGACTTCCTGAGATAGTTGGATCCACATGCATAACGGAGTAGCGGAGTATGTGTTGCACCGTATAGAATCTTTTAATTGTTGACTTGTAATATGTAAATATTGATTTTATGTTGTATCGCTATGCCATGCTACGATGTATGCTCATCTTGCTTAACTACTTCCATGCCGTTGTGTTTACATGATTTCTTACTCCCTGTTTTTCCTGTTTCTGTTGTTGCATGTATCTCTTATGCAGAGGATGATGAGCAGCCAATGGAGGAGTGACTATGAGGAGTCGCAACTCTAGTTAGGATGCTTAGTTATAGTTATCAGTTTTGTTTAGTTGTTTCAGTTGTATTTCGAGGATTTTATCTCGGAACGGTTATACCGGCTTTGTATGTGACATCGGGGTTGGGTTATGTTTATGCTGTATGTTGTTTATGTTTTATTATTTTAAAACTATATTCTTTCCGCGTTAAGTGTTACATTGTAGTATCTTTCTATCAAGTTTTTATTTTTATCAAACAAATGCATGTTTTTATATTACCTCTTTTAAGTAAATGTTTTATGATAACGTGCAGGGTAGAAGGGTGTCACATTTAGTGGTATCAGAGTAGTTCGACCTTGTTCGGAAGTGGTATGAGTCTGTTGTGTGCTCTTGTTTGAATTGTCTATACTTTTATAGATAATGGTGCTTTAGAATTAAGATCCGTTAGTCCTTCCCGCTTGGTTCCTGTATGTAACTGTTGTCTCGGGTAAATGCAGGTACCAATGGCAGGAAGAGGTAGGAACGATCAGGCAATCGCTGACGCGTTGGCACTCCTTGCCAATGCGACCGACCAAGTTCAGAACAACAACTATGGAGGACTAACAGAGTTTCAGGGTCTCGACAAGTTCCAGTGGAACTTTCAGCCGTCTTTCAGAGGAACTTACGACCCCGAGGGAGCTTTGCCGTGGAAGAGGGAGATCGAGAAGATCTTCAGAGCTATGGACTGCAATGATTAGCAACGGGTTATCTTCGCGACCTTCATGCTCATTGAGGAGGCTGAACACTGGTGGGAGAGCTGCCGACAGAGGATGATGGCTGAGGGTACAACAGTCACCTGGGCTGTGTTCAGAGATAGGTTCATGGAGAAGTATTTTCCTGCGGATGTGCGTGACAAGAAAGAGATGGGGTTCCTGGCACTAAAGCAAGGAAATATGTCAGTGGGCGAGTATACAGCAAGATTTGAGGAGCTAGCTAGGTATCATACACCTTATCAGGTCATGGTGGATGATCGGTCAAAGTGTGTAAAGTTCGAGGATGGCCTTCGTCCGGAGATCAAGCAGGCAATCAACTATCAGGAGATCAGAGTTTTCCTAACCTTGGTGAACAAGTGTAGGATCTTTGAGGATGCCTACAAGTCCAGAGTCGCCAGCTACAGGAATTCAGACAGCCAGAGTAGCACGAAGACTGAGGAGAAGGATAAGGATTAGGGCAAGCAGCGTTATGCTCCAACCGGACGAGACTTCAAACAAAGCAGCAGGAAGCAACAATTTTCGTATAATGGGTCCAGAGGCAGCAATTCTAATGCCTCTAGGCCTAGGATCTACGGCTAGTGCGGCACATCGGATCATTTCACTATCCAGTGTAGAGAACCAGACGTCATCTGCTTCAAGTGTGGCTAGTCTGGCCACATCTGTCGGGATTGTGGAG
The DNA here is from genome assembly GCA_030762895.1 of Sophora flavescens. Taxonomy (NCBI): domain Eukaryota; kingdom Viridiplantae; phylum Streptophyta; class Magnoliopsida; order Fabales; family Fabaceae; genus Sophora; species Sophora flavescens. Next base: position 158,824,175 of record CM061068.1, read on the forward strand.
GAGCAAAGTCAGAACCTCCAAGTGCTAGCAAGAGACAACAATCTCAAGCCAATCGACTGAAGACCACTCGGAGAGTCTTCACTCTTAGTGGGGCCGAAGCCCGAGTCTGATGACTTGATCCAAGGTACGTGCTCAATTAATGGAACCCTTTTAACTGTGTTGTATGACTCGGGTGCTGCACACTCGTTTATATCGATTGATAGGGTCAAGAGTCTTAAATTACCCATTACCATTCTGAGTTATGATTTGATTGTTGCCACACGTACAAACAAGCCTGTTCTCACTTAACATGCATGCAAGAACTGTCATATTACTATTGATGATAGGAATTTTATTGTTGATCTTGTATGCCTACCTTTAAAACAGCTTGACATTATTCTTGGCATGGACTGGTTATCTTCCAACCATGTTATTTTAAATTGTTTTGATAAAACCCTAATTTTTGGAACTCCTGAGGAGTCTATGAATCCGACCTTTCTCTCTGCCAACCATGTAAAAGCTTCGATGGAAGACGAAGCCCAAGTGTTCATGATGTTGTCTTCCCTGGAAGTTGAGAGCCCTCCTGATGTTGGAAGTGTGCCTGTTGTGCGGGAGTTTCCTGAAGTGTTCCCAGGAGACGTTTACGAACTACCCCCAGAAATAGATGTGGAGTTCACCATAGATTTAGTACCTGGCACCTGACCTATTTCCATAGCACCCTATAGAATGTCTCCTTTAGAGCTAGCCAAGTTGAAGGAATAGTTAGATGACCTTATCCAAAAACAGTTTATTAGGCCGAGTGTGTCTCCGTGGGGAGCACTTGTGTTGCTAGTAAAGAAAAAGGATGGCAGTATGAGGTTGTGTGTCGACTATCGACAGCTCAACAAGGTGACCATTAAGAATCGGTATCCCCTCCCTAGGATTGATGATCTTATGGATCAATTGATTGTAGCTTGTGTCTTTTTGAAGATAGATTTGTGGTCAGGGTACCATCAGATTCGGGTTAGGTCTGAGGACATCCCGAGGACAACGTTTAGGATGCGTTATGGTCACTATGAGTACCTGGTTATGCCCTTTGGTGTGACCAATGCTCCTGCTGTATTCAAGGACTACATGAACAAGACCTTTCACCCTTACTTGGATAATTTTGTGGTGGTCTTCATAGATGACATCTTTGTATACTCCAAGACTAAGGAGGAACATGAGGAACACCTTAGGGTTGTCTTGCAGACCCTTAAGGAGAAGCAGTTGTATGCCAAGATGTCTAAGTGCGAGTTTTGGTTAGAAGAAGTTAGTTTCTTTGGTCACATGATCTCAAAATGTGGATAGCCGTGGACTCGGCTAAGGTCGAGACATTGCTCCATTGGGAGGCACCGAAATCAGTGACTGAGATTAGGAGTTTATTGGGTTTAGCAGGGTACTATAGGAGTTTTATAGAAGGTTTCTCTAAGTTAGACTTACCCTTAACCCGTCTCACCAAAAAGGGACATCTGTTTGTGTGGGACTCTAGGTGTGAAGAGAGCTTCCAAACCCTTAAGAATAGGTTGACATAAACACCGGTTTTAGTGTTACCCGATCCTAGTAAACCCTTCGTAGTGTATTGCTATGCATCGAAGCATGGTTTAGGTGGAGTGTTGATGCAAGAAGGTAAGGTAGTATCTTATGCTTCTAGGCAGTTGAAAACCCATGAGAAGAACTACCCTACCCATGACCTAGAATTACGAGCGGTGGTATTTGCCTTAAAGATCTGGAGGCACTACTTGTATGGAGTGAAGTTTGAGGTCTTTAGTGATCATAAAAGTCTGAAGTATATCTTTGATCAAAAGGATCTAAATATGAGGGAGCGTAGGTGAATGGAGTTTTAAAAGGATTATGAGTTTGATCTAACCTACCACCCAGGAAAGGCCAATGTAGTGGCTGACACGCTGTCGCACATGCGTCAAAAGGCGAGCGGCTTTATAAAATTGTAGTTAAGGGAGCAACAACTCGGATTGTTAAGGGAGCAACAAGGACTCTTGAATTGTTATTTACCACAAAAATCAGTTTTGGGGGGGTTTGGTTTGAAATTCAATTGCAAAACAGCGTAAAACAGAGCAATAAAAACAGAGCAGTTTAAGAGATTATCAAATAAGCTAAAGACGATTAATCTACTGTTCTCGATTTCCCAACTATCATCGGTTCATGTAAATTCCAAGACCTAAGCAGATTCTAATCCCCTTTAGGTTATAGCAACAATTAACAAGCGAAATCGCTACTACAAGATATATGTTCCTAATTCCCGAATTAAGCAAACGGGGTGAAGTACTCATGAACTAAGCGAACATGAACGAACACACGCGAATTAAGCAAACGCGATTCAATATAGGAACATAACATCACCGAAATAAATCAACACAAACACTATACACTCCTGAATTAAGCAAACAGAAATATATAGCATAGCATTGAAAAGGGATAAGCAAACAAAACAGGAATTACAGAACCTCAAGTGTGGTGGAAATCGATTACAGTAGACTAATCAAATGGAATTAGTTCTCCATAAAAATGTAGCACAACCAGAAAATCTATATAAAACAGTGGAGAATCAAAAGTCCCTCAAATCTGCCCAGAACAACAATTTATAACATTCAGGAACTGCTCCCTCTCGCGAGGCGAACACTCACTCGCGAGGCGAATCTTATGGAGAATCTGCAACGTTTGGTCTTCTCGCGAGGCGAAGAATGGCTCACGAGGCGAGGAATGGAAGAGTCTTCTTATAACGCCCGTTATGAGTATCAGGGCCTAGGCGTGATGCTTTCTGACTTCCAGGCTCGCGAGGCGAAGAGATGGATTCGCGAGGCGACACAGAAATCTTGCATTTTTATGGAACAGTCAGCCTTCCTGCTCGCGAGGCGAGAATATGATTCGCGGGGCGAGACAGAGTGAATGACATTCTGTTGTTCAGCTGGTTTTCAGGTTCGCGAGGCGAGTAGACTCATCGCGGGGCGAATACCTCCAGGATTGAAATTTCCCTGTTTCTTTATTCCCTTGACTACTAAGTTAACGTGAAAACAATGAAATAGCCATAAGTGCTTTATTTGACTCAAAACTGGCTAAATTAACTTAAAACTACTTAAACGACTCAAAATGTTGCTTGAGGACAATCGAGTCTACTTTGGGCGAAAACGAAATATAATTAGCACAAAACCACGGTCATACTAGTCATAGAACTAGATGAGCCAGAGGCTGATCAAAATACCCCAAACTTAAACTTTGCTTGTCCCCAAGCAAACTAAAACTCAAAAACTTAAAAAGACTCAAGACATAGCAAGCTTAAATGTTCAATCAAATTCCGCACAAATTTCAAGCACTTCATCAACAATTTTTTCCTTAATGATTCCCCTCTTTTAAACAAAGCAATCCCCACAGTCATTTACTCTAAACAATTGAGAATTCTACCATTCATGCAGTCATTAATCTAAGCAAGGGATCCAAGTTACACACAAAAGGGAGATCACCAAATTCAAACAACCGCCTTCCTCACAAGGGGGTTTAGTGTTTCACTCAATCCCTCAATTTGTCTAGGCTATCAACATTTCACTCAGTTTCACTTTTAAGAGCACTTCCCATGAATTTGATTTTTATCTCAAAATGGTTCCCACGGAAAACATGCATGCAACATCAAAAGGTCTTTTAAGGTTGTAATGAGGCCTGGCTAAGGGTAGGATATTCAAAGGTACTAGGCTTAAGTCCCTAGGAACTAAGAGAGCATGAGCATTTTGATACATTGAATTTCCACTCAAGTTCCTTTTTCCATTTTTCTTTATGCTTTTGGGTGACTACAGCCAAAATCCTTTTAATACCTTTTTTTTTTTTGACATTTTGTTCTTTTTTTTTCTTTTTCTTTTTTTCTTTTTTTTCTTTGCCCTTGGCTCCAACCTTTATTCTTTTCTTTTTCTCAATCCCAAACAACACATCATATTCCTTGTAGCCACCCGAAACTTAGTTTCTTGCAACCATTCTCTTACTAAGCTTCCATGCTCTCCTAATCCTAAGATCGGGTTAACATAGTTTTTCCAGATTTTGGGCTCATAACATAAGGTCATCAAGAAATGATAGGCTAATTAGGCTCAATGGGGCTAACTAGGGAACATGCATTAGGAATGGTTCAATTTAGGCCAAGTGGTTATTTACAAAGAAAATTGCCTAAATCACTTGATGCAAACACATAGACATGCAAACCATGAAGAGATTCAAGCAAATTCGGGAAAGTGCAACTTGAAAGTGATTCACACAGTTAAAAACATGTTGGAGGCTCAAATCCTCACCCGGACATTTTTTTGCAAATTGTTTGACCAAGATTCTATCCCTAGTATGTGCTTCCCTTCACCCCAAACTTATCATAAATCATGCAATCATAACAAAATATCTCAAAGTTCAGTTTTCAATTTTTCAAGTGGGGATCAAATTTTCAATTTTCAAGACTTAGGGGAAAAATCATCAACGGTTAACAAATATCATGCAATTATAAATGCAAATTCAATCAAACCCAGTCAAGCTTGCCGACACAAGACTCAACACACATACTCCTGATCTTCTCAAATTATTCAGGAGCTAAAGGAAAACAAAACAAAAATAAAGCAAGGATAATTAAAAAGGGAAAAGGGTTTAGAAAAAACTCATTGGGGCGGCTCCACCGGGATCCCATTGCTTGTAACATAAGGCCCAAGTGATAGCCAAAGGACGGAAGCTCATTCCATGCTTCCACGACTTGCAGCCTTGATATGGGAGTGAGTGCTTGACAATTATGGTGACCTCGCCAAGTGCGGCGGACTTCTCACTCCCTCTTGGGTCAAAGATGACCTCTTTCTCAACAAAGTCCTCCCAATAAAATTGGGGTTCAACCCCTTGGACTGGCCATGGTGCAAAATCCAGTCTCTCTGGCAGAGGCTTGAACTCCATCACCGGTTGTTCCACAGTGGCATGTGGCAAACAAGTGGAGAGGACCTCCGGTACCGCTTCAACTTCTGCACGATCTTCATTCACTGCACTAACAAATCCATCACCTGCTATACATGCAGAAATCTCAGCACACACCACACAAAGGTTAGTGTTAGTAGAGTCAGTACATATGGTACAATAAACTGAATCAGAAAAGGCTTGAATGTCTGGAAATTCAACACACAGTTCATCAGTAATGGTGTTCTTGACATCATTATCAAAATCATGTTCAAAAGAAGTATTGTCAAGAACAACTATCTGCGAATCTGTATGTTCCTCAAGGAGACGTTGAGTTTGCAGTGCAGCCGAGGTGGAGGCAATGTGATCAATTTGAGCGGCTAACTCCTGAAGACTTGCTTCCATCCTTTGTTGGGATTCAAGATTTTGTTGTGCCATCCGTTGATTGTTCTCGGCCATCCGTTGCACCAATTCTTCCAGACTGAGCTGGTGTAGTGTAGGGTCAGGCTGATATTGATGCTGGCTTACTGTCATTTGATGCACCAAAGAGGAAATCTCATCCAAGCTGCTACGTTCTCCTCCATGTTGGCTATGATAGAAAGGTTGCTCCTCATTCACTCCAATCATGTCAAAACCACTGCTAAACTCATAACTTCCAGCAAAGTTAGGATAATATATGCATGGTGGCTCATAATAAACATTAGGCATAAAATCTTGCATATAATTATCCATACTAAGGTTCACAACCAGACTTAGTAGCCAAAACTAATTCAGCAATGAGATTTTTTATTTTTTTATTTATTTATTTTCTGTCAAAAGAGTCATCGGCAACGGTGCCAATTTTTGACACGCTGTCGCACACGCGTCAAAAGGCGAGCGGTTTTATAAAATTGTAGTTAAGGGAGCGACAACTCGGATATCGTCTCACAAGGACTCTTGAATTGTTATTTACCACAAAAATCAGTTTTGGGGGGGTTTGGTTTGAAATTCAATTGCAAAACAGCGCAAAACAGAGCAATAAAAACAGAGCAGTTTAAGAGATTATCAAATAAGCTAAAGACGATTAATCTACTGTTCTCGATTTCCCAACTATCATCGGTTCATGTAAATTCCAAGCCCTAAGCAGATTCTAATCCCCTTTCGGTTGTAGCAACAATTAACAAGCGAAATCGCTACTACAAGATATATGTTCCTAATTCCCGAATTAAGCAAACAGGGTGAAGTACTCATGAACTAAGCGAACATGAACGAACACACGCGAATTAAGCAAACGCGATTCAATATAGGAACATAACATCACCGAAATAAATCAACACAAACACTATACACTCCTGAATTAAGCAAACAGAAAAATATAGCATAGCATTGAAAAGGGAAAAGCAAAGAAAACAGGAATTACAGAACCTCAAGTGTGGTGGAAATCGATTACAGTAGACTAATCAAATGGAATTAGTTCTCCATAAAAACGTAGCACAACCAGAAAATCTATATAAAACAGTGGAGAATCAAAAGTCCCTCAAATCTGCCCAGAACAACAATTTATAACATTCAGGAACTGTGCCCTCTCGCGAGGCGAACCTTATGGAGAATCTGCAACGTTTGGTCTTCTCGCGAGGCGAAGAATGGCTCGTGAGGCGAGGAATGGAAGAGTCTTCTTATTACGCCCGTTATGAGTATCAGGGCCTAGGCGTGATGCTTTCTGACTTCCAGCCTCGCGAGGCGAAGAGATGGATTCGCGAGGCGACACAGAAATCTTGCATTTTTCTGGAACAGTCAGCCTTCCTGCTCGCGAGGCGAGAATAGGATTCGCGGGGTGAGACAGAGTGAATGACATTCTGTCGTTCAGCTGGTTTTCAGGTTCACGAGACGAGTGGACTCATCGCGGGGCGAATACCTCCAGGATTGAAATTTCCCTGTTTCTTTATTCCCTTGCTACTAAGTTAACCTGAAAACAATGAAATAGCCATAAGTGCTTTATTTCACTCAAAACTGGCTAAATTAACCTAAAACTACTTAAACGACTCAAAATGTTGCTTGAGGACAATCGAGTCTAATTTGGGCGAAAACGAAATATAATTAGCACAAAACCACGGTCATACTAGTTATAAAACTAGATGAGCCAGAGGCTGATCAGTGGCCAATTCCTTAAGTAGAAAAACCTTGCACATCTTGGCTCTAATGGTTAGGGAGATGGATCTATTTGAGGAATTTAGAGACCTGAGTTTATCTTGGGAAGTTACCCCTAAGAGCATTAGGCTTGAATCCTTGAAGGTTACCAACAGTTTGGTGGATCAGGTTAGAGAGGGTCAGAAGTTAGACCGGTATCTTTTAGATCAGCGTGAGTTGCTTGCGCAGGGTAGAAACCTTAGCTTTAAGGAAGGAAGCGATGGAGTTTTGAGGTTCAAAGATAGAGTCTGTATACCAGACGTCCCGGAGCTTAGAAAGTTGATCCTTGAAGAAAGAAATAGGAGTGGACTGAGTGTGCACCCAGGTGCCACTAAGATGTATTAGGATCTTAAGAGAATGTTTTGGTGGCCTAGGATGAAGAAAGATGTGGCTGAGTTTGTATATGCTTGTTTAGTTTGCCAAAAGGCTAAGATAGAACACCAAAAACCATCAGGTAAGTTACAACCGTTAAGTATCCCGGAATGGAAGTGGGACATTATTTCCATGGATTTTGTGTCTGGACTACCTAGGACTCCAGCTGGTTTTGAAGCTATATGGGTTGCTGAGGATAGACTGACTAAGTCTGCCCATTTCATCCTGAAGAACATGAAATACTCTTTGGAAAAGTTTTCTAAGCTATACATCAGGGAAATAGTTAGGCTACATGGTGTACCTTCTAGCATAGTTTCTGATAGAGACCCGAGGTTTACCTCTAGGTTTTGGAACAATTTCCAAGAGGCTTTAGGAACCAAGCTTAGGATATGTTCAACTTATCACCCACAGACTGATGGGCAGTCTGAGAGAACCATCCAGTCCTTGGAGGGCTTATTGAGGGCCTGTGTACTAGAGCAACCTGGTAGTTGGGACAAGTTTTTGCCCCTAATAGAGTTTACCTACAACAATAGTTTCCATTCTAGTATTGGGATGACACCTTATGAAGCTCTTTATGGGAGGAGATGTAGGACACCCTTGTGTTGGAGTGAACTTGGTGATAGTGTTGTATTAGAACCTGAAGTGGTGCAAGAAACCCCTGAAAAAGTGAGGATGATTCAGGAAAAGATGAAGGCAGCACAAAGTTGGCAGAAGAGCTACCATGACAAAAGGAGGAAGGCGCTCGAATTCCAGGAAGGCGATCATGTATTCTTGAGAGTTACTCCGACAACTGTAGTTGGTAGAGTGATGAAGGCGAAGAAACTTACTCATAGATTCATTGGTCCTTACCAAATCCTAAAAAGAGTTGGCGAAGTCGCCTACCAAATAGCCTTAGCACCGTTCTTGTCCAACCTTCATAGTGTTTTCCATGTGTCTCAACTCAAAAAGTATGTTCATAACCCTAGCCACGTGATAGTCCCCGATGCCATACAGTTAAAATAGAACCTGACTTTTGAGGTGTTACCCCTTCGAGTCGAGGATAGGAGGGTGAAGCAGCTAAGAGGCAAGGAAATTCCTCTGGTCAAAGTCGTTTGGAGCGGGGCTACTGAGGAAAGTGCTACGTGGGAGCTGGAAAGCAAGATGATGAAGTCGTATCCGCACCTTTTCAACCGAGACGAGTAGAAATTTCAAGGACAAATTTTTTATAAGGGGGGTGGAATTGTAACACCCTAATTATCGTTTAAGTGATTTTATTTAAGTTGTTTGGTTGGTTGAGGTCTTAGTGAGATTTTTGGTTCAAAAGTCCCTTTCTGGTGCATGAGCACGCCCGTACTCAATAGCCAGCACGATCGTGCTTGAAGGCTGAAGCGTGTTTCAACTTTTAAGTTGAGCACGACCATACTCAATAGTGAGCACTCCCGTTCTCAATGACTGGACGCACCTCGTAGGCGCTAAGTCAAACACCCCCGTGCTTAAGGAGGAGCACGACTGTGCTCGAGTTTGTGCCTTAATAAACAGAACAGTGATCGAGGGTTTACGTCATAAACCCTATTGTGACGACAGCAGCCACCGTAGTGCGGCAACAACCCTTGTCTTCCCTATCTTCTCTAAACCCATTGCTTTGTTGGAGTTTTAGAGACTTGTGGGAGCATCTAGTTCGTCAGTGTTGATCGCTATAGGTAACGGTTCCTTCCCTTTGAGTTTCCTTTTCCATTATTTGAAATTGGGAACTAACTGGTTGATGTTCTTGTTTGACAAAGGCTTGGAGAGTTAACTGAGCCGCTTAAGGGAACGTGACCGGTTTGTCGTTTTGCGACTTGTTATGGAATCGTCAATCCAGGTGTGGGAGAAGAATAGTGTATACATTAGGCTAGGGAGTAGCGTAAGATGAGGGGTTCCCATAGCCCCGTTTATTGTTGTTATAATGTTATTGATGCCATGATCTGCCTGGTGTATGATTGAATTGTTTATATGTTTAATTGGATTAATTGGTATGCCTATTTGTTATAATTGTTGAGTTGTTCTTGATATGGTATGCCTTTTGAATTGTCCTGTACCATGAGCTTGGTATGAATGCCTATGTTATGGATGTTGTTGTTATGATATGGATTATGTTGAATGTTGGTTCTCTGATGTTGTTAACACGTCGAATATGTTAATAAGACTCCAATTGGTTTAATTTGGGACTCTTAGTTAACATAGGAATTAAGGGATTTATTTCCAAATGCTTCATAAGACGTGAACCGTGTTAGTGAGGGGTGAGGTTTCATGCCAAATGTTTTAGTTAAGACCCTAGGATCTGATTTGAGAGAATTAGGGAGACTAAACTCCAAGCACACATTGAATTCTGCCCAGAACAGTATGGCCCTGACCAGGAGCACGACTGTGCTGAATTGGGAGCACGATCGTTCTCCCAGTTAAATTCTGGAAGGCAGGCTGTTCATTGAGCACGGCCGTGCAGGACGGTGAGCACAACCGTGCTCCACTTAAGTGGCAGCACGACCGTGCTATGGTGAGCATGCCCGTTCTCCCCTTACTGGTCAAAAACTGAAACTAATGAATTAAAATGGTGTTTCACTCCGATTATCCCCAAACGAAGTAATAATACACTAATCGAATGATATCAAATTAGATAATCTAATTTAAAGACTAATTAAGATGACAAAGAGCAATAAGCTGGTTAACCTGGTACCCGATGGGTTACCGCGCGTTGTTACGCTTTGGTGCTTTTTGGCCAAAGTGGCCTGGATGCTTTATGGTCGAGGTGTTGTTATGTTGGACCTTGGTGCTTTTTGGCCAAGAGGACCTTGACCCCACGGTTTGGGTCTAAGGTGTTGATACTGATGATGGCGATAAGTGTTTGGTGCTTTTTGACCCAAGCAAAGGAGGTGGTTGCCTTGTGTGTTGTTGTGCTCACCCATTCATACGTTGGAGTTGATTAGTTGGGGATGTTCGGCATAGGGGAGGTCGTCCTAGTTATGATTATCGGGCCCCGTGGTGGCGTATCCAGTTATGATACGTCGGCTATCCAAGGGGTTCCTCCATGGTTTGGGGAACTGCCGGTGTTGGTGCTTTTTGGCCAATACAGATATGTAACTTCGAAGTTGACTTCCCGAGATAGTTGGATCCACATGCATAACGGAGTAGCGGAGTAGGAGTTTCACCGCATAGAATCTTTTAACTGTTGACTTGTAATATGTAAATATTGATGTTATGTTGTGTTGCTATGCCATGCTACGATGTATGTTCATCTTGCTTAAATACTTCCATGCCGTTGTGTACATGATTTCTTACTCCCTGTTTTTCATGTTTCTGTTGTTGCATGTATCTTTTATGTAGAGGACGATGAGCATCCAGTGGAGGAGTGACTCTGAGGAGCCGCGACTCTAGTTAGGATGCTTAGTTATCGTTGTCAGTTTTGTTTAGTTGTTTCAGTTGTATTTCGAGGATTTTATCTCGGAACGGTTATACCAACTCTATATGTGACATCGGGGTTGGGTTATTGATGAGTGTGATTTCACCTCATCTTTGTTTATCATTTTGCATGCATTTTCATGTAGTTTAGGCATATTTAATTTGATTTTTGTTAATTTTCCCTTGGAACGGGTAAGGCGGTTTGTGTGGTGTTGTTTTGCAGAAATCAAGGGTAAAATGCTCAGGATCGACCATGATGGAGCTCGGATGAAGAAGGAGCTTGAAAAGTGAAGAAAATGAGCCAAACAGAGCCCATCACGGCCTAGCCGTGATGCCCATCATGGCCATGATCGAGCAAAACTGAAAAGGAAGAAAGACTGAAGTCAGAACTGGTCACGGCCTAGCCGTGATGACCATCACGACCGTGACCTTTCACCCCCACAAGTCAGAATATGTCACGGCCTAGCCGTGATTCCTATCACGGTCGTGACAGGATAGAACTTGAATTCTCGCGTCGTGAGAGTCCACTCGCCTCGCGAGAAACTGAAATCTATAGAAGTGCCCAAGGCAGAAGCCGTCACGGCCTAGTCGTGATGGCCATCACGGTCGTGACGCGCATTACTTGGACCTGAAGCAACTGGATTGGATCAGAATTTGAGTTAGATTGGGATTCAAACTTCCCAAATCTATAAATAAGGACCCAGGCAGAGGCAGAAGAGGACTTTCACTTGGCTGCTACCACTTAGGCTTTAATCTAGGATCTCTCTTCTCCTTCCTCTTCTTCTCTTATTTTCTGTTTTCATGTTATTTGTAACCAAGCCTGTCATCACCATGACAAGGCTTGAGTAGTAGCTTAGTTTCTAGGGATTGGGGTTATGCCCAAGTTTTGTTTATGATGTTAATTTGATGTAATATCTTTGTTAATTACGATTTTGTTTTAGATCTGATTTCTAGTGTTTGAATCACTCGTAAATTCGGTGGCCACTTGTTTGCGTGTCATAGACATTCTAAGGAGGAACCTAGCGGTGAACTTAGGTGTCGGATCTATAGAGTCAGACTTAGGACTAAAGTCACGAGAGTTAGAAGCCGTCCTTCGAGGATCAACGAGTTGTCACGAAACGCAAAGGGTCCAATCTGAATTCGACTACCACGAGAGTAGGGGTTGGTTCAATTGGGCACGGTTTTTGTAACCCGAGAGGGAGCCTAAACTATTAGAGGATAAACTCGCCTTCAAGGCAATTTCGATAATTAACAAGGGTAAATCAGATTAGTAACATAAATAGCCTTGTAGGTAACCCAAATCCCTAGGAATCCATTTAGATCCAAAAACCACAAATAGATTTGTTTTCTGTCTTATTTATTTCTTAATTCAAATTCAAAACCTTTTCAAAATATCAAATCCTTTTTCAAATATTTTTTATACAGTCCAGATTTACCAAATTGAAAATTAGTTGTGATTCGAGATCACAGTCTCTGTGGGATCGATATCTTTTATTACTTGGCGACAATCCGGTACACTTGCCGGAATCGCACGTGCGTTCGCACGACACCAATTATGTTTATGCTATACGTTGTTTATGTTTTATTATTTTAAAACTATGTTCTTTCAGCGTTAAGTGTTACAATGTGGTGTCTTTCTTTCAAGTTTTTATTTTTATCAAACAAATGCATGTTTTTATATTACCTCTTTTAAGTAAATATTTTATATTAACGTGCATGGTAGAAGGGTGTCGCAGAAACAATCCATCACCACGTTATGTTCATTGTCCTTAACATTTCACCTTGATCTATCATCCTTGAAGGACATAATCAAAACTTAATCATTTCCTCTTCTTAATACTGGCCCACCAGAAAACCTTATCTCCACATCTACAATTAATACCACAACCCATTTCAACATCTAACTTCCACAATTACACCACAATCAATACTACCCTAACTTCCTACTTCATGTATCCAATTACAGTCTTAGTTCCTTAGAACGTATTTCACTATTCCATATTATATCAAAATCACACATCTCAAGTCTTCAAGTATCATCTCAACACTTCTTAAGATAACTAAAATTAAAAGAAAACACCCCTGTTAGGATTATCTAACTCAACAACTTTGGAATTTCTCTAACAAACTCAATTTACACCAGAAATCATATTTTTTTGCTCATATTCAACTTAGGTGAAATTACTATATCCACTTTCGTTTATTCTTCCCAAACTCATACAATTCATCTTCACTGTGAACATTAATAATTACCCTAGATTCCTTAATGATACTATGCCTCGATCAACATTTGACTAATAATAATTGTCTCACTCACTGATATTGATCTTAAGGATTCACATCCTACCAGTCACAACTTGATGTAAGCCCAATGGAGACCGATTTGGATCAAGAAACCATTCAAGGTCTTGGTGGCCCAATGACAAGAGCAAGAGCAAAGAAAGCCCAAGAAGCTCTAACTCAATTGGTGGTTCTCTTAATGGACACAAGCCCAAGTTCAAGTCAAGAAGATAATGAGTCCAAATGCACAACTTTGCTCATTCAAAAAGAAGAAACATGAGGAAGGGGGTGTGGGTCCAATTTGAGTTGTTTTTCTTCTTAATTTCAGTAAGGGTATGGATCATGGAATGTGGGTCCAATTTTGCTATTTGTTGCAAATTGGGGCATCCACCTTTTCCTAATTTTGCACATGTTTTATATGTCATAGGTGAGTGAATATTTGTTGTAAATTATGTGGGAGTTACACTTGTAAGTTGAGAAGAAAGTGTAACATCCACATAATGAGTGAGAGTAGGCCATTTAAAGAGGGGGGGGGGGGGGGGTAACTCTTAAAAATTGTGGCTGCCATGAATTGATTTTGGTGGCTACATTAAGATGGGTTTTTAGTGTGTGATTAAGTGTCTTGAATTAGGCTAATAATGTGGGAGTTTTAGTTTGTCCTAAACACATTGGAATAACAAATTTGATGTTGATTTTGGATTAAATCCATATTGTGAGAATATTGTTCTCCTAGGTTCTTGGTTGAACCAAGCTAAGTTCTTATCAAGAATCCAAGATTCTTATGGCGAACATCATTTGGCTTATCAAAACTCTTGTTTTGTGGCACCATACCATCTCTAATCTTCACCCATTTTAATACTTTCTTCCTTTTATGTTATAACACAATTCTGACTTGGTTTTGTAACTTGTTAAAATTCAACCATAAGATCATTTACAAAGGCAACCTATCCTTTGGTTGTCATTTCTTAAGATAACTAATATTAAAAGAAAACACGCCGGTTAGGATTATCTAAATTAGAAGCTTTGGAATTTATCTAACAAACTCAATTTACACCAGAAATCATCTTTTTCTGCTCATATTCAACTTAGGTGAAATTACTATACCCACTTTCGTTCATTATTCCCAAACTCATACAATTCATCTTAACTGCGAACATTAATCATTACCCTAGATTCTTTAATGATATTATGCCTCGATCAACATTTGACTTATAATAATTGTCTCACTCACTGATATTGATCTTAAGGATTCACATCCTACCAGTCACAACTATACCTCAACAAAACTCCCATCATTTCTTATTTACCATGCTACATAAACAAACAGACAAAGTCTACCAGATATCAAATACATATCTTGTATAAGATCCCCAGATTGAGAATTCAGCTCCCGTCACGGTAAACACTCTTTCAGTGGCCGGAGGTCTGGCTATCTGCTGTCCTGCTGCTGGAATTCCGCTTCCAGCTCCACCTTTCAGAACACTGGCTCATCTACCTGCAGCTACCGATTGCTGCCTACCTCTATGTATACACTCACGAGTAAGATGACCTGGTTTACCGCAATGGAAACAACCAGGTCTCTCCCTGCAATCCCGTAAATAATGCAGTCCTCCACATCAAAGCCACCATGTCCGGACTTACTACCCAACTTCTAAGCATGATCAATATCCGATGTGGATTCAACTAGACACGGCCAATAACAACATCCTAAACCTCACAGTATAACAGCCTGATTTTAATTATGATGTTCAACCGGTTAAAATATAATTAATTATATTTTAATTTGAGAGTTGGGAAGTGTTTTTGATTAAAATAAAATCATATTCATAGTCTACTTTATAGTAGAAGGTTACAGTAAAATTTTCGGTTGAAAATTCAGACAAAAGCCGGTTTGTGTTTTCACTGCCGGTACAAGTTTACTGAGAAGAAAACCTAATTTTTAACTGTGAACGAAACGGTTAGTGTTTTTGTGATGTTTTGTATGATATTGGAAATTTTCGAAAATTCGAGTTCATAAATAAAATATAATATTTATTTCGGGCGAAATACGATCGGAAACTTGAACCGGATATGCAATGGAGCAGAGTAGGGAGCACAAAAGTGATGAGGTGACATGTAAGAATGAAGTGACTTACTAGGGGGATGGCCTAAGTCACATCCTAAAAAGTGGTCATGATGACACTTTTTGAATTATAACATATTATATTCTAAAAACCTATTTTTCTCTTTCCTCTTCTACCAAACAAGGCATAAGACCAAACTTGCTCTCCAAGGTCTTCCTTCTCTCCTCTTGGACATCCCACTCCCCTCTCCCTCTATAAATACCCATTTCATTTTGTCTTCATCACTTTCATACTTCTTCACTTTCTCATTTTTTTAAAGTTTCTAACACTTAAAGTTTCCATTTTTATTAGTCTTTTCCACTTGAATTCTTTATTAAAGTTCTTCCTTATACTAAGGGTAATGCTCTCATATGAATCTTTTTTCAAGTTTCATATTTTATTTCTTAGTTTGCTTTATGTGTTCTTTATATTCTTTAAACTTCTAAAATCTCTCTAAAATGGTAGAAAACTCCTTTTGAGTTGAAACCACTTTCTATAGTCTTGTATTAACTTATATTTTCACATACTAAGAGGTTGGATAAAACAAAAATATCTACCTATCTCTTCCTAGGAAGGCCGAATGTTAAGCATATGTGGCCTAGGAGGTTTTTGCTTCAACTTTTGGAATATGATCATGTGTTTGAGATTCTAACTATTCCTTGATCTAAAATCTATAAATCTTGAAAGGTTTGATAGCTTGTTTTCCTATGATGGCCGAAAATATGTATAAGTAAGCCTAGGATACTATGTTTCAACTTTCCAAGTATGATCGTGGATTTAGAACTCTTAATACCTTGTGATTCTAAACCTAAGTGTTGTTATCAAACAAAGAATATTTTTTCTCATTATCCTATGTAGGCCGAAACTTAAATGTTTTAGAGCAAGGATGTTTGAGTTTCATTTTACAAAATGATCATGGACTAAGGCTCCTTAATATAGAAGGATGCTAAGTCTAAGAGATTGGAAAGTTTAAGGATTTCTAACTTGTTTATTCTATGTTATTGAACCTAGGATGTGTTATTTTTTGTTTTCCAAAATGATCATGGACTTGAGCTCCATAAGATATTTGGATCCTAAGTCTAAGAGATTGGAGAGTTTAGAGATTTCTAGCCTATAAATCCTATGAAGGCTGAACCTAGAAGGTTATGGACCTAGGATACTTTGTTTTTCATTTTCCAAAATGATCATGGACTTGAGCTCCTTAATACATTTGGATGCTAAGTCTAAGAGATTAGAATGTTTAAAGATTTCTAACCTATTTATCCTATGATGGCCGAACCTATGATGGATGTGAACCTATGATGTTTTGTTTTCATTTTCCAATATGATCATGGACTTGAGCTCCTTAATATATTTGGATGCTAAGTCTAAGAGATTGGAAAGTTTAAAGATTTCTAGCCTATTTATCCTATGATGACGGAACCTATGATAGTTGTGAACCTAGGATGTTATGTTTTCCTTTTCCAATATGATCATGGACTTAAGCTCCTTAATACCTTTGGATGCTAAGTCTAAGAGATTGGAAAGTTTCAAGATTTCTAGCCTATTTTATAATACAAGGCCGACACCTACCCTTGGTGGTTGGATGATTTTTTATTCCATATCTTCAAGTTATAGCAATTTATCTAAGTTACCTAGAACCAAAATGATAAGTATCCAAAGGCTTATGTTGACAAAAGAATCCTAACTCTAATTTGAATTAAATAACCAAACCTAGCCTAAAGAGAACATAGATGAGTTTGTTTGATTTATTGGTTAATATGTTGATTGGTTGAAGGTGGAGTTAGTACTTTGTGGTGTGACAACAAGGAGATTTGAGTTCTGGAGTTCGGTGATAACCCAGGTGGGGTAAAGAACCAACCTATCGTTGGAATGGATAAGTAGTAGATTATACAATAATTATGTAGGGAGACCTAAACCCTACTAGTAGTCGAGTGATCGACAACACCAAAATCACATTGGAAACCTTTTCTGAAAAACCAATGGTGATTCGGGTATTGTAGGTTTATCGATATTAGGTTGATTTTATATTGTTGATGGTTGATTTGATTTATTACCTTTATCGAATTGATTTTGTGCTATGTTGGTGATATGGGAATATTTTGATTGATATTGTTCTATGCATGATCTGCCTGGTTTGTATTATTATACTTAGTGGTTTTTAAGAAAATATATATATATATATATGTTGTCTAAGAGATGATTGTTTTGGGTGTGAGGATAATAATGACTTAGAAGTGCCTAACCTAGATGATGTATGTTAAAGAGGTGTGATCCGCTGTCGCACACGGGTCAAAAACAAGTGATTGGAAGAAAAACTGTAGTTAGGGAACGACAACTCGAGTATCGTCTCTCAAGGACTCTCGGATTATTATTAACCTACAAATCGATTTTTTTTGGGGGGGTTTTAGATTTAAAATTCGATTAAAAAAATAGTGAAATTAAGTGATTATCAATAAGCTAGAACGATTAATCTACTGTTCGGTTTCCCAACTATCATTGATTCACATAATTTCCATGCCCTAAGCGGATTCTAATCTCTTTTCGATTGTAGCAGCAATTAGACAAGCGCAATTGACACTACGAGATATATGTTCCTAATTTCCTAATTAAGCAAACGGATTGAAGCTCTCGTGAATTAAGCAAACACGACCAAACACACGCGAATTAAGCAAACGCGATCAAGGTATAGGAACATAGAATCATCGAAATTAATCAATACTTATTCTATATAACTTGAATTAAGCAAACAAAGCATATAGCATAATATTGAAAGAGATAAGTAATTTGATCGGGAATTATGGAACCTCAAGTGTCGGCGGAAACCGGTTACAGCAGACTAATCCCTGGTGATTAGTTCTCCATCACAAACGTAACAAAAACTTTTGAAATAAATTGTAAACAGTGAAAATTCTATGTGTTTTGCGTCTGCCCTGGTGCCTTTTTATAGATCAGGATTCGCGTCACGATCGTGATGGCCATCACGGCCAGGCCGTGACGTATTCTGCCAAGGGCGCGCATTCAAATTCTAGTCTGTCACGGCCGTGATGCCCATCACGGCCAGGCCGTGATCAATTCTGTCCATGGGTGCTGATCTGTCACGGCCGTGACCTCCATCAAGGCTAGGCCGTGATGCTCTCTGGTCCTCAGGGTCTTCTCATCACGCCGGTGATGGGTATCACGGCTAGGCCGTGATGCTTTCTGGTCTTCATGGGTAGCTCATCACGGCCGTGACCAGTGTCACGGCCTAGGCGTGATGGCTTTTGCTTCAGGTGTCCTTCCCTTTTTGCTCTTATTAACCTAAAAATATGAAATAGCAGTAAATACTTTATTTGACTCAAAATTAACTAAAATGTCCTAAAACTACTTAAGAGACTCAAAATGTTGCTTGAGGACAATTAAATCCAAATTTGGGCGAAAATGAGGTTAAACTCGAATAATTAGTACAAAAACCATGGTCTTACTAGTTATAAAACTAGACGAGCCAGAGGCTTATCAAAATACCCAAAACTTAAACTTTGCTTGTCCCCAAGCAAACTAAAACTCAAAAAGACTCAAACTTGGCAAGCTTACAGGATTCAACCAATTTCGCACAAAATTCATGCAATTTTAACAAAACAATTTTTCTTCAATGTTTTCCCCCTTTGCAACAATGTAATCCCCGCATTCATTTACTTTAAACAATTGAGAATTCCATCATTCATGCAATCAGTAATCTGAGTTGAGGATCCAAGTTACACACAAAAGGGAGATCACCAATTTCAAACAATTGCCTTCCTCACAAGGGCATTTAATATTTCACTCATTCGCTCAATTTGTCTCGGCTATCAACTTTTCACTCAATTTCACATTTCAAGAGCACTTCCCATGAATTTGATTTTCATCTCAAAATAGTTCCCACGAAAACATGAATGCAACATCAAAAGGTCTTTTAAAAGTTGTAATGGGGCCTGGCTAAGGGTATGATATTCAAAGGTATTAGGCTTTACATCCCTAGGAATTAAGGGAGCATGAAACTTTTTACCTTGACTTCCACTCTTATTCCTTTTTTCATTTTTCTTTTTGATGCTTTGGGTGACTACAACCCTTTTTCCTTTGACACCCTTTTATTTTACCCATTTTCTTTTGGCATTCTTTTTTCTTCTTTTTCTCTTTTTGCCTTTGGCTACAACCTTTATTTTTTTTTTCTCAACCCATAATGACATATCGTATCCTTGTAGCCACCCCAAACTTAGTTTCTTACAACCATTCTCTTGCTAAGCTTCCATGCTCTCCTAATCCTAAGATTGGGTTAACATGGTTTTTCCAGATTTTTGGCTTATAACATAAGGTCATCAAGAAACAATAGGCTTATTAGGCTCAATGTGACTAACTAGGGAACATGCATTAGGGATGGTTCTTTTTAGGCCAAGTAGTTATTTCAAAGAAAATTGCCTAAATCATTTGATGCAACCACATAAGCATGCAAACCATGAAGAGATTCAAGCAAATCCGGGAAAGTGCAGCTTAAAAGCGATTCACACAATTAAAAACAATGTTGGAGGCTCAAATTCCTCACCTGGACATTTTTGCAAATTGTTTGACCGAGATTCAATCCCTAGTGTATGCATCCCTTCACCCCAAACTTATCATAAATCATGCAATCACAATAGAATATCTCAAAGTTCAATTTTGAATTTTTCACATGGGGATCAATTTTCAATTTTCAAAACCTAGGGAGAAATCATCAACAGCCAACAAATATCATGCAATCAATCTATGCTAAATTTAATTAAAATCCATCAAGCTTACAGACATAAGACTCACACACAAACGACTCAATAAAGAGAAGCAAAATAATTAAAAAGATAAAGGTTTAGAAAAACTCATGAAGGCGCTTCCACCGGGATCCCACTGCCTGTGATACAGCAGCCAAGGAATGCTAAATGTGCAATATGATCCTCCCGGATCCCATGGCATGCAGCATAAGTATGAAAGTGAGTGCTTGACAATCATGGTGACCTCGCCAAGTGCGGCGGACTTCTCACTCCCTCTTGGGTCAAAGATGACCTCCTTGTCAACAAAGTCTTCCCAATAAAAATGGGGTTCAACCTCTTGGACTGGCCATAGTTCCTTCATAGTTAAAGACTCAAATTCCAATTTCTCGGGCATAGGCTTGAACTCCATCGTTGGCTGCTTCACAGTGGGCGGTGGCAAACAAGTAGAGAGGATCACTGGTGCTGCCTTGGCTTCTGTACAATCTTCATTCACCGAGTCACCAAATCCATCACCTTCCAAATATGCAGAAATCTCAACACAAACCACACAAGTATTTTTCCCATCACAATCAACACATGCATAGGAATTAATAGAATCATCTAATTCCAAAAGTTCTTCATCATCCTCAAGCATGGTGAAGTAGATGTCCTCCTGATCCTCATTTTCTATATTTCTTGGCTGAACAGGGCCCTCAACCTCATGTGTCTCATGTTCCATATGGACGTTTTGCTCCTCATACCCTGAAAAGGATGAAACTTCAACACAAAGTTTATCAATAATAGTATTCTCGACATCATTATCAAAATTATGCTCAAAAGAAGTATTGTCAAGAATATCTATTTGTGAATCTGAATGCTCTTCAAGGAGATGTTGTGATTGCAGTGTAGTCAAGGTGGAGGCAATGTGACCAATTTAAGTGGCCAAATTCTGAAGACTTGCTTCTCTCTCTCGCTGGAATTCAAGAGTGTGTTCTCGCCATTTGTTGCACCAATTCTTCCAGATGGGTTGGGTGGTGTGTGGGGTCAGCTGATATTGATGCTGGCTTATTGTCAATTGATGCACCAAAGAAGCTAACTCATCCAAGTTGCCATGTTCTCCACCATGTTGGCCAGAATAGAAAGGTTGCATCTCATTCACTCCAATCATGCCAGAATCACTACTAAACTCATAATCACCAGTAAAGTCAGGATAATATATGCATGATGGCTCATAGTCAACATTAGGCATATAATCTTGCATATAATTATCCATGGGAAGTATTAAGATTCACAACCACGACAATCACAATGTGCAATACCATCGATATGATATAAACATATAAGCTCAAGACAATCACATATAAGCTCCAAACGTCACAACAACAAAAAAGAGTTTAATTCCTAATATGGCTAATAAAAATCAAAGAGTCCCCGGCAACGGCGCCAATTTTTGATCCGCTGTCGCACATGGGTCAAAAACAAGTGATTGGAAGAAAAACTGTAGTTAGGGAATGACAACTCGAGTATCGTCTCTCAAGGACTCTCGGATTATTATTAACCTACAAATCGTTTTTTTTTTTGGGGGGGGGGGGGGGGGGGTTAGATTTAAGATTCGATTAAGAAAACAGTGCAATTAAGTGATTATCAATAAGCTAGAATGATTAATCTACTGTTCGGTTTCCCAACTATCTTTGATTCACATAATTTCCATGCCCTAAGCGGATTCTAATCTCTTTTCGATTGTAGCAGCAATTAGACAAGCGCAATTGACACTACGAGATATATGTTCCTAATTTCCGAATTAAACAACCAGATTGAAGCTCTC
The DNA here is from genome assembly GCA_030762895.1 of Sophora flavescens. NCBI lineage: Eukaryota > Viridiplantae > Streptophyta > Magnoliopsida > Fabales > Fabaceae > Sophora > Sophora flavescens. The sequence continues at coordinate 158,845,987 of CM061068.1, forward strand.
GTGAATTAAGCAAACACGACCAAACACACGCGAATTAAGCAAACGTGATCAAGGTATAGGAACATAGAATCATCAAAATTAATCAATACTTATTCTATATAACTTGAATTAAGAAAACAAGGCATATATAATAATATTGAAAGAGATAAGCAATTTGATCGAAAATTATGGAACCTCAAGTGTCGGCGGAAACCGATTACAGCAAACTAATCCCTGGTGATTAGTTCTCCATCACAAACGTAACAAAAACTTTTGAAATAAATTGTAAACAGTGAAAATTCTGTGTGTTTTGCGTCTGCCCTGTTGCCTTTTTATAGATCAGGATTCGCTTCACGGCCGTGATGGCCATCACGGCCAGGCCGTGGCGTATTCTGCCAAGGGCGCGCATTCAAATTCTAGTCTGTCACGGCCGTGATCAATTCTGTCCATGGGTGCTGATCTGTCACGGCCGTGACCTCCATCACGGCTAGACCGTGATGCTCTCTGGTCCTCAGGGTCTTCTCATCACGCCCATGATGGGTATCACGGCTGGGCCGTGATGCTTTCTGGTCTTCATGGGTAGCTCATCACGGTCGTGACCAGTGTCACGGCCTAGGCGTGATGGCTTCTGCTTTAGGTGTCCTTCCCTTTTTGCTCTTCTTATTAACCTGAAAATATGAAATAACAGTAAATGCTTTATTTGACTCAAAATTAACTAAAATGTCCTAAAACTACTTAAGAGACTCAAAATGTTGCTTGAGGACAATTAAATCCAAATTTGGGCGAAAACGAGGTTAAACTCGAATAATTAGTACAAAAACCATGGTCTTACTAGTTATAAAACTAGACGAGCCAGAGGCTTATCAAGGTGTTATGGCATAGAATATGTGTCAAGTTCTAATGGATTGTTAAGGCACTAGGATGTTGTTAAAACGGGTTGGTGAGATTCAAGTATAGGTTTTTGTTGTCCACAACTGTGTATTGGTAATATAATACACAAGGAAACTTAGACAAAAGTGTATTGGTAATATAATACGCAATGACATCTGTGTATTGGTAATATAATACACCGTGTATTGGTAATATAATACATGTAAAACACTTCTGTGTATTGGTAATATAATACACGTAAAATCAAGAGTTCTCGCGAGACCACTTCCACCTTAGGAAATAGGTGTGTAGCTATGGTGTCTTTGAGTAGCATGAGATTGAGGGTAGAGGATGATATATTAACTTGAGGATGATCTGTTAATTGTGTGTGTTGTTTGTATGTGACAATTACTGTATAATTTACTATGGCTCTTTTCCGCTTTTTGATGATAGAACTGTTTCTTATCCCCTGTATATTTCTATATGTTGTATTTTATCTCCTTGTGGAATCGTACGAGAAGACCCTGTGGATGTGCATAACCAGGAGGAGTTGGATGGAACTCCACGAACCGGAGGCTAGAGGACGAGCTGTAACCCATGGTGATTATGGTCTAGTTAGTTAAGGCCAGTGCGTCTCGTGAGGCGTATTTTTATTGTGTTTTCCACTGTTTAACTTTTTGTCTAAGTATATGCTTGTGATTGATCCTACTGATAGGATATCCTCAACAGTGCTTTGTAATATGCATAATATACTTGGATTGTGATATGTCATTCTATATGAAGTTGTATATTTTATAAGTTAGGTTTTAATTTTTACCTATTTTCACGTTAAGCGTGCGATTAAGTAATTAAATAATGAGGTTTTAATCTATTGACACAACGGGGCACAGCGGGGTGTCTTATTTTGGTATCAGAGCAGTTTGGTTCTAAAACGGGCTGTGGGTTATGTCTGATCAGAATCAAGGACTGTGAGGTTTATGATGTTGTTACTGGCCGTGTCTAGTTGAATCCTCATCGGATTTTGATTATGCTTAGAAGTTGGGTAGTGTGTCTGAATCTGATGTGAGAGGTTAGATTAGTATGGCATATGGTATTTATATACTGGTCTATGTAGTATCATATGTCATACTAATGAGAGTGGGTGATTTCTTTTAACAGAATCATGGCTCGCGGAAGAGGACGTCCAACTAATAGTGGTGACGGAACTCTAGAAATGATTATTGGAGCTGTCAATGGTAATGCTGACAATACTGAGAATGGAGGAGGATCATCTTTGACTCCAACTGCAATGGAAACCCTAGCTGCTGCTATGCTATTGCAAACCCAGCAGAATGTTGAGATGCTGCAGATGAACAAAGAGCAGCTAGAAATTAAGAATCAGAGAAGGGCGATAGCAGTTGAAGATGCCTGATTGACTAATTTTATGAACGGAAAGCCACTTCAATTCCGAGGAGAGTATGACCAAGAGAAGGTGGAATGGTGGATACAAGATATCGAAAAGATATTTGCGAATATGCACTGCAGTGAGGAGAAGAAAGTGACCTATGCTGCCTTCATGTTAACCGAAGGAGCAGAATTCTGGTGGAAGGAAAAGAAAAGACTGCTGGAAGTTGAGGATATGAACATTAACTAGAAGTTATTCACTGATTGCTTTTTCGAAAAATATTTTCCGCATCTAGTCCGATGCGAGAAGGAAAAGGAATTCACAAACCTCAAACAAGTTAACATGTCTGTTGGTGAGTATGCATCACGTTTTGAGGCTCTAATCAAGTTCTCGGATTTCTATCAAAGGTTTCCTAGAGAAGACTGGTAGTGTAGAAGATTTGAGGAAGGACTTAAGGACGAGCTGTAGAGGGCTGTAGTGTCTCTCGACATTCAGTATTTCCCGGAACTAGTAGAGAAATGCAGCGGCATTGAAAGTATAGATCTGAGGATTGCTAATGAGCATAAACAATTAAGGCGTGGATGCCCTATTCGATCGGATACTCAAAGGAGAGTAGATAGTGGTTCTCAGAGGAGATGACAACCATATACTAGACCAGTGCATGAGAGCAACGGACACGATGATCGGTTCCTACAGCACGGTGAGTGAGTGGTGCAGTCACGGCAATGAAGGGCTTAGCTTGTTTCAGATGCGGGGGACCGTATTATATGAGATATTGTTGAGAGATGCGTGTTTGTTACATCTGTGGTGAACCAGATCACTTGGCTCATGATTGTAGGCAGCGGGATATGACACAAGCTATAGTTACTGGCAGAGGAACTAGTGTGCTAAGAGGTGGGGCTGGAAGAGGAGTCCCAGCAGCAGGACCACAGGTGGCTAGACCTCAGGCCACTGGAAGAGTGTTCACCGTGAGGGGAGCTGAGCCCCCTCAACCCGTGAATCTTATACAAGGTATGTATTGGATATCTGGTAGACCATATTTGTTTATCTATGTAGCATGTTAGACAAGAAGCTTACTAGAAGGATTAGTTCTTCGGGATGAGGTGTAGTGAGCAATTGGTTATTGAAAGAAGGGGTCACTAAGAGAATTCATTTCAAGTACTTGATATAATCTGGAATCTTGGAATACACTCTAAGGAACTAAGATTGTGATTGGGTATATGGAGTAGGCAGCCATGGTGGTATTGATCTTGGTGCCAAATGTAAGAGTCAGATGTTGTAATCTAGTTTTCTAGTGGACCAGTATTAAGAAGAGAGAAAGGAGTAAGTTCGCGATAGATTTAAATCAAAAAGTTAAAGGACAATGAACAAAAAGTAGTGGTGGATAAGTTCGAGGATAAATAGCATGTTATAAGAATGAATTCTGTTACGAAGTTACCACCATTAATTAAGGGAAGATAGCGATGAAAAATACGAGGAATGATCTTTAGATTAAGAAGCATTGGTAAGATGTTACCCAGTTTTAAGTTAAGAAAATCCGAGGACGAAATTTCTTTTAAGAGGGGTAATAATGTAACAGACTGACTTTAATTATGTTGTTCAACCGGTTAAAATATAATTAATTATATTTTAATTTGAGAGTTAGAAAGTGTTTTTGATTAAAATAAAATCATATTCATAGTCTACTTTATGGTAGAAGGTTATGGTAAAATTTTCGGTTGAAAATTCAGACGAAAGCCGGTCTGCGTTTTCACTGGCGGTACAAGTTTACTGAGCAGAAAACCTAATTTTTAACCGTGAACGAAATGGTTAGTGTTTTTGTGATGTTTTGTATGATATTGGAAATTTTCGAAAATTCGAGTTCATAAATAAAATATAATATTTATTTCGGGTTAAATACAATCGGAAACTTGAACCAGATATGCAATGGAGCAGAGTAGGGAGAACAAAAGTGATGAGGTGACATGTGAGAGTGGGGTGACTTACTAAGGGGATGGCCTAAGTCACATCCTAAAAAGTGGTCATGATGACACTTTTTGAATTATAACATATCATATTCTAAAAACCTATTTTTCTCTTTCCTCTTCAACCAAACAAGCCATAAGACCAAACTTGCTCTCGAAGCTCTTCCCTCTCTCCTCTTGGACGTCCCACTCCCCTCTCCCTCTATAAATACCCATTACATTTTCTCTTCATCACTTTCCTACTTCTTCACTTTCTCATTTTTTTGAAGTTTCTAACACTTAAAGTTTCCATTTTAATTAGTCTTTTCCACTTGAGTTCTTCATTAAAGTTCTTCCTTATACTAAGGGTAATGCTCTCATATGAATCTTCTTGCAAGTTTCATATTTTATTTCTTAGTTTGCTTTATGTATTCTTAATATGCTTTAAACTTCTAAAATCTCTCTAAAATGATAGAAAACTCCTTTTGAGTTGAAACCACTTTTTATAGTCTTGTATTAACTTATATTTTCACATACTAAGAGGTTATGTAAAACAAAAATCTCTACCTATCCCTTCCTATGAAGGCTGAATGCTAAGCATATGTGGCATAGGAGGTTTTTGCTTCAACTTTTGGAATATGATCATGTGTTTGAGTTTCTAACTATTCCTTGATCTTAAATCTATAAATCTTGAAAGGTTTGATAGCTTGTTTTCCTATGATGACCGAAAATATGTATAAGTAAGCCTAGGATACTATGTTTCAAATTTTCAAGTATGATCATAGATTTAGAACTCTTAATACCTTTTGATTCTAAACCTAAGAGTTGTTATCAAACAAAGAATATTTTTCCTCTTTATCCTATGTAGGCTGAAACTTAAATGTTTTAGAGTAAGGATGTTTGAGTTTCATTTTCCAAAATGATCATGGACTAAGGCTCCTTAATATAGAAGGATGCTAAGTCTAAGAGATTGGAAAGTTTAAGGATTTCTAACTTGTTTAGTCTATGTTATTGAACCTTGGATGTGTTGTTTCTTGTTTTCCAAAATGATCATGGACTTGAGCTCCATAAGATATTAGGATGCTAAGTCTAAGAGATTGGAGAGTTTAGAGATTTCTAGCCTATAAATCCTATGAAGGCCGAACCTAGAAGGTTATGGACCTAGGATACTTTGTTTTTCATTTTCCAAAATGATCATGGACTTGAGCTCCTTAATACATTTGGATGCTAAGTCTAAGAGATTGGAAAGTTTAAAGATTTCTAGCCTATTTATCCTATGATGGCCGAACCTATGATGGGTGTGAACCTATGATGTTTTGTTTTCATTTTCCAATATGATCATGGATTTGAGCTCCTTAATACATTCGGGTATTGTAGGTTTATCGATATTAGGTTGATTTTATGTTGTTGATGGTTGATTTGATTTATTTCCTTTATTCAATTGATTTTGTGTTATGTTGGTGATATGAGAATATTTTGATTGATATTGTGCTATGCATGATCTGCCTGGTTTGTATTATTATGCTTAGTGGTTTTTAAGCAAATATATATATGTTGTCTAAGAGATGATTGTTTTGGGTGTGAGGATAATAATGATTTTGAAGTGCCTAACCTAGATGATATATGTTAAAGAGGTGTTATGGCATAGAATATGTGTCAAGTTCTAATAGAAGGTTAATGCACTAGGATGTTGTTAAAACGGGTTGGTGATATTCAAGTATAGGTGTTGTTGTCCATAACCATGTATTGGTAATATAATACACAAGAACAAAGGTGTATTGGTAATATAATACACAAAGACAAAAGTGTATTGGTAATATAATACGCAAGGACATCTGTGTATTGGTAATATAATACACTGTGTATTGGTAATATAATACACGTAAAACACTTCTGTGTATTGGTAATATAATACACCGTGTATTGGTAATATAATACACGTAAAATCAAGAGTTCTCGCGAGACCACTTCCACCTTAGGAAATAGGTGTGCAGCAATGGTGTCTTTGAGTAGCATGAGAATGGGGGTAGAGGATGATATATTAACTTGAGGTTGATCTGTTAGTTATGTGTGTTCTTTGTCTGTGATAATTATTGTATAATTTACTATGACTCTTTTCCGCTTTTTGATGATAGAACTGTTTCTTATCCCCTGTATATTTATGTATGTTGCATTTTATCTCCTTGTAGTATTGTACGAGAAGACCCTGTGGATGAGCGTAACCAGGAGAAGTTGGATGGAACTCCCTACGAACCGGAGGCTGGAGGACGAGTTGTGACCCATGGTGATTATGGTCTAGTTAGTTATGACCAGTGCGTCTCGTGAGGCATATTTTTATTATGTTTTCCGATGTTTAACTTTTTGTCTAAATATATGCCTGTGAGGGATCCTACTGATAGGATATCCTCAACAGTGTTTTGTAATATGCAAAATATACTTAGATTGTGATATGCCATTCTATATGAAGTTGTATACTTTATAAGTTAAGTTTTAATTTTTACGTATTTTCACGTTAAGCGTGGGATTAAGTAATTAAATAATGAGATTTTAATCTAATGACACAACGGGACACAGCGGGGTGTCTCACACAGTCCGATTAGAATCGAATTGCTCTGATACCACCAAATGAGCACCCCGTTGTGCCATTAAATTAAAACCTTATTAATTAATTTCTTAATCGCGCGCTTAACGTAAAATACGTAAAAATTAAAACTTAAATATAAAACATATAATATTTGAAAGTTAAAGCATCACACTTTATATATATATATATATATATATATATATATATATATATATATATATATATGTATATATAAAATACATACACTATATATGACTTGCATCAGAGTTATCAAAACACTGTTTAGGGTATGCTATCCGTAGAATCCCTTACATGTACATACTTATATAAACTATTTTACTCAGCGAAAAATATAAAACGTCTCACAAGACGCACTGGCCTTAACTATCTAAACTCTACCACTCGGGTCCACAGCTCGACCTCTAACTTCTGACTCAGAAGGAGTTCCATCCAACTCCTCAGCAACAGGCTCCTCCATAGGGTCTTCTCGTACGACATATAGAATACAGAAAAATAGGGGATACGAAACAATTCTATCATCAAAAGCGGAAAAGGAATACATAGCACATAATATAATAACAGTCAAAGACACACATCACACATCACACATAACTAGCAATCATCCTCAAATCACGATATCTTCCTCTACCCACAAACTCATGCAACTAAACATTTATGCTGACTTGGCCATCTTTATTCCTATCATGTTAGTTAGTAGTCCATAACAGTTCTGTGTCAAGAACTTGGTGTGCCTCTATTCCCTTATCTCTCGTAGGGAATAGATCATCAAGCACAATGTGCATCACTAATTCCCCATTGGAAATAGCACATCATCACAACATACCTAGTAACTCAGTGCGGCCCTATTCCCTAATCTCTAATAGGAAATAGTGCTTTAGCACGGTGTGCGTCACTAATCCCCAATTGGAAATAGCACATAAGCATAAAGACATGGTAACTCTATCTTCAATAAGATAATCAGAACAACGTGTTAAGGACTAAAAGAGTATTACGGTAGTCTACCTCGGCATCAATATTCGTGAGTCACTCACCCACAATATCCGGTATCAAAAATAGGATATCCTAACCTTGTGTGTTCCACTCACACGGCTGTGAACAACAATGCACACATATGAACCTCATTGACTCGTATCAATAACAACCTAGTGCCTCAAGCTTCCATCATAGCCTTCACTTGCATTCTATGTCACATCGCTTCTATAAAATAATGGCTATCACATCTAAGTCACATTCAATCTCTCACCCAAACAAAATATCTCTCGAAGAACATATATCTTTCCTTAAAACAACTAACAATTTATCAACCAGGCAGATCATGCATAACACAATAATCAATAAAATATTCAAACAACAAAATAAAATGTCACATTCAGTAGGATACCTCAACTAGCATTTCACAAACAGTCAATAATCATAAAGTCAAACATCCTCAATTATTCTAAAATTATCCTAACGTCGATAAGCCTACAATCCCCAAATCCTCATTGGTATCACTGAAAAGTTTCCAATGCGATTTTTGTCTTGTCGATTACACGACCACTAGTAGGGTTTAGGTCGCCCTACACAATTATTATAATATATACTACTTATCCTTTCCGACGATAGGTTGAATCTTTCCCCCACCCGACTTATCACCGGATTTCACGAACGTTCCAATCCTCGTCACTACACCACGATTTAAATTAACCTTCAACCAATTCAAAATACAAATATATATATTAATCAAACAAAACCAACTATGACAATTTGATGCTAGGTTTTGCCATGAGTCATTAATAGGGCTAGAGTCATTTTCTTAATTCCATCTTTTAGATCCTAGTTACTAGAGTATTAACTAACATCAATCAAGTATTACTAGTTAAAAATATGAAACAAAATCCTCTAACCAAATAGGTTAGGGTTTTGTCCAATCATAGTGAAATTGGCTAGAAATTCTTTTTTCTACAATTTTCTATAATTATTTGAAGTTCTAGATCTAGAAATGTAGATTTGAGAAAAGTTGATGGAAATGAAGATTAGATGCATGATAAATGAAGCTAAGATAATGAGGACGATATTGCTCACGTTGGAATGATGAAGTTTGATGAAGAAAAGGAAGAGTTTGATAAACTTATCAAGAACAAGTATGGTGTTCTTTAGGTTTTTGTGAAGAACAAGCAAGGACAAGCTTGGATGAAGAAAATGAAATGTTTCTAAGTGTTGGGAGGGCTTGGCTGCGTACAAGTGAGGGAATAAGTGAGTGAGGAGTTGTTTAATTGATTAAAATGAACCATAGTTGAGTTTACTTGACCTAGGTTAAGTTAGAAAATAATATAGTAACTTAACTATGGTTATAATAACCTAACTATAGTTAATTTGTAATCATGATTAGGTTAGATTATGTGGTGGATAATGAAGGGAGGTGTGACTGATTTTGGAGAACAAATGAGGAGGAAGAAGCCAAATTGGCTTTGCCTTGCCTTAACCATGGTTAAAAACTAACTAGGATAGGTTAGGTTAAGATTAAGGGCATTTTGGTCATTTCACCTAAAAACTCATAATTCCAACATCAATGACTTCATAAATTCTTGGTGAGTCATCCCATAGCTCAGCTCATCCGGTGTTCGGTTCTATCTCTGCTGTTCCATTTCCGATTCTGTCTGTTCCCCGATTAGGGTTTTACGCCCATATAAAAGCAAAATATTTCGTTTTCGATTGAAAATTATCTAAATAACCAAACTCATTGAAAATATTATTTAATCATAAACCATTTCGTTCACGAGTCAAAATTATTTTTTCTGATCATTAAAATCTTACTCTCAGTGAAAACACCGACTGTTTTCCGTCCGAACTTTTACCAAAATTCGTCGGAATAAACCTAATATTTTATTTCTGATGAGAAATTTGGAAAGTAGAATTCCTCATGGACATAATATGAAAAATCTACAAATCTTCAGTTTCGGGTCAAATTAGGTTTTCTGTCGGTATAAAATTATACTGTGAGTTAAAAACACAGACTGGTTTCCGTCTGTGTTTTAAACCCAAATTTTAACCAGAACTTCCTACCATAGAGTAGGTTCTAGATATGATTTTTTTTCTCCAAAATCATTTCCTAGGTCTCAGATAAAAATATAAATAAATATATCTTTACCGTTAATACAGCGTATCCGAAAATCGGGCTTTTACACAGTCCTATACCTACACAGTCTCAGTACCCCTCTCATTTTAGTGTGTTATCGGTTCATTCATGTGTCGCTCCGCCTAGAAGCCTGCCAGGAGTTGCTCCTTGTCCATGCTCTCTTTGCACCAGCGACCACTCCCTGCCCTTGTCAGCACCCGGGTGTTACATGCCCACCAGCTTCCGCCTGGTTCATCCCCGAACCACACCGTACTGTGAGAGGTGCTGCACTGATACCATTTTTAACATCCCTGGCTGCTCTAGGGGTTGACGACTGTCCTCACAAACCAACCCGGGTCTTTTCAGCGTGCTTTGTCCTCACTCACACGCTTCTTGGGAAAACTTCCTAGGAGGTCACCCATCCAAGAATTGCTCCAAGCCAAGCATGCTTAACTGTGGAGTTCTTAAGTGATGGGCTTCCTAAAAGAATATGCATCTTGTTAGTATGGGTAGTACCAAAAAATTCCTTTAAGCCTTTGTTGCCTTAAAAACATATGTCTTTAAGCTTGTGCAAGTATACACAATCGCATCAAGTAATATAGAAAGTAAGTTCAGATATCGTTCCCACATGAATTGTAATGTTGTAGCAAATTCCAGTTCAGATTATATGTTGTAGGAGTTAGAGTAGGTAACCAAAAATAGCGGTGTGTGTGCAAAATAAAGTAAATGAAGCTTTGGAATAAAAACTGAAAGTAAGCAATCAAACAGAAAAAATAGTATGTTGTCAAATATGGATAAAATAGCTCTAGGTATGCTGCATCATAAATCCTTCTTAGCTTAGATTATGCTCTGCGTATGCTGCAACATTTAACTCCAGGAAATAAAAGTGTGTTTTCCAACACCTAAAGGTTAGGTTTATTAAATGCTTTCTATTCCTAGATTCAGATTAATTACACCACCATCTTAATAAGCATGTTCCGGTTAGTTTAGGGACTGGAATAACTATTCTTAGTTCATTCAACACCATTTAATTTTCCAATTAATGATTTAATCCATATCCTTTATCAATTTCCACTTTACTCAACTTTTCAAAACCATGCAAGCTAGATATTTAATTAAACTGGCCACTCTTAACTAAATAACATTCAACACATAATAAAGGAAAATGCAGAACATATCATTGCATAAAAAGAGCTAAGCATTCATTACAATAACATACCTAAAACTTAAAAGGTTTAGCTCATGTTGAGCTTACAAACGCAAAATATAAAATGAGAAGAAATCCATTACAATGGGAGCATGAAAATGGAAGAAAGGAGAGGAGGAAGATGACCCTTGGCTGTTGTCTTTCGTCCCAACTGTTGTCCCCTCATTTGATATGAGCAGTCCCCCTCTTAAAAAGTAAGGAATATTTCCTTTTTCAGGGTTTTACAAAGGCCTTTTTCTCTCTCTTACTTTTGGGCCAACTAAAGTAATATTAAAATAAGTTTTTGGGCCCATTTCCTCAAATGTACCACCACAAAACCCTAAAGAAATCAGCAAGGACATCCTCAACTTTTATGACAGTTGGCAGGAGAGAGAAAAGGTGCTCAGCTTTTTCCTTTTATGCACATCCATATGTTGCAGCACGACCAAAGCATTTTCCAGCAACTTGTCAGTAGTTTGCACCTAGATGCTGCAACATACCTAGAGCTATTTTCTGCAGCTTGTCTAAACTTCAACAAAAGCCTAACAAAACTCAATAAACACATTAAACATATTCCTAGACACTCAAAAACAGAAAATTAAACGAAATTTATAAAAAGACACATATTACACTAAACTAACTTTAAACACCTAAAACATCTACATAAAATACTAAAAGTATACAAAAACTCAAGCTTAGAAAAAGTAAATAACTCTTATTAAAAAATTTATCACACCCCCAAACTTGAATCATTGCTTGTCCTCAAGTAATGGAAAGAAACATAAGAAACAGAAGAATTCTATTTAATGAATGGCATGCATGGATCACCCAAATTTTTCTATCTTTTTAAGACTCAGAATTCCACACTTGCACTCCTAACAAAATACTCTTTCTATCCTTCACAAATCAACAATTATTACAAAACTGGTCTAAAGTCAGATTAACATATGCTGCAGCAAACTCACGCAGAACAGTTGGTTCTGCTTCTCACCCTCTCATCAGAATTTCACTCTCACCACAAACATGTATCTCTGATCTAAACTGGATCAGATTCTATCACAATCAAAACATCACAGAATTACACATAGCAAGAGGTCTTTTATGGTTGTAACAGGGCTTAAGGATAGGTGGGATTAAGAAATTTGGGTAAGTAGCTAATATCAAGGTAGAGCAAAAGGATGCTTTTCAATTCAGCTCACAATCCCCAATGTTCCTACAATCCACACATTTGTTTCTTCCTTTCCTCACTAAGATCCCAATTTATTGTTTTTATTGTGAACAAAGAATAGTTTGTTGTTAACTTTCAGATTTTTCTTTGTTCATAGTTCTCAATTTTCTTCTTTTTTTTCATTTTTTTTTTCAAAACATATATAAAAATGGGAATTTTACAGCTTCATTTTTTTTCCATTTGAGAGTTCCTTTCTTCTTTGCTGCTTTTTCCCCCCTTTTATTTGTAAAGCCTTGCTGCTACATAAGTGTTGCAGCATAGCTCCCCCAAACTTAATATGGTGCTTGTCCTCAAGTCACCCCCAAACTTGTCTCAGAACATAGCTACAAAAGGCAGCCTTAAGCTCCACCTATTCAGGTACTCTTTGTTTTTCCAGTTAAGGGCTTGTAATGTGCTAGTTTTTTACAATAAAGGAGCTAAGGCTCAAAGGGGTAACACTAAGGACATATAGATTGAGAGGGTTGGTTGTTTAGGCGCTGGCTAAAAATAAAAACAAAATAAAAAAATGCCTCAAGCATAAAGTGTTTGCAATCATGTAAGTTCAGATCAAACAGAAACAAAGATGTGTCTTCTAGCCTAGATAGTGGTGCAACAAAGTTAATGGTGCACAGTCAAGTTAGAGCATTAAGTTAGTCAGCAAGTGTTTTATTCAAATAATCTTGTTTTCAACACAGCAAAAAGGCCAGCGGCCACTTCCATTTAATCGTTAATCATATGGAATCAAAACAGGTATGGGGCACATGCACAACATTCATTAAGCATAAATTTAAAACAACTATGGCCCTACAAACAGTTAAACAGAAAAGGTTTTAATGACCACTACTTGCGGAAAAATTAAAAGCATGGGTTATGGTAACGAGTTGGAGTGCTTAGAAATGCATCCTGATTTGGGATGCTGCAACACTCCTCTGAGGCTCTGTTTCATGCCATTGGTGCTTTAATGCGGTTGCTCCTCCTGGTGCCCCCACTTTTGGTGGTGACACTGTGCTTGGTGTTGCTTAAATGACTTGGACTTCATCTTCTTCATTTTCACCTTCTTCCTATATTTGTGCTGCAACATTTTCTTGATTATTCTTGGCTCCAATGATTCATACTTTCTAGACCACCCATGTTGAGCTGCCTTGCTGTCCAAGAATTCTGCCCCTTCCTCATCAGAGGAGTCATCGACATCTACTGATGTTGCAGCATTGCTATACTCAGACTGATTCTTCAGGAAGTGCTGCTGTACCAGCTCATCAAATGATTCTATGAAAGAGCATTCTTCCCTTCCTTCATCTGGGTATTTGAAGGCATTGAAAACATTGAATGTGACATTATTTAATCTCTGAGGAAAAGGTGGAGGAGATCTTTCTGGAATCAGTTTAGGTGTAGTGGGAGATGCTGCAGCATTGAGTGTTTTCTCAGTGACTGCAGGTTGTTCTGTTGCAGCATCTACTACTACTACTACCTTATTTTCAGGCTCTGACTTTTTCACCTATGGTTTCTTCTTTGGTTCAGAAACCTTCACATCTTTACCACTCCTCAAGTGAATCACCTTGTATTGTTCATTTCCTCCTCCAGAACTTGAGGCTTTAGGATCTTCAGCAGATACAGGTAATGTACCAATCTGCCTTGAGTTGATTGCACTAGCCAGCTGTCCAACTTAAGTTTCCAGATTTCTCATTCCAGCCTTGGTTTCTGTCATAAATGCCTTTAGCATAGATTGTAGAGATGGTTCTAGAGATTTCTGTTGTACTTGTGGTTGTTGCTGCTGATTGTATCCAGGGGGTGGATTCAGAGTGTTACTGTAGTTGGAGTATTTCTGATTAGGATGTTGTGATGGTTGGCACCCTGCATTGTATGTATTACCATAGGAATTGTTTCCTCTGTTGTTATTGTTCCCTACATAATTAACTGAGACATGATTTACATAACCGTTCTCAAAAAGGTGTTCTCCACCATCGTATAACAGGAAACAGAATATGCACTATAAATCTGTTCATTTACCATTTCTTTAGTTCTGATAGGTGGAGCCATAGAGTTTCCTTGGTTTCCCATAGTCATTCCCTTTACCATATTGGTTAAGGCAAGTATCTGAGCTGAGAGTTCAGATATTTCACTCACTTCATAGGCTCCTGCTACTACATTGACCTTGCCAGGAGCACGTCTAGTTGTTGGCCTTTGATAACTGTTAGCAGCAATTTCCACTATCAGAGCATGTGCTTCATTATAAGATTTAGTGAGCAAACTGCCTCCAGCTGAAGCATCCAACATCATCCTTGAGCTAGGTGAGGCACCAATGTAGAAGTGCTCCATCTGAATATAATATGGGATGCCATGATGAGGACATTTCTTCAACAGTTCCTTGAATCTCTCCCAAGATTCAAATAATGGCTCATCATCATGTTGCCTGAAAGCTGTGATCTCATTTCTCAGCTTTGTATTCATGGTTGGAGGAAGAACTTCACAAGAAATTTCTCAGCCAGTTTGTTCCATGAGTCAACTGAGTTTGACTCTAGAGTATTTAACCAATTCTTTGCCTTGCCACCAAAGGAAAATAGGAACAATTTCAATCTGAATTCATCATCTGTGATGCCTGGAATCTTGAAGTTGATTGATACATTTATAAATTGCTTTAAGTGCAAGTGAGGAATCTCTATTGTAGCACCATTAAATTGTCTCATTGCTTGCAGCATTTGGAACATCATTGGTTTAAACTCAAACTGTGGTGCAGTGATTCGAGTCCTCACAATTCCAGTATTCATAGATTCAGGGTCAAACACAGCATACACTCTGATTGCACTATCCCTGTTGTTGGCCAGAGCCATACTATCATGCTGCTCTTCTTCAGTCATTTCAGAGCTTGCAACAGATAGTGTTGCAGCAACAAATAATGTTGCAGCAGAAGCTAGTGTGGAGTTGGATGAAGTAATGAATTCCAACTCAGGAATGGACTGAGCAATTTGATCTCTTCTAAGTCTCCTAAATGTCCTTTCAATCTCTGGATAAAGTCTGTATTTAGGTGTCAAAAATCTGTGCATACAGTTTATGTACCTAATACAACAACAAATCACCCAGAATATTAGAAAATCTAACAACATAACTAATAGTCTAAAAACATAATTTTAACACCATTAACAATCCCCGGCAACGGCGCCAAAAACTTGTTACCTTAAAAACATATGTCTTTAAGCTTGTGCAAGTATACACAATCGCATCAAGTAATATAGAAAGTAAGTTCAGATATCGTTCCCACAGGGATTGTAATGCTGTAGCAAATTCCATTTCAGATTATATGTTCTAGGAGTTAGAGTAGGTAACAAAAAATAGTGGTGTGTGTGAAAAATAAAGTAAATGAAGCTTTGGAATAAAAGCTGAAAGTAAGCAATCAAACAAAAAAAAGAGTATGTTGCCAAATATGGATAAAATAGCTCTAGGTATGCTGCATCATAAATCCTGCTTAGCTTAGATTATGCTCTGCGTATGCTGCAACATTTAACTCCAGGAAATAAAAGTGTGTTTTCCAACACTTAAAGGTTAGGTTTATTAACTGCTTTCTATTCCTAGATTCAGATTAATTACACCACCCTCTTAATAAGCATGTTCCAGTTAGTTTAGGGACTTGAATAACTATTCTTAGTTCATTCAACACCATTTAATATTCCAATTAATGATTTAATCCCTATCCTTTATCAATTTCCACTTTACTCAACTTTTCCAAACCAAGAAAGCTAGATATTTAATTAAGTTGGCCACTCTTAACTAAATAACATTCAACACATAATAAAGAAAAATGCAGAACATATCATTGCATAAAAAGAGCTAAGCATTCATTACAATAACATACCTAAAGCTTAAAAGGTTTAGCTCATGTTGAGCTTACAAACGCAAAATATAAAATGAGAATAAAGCCATTACAATGGGAGCACGAAAATGGAAGAAAGGAGAGGAGGAAGATGACCCTTGGCTATTGTCTTTCGTCCCAGCCGTTGTCCTCTCATTTGATATGAGCAATCCCCTTCTTAAAAAGTAAGGAACATTTCCTTTTTTAGGGTTTTACAAAGGCCTTTTTCTCTTTCTTACTTTTGGGCCAACTAAAGTAATATTAAATTAAGTGTTTGGGCCCATTTCCTCAAATGTACCACCACAAAACCCTAAAGATATCAGCATAGACGTCCTCAACTTTTATGACAGTTGGCAGGAGAGAGAAAAGGTGCTCAGCTTTTGTCCTTTTCTCCACATCCATATGCTGCAGCATGACCAAAGCATTTTCCAGTAGCTTGTCAGCAGAGTGCACTCAGATGCTGCAGCATACCTCGAGCTATTTTCTGCAGCTTGTCTAAACTTCAACAAAAGCCTAACAAAACTCAAGAAACACATTAAACATATTCCTAGACACTCAAAAACAGAAAATTAAACGAAATTTATAAAAAGACACATATTACACTAAACTAACTTAAAACACCTAAAACATCAACATAAAATACTTAAAGTATACAAAAACTCAAGCTAAGAAAAATTAAATAACTCTTATTAAAAGAGTTATCACACCCCCCAAACGTGAATCATTGCTTGTCCTCAAGTAAAGGAAAGAAACATAAGAAACATAATAATTCTATTTAATGAATGGCATGCATGGATCACCCAAATTTTTCAATCTTTTTAAGACTCAAAATTCCACACTTGCACTCCTAACAAAATACTCTTTCTATCCTGCACAAATCAACAATTATTACAAAACTGGTCTAAAGTCAGATTAACATATGCTGCAACAAGATCACTCAGAACAGTTGGTTCTGCTTCTCACCCTCTCATCAGAATTTCACTCTCACCACAAACATGTATCTCTGATCTAAACTGGATCAGATTCTATCACAATCAAAACATCACAGAATTACACACAACAAGAGGTCTTTTATGGTTGTAGCAGGGCTTAGGACAGGTGGGATTAAGAAATTTGGGTAAGTACCTAATCTCAAGGTAGAGCAAAAGGATGCTTTTCAATTCAGCTCACAATCCCCAATGTTCCTACAATCCACACATTTGTTTCTTCCTTTCCTCACTAAGATCCCAGTTTATGGTTTTTGTTGTGAACAAAGAATAGTTTGTTGTTAACTTTCAGATTTTTCTTTGTTCTCAATTTTATTTTTCTTTTTTCTTTTTTTTTTCAAAACATATATAAAATATGGGAATTTTACAGCTTCATTTTTTTACATTTGAGAGTTCCTTTCTTCTTTGCTACTCCCCCCTTTTATTTGTAAAGCGTTGCAGCTGCATCAGTGTTACAGCATAGCACCCCCAAACTTAATATGGTGCTTGTCCTCAAGTCACCCCCAAACTTGTCTCAGAACATAGCTACAAAAGGCAGCCTTAAGCTCCACCTATTCAGGTATTCTTTGTTTTTCCAGTTAAGGGCTTGTAATATGCTAGTTTTTTTTACAATAAAGGAGCTAAGACTCAAAGGGGTAACACTAAGGACATATAGATTGAGAGGGTTGGCTGTTTAGGCACTGGCTAAAAATAAAAACATAAGAAGAAAATGCCTCAAGCATAAAGTGTTTACAATCATGTAAGTTCAGATCAAACAGAAACAAAGCAAGTTTTACAGAAAATGCATGAGTGTGGTTTATATGCACAGTGTAGCTTTATCACTCAGGCTCACATTTATATGTTCATGCTACAGCACATGTGTCTTCTAGCCTAGACAGTGGTTCAACAAAGTTAATGGTGCATAGTCAAGTTAGAGCATTAAGTTAGTCAACAAGTGTTTTATTCAAATAATCTTGTTTTCAACACTGCTTAAAGGTCAGCTGCCACTTCCATTTAATCATTAATCATAAGGAATCCAAACATGGATGGGGCACATGCACAACATTCTTTAAGCATAAATTTAAAACAACTATGGCCCTAATGGCCCTACAAACAGTTAAACAGAAAAGGTTTTAATGACCACTACTTGCAGAAAAATTAAAAGCATGGGTTATGGTAACGAGTTGGAGGGTTTAGAAATGCATCCTGATTTGGGATGCTGTAGCACTCCTCTTAGGCTCTGTTTCAAGCCACTGGTGCTTTGATGCGGTTGCTCCTCCTGGTGCCCCCACTTTTGGTGGTGACACTGTGCTTGGTGTTGCTTAAGTGACTTGGACTTCAGCTTCTTCATTTTCACCTTCTTCCTATCTTTGTGCTGCAACATTTTCTTGATTATTCTTGGCTCCAATGATTCATACTTTCTAGACCACCCATGTTGAGCTGCCTTGCTGTCCAAGAATTCTGTCCCTTCCTCATCAGAGGAGTCATCAGCATCTACTGATGTTGCAGCATTTCTATACTCACACTGATTCTTCAGGAAGTGCTGCTGCACCAGCTCATCAAATGATTCTATGAAAGAGCATTCTTCCCTTCCTTCATCTGGGTATTTGAAGGCATTGAAAACATTGAATGTGACATTCTTTAATCTCTGGGGAAAAGGTGGAGGAGGTATTTCTGGAATCAGTTTAGGTGTAGTGGGAGATGCTGCAACAATGAGTGTTTTCTCAGCGACTGCAGGTTGTTCTGTTGCAGCATCTGCTACTACTACCTTATTTTCAGGCTCTGACTTTTTCACCTATGGTTTCTTCTTTGGTTCAGCAACCTCCACATCTTTACCACTCCTCAAGTGAATCACCTTGCATTGTTCATTTCCTCCTCCAGAACATGAGGCTTTAGGATTTTCAGTAGATGCAGGTAATGTACCTATCTGCCTTGAGTTGATTGCACTAGCCAGCTGTCCCACTTGAGTTTCCAGATTTCTCATTCCAGTCTTGGTTTCTATCATAAATGCCTTTAGAACAGATTGTAGAGATGGTTCTAGAGCTTTTTGTTGTACTTGGGGTTGCTGCTGCTGATTGTATCCAGGGGGTGGATTCAGAGTGTTACTGTAGTTGGAGTATTTCTGATTAGGATGTTGTGATGGTTGGCACCCTCCATTGTATGTATTACCATAGGAATTGTTTCCTTTGTTGTTATTGTTCCCTACATAATTAACTGAGACAGGATTTGCATAACCGTTCTCAAAAAGGTGTTCTCCACCACAGTATAACAGGAAACAGAATATGCACTATAAATCTGTTCATTTACCATTTCTTCAGTTCTGATAGGTGGAGCCATAGAGTTTCCTTGATTTCCCATAGTCATTCCCTTTACCATATTGGTTAAGGCAAGTATCTGAGCTGAGAGTGCAAATATTTCACTCGCTTCATAGCCTCCTGCTACAACATTGACCTTGCCAGGAGCATGTCTAGTTGTTGGCCATTGATAACTGTTAGCAGCAATTTCCACTATCAGAGCATGTGCTTCATTGTAAGATTTAGTGAGCAAACTGCCTCCAGCTGAAGCATCCAACATCATCCTTGAGCTAGGTGAGGCACCAATATAATGTAGAAGTGCTCCATCTAAATACAATATGGGATTCCATGATGAGGACATTTCTTCAATAGTTCCTTGAATCTCTCCCAAGATTCAAATAATGGCTCATCATCATGTTGCCTGAAAGTCGTGATCTCATTTCTCAGCTTTGTATTCATGGTTGGAGGGAAGAACTTCACAAGAAATTTCTCAACCAGTTTGTTCCATGAGTCAACTGAGTTTGACTCTAGAGTATTCAACCAATTCTTTGCCTTGCCACCAAAGGAAAATGGGAACAATTTCAATCTGAATTCATCATCTGTGATTACTGGAATCTTGAAGTTGCTTGCTACATTTAGAAATTGCTTCAAGTGCAGGCGAGGATCCTCTGCTGCAGCACCATTAAATTGTCTTATTGCTTGTAGCATTTGGAACATCATTGGTTTAAACTCAAACTGTGGTGCACTGATTCGAGTCCTCAAAATTCCAGTATTCATAGATTCAGGGTCAAACACAACAAACACTCTGATTGCACTATCCCTGTTGTTGGCCAGAGCCATACTATCATGTTGCTCTTCTTCAGACATTTCAGAGCTTGCAACAGATAGTGTTGCAGCAACAGATAATGTTGCAGCAGAAGCTAGTGTGGAGTTGGATGAAGTACTGAATTCCAACTCAGGAATGGACTGAGCAATTTGATCTCTTCTAAGTCTCCTAAATGTCCATTCAATCTCTGGATAAAGTATATATTCAGGTGTCAAAAACCTATGCATACAGTTTATGTACCTAATGCTACAGCAAATCACCTAGAATATTAGAAAATCTAACTACATAACTAATAATCTAAAAATCGAATTTTAACACCATTAACCATCCCCGGCAACGGTGCCAAAAACTTGTTACCTTAAAAACAGATGTCTTTAAGCTTGTGCAAGTATACATAATCGCATCAAGTAATATAGAAAGTAAGTTCATATATCGTTCCCACAGGGATTGTAATGCTGTAGCAAATTCCATTTCAGATTATATGTTCTAGGAGTTAGAGAAGGTAACCAAAAATAATGGTGTGTGTGCAAAATAAAGTAAATGAAGCTTTGGAATAAAAAACTGAAAGTAAGCAATCAAACAGAAAAAAGAGTATGTTGTCAAATATGGATAAAATAGCTCTAGGTATGTTGCATCATAAATCCTACTTAGCTTAGATTATGCTCTGTGTATGCTGCAGCATTTAACTCCAGGAAATAAAAGTGTGTTTTCCAACACTTAAAGGTTAGGTTCATTAACTGCTTTCTATTCCTAGATTCAGATTAATTACACCACCCTCTTGATAAGCATGTTCCAGTTAGTTTAGGGACTTGAATAACAATTCTTAGTTCATTCAACACCATTTAATTTTCCAATTAATGATTTAATCCCTATCCTTTATCAATTTCCACTTTACTCAACTTTTCCAAACCAAGCAAGCTATATATTTAATTAAGTTGGCCACTCTTAACTAAATAACATTCAACACATAATAAAGGAAAATGCAGAACATATCATTGCATAAAAAGAGCTAAGCATTCATTACAATAACATACCTAAAGCTTAAAAGGTTTAGCTCATGTTGAGCTTACAAACGCAAAATATAAAATGAGAAAAAAGCCATTACAATGGGAGCACGAAAATGGAAGAAAGGAGAGGAGGAAGATGACCCTTGGCTGTTGTCCTCTCATTTGATATGAGCAATCCCCCTCTTAAAAAGTAAGGAATATTTCCTTTTTTAGGGTTTTACAAAGGCCTCTTTCTCTTTCTTACTTTTGGGCCAACTAAAGTAATATTAAAATAAGTGTTTGGGCTCATTTCCTCAAATGTACCACCACAAAACCCTAAAGAAATCAGCAAGTTAGATACACCTTATCATAAAGAGTTTTAGGTTTTTGTCCTAAGACTTTGTTAGATACTTTATGATGTGTCTGGCCAATGAATCCTATGCCAGTTTTATCAAGAGAGGGTTTCTGACTTGCTAACAACTTAGTCAGGTTATCTCTTCCAGTGACAAAATGGGCAAGATCAGAGGTGAGCTCTTCAACCTTCTGTTGAAGTTTAACAACTTCTTTAGATTGTGGTGTCTCTACTGTGATCTTAGCCTTAAGCTTTTCTGCTTTAAGCTTGTTGTTTTCCTGAGACAGTTTGTCACACTCTTTAGTCTTATGTTCATGCTCTTTTAGGAGTTTCACATATTATCTCTTAAGTGTTCTAAAAGCCTTAGTTAAGCAGTTAGATTCCTCAATCAATTCATCATAGGCATCTTGCAAATTCTTAAAATCGGAAATTACCTAAGAGTCTGAGTCAGCATCTGCCGTGAGACATAGATTTGCTTCTTCGCCTTTTGCATCATCATGAGATATGCTGCCATCAAGATCTTCCCAAGTTGCCATCATCCCTTTCTTTTTATTTTTATAGAACTTTTTGAAGGTTTGCTTTTGTAACTGAGGACATTCAGATTTAAAGTGTCCTGGCTTCTTGTATTCATAGCATACAATAGAGCTTTTGTCAGAACTATAGTTCTTTTTGAAGAATTTTTCTTTGTTGAACTTCTTGAAAGGTCTATCCTTTCTGAAATTCTTCTTATTCCATAGCTTTCTCATTTTTCTAGTCAGTAATGACATTTCATCATCACTATCAGAGTCTATTTCAGAGGCATCTGACTCATGATCTGATTCTTCAACCTTTAGAGCTTTTGAAGATCCTTTTTCTGCCTTGAAGGCAATTGTTTTTCCTTTCTTATTTTAGCTGTCTTCATTTAGCTCCTTCTCATGAACTTGTAAAGTTCCAAGAAGATCACTCTCTGTTGAACAGTTGAGAGATCTTTGGCTTGAGTTATTGCTGTAACTAGAGGTCTCCACTGTTTGGGTAGACTTCTTAGAATTTTACCAACTTTCTCAGCATTGGTGTAGATTTTTCCCAGTGACTTCATATTGTTTGTGATAGTCTGAAATCTTCCTATCATCTGAGCAATGCTTTCTCCTTCTTCCATGATAAATAACTCATACTTTCGTACAAGCATGTTTATCTTTGTTTTTCACTTTTGTTGTTCCTTCATGAGTAACTTCGAGAGTATCCCAGATTTCCTTAGCAGATCCACATTCATGGACGTTTTCAAATTCTCCCTGACTGAGAGAACACATCAAGGAATACCTTGCTTTATGATTTAGTTCCCCATCGAGTCTTTTACTGCTGTGATCAATCGAGCTTTGGGTTTGTCAGTGTCATCAACATTCATTGGTATGTAGGGACCGTCAGTAATAATATCCCATAAATCATAATTTGTTGACATGATGAACCATTGAAATCTTTCTTTCCAATATATGTAGTTTTCTCCATCAAAGTAGGGAGCTCTAGCCATAGATGCTCCATCTCCAGTGTGGCTTCCGCTTGTGCTAGTTCCAGCTGTCATGATGTCTGTTCAACATGATCTTTCCTCAACACTGCTAAGTGTTCAACCTAGAGGTTAAGTTCTGGTACCACCTGAAATGACCAGATATAAAACACTAGAAGGGGGGTTGAATTGTGTTTTATGTAATTTTTCGGAAAACGATGCAGTTTAACCTATAAGACACAAAGATGTGTCTGATAAAAAGGAGATTCACTTTTCAACCCAGTTAGCACAGTTAAAGTAAAACGAACTGAAAATATTAAGCTAAGAAAAGGAGACTCGGAGATTTATACTGGTTCACCCCAAACCTTGGGCTACGTCCAGTCCTTGGCTTTACCAAGTATTTGCATTATAACTGATCAGGTTACAGAATGTATTATTTGCACACCTAGCCTCCGTAGTCTCAACTAACAAGTATTGTTTGCACATCTAGCCTCTCCAGGCTCAAACAAGTATTCTTTCTTCAAACCTCTACAGGCTCTACAAACAGTAAGAGTTTGAATGAAAACGTGACTTCACGAATTACACCTTTGCAGATCTCTGAGAGTAACACTCACAGAGTGAATAAGTATTTAAGGTAGGTGAGATCGCAATAAAGACTTCTCAATAAATACAAATGATTTGAGCAGAGAGGTTTTCTGTGAATAACTTAAGAGAGCTTTGAGAGCATTGAATGCTTGAGTTAATGAGTTCAGGTGTGTGTCTTCAAGTCTTCTATTTATACTCAAGAGAGATAAGTCCGTTGAGGAGAGTTCTTCAGCTGAGTATTCTTTTGTTCTTCATCAATAAATGCTAATAGAGTCGTTCTGGTCTTGCATTTAATGTTTATGATCGTTGGTGAGCTTCAAGACAAATTGAACATATAGGTTGGCATAGCTTTATCAGAGTGCAGTTTGATTCTGAGCAGCGTGTGTTGCTTTTCAGACTTGGGCAGCGTGACTTTCCTTATTTGTGCTAAGCGGGTCTACATTCAAGTAAAGTTCATTTTGCTTTTTGCAACAAAGAGATTCTTCAGGCGCGGAATGGTGCTTTGAGCTTTCTGATATCGAATTTCTTTATTCGAAATAATATGAGAATATTCGTCGTGTTTGAATATTGTTGAAGCGAGAGACTTTCAGTCACTTGATCAGAATTTGTTAGAGACCGAGTCATTGTTCAGATGCGTCATACTACAAACGCATCATTGAGACTTTGTTTCTTTGTCATGAGACTCTTGTATACTGATCTGCACACTTAATAGACATATTAGTAGATTTCACAAGGTTTACTTAAAATCATTCTTTGTTTGGATTCATCAAAATCAAAGATGTCTAAAGATATGATCTTAACAAGTCAGACTGAAGATTCACGCTTTAGGACTTGAATTAAAAACACAAGTTGAATATCGATAGAGATATAATAGGAGATTTGTACAATCGTTATAGGGAACCAAGAACTTAATGAATCTATCTTGTTAATCTTCGAATAGAGATATAGTTGATAGGCATGCTTAGGTGTTTTTTTTTGTGGTCGACCGAGACATTAGGATAATTTACGGTTCCTGGTTGTCATGTGATTGAACCTAGGGATAGAAAATAATCACTTTTGATCTATGATTAATTGGGTAGGTGAATTCATGACCATAGATCTTTCCCATTCTTAATCATAATTTCTTGATAATTGGTATTTTCTTGTTTAAACTCTTGCTTGATATATTGAAATTGGTTAGTGCTTGATTCTCAACAACTTTTCTCCCTTGACTTGTGATAAGCCTATAGCTTATCTAGTTTTAAAGTTAAAAAGGATAAGGTTTTTATGCCAACTGAGCGATTTAACCTCGATAATCACCCAAATTTGGCTTATTTTGTCCTTAAGCAACACTTTGAGTCTCTTAGATAATTTTTAGGAATTTTTGGTTAATTTTGAGTCAATAAAGAATTTTTATCCTATTTTTATATTTCAGGTTAAAAGTGAAGCTCGAGGAAGCTAGGAAACTTGAAGAAAACAAGCCTAAAGGCAAAAAGGCAGATTAGACTCGTAAACAGGTGCTTGCCTAGCGAGCCAGGTGAGCAGATTGAGTAGGGACAGACCACCATTCAGCCACGCCTCGCGAGCCAAACATAGGAAACCTGAAGACCATTCAGGCTCATCTCCCGAGAATACAAAATCAGTGGAGCCAAAACTTAAGGCTCACCTCGCGAGCGCGCGCAGGCCCAGCCCTCTATAAGCAGTTTGTTTTGGTGCAGATTGGATATTTTTTTTTATAGAGACCTAATCCTAGTTTCTTTGGAGCTGCGTCTCCCATTGTTTTACACAGATTTCTCTTAGTTTCTTCTCATTATGATGATTTCTTTCTTCTCTTTAATTGTTATAGTTACTGTGAGGAACTAATCCTCTTTTCTAGGGGAACGATGAAGCCACCCTTGATGGCATAGTTAATTCCAATGTGATGTTTTCTTTTTCCCTAATCTCAATTCTTGATTCTTAACTCTGTTTTTATTGTGTTAATCAAAAGGGCCCTTGGTTAACTACTCTAGTGCGTTAAACCGGAAGGAGATTCGTGCTTAGGACTTAGGTTAGGAACACCAATTGAGTACGGCTAGGAATAGAGTAGGTGATTGGTGCAATCGCGATAAGGATCCAAGAACTTAATAGAATCTAACTGTGGGTTATGGGATCGGAAGATAGGTAATTTGCATGTTTAGGTATTTCATTTTGAACATCGGAAGAGACTTTAGGATAATTGAAGGTTCTGTTTGGCAAAGCAATTGAACATAGGGATAAGAGAATAATCACTTGGGTAGCTTGCATGATTGGGTAGGTGGATTCGTGACCTTAGAGCTTTAGCTTAATTTGAATCTCGCTGGTATCTGTTAGTTTAGATAATTGATATTTGATAATTGATTTGTTATTGATAATTCTCTCTCTTAATAACAAACTACTTGTTGACTTGGTCAAACTGCTTTGAATTCCCTTAAATTTTGGTATAATTGGTCTTCCAATCCCTGAGTTCAACCTCGGTAATACTTACCGTGTTTTCTTTATTACTTGCATTGATCCGGTACACTTGTCGGATTCTTATCAAGTTTTTGGCGCCGCTACCAGGAATTGGAACAACAATTTTCCTAAATTTTAGGAAAATCAATTCTTTTTGAACAAGAAAAAATTTTCTTTTAATTTTCTGCATTTTTATCTCTTTAAACTTCTTTGATATCACTTGGTCTTTCCTTGTTTTTTTTGTATGCATGGTACCGTTCCATCGGAAGACTTGCTATACGACCTAGAGATTCGTAGGACTGAGAAGAGATTGAGGAAGGAACTAAGTGAGAAAAGGAGACTTGAAGCAATCCAACCCATCAATCTTGAAGGGATGGCAGAAGAAAATCCTTCGGCTTACAAGTCTCTTTATGAGTACAATCTTCCTAACTTGGACGATTATGCTTCTACTGTTGTTAGGCCTCCCATCACGGCAAATTCATTCGAGATCAAGACATTGGTTCTTAACCAGGTACAAAAAGATCAATTTGATGGGAGTGCACAACAAGATCCTCACAGGAATATCGCTCAATTTTTGGAGATATGCGATATTATGAAGACTCCAGGAGTTTCAGATGATGCCTTTCATTTGCGACTATTCCCTTTATCTCTCCGGGATAGAGCACACGATTGCTTAAGTGACTTGACCTCTTCAAGCATCAGATGATTGACACAGGGTCTTGCTTGTTAGTTAAACCATCGTTCAAACGCTCGCTTCCAGATGCTAGACTTACTGAAGTTGACACAGGAAAACACAAAAAAGGGGGGTTGAATTGTATTTCTTAACTTTTGAAAATCTTTTTCAAAAAATTTTTAGCAAACAAGCAGAAGTTAAAACACACTCAAGAAAATAATTTTCCAAAGGAATGTTAATAAACCCAATATCAATTCCCCACGACTTCGTTTAAAACAAAACTTAAAGAGATAAAGGCAAATAGAATAACCACATAGGCGATTTATCTTGGTTCACTCTCTTCAAACCGAGAGTTACGTCCAGTCCCTTCTACTTGAAGGTTTTATCCACTATTAAACCAAATAGCTTACAAGTACTCTTTACACTTGCCTTTTCATGCTTATGATTTCACAAGTATTCAACACCTCTTCAGGCACTCAAGTATTCTTTTCCAGTCAGGCCTCTTCAGGATCACTCTATCTTAAGAGTTTAGAAGTTTGAGCTAAAGATCACTCAATATATGTGAGGGTATGGCAAGTTTAAGCTGAAATAAATACAAAGAAGATTACAGAGAAATATTTTAGCTGAGTTTTCGCACTATGAATATTATAGCTTGTTTCACTTTCTTCAATGAAGGTCATCCAGTATTAATAGACAAAGTGCTTCTTAACGTCTTGCTCTTCAATGGTCTACGATCTAAAGATGGTGATGGTTGCTCAGGATGAACTATTGATATGGGATCTAGATGAGAGCTTGATCGCCCAAAGCCTTCTTGCACTTGTTTTAAATCAGGAACTTGCTCTTATGCATGAGCAGATATCAAAATCATCGTAGTTTTATGGGTACTTGATTGGAACCCCAAAGATATCATTGAAGATCATGAATAGGGTGTCTGAGATTCTGAATAGGCATTTGATGGTAGAACTAGCAGCCTTCTCTTTAGCACTCAATCCGGATGAAGAAGCTTCTCTTTGACATTTCCTCACATGGTTCAGCCATACTGTCCTTGCCTCTTCATCAAACAGATGATCAGATGACTCAATGTAAGCCATCTCAATAACAACTTCAGCTTTACAAAAGTCTAGTTCAAACTTGTTCTTGAAAGGTAGACTGACTGGACAAAGCCTAAACTTACCTTCTTTATTCTTGTTTAGATGAAGTATTGGCAGCTTTGGACAGATGTGGGGAGGGATACTCCAACACCAGTCTTTGGCTTTATGACAAACCGTTGCTTGGGAACAAACACCTTGGCCTTGAACTCTCTTGGCATGCCTACTTCAGTTCTCATCATGCCATAAGCCAGATAATCAACGGGATCAACAAAGTCTTCGAAAACACTTGGATGAGATGGGATCCACACCGTTCAAGATGCCGCCATGGTAAACGATTGAGATCCTAGCTTGAATAGCTTGCAGCACCATCATCTTGGAAAATCTCTCAAAACCAAATCAATCTCCCTCATGTTGTGATGCCTAGATTGACAATGATGGCGAAAAGAACGACGGTACTGACACCATAAAAGGACGACTGACACGATGTCGCGCACGCGTCAAAAAGAAGAGCGGTTTGTAAAAATATGTAGTTAGGGCGCGACAACTCGAGTATCGTCTCACAAGGACTCTTGGATTATTGTTAACAGAAAAGTCAGTTTTGGGGGGTTTTGGATTTGAAATTAAATAAAGGAAACAAAGCGGAAAACAGTGCAAACTAAATAATTGTCAAACAAGCTAAAAACGATTAATCTACTGTTTCGGTTTCCCCACTATCATTGATTCATATAATTCAATGCCCTAAGCGGATTCTAATCCCTTTTCGAGTGTAGCACCAATTAACAAGAGAAACCGGCACTATGCGATGTATGTTCCTAATTCCGAATTAAGCAAACGGATGAAGCTCACGTGAATTAAGCAAACACGAATGAACACACGCGAATTAAGCAAACGCGATTAATTTTAGAAACATACAATCATCGAAACAAATCAATAATCATCCTGTATAATCCTGAATTAAGCAAACAGAATATACAGCACAACTATTCAAAGAGAAAAGCAATGAGTTTGGGAATTACATAACCTCAAGTGGCAATGGAAACCAAATACAGTAGATCAATCCAAGGAGACTAGTTCTCCATTAGCAACTATGAAAAAAACCTACGAACAATTTCGCAGACGTCAAAATCTAAAAGGAAAAGAAGATCAGGTTACGCCTAAAACAGGACTATAAATACAGATTAGGGTTCGCGCTCTGTGGCGAGACAAGACTCGCGAGGCGAATATTATGAACAGGTCTTCAGTGTTTGGCTTATTCGCGAGGCGAGCTGATTATTCGCGAGGCAAGACTTCAAATTCCAATCTGTCACGCCCGTGGCCTTCATCACGGGTAGGCCGTGATGGTCTCTGTCCTTCAGGGTATGGATTTCTCACGAGGCGAGGCAGAGATTCACGAGGCGAGGCAGAGAGGATGACATTTCTGGCACAGTTAGGCCTTCAGGCTCGCGAGGCGAGTAGCCTCTCGCGGGGCGAAGACTCCAGAACTGCTTCTCTTTATTAACCTGAAAACGACAAATAGCAGTGAGTGCTTTATTTGACTCAAAACTGGCTAAATTACCCTAAAAATACTTAAACGACTCAAAATGTTTCTTGAGGACAATTTAATCTAATTTGGGCGAAAACGAGATATAATTAGCACAAAGCCACGGTCATACTAGTCATAAAACTAGACGAGCCTGGGGCTGATCAAAATACCCCAAACTTAAACTTTGGTTGTCCCCAAGCAAACTAAAACTCAAAAAGACTCAAGACTTGGCAAGCTTAAAGGATTCAATCAATTTCGCACAAATTTCAAGCAATTCATCAAAACAGTTTTCTTCAATGTTCCCCCCTTTTCAACAAAGTAATCCCCACAATCATTTACTTTAAACATCTGAGAATTTCATCATTAAAGCAGTCATTAATCTAAGTAAGGGATCCAAGTTACACACAAAAGGGAGATCACCAAATTCAAACAATTGCCTTCCTCACAAGGGCATTTAATGTTTCACTCATTCGCTCAATTTTGTCGAGGCTATCAACATTTCACTCAATTTCACTTTTAAGAGCACTTCCCATGAATTTGAATTTCATCTCAATCAAGGTTCCCACGAAAACATGCATGCAACATCAAAAGGTCTTTCAAAGGTTGCAATGGGGCCTGGCTAAGGGTAGGATATACAAAGGAACTAGGCTTAAGTCCCTAGGAACTAAGAGAGCATGAAGCTTGTACACTATTTTTTTTCACTCTAATTCCTTTTTCCATTTTTTTCTTTTTGGCGCTTTGGGTGGCTACACCTTCTTCCTTTGACACCATTTTTGTTTTGCTCCTTTTCTTTTTGGCAAATTTTTTTCTTTTCTCTTTTTTTTTTCTTTGCCCTTGGCTTCAACTTTTATATATTTTTTTTTCTTTTTCTCACCCCAGAATGACATATCATTGTAGCCACCCCAAACTTACTTTCTTGCACCCTTCTCTTGCTGGGCTTCCATGCTCTCCTAATCCTAAGATCGGGTTAACATGGTTTTTCCAGATTTTGGCTCATAATATGAGGTTATCAAGAACAACAGGCTAATCAGGCTCAATAGGGCTAACTAGGGAACATGCATTAGGGATGGTTCAATTTAGGCCAAGTAGCTAATTCAAAGAAAATCTGCCTAAATCATCTGATGCAATTACATAAACATGCAAACCAAGTAGAGACTCAAGCAAATTCGGGAAAGTGCAACTTGAAAGTGATTCAGACAGTTAAAAAACATGTTGGAGGCTCAAATCCTCACCTGGACATTTTTCGCAAATTGTTTGACCGAGATTCAATCCCTAGTGTGTGCACCCCTTCACCCCAAACTTATCATAAATCATGCAATCATAACAAAATATCTCAAGGTTCAATTTTCAAAATTTTTTCACATGGGGATCAGTTTTCAAATTTTACAACCTAGGGGGAATCATCAGCATAAATCATGCAATCAATCTGTGCTAAATCAATAAAACCCACCAAGCTTGCCGACACAACACTCACACGCATGCTCTTGATCTTCTCAAATTATTCAAGAGCTAAAAGAAAATGAAACAAAAACAAAGCAAGGAAAGGATAATTAAAAAGAAGGGTTAGAGAAACTCATGGGGGTGGTTCCACCGGGATCCCACTGTCTGTGATACAGCGGCAACAGAATGCCCAAATTGCAGTATGATCCTCCCGGATCCCATGGCCAACAGCATAAGTATGGGAGTGGGCACTTGACAATTATGGTGACTCCTCCAAGTGCGGCGGACTTCTCACTCCCTCTTGGGTAAAAGTTGACCTCCCGGTCAACAAAGTCAACAAAGTCCTCCCAATAAAAATGGGGTTCAACCTCTTGGACTGGCCATAGTGTCTTCATATCCAAGGGTGCAAAATCCAGAGGCTTGAACTCCATTGCTGGTGGTTCCACAAGGGGAGGTGGCAAACAGGTAGAGAGGGTCTTCGGTGCTGCTTCAACTTCTGCACATTCTTCATTCACTGCACTAACAAATCCATCACCTGTTATACATGCAGAAATCTCAGCACACACCACACAAGGGTTAGTGTTAGTACAGTCAGTACATATAGTACAACAAACTGAATCAGAAAAGGCTTGAATGTCTGGAAATTCAACACACAGTTCATCCATCCCATCACACTCAACACATGCATATGAATTAATAGGATCATCTAATTCCAAAAATTCTTCACCATCCTCAAGCATGGTGAAGTAGATGTCCTCCTGATTCCCATTTTCTATATTTCTTGTATGAACAGGGCCCTCAACCTCATATGTCTCATGTTCCATATGGATGTTTTGCTCTTCATACCTTTCAAAACATGCTACACACGAAGCAAATTCATTACAATCAGCACATGAAGTATAATAGATAGAATCAGGAAAGGTGTGAATATCTGGAGATTCTACACACAGTTCACCAACAGAAGTATTCTTGACATCATTATCAAAATTATCCTCAGAGGAAGTATTGTCAGGAACAACTATTTGCAAATCTGTATGTTCTTCAAGGAGATGTGGAGTTTCCAATGTAGCTAAGGAGGAAACGATGAGAGCATTTTGAGTGGCAAAATCCTGATGACTTGCTTCCATCCTCTATTGGAATTCAAGATTATTCTTTGCCATTTGTTGTACCATTTCTTCCAGACTGAGTTGGCATATTGTGAGGTCAGGCTGATATTGCTGGCTTATTGCCATTTGATGCACCAAAGAAGCTATCTCATCCAAAACGCCCTGTCCTCCACTACGTTGGCTAGAATAATCATTCACTCCAAACATGCCAAAATAACTACTAAACTCATAACCTCTAGCAAAGTTAGGATAATATATGCATGGCTCATAATCAACATAAGGTACATGATCTTGCATATAGTTATCCATGGGAATACTAGGATTCATAACCAGACAAAACAGCCATAACTAATTAAGCAATGCAAAAAATTTTATTTTTTATATTTTTTTCTGTTAATAACAACAAGAGTCCCCGACAACGGTGCCAATTTTGACACGTTGTCGCGCACGCGTCAAAAAGAAGAGCGGTTTGTAAATATATGTAGTTAGGGCGCGACAACTCGAGTATCGTCTCACAAGGACTCTTGGATTATTGTTAACAGAAAAGTCAGTTTTGGGGGGTTTTGGATTTGAAATTAAATAAACGAAACAAAGCAGAAAACAATGCAAACTAAATAATTGTCAAACAAGCTAAAAACGATTAATCTACTGTTTCGGTTTCAACACTATCATTGATTCATATAATTCCATGCCCTCAGCGGATTCTAATCCCTTTTCGAGTGTAGCGCCAATTAACAAGCGAAACCGGCACTACGCGATGTATGTTCCTAATTCCGAATTAAGCAAACGGATGAAGCTCTCGTGAATTAAGCAAACACGAATGAACACACGCGAATTAAGCAAACGCGATTAAGTTTAGAAACATACAATCATCGAAACAAATCAATACTCATCTTGTATAATCCTGAATTAAGCAAACAGAATATACAGCACAACTATTGAAAAAGAAAAGCAATGAGTTTGGGAATTACATAACCTCAAGTGGCAATGGAAACCAAATAAAGTAGATCAATCCAAGGAGACTAGTTCTCCATTAGCAACTATGACAAAAACCAACGAACAATTTCGCAGTCGTCAAAATCTAAAAGGAAAAGAAGATCCACAGTTCTGCCCTAAAACAGACTATAAATACAGATTCTGGGTTGCGCGCGCTTGCGGGGCGAGACAAGACTCGCGAGGCGAATATTATGAACATGTCTTCAGTGTTTGGCTTTCTCGCGAGACGAGCTGATTATTCGCGAGGCGAGACTTCAAATTCCAATCTGTCACGCCCGTGGCCTTCATACGGGTAGGCCGTGATGGTCTCTGTCCTTCAGGGTTTGGATTTCTCGCGAGGCGAGGCAGAGATTCGCGAGGCGAGACAGAGAGGATGACATTTCTGGCACAGTCAGGCCTTCAGGCTCGCGGGGCGAAGACTCCAGAACTGCTTCTCTTTATTAACCTGAAAACGACAAATAGCAGTAAGTGCTTTATTTGACTCAAAACTGGCTAAATTACCCTAAAACTACTTAAACGACTCAAAATGTTGCTTGAGGATAATTTAATCTAATTTGGTCAAAAACGAGATATAATTAGCACAAAGTCACGGTCATACTAGTCATAAAACTAGACGAGCCAGAGGATGATCAAAGACGAATGGGACAAGGTAAAAATCGACACTTGATGCCCTTTATTATATATATATATATATATATATATATATATATATATATATATATATATATATATATATATATATATATATATATATATATATATATAATAAGAAAGAAAAGAAAGGGTAGAGAGTATGTACTATTCTGTACAACTAAGCCTCTGACAAATGCAAAAGCAAAAGAGAAAATGTGATGTATAAAGGTAGCGTGTTGCACAGAGAAACCATGCGGCTTCCGAGAAAATGGCAGAAGATAAAGTAAAGACTCAACCCAGACACTGAGGACAACATCCAATCATCAGTAAAAAATATTCACCGAACGATAATATTAAACTATTTGATCTCTGATGTCTAAACTAGTATTTTACTACTTGCACACAACTTATCAAATATCATTCATTTATGTTATAATTGATATAACAACTTATATATTTGTCACATCCGTATATCGGGTAAAGTAATAAATATGGAAGAGCATATTAGCACTACTTATAGGAGAGCATTCATAGACAAGATCCCAACTTATTTAGCCCGGATACACCTGAGAGCTATATTTGCAGGGAACATATTTATTTTGAAGACCTTGAAGGAGAATTTAAACGCCTTTATTTTGAAGACCTAGACGAAGGATTAAAAAGCCTTTATCTTGAAGACCTCGACGGAGGATTAAAATGCCTTTATTTTGAATACCTCATCGGAGGATTTAAACACCTTTATCTTAAAGACCTCAGTGGAGGATTTAAAAGCCTTTATCTTGAAGACCTCGACGAAGGATTTAAACGCCTCTCTTTGAAGACCTCGGCGAAGGATACGAAGAAACCGGCCTCGAGTCTTCACTCGATCGAAGGGACAAAACAACCAGGGTCTTTACCCGGTTGATCCACAAAGAAACTGGCCTCGAGTCTTCACTAGGTCGAAGGGACAAAACAACTAGGGTCTTTAGTCGGTTGGTCCACAAAGAAACTGACCTCGAATCTTCACTCGATCGAAGAGACGAAACAACTAGGGTCTTTACTAGGTTGGTCGATGAAGAAACCGGTCTCAAGTCTTCACTCGGTCGAAGGGACAGAACTGTTAAGTCACAAAGCGTTTGACTTGTCAAGCGTCTGACTCACACTCCTGTGGTTCTTGTGTGTTTTGATGAACCCAAACATTAAGCAATCGATTTTACATTGAACCATCTGAATATTGTTAATCATCTACTTGAGTTGTAGAGCCAAAGAATTCTATCTTAGCAGATCAAGTAGTCAACAAAAGATTATGAAAGGATCAAAAGCTTAAGTACAAGCATCTGATTCAAAGCTGACTAAGTACAATTTGTCTAAAGTGTGACTCACACTGAAGCCTATATCAACATCTCTCAGACTTATCAAACTGTGAAGAAGACCAGCTAGCAGTAGTACTAAAGTAAAATATTCAACTATTGTTTTCTTCACTGGAAACTAAAGAAAAAGGACTTATTCATCCAACAAGTAAATGAAAGGAAGATAGCATCAAGCAATACTCTTATAGAAGACTGTTTGTTCTTATAGAAGGTATGCGTGCTTATTGAAGACCAAGAAGCCAGAAGTAGTTATCGGTCAAAGTAATGATCAAGTATTCGAAGAATACAAACACTATCTTCTGAAGGAAGTTGAAAGAAGAAGGATCAAGATTACAGAATAGAACAAGATCAAGAAGTCACACTTCAAAGAAGCATTTATCTCTCTCAGTATGTGTCTAAGCTTCTGACAAAGTTAGAACCACTTTTCTATCAGAATAACCTGTTTGATTCAAGAGATATTCAAACATCCACAAGCTTAGAAGATGTGAAATGCTAAGTCACCTTGTGTGTTACTGAAGCACGCACCAAGGAGAAAAACCCTCTATGAGAAAAGGAGAAAAAACATAAAAGGAGAAAAAACAAAAAGGCAAGGCTACAGAAAAGCATTCCTTATGTAAGTAAGAGAAAAGCTACTTTATCTGAGCTTTTCTAAGTGTTGCACAAATAAGGAAAGAATGCTGCCCAAAGCTGGAAAAGCATGACTGCTATACTCATATGTCAACAAGGAATCTCCAACGTTCTTCAAAGCATTTATTATCAAGTCAGAACGACTATTTTCTGAAGAACGAAGCTGAAGACTTTAGAATGCATCTCAACGGATCTTTGTGATCAAGTACAAATAGAAGAAGTCAAAGACTGAACAAATAGTGATACAGTGATGAGCAACTAAAAACAAGTCAATATTTACTCATCAGTGAAAAGCTATATTACTCAAGAACAACATTCATCTTAGAAATCAATAGCTGAACGTAACAATCACTCGCTAAACTTCTTCTCTCTATGAAAATCATTTGAAGAAGAACACATCTGCAACTCACCAAGTTCTAAGTTCATATTCATTCTCTGTAGTGTTAAAGATTGGTTGAATTTCTCTGTAACTTTGAAGTTGTTCTTCAAAACATTCCCAAACCTCTCTGAGCCTGAAGAGGCTTGTTTCAAGAATGCTTATTGAGGCTGGGTGTGCAAACAATACTTGTAGTTAAGACTGGAGAGGCTAGGTGTGCAAATAATACTCGTCTATAACCTTGATAAGTTATAGTGTTAAAGCTTGGTGAAACCAAGGATTGGATGTAGCCCAAAGTTTGTGGGTGAACCAGGATAAATCTCTGAGTATACTCTTTACCTAACCTTTACTTTATTATTCAGTTTGTTTAACAGCTTTAACTAACTAACTCGGGTATGTTAAACAGTTGTTGATCAGTTTGTTGATAAAAGCTTCTATCTTCAAGCATCTCACATTTACTAATTTTGTTTTGTACTTCTTAAATTCTGATTTTCGAAAACACTATTCAACCCCCCTTCAAGTGTTATTTTGTGCCATTTCAAGAACAACCAGGGTCTTTACTCGGTTGGTCCACGAAGAAACCGGCCTTGAATTTTCACTTGGTCGAAGGGACAGAACAATTAGGGTCTTTACTCATTTGGCCCACGAAGAAATAGGCCTTGAGTCTTCACTCGGTCGAAGGGACAAAACCACTAGGGTCTTTACTTGGTTGGTCCACGAAGAAACGAGCCTCGAGTCTTCTGTCGGTTGAAGGGACAAAATAACCAGGGTCTTACCTCAGTTGGTCCGCAAAGAAACTGACCTTGAGCCTTCACTCGGTCGATGGGACAAAACAACCAGAGTTTTTATTCGGTTAGGCCATGAAGATAAACTGGCCTCGAGTCTTAACTCGATCAAAAACGAAAACAAAACGGTCAGAGACTTAACTTGGTCAAAAACAAAAACAAACGAAAGAATCAGAGTCTTAACTTGGTCAAAAACAAAAACAAACAAAAGGGCCAGAGTCTTAGCTCGGTCAGAAACAAAAACAAACGAAAGAGTCAGAGTCTTAACTCGGTCGGAACAAAATAGCGAACACAAAAGAATGTGTGCATCGATTCAAACAAATAGAAGAACTTGACGGGGGATATAAACGCCTCACCCTAATTAGCCCCATTTCTCGTTCACAAATGGCAAGCCCAGAAAAAGAATCGGAAACATTCTACATAGGGCATACATTTTAGTTCGGTACATTGCACGTTGTAACAGTCTGATTTTAATTATGATATTCAACCAGTTAAAATATAATTAATTATATTTTAATTTGAGAGTTAGAAAGTGTGTTTGAATAAAATAAAACCATATTCATAGTCTACTTTATGGTAGAGGGTTACGGTAAAATTTTGGGTTGAAAATTAAGACGAAAGTCGGTCTGGGTTTTCACTGACAATAAACGTTTACTGAGCAGAAAACCTAATTTTGACCCGTGAACGAAATGGTTAGTGTTTTTGTCGTGTTTCCAATGACTTTAGTAATTTTGAAAACTTTTACCTTCGGAATTAAAATATAATATTTATTTTGGGTGAAATACGATCGGGAACTTGAATCGGATATGCAATGGAGCAGAATAGGAGACATGAAAGGATTGAAGTGACTTGTTGGAAAAGTAGGCATGATGGTAGAAGCCTTTTGTCACATCCATAAAAAGTGTCATCATTGCACTTTTTCAAATTTTACTATTTTATAAAAAAATACGTCATTTTTCTCCTTTTTGCCAGCTAAACATGGCATAACCCAAAACTTGGTCATCAAGTTATCTCCCTCTCTCTCTCTCTTTCACACCTACTCTCTCTCTCCTCTATAAAAACTCTTCATCTTCTTCATTTCCTCACTTTCTTCTTCTTCATAAACACATAAACTCCATTTTTGAAGCTTCAAAAGCTTCAAGGGCTTTCAAGTGAAAACTTGCCAAGATCATCATCAATTCTTCTTCTACTTTCTCATCTTAGGTAACGTAATCATCTCCTTTCTTTTCCAATCTTTTGTTCTTCATTTTCATGGTTTTTCATTTCTAGATCTGGAACTTCAAAAATTCATAGAAAATTGTAGAAAAATCCTACAAATGTGAAACCAATTTCTATGATCTAGTTATGATCTCTACTCTCATTATCCAAGAGCTTTTGATCAAAAACATTTTCCTTCCTATAGAACCCTAGTTGGCCGAACCTAGAGAGGAAAATGGGTATGATGTTTTTTATGTATTTTCTAAATCCCAACACTTGATTCATACTCTTTAATACCTTTATGATCTTAATCTAGAAGCTTAACTTCAACAAGGTTTTCTATCCTAAATTCCATGTATGGGCCGAACTGATGTAAGAAAGAGGAGTTGATGTTTTGTTGTTGTTTTTGAAAGTTAATGCTTGATTTGAACTCTCTAATACTTGTATTGTCTAAATCCAACAGCTTGAATCCAACAAAGTTTTCTAACCTATTTTTTTACATAGGGCCGAAACCCTAACGTAAAAGGGGTGAAAGGTTTTTGATTGATTGTGAAATCTAATGATTGATTCATACTCTTTAATACTCTAAGATCATTGATCTAAGAAATTGTGTTGTTTTGAAAACCCTAGCCTATTTGGTAATACAAGGCCGAAACCTACCCTAAGTGGTTGGATGTTTTTTATTCCATATTTTCAAGTTATAGTAATTTATCTAAGTTACCTAGCACCTAAGTGATAAGTATCCAAAGGCTTATGTTGAGAAAAGAATCATAATTCTAATTTGAATTAAATGGCCAAACCTAGCCTAAAGAGAACATAGATGAGTTTGTTTGATTTATTTTTATTATGTTGATTGGTTGAAGGTGCAGTTAGTACTTTGTGGTGTGACAACGAGGAGCTTCGAGTTCGGGAGTTCGGTGATAACCCAGGTAGGGGAAAGAACCAATCTATCGTCGGAATGGATATGTAGTAGATTATATAATAATTGTGCAGGGCGACCTAAACCTTACTAGTAGTTGAGTAATCAACAAGGCCAAAATCACATTGGAAACCTTTTCTGAAAAACCAATGGTGATTCGGGGATTGTTGGTTTATCGATATTAGGTTGATTTTATATTGTTGATGGTTGATTTGATTTTATTACCTTTATTGAATTGACTTTGTGCTATGTTGGGGATATTGGAATATTTTGATTGATATTGGGTTATGCATGATCTGCCTAGTTTTTATGATTATGCTTAGTGTATTTTAAGCAAAGATATATATGTTGTCTAAGATATGATGGTTTTGGGTGTGAGGATAGTGATGATTTAGAAGTGCCTAACCTAGATGATGTATGTTAAAGAGGTGTTATGGCATAGAATATGTGTCAGGTTCTAATGGAAGGTTAAGGCACTAGGATGTTGTTAAAACGGGTTGGTGAGATTCAAGTATAGGTGTTGTTGTCCACAACCGTGTGTTGGTAATATAATACACAAGGACAAAAGTGTATTGGTAATATAATACACAAGGACATATGTGTATTGGTAATATAATACATCGTGTATTGTTAATATAATACATTGTATATTGGTAATATAATACACGTAAAACACATCTGTGTATTGGTAATATAATACATCATTTATTGGTAATATAATACACGTAAAGTCAAGAGTTCTCGCGAGACCACTTCCACCTTAAGAAATATGTGTGCAGCTATGGTGTCTTTGAGTAGCATGAGATTGGGGGTAGATGATGATTTATTAACTGGAGGATGATCTGTTAGTTATGTGTGTTGTTTGTCTGTGACAATTACTGTATAATTTACTATGAATCTTTTCCATTTTTTGATGATAGAATTGTTTCTTATCCCCCTGTATATTTCTGTATGTTGTATTTTATCTCCTTGTATAATCGTACGAGAAGACCCTATAGATGAGCGTAACCAGGAGGAATTGGATGGAACTCCCTACGAACCGGATGCTGGAGGATGAGCTATGACCCATGGTCATTAGGATCTAGTTAGTTATGGCCAGTGCGTCTCGTGAGGCGTATTTTTATTATGTTTTCCGTTGTTTAACATTTT
This sequence comes from Sophora flavescens, assembly GCA_030762895.1. Lineage (NCBI taxonomy): Eukaryota > Viridiplantae > Streptophyta > Magnoliopsida > Fabales > Fabaceae > Sophora > Sophora flavescens. The sequence goes on from CM061068.1 coordinate 158,885,898, forward strand.
GTCTAAGTATATGCCTGTGAGGGATCCTACGGATAGGATATCCTCAACGATGTTTTGTAATATGCATAATATACTTATATTGTGATATGCTATTCTATAGGAAGTTGTATACTTTATAAGTTAGGTTTTTAATTTTTTATGTATTATCACGGTAAGCGTGCGATTAAGAAATTAAATAGAAAGGATTTAATCTAATAACACAACGGGGCACAGCGGGGTGTCTCATTTGGTATCAGAGCAGTTTGGTTTTAAAACGGACTGTGGGGTTATGTCCGATCAGAATCAAGGACTGCGAGGTTTAGGATGTTGTTACTGGCCGTGTCTAGTTGAATCCACATCGGATTTTGACTTTGCTTAAAAGTTGGGTAGTGTATCCGAATCTAATGTGAGAGGTTAATATTTGTATGGAATATGGTATTTATATACTTGTCTATGTAGTATTATATGTCATACTATTAAGAGCGGATGATTTCTTTTAACAGAATCATGGCTCGCGGAAGAGGACGTCCAACTAACAGTGGTGACGGAACTCCATAAAGGATTATTGGAGTTGTCAATGGTTATTCCGACAATACTGAGAATGGAGGAGGATCATCTTTGACTCCAAATTCAATGGAAACCCTAGCTGCTACTATGCTATTTCAAACCCAACAAAATGCTAAGATGCTGCAGATGAACAAAGAGCAGCTAGAAATTAAGAATCAGATAAGGGCGGTAACAGCTGAAGATGCCTGATTGACTAATTTTATGAACGGAAAGCCACCTCAATTCCGAGGAGAGTATGACCCAGAGAAGGCGGAATGGTGGATACAAGAGATCGAAAAGATATTTGCTACTATGCGCTGCAGCGAGGAGAAGAAAGTGAGCTATGTTGCCTTCGTGTTAACCGAAGGAGCATAATTCTGGTGGAAGGGAAAGAAAAGACTGTTAGAAGCTAAGGATAGGAAAATTAACTGGATGTTATTCACTGATTACTTTTTTGAAAAATATTTTCCGTGTCTTGTTCGACACGAGAAGGAAAAGGAATTCACAAACCTCAAACAAGGCAACATGTCTGTTGGTGAGTATGCATCACGTTTTGAGGCTTTGATCAAGTTTTCGGAATTCTATCAGAGGTTTCCAAGTGAGGACTGGAAATGTAGAATATTTGAGGAATGACTCAGAGATGAGCTGCAGAGGGCTGTAGTGTCTCTTGACATATAGTATTTCCCAGAACTAGTCGAGAGATGCAGTGCCATCGAAAGTATAGACCTAAGGATGGCCAATGAGCAGAAACAACTGAGGAGTGGATGTCCTAACCCATCAAGTTTCCAGAGGCGTGGAGGAAGTGGGTCTCAGTGGAGATAGAGACCATATGCGATACCCGGGCAAACACCGGCACCAGCACCAGTGGCTAGAGCGGGTCAGCAACCGCAAGGCTTAGTTTGCATCAGATGTGGAGGATCAGATTATGCTAGAGACTATACAAATAGGCCCAATTGTTTCAACTGTGGGAAACCAGGTCATGTGGCACGAGATTGCAGACAGAGAGTTATGCAACAACCGACAGCAGCCGGAAGAGGAACTGGAGACAATAGAGGTGGATCTGGAAGAGGAGTCCTAGCAGCAAGACCACAAGTTGCCAGACCTCAAGTCACTGGAAGAGTGTTTACCGTGAGGGGAGCTGAATCCTCTCAATCTGCTGATCTTATACAAGGTATGTGTTTGATAGCAGGTAGACTCTCGAATGTATTGTTTGACTCAGGCGCTACGCATTCTTTTATCTCGCATGAGTGTGTGGATCATTTGAACTTAATTGTTTCCAAATTACCGTATACCCTTACAATATCTACTCCAACCATCAATCCTTTGAATATTATGTGTGTTTGTTTACAGTGTCCTATCGTTGTTGAGAATAGGACATTTATTGTAGACCTTATATGTTTGCCTATGCAACAGATAGATGTTATTCTTGTCATGGATTGGCTTTCGTCTAACCATGTAGTGCTAGATTGTTCTAGCAAGACTTTATCATTTCTTGAACCTTATAGTATAGCATCTGCCAGGGAAGGAGTTTCTATGAGGAGTGATAACTGTCAACAGTTTGTGATGATTTTCGCAGTGGAGGCTAATGAGACTGCTAGCATATATTATATGCCTATTGTGAGAGAGTTCCCTGAAGTTTTCCCTCCAGACATTCCAGGTTTGCCACCGGAAAGAGAATTGGAATTCACTATAGATCTCGTACCAGGGACAAGGCCTATATCTATAGCACCTTATCGGATGTCACCGATTAAGTTGGCAGAGTTGAAGGAACAATTGGATGACATGTTAGGAAAAGAGTTTATCAGACCGAGTGTTTCACCGTAGGGAGCACCAGTGTTATTTGTTAAGAATAAGGATGGAAGTGCGAGGTTATGCACTGATTACAGGCAGTTGAATAAGGTGACGATTAAGAATAAGTATCTGTTGCCTAGGATAGATGATTTGATGGATCAGTTGAAAGGAGCAGTAGTGTTCTCCAAGATTGATCTAAGATCTGGGTACCATCAGATCAGAGTAAGAAAGGAAGATACACCCAAGACGACTTTTAGGATGAGGTAAGAGCACTATGAGTATTTAGTTATGCCTTTCGGTGTAACTAATGCGGCAGCCGTGTTCATGGATTATATGAATAGAATTTTCAGACCGTTCCTCGATAAGTTTGTTGTTGTGTTCAACGACGATATTCTTATCTATTCGCGTACGCGGGAAGAGCATGAGGAATATTTGAGATTGGTGTTGCGAGTTTTGAAGGATAGGCAGCTTTATACCAAACTTTCCAAGTGTGAGTTTTGGCTGGAAGAAGTACAATTCCTAGGTCATGTGATTAATAAAGAAGGAATAGCCATAGATCCAGCTAAGGTTGAGTCAGTTCTTAAGTGGGAACGGCCTAAGTCAGTAAGTGAAGTACGGAGTTTCCTAGGACTAGCTGGATATTATCAGAGGTTCATAGAGGAATTCTCGAAGATTACGTTGCCTATGACGCAGTTAACCAGGAAAAATATAGCTTTTGTATGGATGGACAAGTGTGAACAAAGTTTTCAAAAGCTGAAGGACAGGTTGATTACATCACATGTGTTGATCTTACCAGACCCATTAGGACAGTTTCATGTATACTGTGATGCGTCATACCAAGGTTTAGGTTGTGTCCTGATGCAAGAGGGAAGAGTTGTGGCTTATGCTTCCCGATAGTTGAGAATTCATGAGAGAAATTATCCAACTCATGATTTGGAGTTAGCAGCAATAGTGTTCGCATTAAAGATATGGCAACACTTTTTGTATGGAGCAAAGTTTAATGTCTACAGTGACCACAAGAGCCTGAAGTATCTATTCGATCAAAAAGAATTGAATATAAGACAGACAAGGTGGATGGAGTTTATCAAAGATTATGATTTTGAATTATTGTACCATCCTGGGAAGGCAAATGTGGTAGCGGATGCTTTAAGCAGGAAGTCCTTGCACGTGTCTGCGATGATGGTTAATGAGTTAGAATTGCTTGAACAGTTCAGGGATTTGAACTTAGGAATGGAATTGGTTGAGAATAAGATTTGCTTAAGTATGATCACTATTAGTAGTGATTTTATGAAAGATCTTAAAGATAAACAGGTTCAGGATCTATACCTCCAGGAAGTAAGTAGAGGAATCGATGAAGGTAAAATTTATGAGTTTAGTAGAGGAACAGATGGTGTGTTAAGGTTTATAGATAGAATATGTATGCCAGAGGATGCAGAACTTAGGAAGATGATTTTAGAGGAGGCAAGTAAGAGTAAGTTGATTTTCCATCCTGGATCCGCAAAGATGTATCAGGATTTGAAGAAAATGTTTTGGTGGACAAGGATTAAGAAAGAAGTAGCAGAGTATGTTTTATCTTGTCTGGTGTGTCAGAAAGCTAAGATTGAACATCAAAAGCCAGCAGGATTACTACTAAGAAGCATGATGCGATTTGGGTCATCATTGATAGGTTGACGAAATGTGCTCACTTCTTATCTATTGGTGAAAGTTATAATATGGAAAGGTTGACTCAGATTTACATCAAAGAAATTGTTAGATTGCATGGTGTTCCATCGAGCATTGTCTCAGATCGAGATCCTAGATTCACATCTAGATTATGGAGACAATTACAAAATGCCTTGGGAACAAAGTTGAGGATGAGTTCTGCTTATCATCCCCAAACTGATGGACAGTCAGAAAGGACAATTCAGTCATTGGAGGATATATTGAGATCTTGTGTGTTGGAGCACATTGGCAGTTGGGATGACTTCTTACCATTGATTGAATTTACTTATAACAATAGTTTCCATAGTAGTATCGAAATGTCACCATATGAGGCTTTGTATAGAAGAAAGTGTAGGACCCCGTTATGTTGGTATGAGACTGGTGAGAACCAAGTTTTGGGTCCAAATGTGGTGCAACAAACTATGGAGCGAGTCAAAAAGATACGGTAAAAGATGAAGGAAGCACGGGATAGGCAAAGGAGCTATAGTGACAAGAGGAGGAGCTTACCAAATTGCCTTACCACCCAATCTTTCCAACCATCATGATGTCTTTCATGTTTCTCAGTTGAGAAAGTATTATCCTAATCCTTCACATGTCATTGAGTTTGAGTCTATACAACTGCGAGAGAATCTAGAGCATGAGGCTTTACCTGTAAATATAGCAGATAGACAGATTAAGGAGCTTCGCGGTAGACAAATTCCTTTGGTTAAGGTCGTATGGGATGAAACTACGGAGACGCTACTTGGGAACGTAAGGAGGATATGCAACAACAATATCCACATCTTTTCTAAGGTACGTAAATTCTGAGGACGGAATTTTCTTTTAAGAGGGGTAGTAATATAACGGCCTGATTTTAATTATGATGTTCAACCGGTTAAAATAGAATTAATTATATTTTAATTTGAGAGTTAGAAAGTGTTTTTGAATAAAATAAAAATATATACATAGTCTACTTTATGGTAGAGGGTTACGGTAAAATTTGGGTTGAAAATTCAGACGAAAGTCGGTCTGCGTTTTCACTGACAGTAAAAGTTTACTGAGAAGAAAACCTAATTTTGTCCCGTGAACGAAATGGTTAGTGTTTTTATCGTGTTTCCAATGACTTTAGTAATTATGGAAAATTTTACTTTCGGAATTAAAATATAATATTTATTTCAGGTGAAATACAATCGGGAACTTGAACCAGATATGCAATGTAGCAGAAAAAGAGACATGAAAGGATTGAAGTGACTTGTTGGAAAAGTAGGCATGGTGGTAGAAGCCTTTTGTCACATCCATAAAAAGTGTCATTATTACACTTTTTCAAATTTTACTATTTTATAATCAAATAAGCTATTTTTCTCCTTTTTGCCAACCAAACATGGCATAAACCAAAACTTGGTCATCAAGTTCTCTCCCTCTCTCTCTCTCATTCACGCCTACTCTCTCTCTCTCATCAATAAAAATACTTCATCTTCTTCATTTCCTCACTTTCTTTTTTATAAACACATAAACTCCATTTTTGAAGCTTCAAAAGCTTCAAGTGCTTTCAAATGAAAACTTGCCAAGATTATCATCAATTCTTATTCTACTTTCTCATCTTAGGTAACATAATCATCACCTTTCTTTTCCAAGCTTTTGTTCTTCATTTTCATGGTTTTTCATTTCTAGATCTAGAACTTCAAAAATTCATAGAAAATTGTAAGAAAATCCTAAAAATGTGAAACCAATTAATATGATCTAGTTATGATCTCTACTCTCATTATCCAAGAGCTTTTGATCAAAAACATTTTCTTTCCTATAGAACCCTAGTTGGCCGAACCTAGAGAGGAAAATGGGTATGATGTTTTTGTGTCTTTTCTAAATCATAACACTTGATTCGTACTCTTTAATACCTTTATAATCTTAACCTATAAGCTTAACTTCAACAAGGTTTTCTATCCTAAATTCCATGTATGGGCTGAACCGATGTAAGAAAGAGGAGTTGATGTTTTGTTGTTGTTTTTGAAATTTGATGCTTGATTTGAACTCTCTAATACTTGTATTGTCTAAATCCAAGAGCTTGAATCCAACAAAGTTTTCTAACCTATTTTTTTACATAGGGCCAAAATCCTAACATAAAAGGGTGAAAGGTTTTTGATTGATTTGTGAAATATAATGATTGATTCATACTCTTTAATACTCTAAAGATCATTGATCTAAGAAATTGTGTTGTTTTGAAAACCCTAGCCTATTTTGTAATATAAGGTCGAAACCTACCCTAAGTGGTTGGATGATTTTTATTTCATATTTTCAAGTTATAACAATTTATCTAAGTTACCTAGAACCTAAGTGATAAGTATCCAAAGGCTTATGTTGAGAAAAGAATCCTAACTCTAATTTGAATTAAATGGCCAAACCTAGCCTAAAGAGAACATAGATGAGTTTGTTTGATTTATTGTTTATTATGTTGATTGGTTGAAGGTGGAGTTAGTACTTTGTGGTGTGACAACGAGGAGCTTCGAGTTCGGGAGTTCGGTGATAACCTAGGTGGGGGGAAAGAACCAACCTATCGTCGGAATGGATAAGTAGTAGATTATATAATAATTGTGCAGGGCGACCTAAACCTTACTAGCAGTTGAGTAATGGACAAGACCAAAATCACATTGGAAACCTTTTCTGAAAAACCAATGGTGATTCAGGGATTGTAGGTTTATCGATATTAGGTTGATTTTATATTGTTGATGGTTGATTTGATTTTATTACATTTATTGAATTGATTTTGTGCTATGTTGGTGATATTGGAATATTTTGATTGATATTGGGTTATGCATGATCTGCCTGGTTTTTATGATTATGCTTAGTGGATTTTAAGCAAAGATATATATGTTGTCTAAGAGATGATGGTTTTGGGTGTGAGGATAATGATGATTTAGAAGTACCTAAGCTAGATGATGCATGTTAAAGAGGTGTTATTATGACATAGAATATGTGTCAAGTTCTAATGGAAGGTTAAGGCACTAGGATATTGTTAAAATGGGTTGGTGAGATTCAAGTATAAGTGTTGTTGATCACAACCGTGTATTGGTAATATAATACACAAGGACAAAAGTGTATTGGTAATATAATACACAAGAACATATGTGTATTTTTTAATATAATACACCGTGTATTGGTAATATAATACACGTAAAACACATATGTGTATTGGTAATATAATACACATATGGTATGAAAATACCGTGTATTGGTAATATAATACACCGTGTATTGGTAATATAATACACGTAAAATCAAGAGTTCTCGCGAGACCACTTCTACCTTAGGAAATAGGTGTGCAACTATGGTGTCTTTGAGTGGCATGAGATTGGGGGTAGAGGATGATATATTAACTTGAGGATGATCTGTTAGTTATGTGCGCTGTTTGTCTGTGACAATTACTGTATAATTTACTATGATCCTTTTCCGCTTTTTGATGATAGAACTGTTTCTTATACCCTGTATATTTATGTATGTTGTATTTTATCTCCTTGTGGAATCGTATGAGAAGACCCTATGGATGAGCGTAACCAGGAGGAGTTGGATGGAACTCCCTACGAACCAGAGGCTGGAGGACGAGCTGTGACCCATGGTGATTAGGGTCTAGTTAGTTATGGCCAGTGCGTCTCGTGAGACATATTTTTATTATGTTTTCCGCTGTTTAACTTTTTGTCTAAGTATTTGCCTGTGAGGGATCCTACGGATAGGATATCCTCAACGGTGTTTTGTAATATGCATAATATACTTATATTGTGATACATTATTCTATATGAAGTTGTATACTTTAAAAGTTAAGTTTTTAATTTTTGACGTATTATCACGGTAAGTATGCGATTAAGAAATTAAATAGAAAGGATTTAATCTAATAACACAACAGAGCACAGCGGGGTGCCTCACATGTTGCTCCCATCCTCCTCAAATGGAGGCCACTCCTTATTCTCTCTTAAAGGAGACACACTCATTCCCTCTACTAATCTTCCCTCCAAGTTCCAACTCTTCGCCTCCCTACAAAACTCTCATTCTCTATGAACAAAACTAAATGAGGGCCCTCTCCAACACCGGATATGGACTCCATCATATGTATTCATCATTCTCCTTCAAAGAGAACTACGTGGAGCTCTGATTTCCCCCTCTGGGAATACGTAGGACCAGAGTTTTCCCTCCATCAAGCCCAAAATGGATCCCCCAGCACTCCAACTAGAAGCTCAAACCAGTACTAGAAGCCCAGACCAGTGCTTTATAACCAATGTGTCGTGATCTCCGCGGGTACTCGACTATCTCGACGTTTGGTCCCTAAGTATTCCACGTCTTAGGTGGACCTTCTGAGGCGAACTAGATACCCCTGTTGGAGTTGAGCTCGTAGGGGGAAGCACCCTTATTGGTCACAGTGAGCAGAACAATTACCTGGACAAACCAACTGACATTCTCTGGGTAAAGGAAGACCCGAGAGAGAAAGAGAATGTCTGGGGGATCAGTATCCCAAGAGAGAGAACGACAGACATGCATGGGAGTGTGACTCCCTAGAGGAATTGACCCTAGTTGGATAATTGAGGATGTTTGTGAAAAAATGACTCGAGAGATGTTTGCTGATTGTGTATGTTTTTTGTTTGATAACATGTTGTATTGTGTCCCCATCCCTTTATATGGTGTTGCTTAGATGATTATCTACCTTCTTTCCTCTTTCTTTATGTATATCCATCAGTTAGATAGATGAGCAATGCGGGCAGGCAGACATGGTGGGATGGCAGGATTACCGTCCGAGACACTACTTGCAGGGGATCTCTCCCAGGGCCCTAATCCTAGGAGACATTGAGATTGTCTACCATGATGACCGTGCGTGGCAGGTCGACCACTCACGGTTTTTCATTATTTATATCGACCTGGTCGGGTTTCTACTTCAGTCTTGGAGGATGTCCTTTCTTTCATCTGGTTGGATCATATAGGATCGCTTAGCACATATCGTACACCAAGATCGTTAAAATAAAACATGCATTAATTAATTAAAACCAAACAATGGGTAGAGAACACCACATTGTGTCAAGTCTCAAAACGCGGAAAATAAAAACATAACATAATAGAAAAACCCAACCCCGATGTCACATTACAAAGCTGGTATAACCAATCCGGAAAACAACCTCGGATACAAACTGAACAAACTAACTACTGAAAAGATGGAAACCCTAACTAAAGAGTCGCGTTCCTAGGAGTCACTCCTCAACCGGCTGCTCACCCTCCTCTGCATAAAAGATACATGCCACAACAAGAAACATAGAGATAAGGAGTAAGAAACATCAATATGAATATAATGGCAAGGAAGCAGTTAGCAAGATGACTATACGTCAAACAATCATGTTATAGCAAGCAACAATATGACATAACAATATCATCATACAAACGTGTGTGCTATGCAATGCAACTCTGCTCCACTACTCCATTATGCACTTGGATCCATTCTATCTCAGGAAGTCATCTTTGTGGTTACATTTCCACATTGGCCAATAAGCACCAACGCCGGGGCAATCCACCAAACCTTGGGTGGACCCCTAGGATAGCCGACGCACCTTACTCACGGATGCACCAACGCGGCGGTACCAGGTCCCACGGACGGCCAGATTGTCTTACTCACGGGTAACCTCCCCTATGTTGAACATCCTCCACTAACATCTTCGATGCATGAATGCATGCTCAACAAAACACACAAGCACAACCACCACCTCCGCTTGGGCCCATAGGCTACCCAAGTTTTAACACCATCAGATCATCATTGTCTTTCACATTCATTAATTAAACACTCTAGTCATTCTGAACTAGAGATTACCACCTTGACCAACCAACATCAAGGCCCCCTTGGCCACTAGGCTACCAAGGTACCACATCATCTTTAATTAACACTCTAGCCATTAAGCACTAGAGATTACCACCTTGACCATCATGCATCAAGGCCCCCTTGGCCACTAGGCTACCAGGGTACAAAAAACTTATCACTTGTATTTGGTCTTCATGTTCTATTGGTATTTTATCAAGTCTTTTAGAGCATATGGGGTGAAACCCCTATTTCTGTACAATTCTGGTTTCTGTTCTGCACAGGTGAGCACGGTCGTGCTCACCTCTCAGCACGGTCGTGGTGATCTTCCCAAGCAAGCACGGTCGTGCTGCCTGTTAAGCATGGGCGTACTCAAAAGCGCTCCCAGGTTCTGGGTTTGAATGGGAGCACGAGCGTAGAAGGGTCACAAACCCTTTGCCAATTGATTTGGGACGTTCTCAGATTCAATCCTAAAGGTTCTTACTAAACCATAAATCAGGAGTTTCGTTAATATTGAATTAATATTCATCTCTTTCAAATTAAAAGGGAATTAATCCTTTAGTCTCAATTCGTTTAATTGTCCCTAATCGCTCAAGGTCAAATCCTAAGGGCTAAACAAGGACCATCAACAACAACCTCACCTTTCATTACTACGGTTTAGTCTTATGAACAAGGGAAACAACCTCCCTTAGCCTCGTTAACAATTTTAACGTTTTAACATTAAAGCGTCACAACATCAGTCAACAACCAATACATCTTCATATCACAATTATGATCAAACACTAAGTCATGGCATCATCACATTAACATGTTCATAATAACATAAAATCAATAATAAAAATCATGCCAATCATTAACATGGTAAACAACTAAACATCATATAGCAAACAACACAAGGAATATAGACATGTTATTAAACAAAAAGGGTTATGGGAACCCTTCGTCTTACGCTACCCCCAAGCCTACATACTCATACTATTCCTTCTCCCCATACCCGGTATGAAGAACACCCGTTAAACTGAAGATGCTCCTAAACCGGTTCCCTCGAATGGCTCGATGAACGATCCCAAGCCTTGGTCAACACAAATAGGGTTAACCTATTAGTTCCCAATTCATGAAATAGAAGAGGAAACAGAAGAGGGAAAGATGTTTACCTTAGCTAATTTGTACTATCGCGTGATTGACTCTCCTAAAAGAGCGAGAACACCAAGGACGATTTAGGTTCAAAGGGGAAGAGAGGGAGAGGCAGCCATCACACTTAGGGTTGCCTAAAGTGCCAATTTGAGGGTTGTAACTCGTAACCCTTGCTGCTCACTGTATATATATAGATTCTGACACGAGCACGGTCGTGCTCCCTGGTGAGCTCGGTCGTGCTCCACTTAGAGTCAGCGAGACATGCCTGACTGCTGAGCACGGCCGTGCTCACATCAGCGTCAACGAGACGCATGCAGCCTTTAAACACGGGTGTACTGACTCATGAGCACGGGCGTTCTAATGCGTTAGGAAGGGATTTTAGCTTAAAAAATCCACTTAGCCCACTCTAAACCTTCCCAACAAACAAGGCACACACAAAAGCACTTATACATAAAAACTGGGTGTTACAATTACACCCCCTTATAAAACTTTCGTCCTTGAAATTTCTACTCACCTTGAATGAAGAGGTGTGGGTATGCCTCCATCATCTTTCTCTCTAGTTCCCACGTAGAATTTTCCTCAGTCGCCCCACTCCAAACGACTTTAACCAAAGGAATCTCCTTGCCTCTCAGCTGCTTCACCCTCCGATCCTCAACTTGAAGGGGTTGTACCTCAAAAGTCAAATTCTCTTTCAACTGAATCGTGTCGGGGACTATCACGTGGTTTGGGTCATGAATGTACTTACGAATTTGTGACACACGAAAGACATTGTGAAGTTTAGACAAGAAAGGTGGCAATGCAATTTGATACGCAACTTCACCGACTCTTTTAAGAATTTGGTAAGGGCCAATGAATCTCGGAGTTAGTTTCTTTTCATCACTCTACCGACCCCAGTTGTTAGTGTAACTCTCAAGAACACGTGATCGCCTTCCTGGAATTCGAGTGCCTTCCTCCCTTTGTCATGGTAGCTTTTCTGCCTACTCTGTGCCGTTCTCATCTTTTCCTAAATCATCCTCACCTTTTCTGTGGTTTCTTGCACTATCTCAGGTCCTAATACAACACTATCACTAGGTTCATTCCAACATAAAGGTGTCCTACATCTCCTCCCATAAAGAGCTTCATAGGGTGACATCCCAATACTGGAATGGTAGCTGTTGTTGTAGGTGAACTCTATCAGGGGTAAAAACTTGTCCCAACTGCCTGACTGTTCTAGCACACAAGCTCTTAGCAAGTCCTCTAAGGACTGGATGGTTCTCTCAGACTAACCATTCGTCTGCGGGTGATAAGATGAACTTAGCCTAAGCTTGGTATCTAAAGCCTCATGGAAACTAGTCCAAAACATAGAGGTAAACCTCAGGTCTCTATCCGACACTATGCTAGAAGGTATACCATGTAATCTAACTATTTCCTTGATGTACAACCTGGTCAACTTTTCTAAAGGGTATTCCATGTTCATCAAGATGAAAGGGGCAGACTTAGTCAATCTATCCACAATAACCCATATCGCTTCATAACCGGCTGGAGTCCTCAGGAGTCCAGACACAAAATCCATGGCAATACTGTCTCATTTCAATTCTGGGATACTTAAAGGTTTCAACTTTCCTGATGGCTTCTGGTGTTCTATCTTAGACTTTTGGCACACTAAACAAGGGTGCACAAACTCAGTCACATCATTCTCATTCTAAGCCACCAAAACATCCGTTTAAGGTCCTGATACATCTTAGTGGCACCTGGGTGCACACTCAGTCCACTCCTATGCCCTTCTTCAAGGATCAACTTCCTAAGCTCCGAGACATTTGGTATACAAACTCTACCTTTGAACCTCAAAACCCCATCACTTCCGTCCTTAAAACTAAGGTCTCTACCTTGAGCAAGCAACTCCCTCTGGTCTAAAAGATACTTATCTACCTTTTGGCCTTCTCTAATCTCATCCATCAAACTGTTGGTAACCTTCAAGGTTCCAAGCCTAATGCTCTTAGGTGTAACTACCCAAGCTAAACTCAGGTCTCTAAACTCCTCGATCAGATCCATCTCCCTAACCATCAAAGCGAAGACGTGGAAGGTTTTTCTACTTAAAGCATCGGCCACTACATTGGCCTTTCCTGGGTGGAAGATCATATCAAACTCATAATCCTTTAAAAACTCCATCCACCTACGTTGTCTCATATTGAGCTCTTTCTGATCAAACAAATATTTCGAACTCTTATGATCACTAAAAACCTCAAACTTAGCTTCATAAAGGTAATGCCTCCAGATCTTTAAGGCAAATACCACAGCTCCTAACTCTTGATCCTAGGTAGGGTAGTTCTTCTCGTGGATTTTCAACTGCCTAGAAGCATAAGTCACTACCTTACCATCTTGCATCAACACTCCACCTAAATCTTGCTTCGATGCATCACAATACACTACGAAAGGTTTACTAGGATCGGGTAAAACTAAAACTGGTGTTGATGTTAACCTAGCCTTCAGGGTTTGGAAACTCTCCTCACACTTAGAGTCCACACAAAAAACTGTCCCTTCTTTGTGAGATAGGTCAAGGGTAAAGCTAACTTAGAGAAGCCTTATATAAACCTCTTATAGTACCCTGCTAAACCCAAGAAACTTTTAACCTCGATCACTGACTTTGGCGCCTCCCACTGAAGCACCGTCTCTACTTTAGCCGGGTCCACGACTATCCCACCTTTAGAGATCACGTGACCTAATAAACTCACTTCCTATAACCAGAACTCGCACTTAGACAACTTAGCATACAATTGTTTCTCCTTAAGGGTCTATAAAATGATCCTCAAGTGCTCCTCATGTTCCTCCTTGGTCTTGGAGTACACTAAGATGTCATCTATGAAAACCAGCACAAACGTATCCAATTAAGGGTGAAAGGTCTTGTTCATATAATCCATGAACACAGCAGGAGAATTAGTCACACCAAAGGGCATAAATAAATACTCATAGTGACCATATCGCGTCCTAAACGCTGTCTTCGGGATGTCCTCAAACTTAACCCGAATTTGATGGTATCCTGACCTCAAATCTATCTTTGAGAAAACAATAGCCCGATCAATTGATCCATAATTTCATCAATCCTAGGGAGGGGATACCTATTCTTAAGGGTCACTTTGTTGAGCTGTCGATAGTCGACACACAATCTCATACTGTCATCCTTCTTTTTCACCAACAACATTGGCGCTCCCCATGGGGATACGCTAGGCCTGGTGAACTGCTTCTGCATCAGATCTTCTAACTGTTCCTTTAACTTAACTAGCTCTAGAGGAGACATTCTATAGGGTGATATGGATATAGGCCCAGTGCCAGGCACTAAGTCTATGGCAAACTCCACGTCTCTCTCTGGGGGTAGTTCGTAAACATCCCTCGGGAACACTTCAAGAAATTCTAGCACAACAGGCACGGTGTTGACATCAGTAGGGCTCCCGACTTCTAGGGAAGCTAGCATCATATACACTTGGGCCTCTTCTTTCATAGAAGCTTTAACTTGGTTGGCAGAGAGAAAGCTTGGATCCCTAGACTCCACTGGAGTTCCAAAAACTATGGTTTTATCAAAACAATTCAGAAGAATGTGGTTGGAAGATAACCAGTCCATGCCAAGAATAACATCAATGTCTTTTAGAGGTAGGAATACAAGATCAACAATAAAGCCTCTACCGTCTATAGTAATAAGAATATTCTTGCATGCATAAGAAGTAAGAACAAGTTTATTCGTGGGTGTGGCAACAACTAAATCACACTCAAGAAGTGTCACAGGAAACTTAAGACTCTTAGCACATTCATATGACACAAGCAAGTGAGTCGCACCCGAATCAAACAATAAAGTTAAACGAACTTTATTAATGAGGCACATACCTTGGATCAAATCTTCATATTCTGAGGCCTCGGCTCCACTGAGAGTAAAGACTCTCCCCGTGGCCTTCAGTCGGTTGGCTTGAAGCTTATGACCCTTGTTCGCACTCTGTGGTTCTGACTTTCCTCCCTCGCAGATCTGGCTGATGTGGTCATGCTTGCCACACTTGAAGCAGCTGATGTCCGTCTCCTTGCATTGGGTAGTCAAGTGGTTCTGTCCACACTTGCCTCACCGAAGAGGTCTAGAATCAGAAGAATCCCATTTCTTGGACCTGTCTGAAGAAAATTGAGACTTCTTGCCATCCCGCTTGAAGTCCTTGCCAGCTGGAGCGAGACGCAGCTTCCACTTGTTTCCCTAATCATTCCTCTTGTTGCTCTGGTTGTCTGATCCCTTGGAGACTGGCCCTCCAGACTTGCAAGTATCTTCATCGATCCAGCACTTGTTCACTAAATCTGGGAAGACTCGGATCTCCTGGTAGCTGATAGCCTGCTTGATCTCTGGACGCAGACCATCCTCAAACATCACACATTTGGAACGATCGTCCGCCACATACTGATACAGTGTATAGTAACAAGCGAGCTCCTCAAACTTAGACGCATATTCTCCTAGTGACATGTTGCCCTGCTTCAGTGCTAGAAACTCCATTTCCTTTCTGTCCTTGATATCTGCCGAGAAGAACTTCTCGAGAAATCTATCCTTGAACACATTCCACGTGATCATAGTACCTTCCTCCTACAAGCGCTAACGATAGTTCTCCCACCAATGCTCAGCCTCCTCAATCAGCATGAAAGTCCCAAAGATGACCTTCTGCCGATCTTTGCATCCCATGGCTCGGAAGATCTTCTCGATCTCCCTTATCCACATCAGGGCACCCTCAGGGTCGTAAGCTCCCTTGAAAGATGGTGGATTGTTCCGCTGGAACTTGTCAAGACCCTGGACTCAGCTGGTCCCCCGTTGTTGTTGGAATTCTAGTTTGGGCCTATCGTGTTGGCAAGGAGTGCCAAAGCATCTGTGATAGCCTGGTCGCTTCTGCCTCATCTTCCTGCTATAAGTTCTTGTAAACGCCCAAGACAACTTGTTAAATACAGGGAGCCTAAAACAGGCAAAGCTACGGCTCCTAACATAAAGCACCATTGTCCATAACCAGACACACAACAGACTCATACCGCGTCCGGACAGGGCCGAACTGCTCTGATACCATTAAATGTGACACCCTCTATCCCGCATACATATAAAGCATTAAAAGATAAGGTAATTAAAATAAAACATGCATTGATTAATTAATTAAAACCAAACAATGGGTAGAGAACACCACATTGTGTCAAGTCTCAAAACGCGGAAAATAAAAACATAACATAACATAAAAACCCAACCCTGATGTGATGTGATCAAGACATAGATCACTAACATTTTAGGATCTTTCTTTGATTTCAATTGCTAAAAATTCAAGATCCAAATACAAACAAGAACAATTGATATGAAGCTTGATCTTCATGTGAAGAATCAAGAGAAATAAAAGGAGTAGAAGAGAATAACAATTGATATATGAACTAGAAATTAAATTGCAAGAAGTAAATGACAAGAATTAAAGAGCAAGAGTTAAAGAACAAAATAGAAAATGGAAGAGGTAGAGAAGAGGAGGGAAGCCGCCACAAAGTCATTCTTCTTGGAGAAGAAGATTGATTTTGATAAGCCAAAGGAAGATTCACCACTTGAATATGGAAATTCAAGATAAGAATCAATGGTTCAACTCATGAACCAAGAATAGGAGACTCTCAACTCTCTCTAGCAATCTCAAGTGTGAGAAAACTCAATTGTATTCAAACTTGAAAAATGATTTACACGAAGCCTATGTATAGGGTCATCCTGCTTAAGGTGCACGCTAGTCTAACTTGAAGTGCAGGTTACTCTTCTAAGCCCTAATGGGCTTGGAACGCTCTTAATCCCAATTACAAGCCTAACTAAATCAAAACCCGTACAGAATTTCGTGCTACACTTGTAACCCAATTTTAGTCAGGAATTGAGTCAAAAATAATATTTGTAGATAATGTTCTAAGCTTTCCAACGCATCTAAGATCACTTCAATCGGACATCTACAACTCAAGAAACTACCAAAATAGTGAAGCAGGTTTGATTTGGGTATGCTTCAAAGTTGACTTGCCCCCATTGCCCCATTAAAGTTTTGCTTCCAAGGATCAGCGACTGATTGTCGCGCACGCGTCAAAAGAAGAGCGGTTTGTAAAAAGGTGTAGTCAGGATGCGACAACTCAGGTATCGTATCACAAGGACTCTCGTAATGTAATTATAACAGAAAATCAGTTTTCTTGGCGGGGGGTTGGTTTGAAATTGATTAGAAAAAAAAACAGAGCATAAAAACAGAGCGATTTAAGTGATTATCAAATAAGACTAAGACGATCAATCTGCTGTTCGGTTTCCCACTATCATCGGTTCATGTAATTCCATGCCCTAAGAGGATTCTAATCCCTTTCCGATTGTAGAATCAATTGACAAGCGAAATCGACGCTACGGGACATATGTTCCTAATTCCGAATTAAGCAAACGGATGAAGCCCTTCGTGAATTAAGCAAACACGAATTGAACGCACACGAATTAAGCAAATGCGATTAAGTTTAGGAACACAAATCATCGAAAATAAATCAACACTAATTCGATACAAACTGAATTAAGCAAACAGAGAATAACGAATAGCATTGAAAGAGAGAAGAAAATTCAATCGGGAATTACAAGACCTCAAATGTCGGCGAAAGCCGATTACAATAGATTAACCTAGGGAGATTAGTTCTCCATCAAAAATGCAATACAATCAGAGAAATTCGAAAACAAGGATTAGCCAAAGATGCTTATGTTCTGCCCTAAACAGCTATTTATAACTTTCAGAAACTGCCCATGCTTGCGAGGCGAGTAGCCTCTCGCGAGGCGAATATTAAAATGGCGCCAGTTCAAATTTGGACTCTCGCGAGGCGAGATGATGACTCGCGAGGTGAGACTTCAAAATCTGGGTTGTCGCAGCCGTGATGCCTATCACGGCTAGGCCGTGATTACTTCTGACTTTGGGTGCTTATCAGTCATGGCCGTGACCTTCATCACGGCTAGGCCGTGATGGTCTCTGTCCTCCGGGGTCTTCTCTTCACGCCCGTGATGGGGATCACGGGCTGACCGTGATTCTTTCTGACTTTCAGGCTCGCGAGGCAAGACATGGTTCGCGAGGCGAGGCAGAGAAGATGGCATTTCTGGCACATGTTGGTCTTCAGTCTCGCGTGGCGAGTAACCTTTCACGGGGCGAGTACTTCCAGGATTGCAATTTCCACTGTTTCCTTCATTCCCTGGACTCTAAGTTAACCTGAAAACATGAAATAGCCATAAGTGCTTTATTTGACTCAAAACTGGCTAAATTACCCTAAAACTACTTAAGGGACTCAAAACCTTGCTTGAGGACAATCAAGTCTAATTTGGGCAAAAATGAGATATAATTGGCACAAAACCACGGTCATACTAGTCATAAAACTAGATGAGCCAGAGGCTTATCAAAGAACCCCAAACTTAAACTTTGCTTGTCCCCAAGTAAACTAAAACTCAAAACGACTCAAGACTTGGCATGCTCAAAGGATTCAGTCAATTTCACACTCATTTCAAGCAATTCATCAAAACAATTTTCCTTCAATATTCCCCCCTTTTCAACAAAGTAATCCCCACAATCATTTATTCTGAATATTTGAGAATTTCATCATTCAAACAATCATTAATCCAAGCAGGAGATCCAAGTTACACACAAAAGGGAGATCACCAAATTCAAACAACCGCCTTCCTCACAAGGGCATTTAGTGTTTCACTCATTCGCTCAATTTGTCTAGGCTAACAACATTTCACTCAATTTCACTTTTAAGAGCACCTCCCATGAATTTGATTTTTATCTCAGACAAGGTTCCCACGAAAACATGCATGCAACATCAAAAGGTCTTTTAAGGTTGTAATGGGGCCTGGCTAAGGGTAGGATATACAAAGGAACTAGGCTTAAGTCCCTAGGAACTAAGAGAGCATGAAGCTTGTACACTATTATCTTTTTCACTCTAATTCCTTTTTCCATCTTTTTTTTCTTTTTGGCGCTTTGGGTGGCTACACCTTTTTCCTTTGACACCATTTTTGTTTGCCCCTTTTCTTTTTGGCAAAATTTTTTTTCCTTTTCTCTTTTTTTTCTTTTCCTTGCCCTTGGCTTCAACCTTTATATATTTTTTTCTTTTTCTCACCGCAGAATGACATATCACTGTAGCCACCCCAAACTTACTTTCTTGCAACCCTTCTCTTGCTGGGCTTCCATGCTCTCATAATCCTAAGATCGGGTTAACATGGTTTTTCCAGATTTTGGCTCATAACATGAGGTTATCAAGAACAGCAGGCTAATCAGGCTCAATAGGGCTAACTAGGGAACATGCATTAGGGATGGTTCAATTTAGGCCAAGTAGCTAATTCCAAGAAAATCTGCCTAAATCATCTGATGCAATCACATAAACATGCAAACCAAGTTGAGACTCAAGCAAATTCGGGAAAGTGCAACTTGAAAGTGATTCACACAGTCAAAAACATGTTGGAGGCTCAAATCCTCACCTGGACATTTTTCGCAAATTGTTTGACCGAGATTCTATCCCTAGTGTGTGCATCCCTTCACCCTAAACCTATCATAAATCATGCAATCGCAATGAAATATCTCAAAGTTCAATTTTCAAAAAAATTTCACATGGGGATCAGTTTTAAAATTTTACAACCTAGGGGGAATCATCAACATAAATCATGCAATCAATCTGTGCTAGATCAACAAAACCCACCAAGCTTGCCGACACAAGACTCACACACATGCTCTTGAGCTTCTCAAATTATTCAAGAGCGAAAAGAAAACACAACAAAAACACAAAACAAAACACAACAAATGGTTCCCTCCCCCACACTTAAAACATACATTGTCCTCAGTGAAACAACATAAATTTCAAATCAGAATGAGGGAAAGGAAAGGGTGCTCCCTGATCAAGTTGCAGTGTAGGTGGGCTCTCCCAAGGAGAGCTCCTCAACAGTAGCATCCTCAGGTCCCGAGCTCTCATGGAATAGCTTCAGCAGCTACCCGTTAACCTTGAATGCCTTTTTGCTACCTGCACTTTTAATCTCTACTGCACCATGAGGAAAAACATTAGTAACAACAAATGGTCCAATCCACTTGGACCGAAGTTTTCCAGCCATCAATTTCAGGCGGGAGTTAAACAGTAAGACCCGCTGACCCACAAAGAATTCCTTCCTAGCAATCATCCTATCATGGAAATGCTTGGTTTTCTCCTTATAAATCCGAGATCTTTCATAGGCTTCTAGCCTAAGCTCTTCAAGCTGCTGTAATTGGAGTTTCCTTTCAATACCAGATTTTTGCATTTCCAGATTACAGCACTTGACCGCCCAATAAGCACGGCGCTCAACTTCCACAAGGAGATGACAAGCCTTACCGAATACAAGCCTAAAGGGGGACATCCCTATCGGCGTCTTGAAAGCAGTCCTCTGAGCCCAAAGTGCGTCTTCTAGACGGCGGCTCCAGTCCTTCCTATTCGGCTACACAACTTTCTCTAGGATCCGTTTGATCTCTCTGTTGGAGATCTCAGCCTGGCCATTGGTCTGGGGATGGTAAGCAGTGGAGACTCTGTGCACAACTCCATACTTCCGGAGTAGAGCTTCCATGGTGTGTTTGCAGAAGTGAGTGCCCTGGTCACTGATGATGGCACGAGGTATGCCGAACCTGCAAAAAATATTGGACCTAACAAAATTTGCAACAACTTTAGAATCGTTAGTCCTGGTGGGGATAGCTTCCACCCACTTTGAAACATAGTCAACATCCAAAAGAATGTATAGAAAGCCAAAAGATGCAGGGAAAGGACCCATAAAGTCGATTCCCCACACATCAAACACCTCGCAGAAGAGCATGGGTTGCTGAGGCATTTCACTCTTGCGAGTGATGGCTGTACCTACTGTCTGACACTCCTTACAAGTCCGGTATACCTCATAAGCATCTCTAAAGATGGTGGGCCAGTAAAAACCAAAATCTAGGACTTTTCTTGCAGTCCTCTATGGCCCAAAGTGTCTCCCTACTTGAGAGGCATGAGAAAAGTGCAAAATAGACTCAATCTCATAGTCGGGGACACATCTCCTAATCACCTGATCACTACAAAACTTCCAAAGAAATGGATCATCCCAAACATAGTACTTGGCGTCACTCTTTAGTTTGTGGATTTGTGACCTAGTTGCTCTTGTCGGAAAGACACCAGCAACTAGGTAATTAACAATGTCGGCAAACCAAGGAGTAACGCCATGCAACTATAAAAGCTGTTCATCAGGAAAGTCATCCTGAATGGGGGAAGGATCCTCATCCCTCTCTATCCTACTCAAGTGATCAACCACTAAATTTTCCGCTCCACTCTTGTCTTTTATCTCCACATTAAACTCTTGGAGCAACAACATCCACCGAATCAACCTCGGCTTTGCTCCCGGCTTCTTCAACAAGTATTTCAGAGCTGCATGGTCAGTGAAAACAATAACCTTGGAACCTAGCAAATATGATCTAAACTTATCAAGAGCAAAAACAATAGCTAGAAGTTCCTTTTCAATGGTGGTGTAATTAGACTGTGCAGCATCTAAAGTCCTAGAAGCATAATAAATGACATGTGCAGCCTTGCCCACCCTTTGTGCCAGGACCACCCCCACAACATAGTTAGAAGCATCACACATGAGCTCAAAAGGGAGGGTCCAGTCATGGGGCTGGATGATGGGGGTATAAGTCAATGCCTTTTTCAAGAAGTCGAACGCCTTCTTGCAGTTATCATCAAAGATGAATATGGCATCATTCTTCAGCTAGTTTGACAGAGGAAGGGCTATCTTGCTGAAGTCCTTTATGAAGCACCTGTAGAAACCTGCATGACCAAGAAAATAACGAATCTCGCGAACGCCAGATGGGTAAGGCAATGTTGAAATCACATCAATTTTTGCAGGATCTACTGAGATACCCTCTTTAGAAATAACATGCCCCAACACAATCCCCTGTTCAACCATAAAATGACACTTTTCATAGTTCAAAACAAGGTCAGTTTCAATGCATCTTTCTAAAACCAAATTCAGACTATGCAAGCATGCATCAAATGAGGAACCATATACAGTGAAATCATCCATGAACACTTCCATGCAATTTTCACTAAATTCAGTAAAAATGCTAATCATGCATCTCTGGAAAGTGCCAGGAGCATTGCAAAGGCCAAATGGCATCCTCCTGTAGGCAAACGTGCCAAAGGGGCACGTGAAAGTGGTCTTTTCCTGATCCTCTGGTGCAATGTAGATCTGGAAGTATCCGGAAAAGCCATCAAGAAAACAGTAGTGGGACTTACTGGCCAGCCGTTCGAGCATCTGATCGATGAACGGCAAAGGAAAGTGATCCTTTCAAGTGGCCTGGTTCAACCTCCTATAATCAATACGGACTCTCCAGCTATTCTGGACTCTAGTGGGGACAAGCTCATTGTTCTCATTTCTTAGCACTGTGAGGCCAGATTTCTTGGGTACAACTTGCACTGGGCTCACCCAAGTACTATCAGAGATGGGGTATATGATACCCGCATGCAGAAGTTTTGTCACCTCCTTCTTTACAACATCCAGAATCAATGGATTTAGCCGCCTTTGCAGCTGCCTAACTGGTTTAGCCCCATCCTCCAACAGAATCCTGTGCATACATCTAGAGGGGCTAATTCCTAGGATGTGAGCCAAGGTCCATCCAATTGCCTTCTTGTGCTTCTTCAAAACCTCCAAGAGTTTAGCTTCCTGGTCAGAGTCAAAGTTGGAGGAGATTATCACTAGAAGTTTTTCATTCCTCTCCAAGTAAGCATACTTCAGCTTCCTAGGAAGTGGCTTAAGCTCTAAGGAGGGTGACTGTGCAACAGATGGTATGTTTGGGGCAGCCGGGCTGTCAAGAACTTCATCCGAACAGACAGCTTCACTTACACTATTACCCTGCAAAGTAGAATCAATCTAAGCACAAACAACACAAGGGTTAGTGTTAGTACAGTCAGTACATGAATAAACATCATTAAAACCAGAAATAGATGGAAAATCAGCAACCAAGTCATCATAGGTGTCATCAACAATTTCAGAGAGCAACTCTATTTGGAAAACAGAGTGCTCTTCCGATGGATGCTTCATAGCATCGAAAATGTTGAACCTTGCAATAATGTCACCGAACTCCATGGACATGGTTCCATCATCAACATCAATCTTTGTCTTTGTCGTCTTCATGAATGGCCTGCCCAGGATGATTGGTGATATGCTTGAATTTGTTTCCCCTGCCATGTCCAGGATGTAAAAGTCAGCAGGGAAAATCAAATCATCAACTTGTACCAGCACATCTTCTACCACTCCCATGGGGCGAGCATTAGCCCTGTTGGCCAACTGGATAGTGAGACCTGTATGTTGCAAAGGACCCAGATCAAGGTTGTTGAAAACAGAGGTGGGCATGACATTTATGGAGGCTCCCAAATCCAACATGCAATTGTCGAATTTGCTGTCCCCAATGGTGCATGGAATAGCGAATGTGCCCGGATCCTTGCACTTCTGTGGCAGTGCCTGAGTGAGGGCTGAAAATGTAACCTTCTCGGGAGCAAGTCTAGGCTGAATGAGGGCTGAAACATTTCGCCCCAAATTCACTCTCTCATTACCCTTCAACCTTCTCTTGTGGGTGCACAAATCCTTCAAAAACTTTGCATACTTTGGAACTTGCTTAATCACATCCAGAAGCGGAATGTTTACCGCCACCTTTCTAAACACATCTAGAATCTCCCTCTCCTTGTCTTCCCCATCAATCTTCTTATTTTTCTGCACTCTTTACGGGAAGGGAATCGGTGGCACATATACTCTCTCAGCTTCAACAACAACAGAGGGCTCAGGAGTTACCTCAACAGTTTCTTCATCTTTTTCAGGGGCTGCCTCTACAACTTTCCCGGATCTTAAAGAAATGGCACTCACATTAGGATTGGGGGCATTGGGGTTCACCACTGTCTGTGCAGGTAGTTGGTTCGATCCCTGAGCTTGCTGCAGGGCATTCATCGAAGTGGAGAGCTGTCCAATCTGTGTCTGCAAATTGTGAATGCTAGCATCCGTTCGCTGCTGAAACTGTGCCTGCGAGGCCTGAAACTGTCCAACTTGCTGCTGAAAAAGTGTAGTCATTTGTGCAGTCATTTGCTTGAACATGTCCTCTAGTGAAGGTCCGGAAAGTGCAGGGGTGGTTACTTCAGGAGGATTCTATGGTGGTGCCATCAACTGTTGTTGTGATGAGTTCCCATACCGAAGGTTTGGATGATTCCTCCAGTTGGGATGGTACTTATTTGTGGAGAGGTCAGGAATGCTGTACCGGTTCTGATTGTTGCCTTGATTGTAGAGATTAGGTGCATAAGCTTGAGGCAAATCAGTGACTGACCCATCCTTCAGAATAGGGCATGTATCGGTCACATGCTCAGGAGAACTACACATGCCGCACAACCTTGCCGGCTGAACCTTATCCACTGCCAGTTGCTTCACCAAAGAAGTGAGCTCATCAATTCTGGTTTCAAGGGCCTTGTTGGAAGAAGAACCTTGGATCTCATTTACACCCCTTGTCTCGACAGAGTTGCTTCTGGTTGTGAACTGCTGGGAGTTTAATGACATATTTTCAATCAATTGCTTGGCAGCAGCTGGAGTTTTATCAACGAGTACTCCCCCACTAGCGGCATCCAAAATATTTCTGTCCATTGGGAGTAATCCCTCATAAAAATACTAAATGAGGAGCTGCTCAGAAATCTGGTGTTGAGGGCAGCTAGATACCAACTTCTTGAATCTCTCCCAGAACTCAGCCAATGACTCATTGCTTTGTCTGATGCCACATATCTCCTTTCTGATGGCTGCAGCTCTGGAGGCAGGAAAGTATCTTTCCAGGAAAACCTTCTTCAGATCATTCCAAGTTGTAACAGAATTTGGCTCCAAATAGTACAGCCAATCCTTTGCAGCGCCTTCAAGTGAGAATGGGAAGGCTCGTAATTTGATATGGTATTCAGTAATGCCTTCCGGTCTCAAGGGTGTAGAGCAGACAACCTGGAATTCCTTCAAATGCTTATGTGGATCCTCTCCTGCAAGACCACTAAATCTTGGCAACAAGTGTATTAAACCAGATTTAAGTTCAAAAGGAGCAACCACACCAGCATACTCAATACACAACCCATTATAATTAACATCAGGGGCAGCAAGCTGCCTCAATGTCCTTTGGTCACCCATGTTATCAAAAACAGGTTCAGAATCAGAATTACCACTAGTGCTAGCCCGAATTTCTCTACGGCGTGTGTGCAGTGTTCTTTCAATTTCAGGATCAAAATCACACAAGTCAGAACAAGTAGACCTAGTAGCCAGTCTAATTCAAAACAAAAACGAAAAAATGCGAAAACAACAAACAAGAGTCCCCGGCAATGGCGCCAATTTGACACGCTGTCGCGCACGCGTCAAAAGAAGAGCGGTTTGTAAAAAGGTGTAGTCAGGATGCGACAACTCAGGTATCTTATCACAAGGACTCTCGTAATGTTATTATCACAGAAAATCAGTTTTCTTGGGGGGGGGGGGGGTTGGTTTGAAATTGATTAGAAAAAAAAACAAAATGAAAACAGAGCATAAAAACAGAGCGATTTAAGTGATTATCAAATAAGACTAAGACGATCAATCTGTTGTTCGGTTTCCCACTATCATCGGTTCATGTAATTCCATGCCCTAAGCGGATTCTAATCCCTTTCCGATTGTAGCATCGATTAACAAGCGAAATCGACGCTACGGGACATATGTTCCTAATTCCGAATTAAGCAAACGGATGAAGCCCTTCGTGAATTAACCAAACACAAATTGAACGTACGCGAATTAAGCAAACGCGATTAATTTTAGGAACACAAATCATCGAAAATAAATCAACACTAATTCGATACAAACTGAATTAAGCAAACAGAGAATAACGAATAGCATTGAAAGAGAGAAGAAAATTCAATCGGGAATTACAAGACCTCAAGTGTCGGCGAAAGCCGATTACAGTAGATTAACCTAGGGAGATTAGTTCTCCATCAAAAACGCAATACAATCAAAGAAATTCGAAAACAAGGATTAGCCAAAGATGCTTCTGTTCTGCCCTAAACAGCTATTTATAACTTTCAGAAACTGCGCATGCTCACGAGGCGAGTAGCCTCTCGCGAGACGAATATTAAAATGGCGCCAGTTCAAATTTGGACTCTTGCGAGGCGAGACCTCAAAATCTGGGTTGTCGCAGCCGTGATAGGCCGCGATTACTTCTTACTTTGGGTGCTTATCTGTCATGGCCGTGACCTTCATCACGGCTAGGTCGTGATGGTCTCTATCCTCCAGGGTCTTCTCTTCACGCCCGTGATGGGGATCACGGGCTGACCGTGATTCTTTCTGACTTCCAGACTCGCGAGGCGAGACATGGTTCGCGAGGCGAGGCAGAGAAGATGGCATTTCTGGCACATGTTGGTCTTCAGTCTCGCGTGGCGAGTAACCTTTCGCGAGGCGAGTACTTCCAGGATTGCAATTTCCACTGTTTCCTTCATTCCATGGACTCCAAGTTAACCTGAAAACATGAAATAGCCATAAGTGCTTTATTTGACTCAAAACTGGCTAAATTACCCTAAAACTACTTAAGGGACTCAAAACCTTGCTTGAGGACAATCAAGTCTAATTTGGGCGAAAATGAGATATAATTGGCACAAAACCACGGTCATACTAGTCATAAAACTTCCTTCTTGAAGAAAATTCGCCCCGAATTTCAATCCTACATTGAAGAGAAGATGTTTAGGTTTCTTCTTTTATAAAGATCCTAAAAAAAATTTGGGAAGGAAACTCCCTTATTTGGGAAGGCAACTCCCTTATTATCGTAGTAATTCTCAACCCATCCTCCCGGGTCAAAAACCACATTTTTGAAAACAAGTTTTGTGAACAACCCTTTCAAATATTTTCCACAAGGTGTAATCCCTTCAAGGTTGTTTGGTAATATTTGTCCATTACTGAGAGAAACATTTGGAAGGATATTTAATATGTATCTTAGTTCTCCCAATGAATGGGAACCTTGATGGATATGTATTAGTTGCTTTGGAATTTACAAAATAGGTTCAATACACATTGGTAAGGTAGAAGTATTAGTAGGCAAGCAAACATCATTATTTTTAAAATCATTTATTGGTTACCCTACTAAGAAAGCATCATTTACCTCACTTTTAACCTGATCAATATGCACACTTTTAGCACTTTCAACAAATCCCATAAATTCCACTTTGATGGTGAAAAAAGTGTATTTTTCAAGATTAGCAAAAAGTTTGTCTTTCATAAGTAATAACAAAACACATTTTAATTGTTCAAGAAGATTTTCTTGTGTTTTGCTATGTACCAAGATAGCATCATTGGAGATTACAACAAGCCTTTCAATTTCTCTAATTTCTTTAGAAGTGACTTAAAGTTTATCCAAAAGAAACTCAAAGGTAGTAGGTAAAGAAAAAGATGGAAGAGACTGGTTAAAAAAATTGTTCGGGTAAAGCAAACACAACGGATGGGTTTCCAAAAGTATTTTCTTTACTACTTTTTCCTTTAAAGCAATGCATTCTTTGCCATCTTGTTCTTTAACCATATGGTTTTCGAAAAAGTTTTGCTCACTTGTGCCAATTGCCTTTTCCATATTATTTTGTGGCACGTTCTTTTCTTTTGAATTTATTTTTAAGTCTCTAAAATGTCTGATATGCATTTCCCTGAGTTTTGATGAAAACTAAACATTGGATAATGATTTAATTAACCTACATATTGGTTGCTAACCTGTATACTTAGTGTGCAGATCAAAATAGCAAGACTCAACTGTCTGCCCACATAAATGACAACCTGTCTGGTGTTGACGTGGTCTTGGCAAGTATACCAAGTCGTACAAGTAGTAAAGAGGTAAGAGGGATATCGTTCCCACGAGGAATGAGACAAGTACTAGCACGTAACAAATCAACTACTATCTAAGCGGATATTTGGAAGGAAGGGAGCTCAATATTAAATACCAAGCCAATTTAAAATAACAAAATAAAAGGAACAAGTTCTTTTTGGATTTTTATCAAACACTTGGAATGCAAAAAGAAGGATTCTTCAAATATGATGAAAGATGTTGGGATTAAACTTCACTAAACCTTTGCCTCATGCAATACTAAGACCACCAATCCAATTTATGCTTCAATTATTAAAATCAACCCACAAGATTACTCAAGTCCTAATTCCTTAGATGACAAGAGCCTAAATCCCCTAATTAGACCCTAATTCCTTAGGTGGCTTAATTAGTGAATTTGCATTAAGAGTAGGGATTACATGATTACTAATAAACCAAAATCCATTCCTAGATGCAAGGTTTACTAGGTGATTAATTTCAGATCAAGAAATGATAAGAACTTCCCAATTGCAAATCAAATCTCAGAATAATTCATGGATGATCAGACCATAAAAGGCATTAAGCATATGAATCAAACACTAATAAAGAAGCATAAACATAGATTAATAAATCAAGGCAAATACATGAGATTCGGTTTAGCTACATCTAATCCCAACAAAAAGGAAATTAGCTACTCATAGTCATAGAGAAAGCCAAAATCAAAACAATAGAAACAAAGGAGAGAATAAACTCCATGGAAGTTTTCCACAGCAGTCACAGCCGCCCCTGGTTCAGAGAAAACATCCTTTTAGAGTAAAAGTCGCTGCCCTCTATGTTCTGTCCAGATGTCTTATTTATAGATTAGGGAAGTTTGCATCCCAATCACATATTCAGATCCAAATAATACGCGTCACGGTCGTGATGGCTGTCACGGCCAGGCCGTGATGGGTTCTGCCATGGGCGCTTCTTCGATTTTTGGTTTGTCACGGCCGTGATGATCATCACGGCTAGACCGTGACCAGTTCTGACTTTTGCCTTCTTTTCTTTTCAGTTTTGCTTGATCATGGCCACGATGGTCATCACGGCTAGGCCGTGATGGGCTCTGTTTGGCTCATTTTCTTCACTTTTCAAGCCCTATCTTCATGCAAGCCCCATCGTGGTTGATCTTGAGCATTTAATCCTTAATTTCTGCAAAACAACACCACAAAACCGCCTTACCCATTCCTAGGTAAAAACTAACAAAAATAAAATTAAAATTGCCTAAACTATATGAAAATGCATGCAAAATGTAAATGAAATATGAGGTGAAATCACACTCATCAAATCACCCCAAGCTTAAGACTTTGCTTGTCCTCAAGCAATCACCAAGGCCAGAAGATATAAATAATCAGAGCACGGATAGTGAACCAAGAACCCGAGTAACTAATCCAAGTAACAGGCATTTTCAAATAATTCACCAAGAGACAATCAATTTCAAGTCCAATTAGAAGCTTAGGTTTCCTAGACTCATATTCTCACTGATTCGGGCACTCTTTCTCACCGCACTCAAGTGTTTAAGGATATATGACAATTCGCTCAATTTCCTCAAGGAATGAATTCTACCATAAGCTTGGATATTAACCAAATCTCTACTTTATTAATGAAAACACATAAGAATGAGGAGATCTTTTACTTTGGTTGTAACGGGGCCATGGGATTAATCGTTAGGTGGGGAAATCACACTAGTGGAAAATATACATTAGACGGTAAAGGTTTACGTCAGTTAACCAAAAACTAGACGTTAAAAAGGGGGCGGTGGCAGTTTTGTAAATATCAGACTTCATTAATTCACTGTTAACGTCAGTTGTTTTAAGGACTGACGTTAAAAGTGAGGCGGTGGCAGTTTTGTAAATATGAAATCACTATTTGCGTCAGTTGTTTAGTGAACTGACGTTAAAAGTGTTTTGCAAGAAATTATTAAAACTTTTAACGTCAGTTGTTTATAAAACTGACGTTAGAAGTGTGATTTTTTACTTCAGTTAAATAAATAACTGACGTAAATAACCAACTCATTCCTATCTTTCTTTCGTTGTCATCTCCCTGTTGTCACTCTTAACGCAGATCATCACTCCATATAGTGCAGTTTATTTCTAATCTTTTTTTAAAAAAAAGTTTATTTTTAATCTTAATTAATTAGCTTGAATTAGTAAATTAACAAATTCTTGTGCAAATTAAAATAAATAAACACTTAACATAAAACAAGTTATATATGTATAATCAAATCGTATCTCATTGAAGCGATTCATAAGTTGCAATTACATGTTTAAAAGATAAAAAATTTCCGCAAGATAGCACTAAAATATAAAAAAGTTTCTGCTTCAACATCATTTTCTTCTCAGTCCTGTCCTCAGAATCTCCAACATTGAATGCATCCCCTCCCTCATTTGAAGTCGATGCTCCATCTGAATCCACAATCACTTTGGAGCCGTGGCAGAGTGAAGGGTGCACTCGATCTGTTTCAAAGAATATTCTTGGAACGACCACTTGGTTCCAAAGCCGAGGTTTTTGGAACTCGTAGGCTGCCGATTCTCCAGAAGGATGATGGTGTGTGCAATTCACATAATGCGATTTACACACCCTTATCACCCATGTAATGCGATTTACACAACCTCAGAAGTTGTTTGACCATTAAGACAGAGACCTTTAAGTCTAGGTATAGGAAGAAAGAGTGATGAAGTTAATCTCCATGGCAGAGCCATATTGTGAAGCAGAAAATTAAAATTAAAGGAAGGAAGGAAGCTATTTATAGGAGTAGGGGATGAAGTTACTAGGCGTCGTAAGTTGCTAAAAAATTTAATTGATCATTAAGAGCATTAGGTTCCAAGGCGCATTGGGAGTTGGCAGTCATATATTATAAACGTGCTGAAAAGAAAACGCCCGAAGGAATAGGAAGAAACTTATACACTTTTAACGTCAGTTGTTGAATAAAACCGACGTTAAAAGTGTTTTTTAAAATAAAAATATTTATTTTTAACGTCGATTGTTTATACAATCGACGTTAAAAGTGTGATTTTTACTTGATTAAATAAACAGTGACGTAAATAATCCTATATCCCTATCTCGAAATGCGCGCCCTGTTGTCACTCTTAACACAGTCCGTTAACGTCGTTGTTGAATAAAACTGAAGTTAAAAGTGTTTTTAAAATAAAAAATATTTATTTTAACGTCCATTGTTTATACAATTGACGTTAAAAGTGTGATTTTTACTTGATTAAATAAATAGCCGACGTAAATAATCCTATATCCCTAGCTATCTGAAATGCCCCTGTTGTCACTCAATTAACACAGTCTCGAGCCATTTTGTGAAGGAATAGAAATATAGAGGAAAAGAAGAGGCAGATACAGATCATTATGAAGAATGTTACTTTATACAGAGACACAACACTTTTAACGTCAGTTGTATTCAACAACGGACGTTAAAAGTGTTTTTTTTTTAAAAATATTAATATTTAACGTCAGTTTGTTAATAAAACTGACGTTAAAAAATTAATTTTAACGTCAGTTGTTTAATACAACTGACGTTAAATGTTGTTTTAATATGTTTACACCTGCGCGCCTTCTGCACTTCGCTCTGTACGTACGTCTCTTTTCTCTTTTCATCACGCTCAACCTTAAATCACTCTCAACCCTCACTCTCACTCTCACCCAGCACAGAACCCTAATCGCGAGCTCATCTACACCGCAACCACCGCGAGGGCTTCTTCGCCACCACCGTGAGGTACATTATTAACCCTAACTCTGTCTTTCCATTCATTCTTTGCAATAACTTGACGTACATCTCTCTTTCCCCTTCCCGCGCACTAACTCTCCTTGTCCCTCTGCTCTCAGTAACCACATCGAACGTTGGCCACCACTCGAGCTCCCCTCCCCACCACCACGCGAGCACCCATTTCTGGTGAGTATTTAGGGCACATTTTTGTATTTTTGGTTTTGAGTGTATGTTGAAACTGTAGTGTCAGTAGTTGAAACTTGAAACCGTGAGTTTGAGTTGTTTGGAATGTACGTCTCTGTTTTTGGTTTTGAGTGCATGTTGCTCTGCTGGTTGATCTGTCACGGCCGGGATGCTAATCACGGCTAGGCCGTGATCAGTTCTGCCTGTACGTGATGGCATGGTCTGTCTGGGTTGGCACGTTACGGCCGTGATGGACATCACTGCCAGGCCGTGACCAGTGCTTGGCAATTAATCTTAAAAAACTATAGTTTTCAAACTCCCGTATTGTCCTTATATTGGATATATATGTTTTGTATATCTACAGGACCTATCTAGTTATGGATCGTAGTTGGATGGTTTGTAAGCGTACTAGTGCTGAGTATTTGAAGGGGGTGGGAGAATTTATAGAATTTGCTCAAAGGAATGTTCCTAATAGTAATGGAATGTTCTGTTGTCCTTGTGTCAAGTGTTTGAATACGAGAAAATGTACGGTGAAGGATATACGTACTCATTTGATTTGTGAAGGGATTTGCTTGAGTTATACAAGATGGATATGGCATGGTGATATGTTGTTGAGTAGTAATACGGTGAGTGTCTCCCAAAGTGAGGACGTTGACGTAGATATGGAGGATGATCGAGTAGAGGACATGATCTGTGATATTGGACAAGAATCTTTTCATCGAGCGCATGTGTATGATAGGTTGTGCGGTGATGCGGATAAGCCTTTATATCCAGGGTGTACTACTCATACACGGTTGTCGGCGGTGCTAAAATTGGTTTGTGTGAAGGCGAGAAATGGTTGGAGCGATAAAAGCTTCACGGAATTGCTTGAAGTGTTGAAAGACTTGCTTCTGGAGGACAACACATTGCCTGACCATAACTATGAGGCCAAGAAGGTATTGTGTCCTATGGGTATGGAGTATAAGAAGATACACGCATGCCCCAATGATTGCATATTGTACACCGGTGTTCATGAAGACAAACACGATTGCCCCAAATGTGGGTTATCACGATACAAAGTGAAGGGTGGTGATGATGATGATGATGTGAGAAAAAAGGGTCCTCCTGCGAAGGTGTTGTGGTATCTTCCAATAATTCCAAGGTTCAAGCGATTGTTTGCCAATGCGAAAGATGCGAAGAATCTTAGATGGCATAATGATGAGAGGAAACGTGATGGAAAGGTTTGTCATCCTGCTGATTCTATTCAATGGAAAAATATCGATACTATGTTTCCCGATTTCGCCGATGAGCCAAGAAACCTAAGGCTTGGACTTGCTACGGATGGAATGAATCCTTATGGTAACATGAGTAGTATTCATAGTTCATGGCCTGTTCTGTTGGTGATTTACAACATGCCCCCTTGGTTGTGCATGAAGCGCAAATACATGATGTTGTCTATGATGATTTCGGGCCCAAAGCAACCGGGAAATGACTTAGATGTTTATCTAGGTCCCTTGATTGAAGACTTGAAAACATTGTGGGTGGAAGGTGTTGATGTAGTTGATGGGTATTCTCATGAGACTTTCAAGCTTCGTGCCATGTTATTTTGCACCATCAATGACTTTCCAGTATACGGTAACTTGTCCGGGTACAGTGTCAAGGGGCATAAAGCATGCCCTATATGTGAAGAAGGCACATGCTACACTCAGTTACATCATGGAAAGAAGACGGTTTACCTTGGGCATCGGAGATTTCTTAGACGTGATCACCCATATTGTAAGATGAAAAAAGCTTTTAATGGATGCCAAGAGACAGAAGAAGCGCCGGCGGCCTTAATTGGAGAGCAGGTTTATCAGAGGGTAAAGGACATCGATGTTATATTCGGCAAGTCCAAAAAGAAAGGTAAAGCTGTTGAGAAAAACATATGGAAGAAGAGGTCGATATTCTTTGATCTTCCATACTGGCGCAAGCTTGATGTCAGACACTGCATTGATGTGATGCATGTGGATAAAAATGTGTGTGATAGTGTGATCGGGACGCTTCTCAACATTCAGGGCAAGACAAAGGATGGTGTGAATGCTCGTCTCGACCTCGTTGCTATGGGTATACGAGAGCAGTTAGCTCCAGTTGTTGAGGATGGTAAGCGGACTTATTTGCCGCCAGCATGTCATACTTTGTCAAAAAAAGAGAGACAAAGTTTCTGCGGGTGTCTTGTGGCATCAAAGTTCCACATGGTTACTCTTCAAATATGAAGAGGCTTGTCTCTAGTGATCTTAAATTGGTTGGCTAGAAGTCTCATGATTGTCACATCTTGATGCAACAACTTCTGCCCGTTGCTATTCGTGGTATTGCTACAAAAAATGTGAGACATGCCATTACTCGGTTGTGCTCATTCTTCAATTCTATATGTAGCAAAGTCGTTGACCCCCGTATGTTGGATGACTTGGAAGTTGAGGCTGCTACAATCTTGTGCCAATTGGAGATGTATTTTCCTCCTTCCTTTTTCAACATAATGGTTCACTTAATTGTTCATTTGGTGAGGGAGATTAGATTATGTGGGCCGATTTTTCTGAGATGGATGTACCCAGTTGAGCGCTACATGAAGATCTTGAAAGGGTACGTGAAGAATCCTCATCGTCCGGAAGCATCTATTGTTCAAAGGTATGTTGCAGAAGAAGCTATTGAGTTTTTTTCCGGACTACCTTCATAACACGGATCCTATAGGGGTTCCTAAGCCTCGGCATGATGAGATCAGATGTCAAGGTAAGGGTACACATGGCTTAAGAATTAATAGGAAGGATCGGGAGGAAGTGCTTCAAGCACATTTGTATGTATTGAACAACATCGAATATGTTCAGCCTTTCTTATTTGAACATAAAAGAAAAGTCAATCAAGAAAACCCTCGAATGAGCGAAAGGTGGTTGTTGAACAAGCATAACAAGACTTTCTTACCATGGTTCAAGGAAGAAATGCTTAAGGATGGTAGTACTGCTTCTGATGACGTAAAATGGCTAGCACGTGGGCCTAACTTCAACGTCATATGTTGGAGCGGATACGACATAAATAACTTTTCCTTTTATACAAAGGAACAAGATAACAAGAGTACCATGCAAAATAGTGGGGTTATGATCGTGGCCGAAGCAATGCACTTCTCTAGTGCAAAGGACACAAAACCCGTTCAAAGACCGACACCTTACTTTGGATATATTGAAGATATTTGGGTGCTCGATTACACTAAGTTTACGGTGCGGTATTTAAATGTAAGTGGGTTGATAGTAACGGTGGTGTACAAACCGACGAATTGGGGTTCACATTGGTAGACCTCAACAAGTTAGGTCATATAAATGAGCCTTTCATAATGGCTTCCCAAGCAAAACAAGTGTTCTGCATCACTGATCCTTCTAACAAAAGGTTGTCTGTGGTTCTCCAAGGAAAAAGCATGTATAATGGTAGTGATGAAAATGAAGATTCAAATCTTGATATTCCCGAGACTCCTTCTTTTTCAACAAACATGCCTACTATAATCGAGGAGACACGGGTGGATCGATGTACATGCCACTCGTGATGATCATCACGAAGGGATATTGATATAGGTAGTTTAAACTTAGTATACATTTATAACCTATGTTAATAAATATATATTGTTTTGAACAGACATACATATGGATCATTGTTCCATTTTTCCTTTGCAATTCAGTAATGTGTGTGATATTCGTATTCTTGGGATATTTACTGAATGTAGGTATGGCGTAGGGGAGTGATATTTTAAAACAGAATTTAAAAAACAATACTATTAACGTCAGTTGTATCATACAACTGACGTTAAAAGTATTTTATAAAAATATACAAGATACATTATTAACGTCAGTTGTTTATTACAACTGACGTTAAAATTAAGACCTTTAACGTCAGTTCTTTATAACAATTGACGTTAGTGTTAACAAAATTTACGTCGGTTTTGTTAAAGAACTGACGTTAATTTTGACAAAATTAACGTCCGTTGTGTTAAAGAACCGACATTAATAGTGTTATATTTAACGTCAGTTCTCAACTGACGTTAAAAGTTAAACTTTTAACGTCAGCTGTATTTACGCTCCAAGATTTCGACGTAAAAAATCAATTTTAACTGACGTAAAAAGCACTTATTGCACTAGTGTCAAGAAAAGGAAATTTCAAGAAGGCTAAACAAAATATCAAGCATTGCAAAGCATGACACCTTCTAAAATACCTTTTTGGGTTTTGATTCATTTTTCCACCTTTCCTTCTTTCTTTTTATTTTATTTCTCACTTCCTTTTGTCATCCCCTTCTCTATTTATTTTATTTTTTTTGGAGAAGGGGAGATTTTCAATTCAAGAGAAATATTTTTCTAACTCTCTCATCCCATACTTTTTCAAACTACCTTTTTACCCTTTTATGCAATACTTTAGAAGGTCTCCTACCAAGCATCATTCATCAAAATATTCCAAGGTACCAAGAAAAGTATTTTATTCTTGTAGGCTCAAAATCAGGTAACTAAGGAGTAACATTTAATTAATCAAAGCTCAGAAGGCCGGAAAAATACCTAGTGCCTCAATCATTTTCAAAAATGTTTTCAAAATTTTTTAAGCTTCAAAACGGTTTCAAGTCAAGTTCTAGATAATACAATCCAATAGGAATAAAACACTCTATCACAAGGAATGTGGTAGATTTAGTGAGTACTCCTTTTTGGCTAAAAAATGTCACATTTAGTAGTTCAAAAATCAATGAGAAACACAAATCTACGGAACCACATGCTAATTATCAACTATCAAAGATTATCTCAAGCATTTTTATTTGTAGCCTTATCACAAGAATAAAAAAAATGGGTTCAAAAATTCACTATCTCAATTTATTTGGCACTAAGTTCTCGCAATTGGATGCATAATCTAAGCAAGGGGCAATCTAATCATGTGATCATGCAAACTATGCCTATATGAATGCAGCATGAAAAATGCAAAAATTCAAAAATTTGCAAAAATACCCCTACCCCAAGCTTAAAAACTTACATTGTCCCCAATGTAAATAATCAAGTCGGGGAAAGGAGAGGAGAAAAATGGAACAACTCACCGAGGTGGTAGCGGGTGCTGGCTCACATGCCTAGTCAAGGAGATGCTGGAAAATGTGTCACGACCGTGATGCTCATCACGGGAAGGCCGTGATCAATTCCGGTTCATAGGAACTGGCCTGTCACGGACGTGACCTCTATCACGGCTAAGCCGTGATACTCTCTGATCTTCAGGGTCCTTCTCATCACGCCCGTGATGGATATCACGGCTGGGCCGTGATCGTTTCTGATCTTCTCATTAAGCTGATCACGGCAGTGACCACTATCACGATCTGGGCGAGATGACTTCTGCTTTATTTGTCCTTCCCTTTTTTCTCTTCCTTCATTCAGAACTTGGGTTACCTCCCAGTAATCGCTTCTTTAACGTCACTAGCTTGACGGGCCGGTGATCTCAAGGATCACGAAGGCGCACAGCTGTGGTCAATCTCTCGATGTCACTGATAGTGTGATTTTACATCATATTTTCTGTACACTTTTGCATGCATTTTTCATATAGATTAGGCATTCTTTATTTGATTTTAGTTAGATTTTCCCTTGGAACGGGTGAAGCGGTTTCTTGGTGTTGTTTTGCAGGAATTAACGTAAAAATGCTCAGAAATTAGCCTTGATGGAGCTTGGATGAAAAAGAACCTGAAAAGAGAAGAAATTGAGCCAAGCAGAATTCTGGTGATTCACCCCGCGAGACTGGATTCGCCTCGCGACCCTGAGAGCTGACTGTTCCAGCAGAATGTCATCTTTCAGGTTCGCCTCGTGAACCATGTCTCGCCTCGCAAGTCTGGAAACCATAAGCCATCACGCCCAGGCCCTGATGCTCCTCACGGGCGTAATTGAGAAGAACCTTTCATTTTCGCGTCGCGAGAAACTCTCGCCTCGCGAGAGTTCAATTCTCTGAAACAGTAGATTTTTAACATTCGCCTCGCGAGACATGTCTCGCCTCGCGAACGCACGCAGAACTGATTGGTATAAGTTGCTGTTTTAGGGCAGAAAGGGGGAGTTTTTGGGAGCTTTTGGAGGAGGAGCACTTGGGAGCACTTAGAGGCTGCGGCTGGACTAGGGTTCCAGCCCTAGAAGGGGAGATTTCCTTGCTCTGGGAATGGAGGAAGCTTGGAGGATTCTTCTATGAGTGTTCTCCATCCCTTCTCTCATTCTCTTTTGTATTTCCTTTTATCACGAGTAGTTAAATCCCCTATTGTTGGGGTTAGATGATTACTTTTCTGAACTTGTTTGTAAATTGATTTGGTTGTTTAATGCAAGTTTCTATTTCTTTATGAGTATGTGATTCTGTGCTTAATGCTTTCCTTGGATTAGCTACCCATAGGAATGATATGTTGCTTTGATAGACAATTGACAGATTGATGTTAAGGCATGCTCATGAATCATATGCCAAGTAGTTTAAGAATCTAGACATAGGTGTTGGATGCTTGCAATCTTATAAGTCTTGACTTAATGCAAAATCTCAGGTTAATCCACCTAAGACATTAGGGTTTAATTTGGGGTTTTAGGCTCAATGCACCTAAGACATTAGGCTTGAGTATTTTAGAAAAGACTTGATTGTCATTATTGAATTAGGACTTGTGTTAGAAGCCATTTCATTGCAATTAAGGGAGGATTAGTGTAGTCTAACCCTGACAATTCTAGCCACATCTCTGTTTGTATACCAAGTGTTCGATAAAATTCCCAAAAGACCAAAAATATTGTTTTGCTTTCTTTATTTTATGTTTTGATCTTTTCATACCTTAGTTTAGTCTAGATAGTTGTTAAGCTTGTGAATTGGTAATTGGCAACCGATCCCTGTGGATACGATAACCGGTCTTACCACCGTATTACTTGTTTGCGACGAGGTGCACTTGCCTTTATCTTAAAAATACGCAACAAGTTTTTGGCGCCGTTGCCGGGGATCGGCTTTGCCAATATCAGTAGTAACAAATGAGATAACTAATTTAGACATTTTTTATTATTTTATTTTTCTGTATATATTTTTGATATCCTTCTTTAGTTAGTTTTGTATATATTTTTCAATTTGTGTTTCTTTGATCTTGGGCTTAATTGTCTGTGAGGTGGAAATTGATTTGACAGGATCATGGACTACAATTATTATCAGTCATCTGATGCAGATATGGAAATATCTGAGCTGCAGCTGCGGGCAGATATGCTGCAATTAGCCATAAACATCCAACAAGTGAGTAATGAGTTGTCAAGGGCAACTGTCTCTCCTCCACCAATGGTAGGCTATTCTGAATGGGGAAATCAATTTCCCAACAATTCCACTCCATGGTGGGGGAACCCTCCAAACAATACTTGGATTGATCAAGAGGAACATTGGGAACCTTCCACATCTTCATATCAACCACAACCATCTCAATGGTATGATGAGCCATCACCATTGGAAGTTGCTTGGGAGAACTTCAAATCCGAATTCGCAGTCAATTCTGAGCAACCTATTCCGGATAGTCGGTCTCACCTAGAGGATATTTTGGAGAGCTTCATGGTAACAACAATGGAAAGTTTAGAAAACCAAGAAGATACCATTCGAAGTCTCGGGGTACGTATTGAGGAACTCTCTAACCAAGTATCCGAAATGCCAAATGGGAACTTGATGGATGATGATGAAGATGATGCAATAATGGATGATGAGGAAGATGAAGAAATGGGTGCAACCGAGTCAAGAAGAGAAGAACTTGTTTGTGAAAACATAGTTGCACCATCTCCCATTGAACCCTTGACTAAAGAGCTTGAAAGGAAGAGGCAATTGGAGGACATCTATTTCACCATGCTTGGGGATGATGAAGAACTTTTGGAATTAGATGATGCTATTGGTTCCTATGCATGTGTTGAATGTGATGGAAAAAACACTTGTGTGGTTTGTGTTGAGATTTCTGCATATTTGGAAGGTGATGGATTTGGTAATGCTGAGAATGAAGATTGTACAGAAGCCAAAACAGCACCAGTGATCCTCTCGACTTGTTTGCCACATCACATTTTAAAGCAGTCAACAATGGAGTTCATGCCTCTGCCTAAGAAATTGGATTTTGGATCTTTAAATATGCAGGCACTATGGCCAGTCCAAGAGGTTGAACCCCATTTTTATTGGGAAGATTTTGTTGATGAAGGGGTCAATTTTGACCCAAGAGGGAGTGAGAAATTCACCACATTTGGTGAGGTCACCATGATTTTCAAGCGCTCACTCCCATATTTATGCTGCAAACCGTGGGATCCGATTGAAGGATCTCACATGGTTAGCATCCCTTGGTCCTTATACCACAGGTTATGGGATCCAGGTGGATGCTTCTTAATGAGTCAAGCTAGTGACGTTAAAAAAGCGCTTATTGGGAGGCAACCCAATTTTTCTTTTCCTTTTTCCTTTTTTTTTTGATTTTAAACTCTTGAATAATTTGAGAAGATCAAGAGTTTTCTTCTATTAATAAATTTGTTAAGTGTTTTCAGGATAACAAGGAAGGAGAAGCAAAAAGGGGCAGGGAGAAACAAAGCCAAAAAGCATGTGAACCAGCACCTGCTACCGCCTCAGTAAGCCGTTCCAATTTTTTGCTTTATTTTATTTTTCTTCTCCTCTCTCCAACTTGATTCTTTGCATTGGGGACAATGTAAATTTTTAAGCTTGGGGTAGGGGTATTTTTCATTTTGCATTCTTCATGTTGCATTCATATAGTTTTGTATGATAGCTTTGCATGATCACACGATTAGATTGCCCTTGCCTGAATTTTGCATCCAATTGTGAGAACTAAGTGCCCCATAATTTGAGATAGTGAATTTTTGAACCCAATTTTTTTTATTCTTGTGATAAGGCTGCAAATGAGAATGTTTGAGATGATCTTGGATAGTTGATAATTAGCATATGGTTCTATGGATTTATGTTGTTCATTGATTCTGAACTAAAATGTGAGATTTTGAGCCATAAAGGGGTACTCACTAAATCTACCCCATTCTTTGTGTAAGAGTGTTATTCCTCTTGGGTTGTTATTCTCTAGAACTTGACTTGAAACCATTTTGAAGCTTAAAAAATTTTTGAAAACATTTTTGAAAATGATTGAGGCAATAGGTATTTTTCTGGCCTTCTGAGCTTTGAATGATGAAATGCTTCCCCTTAGTTGCCCAATTTTGAGCCTACAAAAGAATAAAATGCTTTTCTCGGTACCCTGAAATGTTTTGATAAATATGTTTGATAGGGACCTTCTAAAGTATTACAAAAGGGTGAAAAAGGTAGTCGAAAAAGTTTGGGAAAAGAATCAGAAAAAAATAATTCTCTTGAGTTGAAAATAAAAAATCTTCCCTTCTCCAAATAAAATAAAAAAAAGAAAAAAAAATAAATAGAGAAGGGGATGACAAAAAGAAATGAGAAATAAAAAGAAAAAGAAAGAAAAGAAAGGTGGAAAAATGAATTGAAAACCCAAGAAGGTATTTTAGAAGGTCATGTTTGAAATGTTTGATACTTGGTGTAGCCTTTTGAAATTTCCTTTTCTTGATTGCCCCACCTAACGATTAATCCCATGGCCACGTTACAACCAAATAAAAGACCTCTTGATTCTTAAATTGTTTTCATTAATAAAGTAGAGATTTGGTTGATAGTCAAGCCTATGGTAGGATTCATTCCTTGAGAAAAATTGAGTGAAATGTCTTATCCCCTAAACACTTGAGTGAGGTGAGAAAGAGAGCCAAGCAAAAGAATAAGCTTGGGGTGACCTTCATGTGAGAAAGAGTGCCCAAATCAGTGAGAATATGAATTTAGAGAACCTAAGCCTCTAATTGGACTTGAATTGATTGTCTCTCGCTGAATTGTTTGAAATGCCTATTACTTGGATCATTTACTCGGGTTCTTAGTGCACTATCTATGTTCTATTTATTCTTCTGGCCTTAGTGATTGCTTGAGGACAAGCAATTGAATAAGCTTGGGGTGATTTGATAGTGTGATTTTACATCATATTTTCTGTACACTTTTGCATGCATTTTTCATATAGATTAGGCATTCTTTATTTGATTTTAGTTAGATTTTCCCTTGGAACGGGTGAAGCGGTTTCTTGGTGTTGTTTTGA
Organism: Sophora flavescens; assembly: GCA_030762895.1. Classification (NCBI taxonomy): domain Eukaryota; kingdom Viridiplantae; phylum Streptophyta; class Magnoliopsida; order Fabales; family Fabaceae; genus Sophora; species Sophora flavescens. Next base: position 158,927,738 of record CM061068.1, read on the forward strand.
AGGAATTAACGTAAAAATGCTCAGAAATTAGCCTTGATGGAGCTTGGATGAAAAAGAGCCTGAAAAGAGAAGAAATTGAGCCAAGCAGAATTCTGGTGATTCGCCCCGCGAGACTGGATTCACCTCGCGACCCTGAGAGCTGACTGTTCCAGCAGAATGTCATCTTTCTGGTTCGCCTCACGAACCATGTCTCGCCTCGCGAGTCTGGAAACCAGAAGCCATCACGCCCAGGCCCTGATGCTCCTCACGGGCGTAATTGAGAAGAACCTTTCATTTTCACGTCGCGAGAAACTCTTGCCTCGCGAGAGTTCAAGTCTCTGAAACAACAGATTTTTAACATTCGCCTCGCGAGACATGTCTCGCCTCGCGAACGCGCGCAGAACTGATTGGTATAAGTTGATGTTTTAGGGCAGAAAGGGGGAGTTTTTGGGAGCTTTTGGAGGAGGAGCACTTGGGAGCACTTAGAGGTTGCGGCTGGACTAGGGTTCCAGCCCTAGAAGGGGAGATTTCCTTGCTCTGGGAATGGAGGAAGCTTGGAGGATTCTTCTATGAGTGTTCTCCATCGCTTCTCTCATTCTCTTTTGTATTTCCTTTTATCATGAGTAGTTAAATCCCCTATTGTTGGGGTTAGATGATTACTTTTCTGAACTTGTTTGTAAATTGATTTGGTTGTTTAATGCAAGTTTCTATTTCTTTATGAGTATGTGATTCTGTACTTAATGCTTTCCTTGGATTAGCTACCCATAGGAATGATATGTTGCTTTGATAGACAATTGACAGATTGATGTTAAGGCATGCTCATGAATCATATGCCAAGTAGTTCAAGAATCTAGACATAGGTGTTGGATGCTTGCAATCTTATAAGTCTTGACTTAATGCAAAATCTCAGGTTAATCCACCTAAGACATTAGGGTTTAATTTGGGGTTTTAGGCTCAATGCACCTAAGACATTAGGCTTGAGTATTTTAGAAAAGACTTGATTGTCATTATTGAATTAGGACTTGTGTTAGAAGCCATTTCATTGCAATTAAGGGAGGATTAGTGTAGTCTAACCCTGACAATTCTAGCCACATCTCTGTTTGTATACCAAGTGTTCGATAAAATTCCCAAAAGACCAAAAATATTGTTTTGCTTTCTTTATTTTATGTTTTGATCTTTTCATACCTTAGTTTAGTCTAGATAGTTGTTAAGCTTGTGAATTGGTAATTGGCAACCGATCCCTGTGGATACGATAACCGGTCTTACCACCGTATTACTTGTTTGCGACGAGGTGCACTTGCCTTTATCTTAAAAATACGCAACAGTCACCACCCAAGTAGGCCTTGAGCCTTTGGCCATTGACTTTGAAGGTCCTTTTTGAAGTAGGATCCTCCACTTCTATAGCTCCATGAGATGAGACTTCTTTGACAATGAACGGTCCCGACCACTTAGACTTCAACTTGCCCGGACACAATCTCAGCCGGGAATTGAATAATAAAACTTGTTGTCCAGGCTGAAATGATTTCATCACGATCTTCTTGTCATGATAAGTCTTGACTCGCTGCTTGTAAATAGCTGCATTCTCATATGCATTAAGGCGCATCTCCTCAAATTCATGCAGCTGATGGACTCTTTTCTCACCAGCCAAAGTGGCATCAAAATTCAAGAACTTCAATGCCCAAAAGGCTCGATGCTCCAACTCTACGGGTAGATGACATGTCTTCCCATAGACCATCTGAAACGGAGATAACCCCAAAGAAGTTTTTAATGCAGTACGGTAAGCCCACAAGGCATTGTCAAGCTTCTTTGCCCAATCTTTTCTTGAAGTGGCCACAGTTTTTTCCAGAATTCGCTTAATCTCCCGGTTAGAGACCTCCGCTTGCCCATTTGTTTGAGGATGATATGGAGATGCCACCTTATGCCTCACATCATACTTGGTCAACACATTTTTCAGTTGTGAGTTGCAGAAGTGAGATCCCCCATCACTTATAAGGACCCTTAGGACACCGAACCGGGCAAAAATGTTCTTTTTGATGAACTTAATTACTGTTTGTGCATCATTATTCGGTGTTGCAACGGCCTCCACCCATTTAGAAACATAGTCCACCGCCACCAAGACATATTGATTGGAGAATGAAGGTGGAAGTGGACCCATAAAATCTATGCCCCAACAATCAAATACTTCAACCTCCAATATGTTTTGAAGTGGCATCTCGTCCCTTTTAGATATGTTCCTGGTCCTTTGGCACTTGTCACAACTCTTCACATGATTGTAAGAGTCCTTGAAGATTGAGGGCCAAAAGAACCCAGATTGGAGGACCTTTGCAGCTGTCCTCTCCCCATTGTAATGTCCACCATATGGAGAGTCATGGCAATGCCACAAACTACTCTTCGCTTCCTCTTGAATAACACACCTCCTCCATAATCCATCTGGTCCAACCTTGAACAAAAATGGGCCATCCCACATGAAATGGTTGGCATCCCGGAAGAATTTTTTCTTTTGTTGCCAAGTGAGGTGCTTTGGAACAATGTTGGCTGCCTTAAAATTTGCCATGTTGGCAAACCATGGTCTTTCATGCACTAGAAATAAAGCCTCATCCGAGAACTCATCCCGAATGTCCTTTTCTTTTGCAGTAACCTCTTCATTCACTAACCGGGATAAGTGGTCAGCCATCATATTTTCGCTACCCTTTTTGTCCTTAATGACTAAGTCAAATTCCTGCAACAATAAAATCCACCTTATGAGTCTTGGTTTTGAATCTAACTTAGTCAACAAATATTTAATTGCAGCATGATCAGTAAAAATAGTGACTTGGGACCCAATCAAGTATGAACGAAATTTTTCCAATGCAAACACTATGGCTAGAAACTCTTTTTCAGTTGTTGCATAATTTATTTGGTTCTCATTGAGAACCTTGCTAGCATAGTGAATGGCATGGAAAAACTTTTCCCTTCGCTGTCCCAAAACTTCCCCAACTGCGTAGTCACTGGCATCACACATTAATTCAAATGGTGACTCCCAGTTGGGTGCAACAAGAAAGGGAGCGGTGATCAACTTTTCTTTCAAAATCAGAAAAGAAGTAAGACAAGCAGTATCAAATAGAAATGGTGTGTCCTTGTTCAAAAGGCTACACAACTGCTTGGCTATCTTTGAGAAGTCTTTGATGAACCGCCGGTAAAAGCCTGCATGACCAAGAAAACTCCTCACACCCTTGACATTCACTGGTGGAGGTAGTTTCTCAATTACATCGATCTTGGATCTATCCACTTCAATTCCCTTAGCTGAAATCTTGTGCCCAAGCACAATGCCCTCCTGCACCATAAAATGACACTTCTCACAATTTAAGACTAAATTGGTGTCCATGCGCCTCTTTAACACAGCAGCAAGGTTAGACAAGCAATTATCAGAAGAAGAACCGAAAACAGAAAAATCATCCATAAAAACTTCAATGTATTTTTCCACCATATCAGAGAAAATGGAAAGCATGCACCTTTGAAATTTTTCAGGCGCATTACAAAGACCGAAAGGCATCTTCCGATAGGCAAAAACTCCAAAAGGACATGTGAAGGCAGTTTTCTCTTGGTATCCCGGATTAACCGCAATTTGGTTATAACCCGAATAACCATCCAAGAAACAATAATAATCTTGCCCGGGTCCATAAATGGAAGCGGGAAGTGATATTTCCTAGTAGCTTGATTTAGCTTCCAGTAATCTATACACATTCGCCAACCGGTGACCGTCCTAGTTGGGATTAACTCATTTTTCTCGCTTTTCACAACGGTCATGCCACCTTTCTTGGGAACCACTTGTACCGGACTCACCCAAGCACTATCGGAAATCGGATAGATCATTTCGGCTTCAAGGAGTTTCAGCACCTCCTTCCTTACCACTTCTTTCATTGTAGGATTGAGCCTCCTTTGCGTTTGGACCACCGGTTTAAATTCAGCCTCCATCATAATCTTGTGCATACAAAATGTAGGGCTAATACCTTTCAAATCTAAGATGGACCATCCAATAGCTGTTTTATGCTCTCTAAGCACCCTTACAAGTTTCTCCTCTTCCAATTTGGACAATACATTGCTCACTATGACGGGATTTACATCATTCTCACCAAGAAACACATATTTCAAGTGGGGAGGTAGAGGTTTAAGCTCTAACTTGAGCTTCTCTTGGACTTCATCCTTTTTGAGATCTTCTTTCTTAGTATTGACAGCAAGTTGATTGGGTTGAGCTTCCAAATCACACAAACACTCCTCTATTTCCTTCTCCTCTTTCTCATCAAGATTTTCAATAGAATTCATAATTACCTTCTCAAGAGTGGAGGAGTGGTGCTGATGTGCAAAGACTTCTTTAGCCACTACATACACAATGTCCATGCGGAAACAATTCTCTTCATCACTCGGGCGGTGCATAGCTTCAAATACATTGAAAATAACCTCTTCCTCTTGCACTCTGAGTCGAAGTTGGCCTTTTTGTACATCTATCAAAGCACGACTAGTTGCTAGAAAAGGTCTCCCTAATATAAGTGGAACTTCTGCATCCTCCTCCATGTCTAATATCACAAAATCCGCTGGGAAAATAAACTTATCCACTTTAACCAAAACATCTTCCATAATACCAAGAGGACGCTTGATTGATCTATCGGCTAGTTGCAATGCCATCCTTGTTGGTTTCACTTCACCACCTCCAAGCTTATTCAAGATTGAAAGCGACTTCAAATTGATACTCTCCCCCAAGTCACACAAGGCCTTCCCAATAGCAACACTTCCAATTGTGCAAGGGATTGTAAAACTACCAGGATCTTTAAGCTTTGGAGGTAGCTTCCTTTGAAGTATCGCACTACATTCTTCCGTCAAGGCAACAGTCTCATCTTCTTTAAACCTCCTTTTCTTCGTAAGTAACTCCTTCATGAACTTTGCATAAGTTGGCATTTGCTCTAGTGCTTCAGCAAAGGGTATGTTGATTTGTAGCCTCTTAAAGATGTCAAGAAATTTGGCAAATTGCTCTTCCTTCTCCTTCTTCTTGCTTAAGTGAGGATATGGCAATTTTACATAAGAAGGGACCTCTTGAGGCTTGTCTCCATCTTTAAAAATCTGACTTTTACTCTTCCTCAAAATTGAATCTTCATCCACTAACTTTTCTCTCTTGTCTTTTTCACTGTCTTTTTCTTCTTCCTCTATTACACCCTCTTTGCCTTTTTCCTCATTTTTCGCTCTTTTTTCAGCACTCAACTCAGTTTTTTCAGCAACTCTCTTATTTTTCAACAAAGGCTCACTGCTCACTTTCTCAAGACTTTTACCACTCCTCAAAACAACATCCTTACAATGCTCTTAAGGATTTATTTGAGTATTACCTGAAAAACTACCGCTAGATTGTTCCGCTAGGTGCTTTGCAATTTGTCCAACTTGAGCCTCCAAGTTTTTTATGGAAGCATCGGTGTTTTTATGGTTTGACATGGACATTTGCATGAATTGATTGAGGGTGTTCTCCAAGATAGAAGTCCGGTCTTGAGGCGGTTGTGTGGGATGAGGCTTACTTGCTTGTCCGGCATCTTGTTTCCAACCAAAACTTGTTTGATTCCTCCACCCCTGGTTGTAATTGTTAGGATATTGGTTGTTACCTTGTCTCCCATAGTTCCCCATATAATTAGCTTCCTCGTGGGAACTAGGTGTGGCCTCACAATTTCCATTATCAAGATCTCCTCCACAAAAATCATATATCATTACTGGTTGGGGTGGCATGCTTGTCCCCTGCATGGTTTGGAGTTGTTGTGGGAGTTGAACTAGTTGCTTGGTAATGGCCTCAAGTTGTTGTGACATAAGCTTATTTTGAGCCAAAAGTGCAGTTTGTGAGTCTAACTCCAACACTCCCCTTCTTGATGTGGTACATCGGTCATGATGCATCAGATATTCATTAGATGCCATTAGCTTCTATCAAAGTCAATGCTTCCTCCGGTGACTTTGTGTTCATGGAACCTCTAGCTGAGGCATCCAACATAAGCTTGGTTGACGGCCTCAATCCATTGCAAAATGTTTGCATTTGGACAAGATCGTCAAACCCGTGATTTGGACATTTTCAGAGCAAGTCTTTGAACCTTTCCCATGTGTCATGAAGAGTCTCATCCTCTTGTTGAACAAAGCTTGTGATATCACCCCGTGTCTTCACAAATCTTGAGGTGGGAAAGAACCTTGCAAGAAATTTAGCCTTTAAGTCATCCCATGTAGTCATGCTCCCCCTTGGTTGAGATTGGAGCCAAGCCTTGGCTCTATCTCTTAGAGAGAAAGGAAACAACCTTAGGCGAATTGCATCATCGGTAGCTCCATTTATCTTCACCGTATCACATAACTCAATGAAGTTGGAGACATGATTATTAGGATCCTCCTTCTCCATCCCGGCAAATTGATTTTGTTGCATAATATTCAAGAGAGCCGGCTTGATCTCAAAATTGTTGGAATTCACTGGAGGCCTCACTATGCTAGTGACATGCGGATTGACATTTGTATTGGCATAATCCCCAAGTGTCCTCCATGGAACACCCTCACCATTGCCTTCCATCTCAAGTGGTTCTTGATGAACTTGTGAAGTGGTGGTCTCTTGTTCTCTTTCTTGCCGTGCTAATAACTTCCGCTGTCTTGCTTGACTCCGATTCTTCCTAGCCGCTTTTTCTATTTCAGGATCGTAGAGAAGTTGGTCAACTGGGATAGTACCTCGCATGCACAAAAGCTTAGAGATCAAGAATGTTAGTACTAAATGATATCAAAGAGAAACAGATAATAAAACGGAAAAACTAAAATTGTGCTTAAATTAGTAATCGAAATGGGTATGCTAATATTGAAACACAAGTCCCCAGCAACGGCACCAAAAACCTGTTGACGTTTGTATTGGCAAGTATACCAAGTCGTACAAGTAGTAAAGAGGTAAGAGGGATATCGTTCCCACGAGGAATGAGACAAGTACTAGCATGTAACAAATCAACTACTATCTAAGCGGATATTTGGAAGGAAGGGAGCTCAATATTAAATACCAAGCCAATTTAAAATAATAAAATAAAAGGAACAAGTTCTTTTTGGATTTTTATCAAACACTTGGAATGCAAAAAGAAGGGTTCTTCAAATATGATGAAAGATGTTGGGATTAAACTTCACTAAACCTTTGCCTCAGCAATACTAAGACCACCAATCCAATTTATACTTCAATTATTAAAATCAACCCACAAGATTACTCAAGTCCTAATTCCTTAGATGACAAGAGCCTAAATCCCCTAATTAGACCCTAATTCCTTAGGTGGCTTAATTAGTGAATTTGCATTAAGAGTAGGGATTACACGATTACTAATAAACCAAAATCCATTCCTAGATGCAAGGTTTACTAGGTGATTGATTTCAGATCAAGAAATGATAAGAACTTCCCAATTGCAAATCAAATTAATCTCAGAACAATTCATGGATGATCATACCATAAAAGGCATTAAGCATAGGAATCAAACACTAATAAAGAAGCATAAACATAGATTAATAAATCAAGGTAAATACATGAGATTCAGTTTAGCTACATCTAATCCCAACAAAAAGGAAATTAGCTACTCATAGTCATAGAGAAAACCAAAATCAAAACAATAGAAGCAAAGGAGAGAAGAAACTCCATGGGAGCTTTCCACAGCAGTCACAGCCGCCCCTGGTTCAGAGAAAATGTCCTTTTAGGGTAAAAGTCGCTGCCCTTTATGTTCTGTCCAGATGCCTTATTTATAGATTAGGGAAGTTTGCATCCCAATCACAAATTCAGATCCAAATAATGCGCGTCACTGCCGTGATGGCCATCACGGCCAGGCCTGGACGGGTTCTGCCATGGGCGCTTCTTCAATTTTTGGTTTGTCACGGTCGTGATGCTCATCACGGCTAGGTCGTGACCAGTTCTGACTTTTGCCTTCTTTTCTTTTCAGTTTTGCATGATCATGGCTGTGATGGTCATCACGGCTGGGCCGTGATGGGCTCTGTTTGGCTCATTTTCTTCACTTTTCAAGCCCCATCTTCATGCAAGCCCCATCATGGTTGATCTTGAGCATTTAATCCTTAATTTCTGCAAAACAACACCACCAAACCGCCTTACCCGATCCAAGGTAAAAACTAATAAAAATCAAATTAAAATTGCCTAAACTATATGAAAATGCATGCAAAATGTAAATGAAATATGAGGTGAAATCACACTAATCATCTGGATAAGCAAAAAATCAACCTGTCTGCTGACTAGGATTATTGACTTTCTTCAAGAGAAGTCTCAACCTATCTTCTGATAAGTTCCTACACTTGTCTGAGGTTCCTCAATGAAGAACCAAAGACCAAATAAGCTTTTGGAAGCTGTCCCCTCATACAGAAGACTCTGAAGCTTTCTATCACTTAGTCTCACGCTTATCAAGAAAAGTCAGAAGTCATTCTCACAAGCAACCTACGTAATCAGAAGTGAAGTCTAGTTAAAGAATGTTTCCAACATGCTTTATTCCCTAGTACTCCTGGTTTTTACACGAAAAGGGAAATGTACTCAGCAAAGTACAAAAAGCATTATGTACAACTCTGATATGGCTACTGCACGATGTATAAAGCCATGACCCTTCATGTTAGAGTACAACCAATGTTTCTATTGCATTAATGGCTGCTCAGAATGACTCTATTGTATTTAATGAAGTTCTGCTTGAAGCCCAAAACTGAAGGAATGTCTCTAACGGGTCTTAAATGCTTGAAGGCTATAAATACAAAAGTCATTGAAGATGAAGAGATACAGAACTCATAGCATTAAAGGAGCCATAACTCTGCGCATTTATTTCTTCATTCTTTCAATATGTATTCTTCAATCATTTGAAGTTATTACGCAGTCTTTCCTAAGTTTACATTTAAACCACTCTCTGAGCGTTAGTGAAAGAACTGTCTGTCTGATTGTATTCAAAGGCTAGGTGTGAAAACAATACTTGGAGTATGTAACCTGATCGGCTATATTGGATAAAACTTGGTGCTGCCAAGGACTGGACGTAGCTCTTTGTGTTGAAGAGTGAACCGGGATAAATAGCTGTGTTAAACTCTCTTTCCTTAAACTCTTTAGTTGCTTTGATTACTATATCTGCTTTCTAACTAAGGGGTTAAAATGTGATCTTTAAATCAGTTTTCAAGTTGGGCGCTTGCTTACTTTTCTGTTGAAATCTCATTGGACAGGTCACCTGTCTGTACTGAGTTTTTCTCATTTGTCTGAACTTAGCTTCTGTGTGCAAAAAGTTTTCAACTTTGTTTTAATTTCTGATAAACACAATTCAACCCCCCTTCTCGTGTTTATAGTTGTCTATTTCAAATGGTATCAGAGCTCAGCTTCTAGGTTGAGCATCTAACAGTGTAGAGGTAAAGGTCCTGAAGAATAGACATGACTGCTGGAGCTAGTTCAAGTGGAAGTCACCAGACTGAAGGAGCTTCCCTAACCAGACCTCCATTCTTCAATGGAGAAAACTACAACTATTGGAAAGATATATTTCAATGGTTCATTCTATCTACAAACTCTGATCTCTGGGATGTCATTATTGATGGTCCATTTATTCCTAAAAATGAGAACAACACTAACAAGCCAAAAGCTCAGTGGACCACTACAGAAAAGACAAAATGGGAGCTGAACCACAAAGCCAGATACAACATCATTTGTACTCTCGGTCCTAAAGAATTTGAGAAAGTTTGTGCATGTGATTATGCTAAAGAAATATGGGATACTTTGGCTGTCCCAAATGAAGGAATAGCCAAAGTTAAAGAATCAAAAATTGCCATACTTGTCAGAAAGTATGAACTGTTTGTCATGGAGGATGGAGAATCTGTTGCTTAGATGATAGGAAGATTCCAAACTATCATCAATGGTCTGAAATCTCTTGGTAAAATTTACACTAATGCTGAGAAGGTTGGAAAGATTATGAGAAGTCTACCTAAGTAGTGGAGACCTTTGGTCATTGCTATCTCTCAAGCCAAGGATCACACAACCTTGACTACGGATGAACTTCTTGGAACACTCACTGTTCATGAGTAAGAACTTGGATATGAAGTTACAACAAAGAAGGGCAAGTCAGTTGCTCTGAAGGCTGTTTAAAAGTCAGCAAAAGCCTCCAAGGCTCTGAAGGCAGATGAGTCATCCAGTGATGCTGACCTGTCTGAACCCGAGGATTCTGAAAGTGACGAAGAATTGTCTCTCCTAACCAGGAAGATAAGGCTTCTCTTACAGAAAAAGAAGTTCAGAAAGGATAAGCCATTCATAAGGTTTAACAAGGACAAGAACTTCAAAGAATCAACTTCAACAGACAAGATTTCAATTGTCTGCTATGAGTGCAAGAAGACTGGTCACATCAAAGCTGAATGTCCTCAACTCAAGAAAGTCACTTTTAAGAAGTTCTTCAAAAAGAAGAAGAAAGGAATGATGGCTACTTGGGAAGACTTTGAGTCAACATCATCTGATGAAGAAACAAAGGAAGATGCTAATCTCTGTTTGATGGCCAACACTGAATCAGATGCAGATGATGAGGTACATCCTGACTATGAAGAATTACTTGATGCCTATGAGGAGTTGCTGGAGGAATCCAACTACTTATCTAAGACCTTCAAATCCCTCAAGAGAGAGTATGTAAAGCTCATCAGAGAGGATAAGCAGAAATCTCAAGAGTGTAAGAAGCTGGCCCAAGAGAACATTGAGTTGAAGACTGAAAAGTCTGATGAAGCTAAGATCACAAGTGAAACATCACAATATGAAGAAGTTGAAAAACTTCTACAGAAAGTGGAAGAGCTCACTTCTGATCTTGAAAAAATTGTTAATGGTATAGATAATCTGACTAAGCTTCTTGGTTGTCAGAGGCACTCCCTTAACAAAGAAGGTATTGGATATGTCCATCAGACACATCATAAAGTATCAACTAAAACTTCAAATGTATCTGTTAAGTCAAAAATAATTAAATCCATACCTGTCTGTAACTTCTGTGGAAAAACTGGACATGTTATGTCTAAGTGTATCCATAAGAAGAGAATGAAGTCTTCACGGACTCCTAGAACTAACAGAAAAGGACCCATAAAACTATGGGTACCTAAAGATCAAATAATTTATGTTACTGATGTCCTTAATAGGACAAAGAAAACACCACTGTTGGTACCTGGACTGTGGTTGCTCGCAACACATGACAGGAGAAAGGTATATGTTCCTACACCTCCAACTTAAGAAAGGAGGACATGTTGCCTTTGGAGGCAATCAGAAAGGGAAGGTTATAGGCATTGGTACTATTGGTGGTAAACCTCCTCTTCCCTCTATATCCAATGTTCTTATGTTTAAAGGATTAAGACACAATTTGCTTAGCATAAGTCAATTATGTGACAGTGGATTTGATGTCTCCTTTACCAGGGATTTTTGCATAGTTAAAGACGTTAATGGTAAAACCCTCTTTTTGGCTAAAAGGCAACAAAATCTGTATAAGATTGAACTGACTGATCTCTCATATCAAAGTGTAACCTGTCTGATGTCTATGGAGGATGAAAGGTGGTTATGGCATAAGAAACTAGGACATGACAGTATGAAACTAATTTCTAAATTGAAAAGGGATAACCTTGTGAGAGATTGCCCGATATTAGTTTTAAGAAAGATGTCTTGTGTGATGCATGTCAGAGAGGTAAACGGATAAAATCAAGTTTCAAATCTAAAAACCAAGTATCTACATCTAGACCTCTTCAGTTGTTACACATGGATCTATTTGGACCAGTTACTGTAGCTAGCCTGGATGGAGGAAAATATGGATTTGTCATAGTTGATGACTATTGTAGATTTACATGGGTACTCTTCTTGACCAACAAGGATGAGTCGCTTAAGGCTTTCTCAGTATTCTGTAAAAGAGTACAAAATGAACATGGTTTCTATATTTCTACCCTTAGAAGTGATCATGGGGGAGAATTTGAAAATGAGCAGTTTAGACAGTTCTATGAGGAGAATGGGATCTCTCACAATTTCTCAGCACATAGAACTCCTCGGCAAAATGGAGTGGTTGAGAGAAAGAATAGATCTCTGCAAGAGATGGCTAGATCTATGCTCAATGAGAATAATCTCCCTAAGTACTACGGGGCGAAGCGATAGAACACTGCATGTTATGTACAAAACATAATACTTATTAGGCATTTTCTAAAGAAGACTCCTTATGAATTGTGGAAAGGTAAAAGTCCCAACATATCTTATTTTCATGCATTTGGATGTGAATGCTTCATTCTGAATACTAAAGATCAACTTGGAAAGTTTGATTCAAAAGTAGATAAAGTATCTTTGTAGGATATTATGAAATGTGTAAAGCCTTTAGAGTTTATAATTCTAGAACTTTTGTTATTGAAGAATCTGTTCATGTTAAAATCAATGAAGGATTAAAGTCTGATAGGGAACTATCAGATCTAGAAGATGATATTGCAGGTCTTGATATAAACAGGCCAGAAAGTCAACAATCAGATTTGACAAGATAGAACCTATGTCTGAGCCCAGCACGGACAAGTGGATCGGACAAGTCGCGAGACATGTCAACAAACCAACATCGCGGACAAGTCAAAATCTTCATGATGGTCTCAAAAGGGATTGAAAGTTCAACACTCATCATCCTAAGGATCTTATTATTGGAAATCCCTCTGAAGGAGTAAGAACCAAATCCACACTAAGAGAATCAAGCAATGTGGCCTTTATGTCAGAAATAGAGCCAAAGCACATTGAAGAAGCTCTTGAGGATGAAAGCTGGATTCTTACTATGTAAGAAGAACTCAACCAGTTTACCAGAAAATGATGTCTGGACACTTGTCTCTAAGTCCAAAATCAAATCTGTCATTGGAACATGATGGGTCTTCAAAAACAAATTGGATGAGGATGGCAAAGTTGTCAGAAATAAGGCAAGGTTATTAGCTCAAGGCTATAACCAACAAAAAGGTATTGATTATACTGAAACCTTTGTACATGTAGCTAGAATAGAAGCTATGCATATATTAATGTCATATGCTACACAACACCAAATCACACTTTTTCAAATGGATGTGAAAAGTGCTTTCCTAAATGGTATAATTGAAGAAGAATTGTATGTTAAACAACCCCCTGGTTTTGAGGATACTGATAAACCAGATCATGTTTTCAAACTTAAAAAGGCACTATATGGTTTGAAACAAGAACCTAGAGTATGGTATGATAGACTCAGTTCTTTTCTAATGCATAATGGTTTTACTAGAGGACAAGTAGATACTACCCTGTTTAAGAAAAGCTCTAAAGAGAACTTTATGATAGTTCAAATATATGTTGATGATATTATTTTTGGAGCAACTAATGAAAAGTTGTGCAAGGAATTTTCCAAGCTAATGCAAGCTGAATTTGAGATGAGCATGATGGGAGAATTGAAGTTCTTCCTTGGATTACAAATTAAGCAGACAAGTGATGGAATTTACATTCATCAAAAAAAGTATACCAAGGAGATACTCAAGAAGTACAAAATTGAAAATGCCAAGCACGTGAAAACTCCCATGCAACCCAATTCAAAACTAAGCAAAGATGATGAAAGTAAAAAGGTAGACCAAACTGTCTACAGAGGTATGATTGGCTCTCTATTGTACTTAACTTCAAGCAGACCTGACATTCAGTTTAATGTCTGTATGTGTGCTAGATTCCAATTTGACCCAAGAGAATCTCATCTTAAAGTTGTTAAAAGAATATTTAGATATTTGTTTGGGACTACTAATCTTGGTTTGTTGTATCTAAGATCAAAAGAATACAGATTAGTGGGATTTTGTGATGCTGATTTTGCTAGAGACAGAATAGAAAGAAAAAGCACTAGTGGAGGATGTCACTTCATTGGAGCAAGCTTAGTCCCCTGGTCAAGCAAGAGGCAGACAACAATTGCCCTGTTTACTACTGAAGCATAATACATTTCAGCTGCTAGCTGCTGCTCTCAACTCTTATGGGTAAAATATCAACTTGAGGATTAATCTATTTATGAGCATAACATATCTGTAGGTGTGATAATTCCAATGCTATATGCTTAACTAAAAATATAATTCAGTATTCTAAGGGAAAGCATATTGAAATCAAACATCATTTTATAAGGGATTATGTTCAGAAAGGTATATTTGATATAAAGTTTGTTAATACTGAAAATCAATGGGGTGATATATTCACTAAACCATTAGCAGAAGAAAGGTTCTTATTCATTAGAGATAATCTAAATATGCATTTCATTATTGAATGACATGTCTGAATCTTAACCTGTCTATGCTATCTACACCTGTCTGTGTTACATGTCTGACTCTGCTGAGTCACTATGCTAGAACTCAATAGTTTTTGTTGAAATGGTTATTAATTATTTAATGCCATTTATTAATCTGAAGCTAATCATGTGCATGGTAGTTTTTAATCTCGAAACCATGTTTTCATTATGTCTTAAGTGGGCGCTGCAGTTCCCCACAAAAATCGTGCCATTTTTTAAATTAAAAATATCTTGTTTCTCTCTCCTGCCTTTAAAACTATAAAAGGCAAAGAATCAGAAAGGGTTAACCTTTACAATTTCAAACTCTTAAACTCTCTCCGTCTTCGTCTTCTCATCTTTCAAACCCTTTTATCTTCCAAAACCCTAGAAACCTTTCTCAGAGAAATGGCACCATCAAAGCATATTTCTTCGAAAGAAATTGCTGAGAAATGCAAATTGAAGGTTGCTGATGTGGAAAAGATCCTACCTGGCAAGATTGTTGATCTTCAACGGATGAAGAAATGGGGTATGGATGTCACTGAGGAGTTGGAATAGTCCGTGGACTCCTTTCTTTGACAACAAAAAGCTTGTTCATCCCAAGCTTGAGACACCCCGTTGTTCCTCTTTGTGTCATTAGATTAAAACCTCATTATTTAATTACTTAATCGCACGCTTAACGTGAAAATACGTAAAAATTAAAACTTAACTTATAAAGTATACAACTTCATATAGAATGGCATATCACAATATAAGTATATTGTGCATATTACAAAACACTGTTGAGGATATCCTATCAGTAGGATCCCTCATAGGCATATACTTAGACAAAAAGTTAAACAGCGGAAAACTTAATAAAAATACGCCTCACGAGATGCACTGGCCATAACTAACTAGACCCTAATCGCCATGGGTCACAGCTCGTCCTCCAGCCTCTGGTTTGTAGGGAGTTCCATACAACGCCTCCTGGTTACGCTCATCCACAGGGTCTTCTCGTACAATTCCACAAGGAGATAAAATACAACATACAGAAATATACAGGGGATAAGAAACAGTTCTATCATCAAAAGATGGAAAAGAGTCATAGTAAATCATACAGTAATTGTCACAGACAAACAACGCATATAACTAACAGATCACCCTCAAGTTAATATATCATCCTCTACCCCCAATCTCATGCTACTCAAAGACACCATAGTTGCACGCCTATTTCCTAAGGTGGAAGTGGTCCCGCGAGAACTCTTGATTTTATGTGTATTATATTAATAATACACGGTGTATTATATTACCAATACACATAAGTGTTTTACATGTATTATATTGTCAATACACGGTGTATTATATTACCAATACACAAAAGTGGTTTTACGTGTATTATATTACCAATACACGGTGTATTATATTACCAATACACATATGTCCTTGTGTATTATATTACCAATACACTTTCGTCTTTGTGTATTATATTACCAATACAATTTTGTCCTTGTGTATTATATTACCAATACACTTTTGTCCTTGTGTATTATATTACCAATACACGGTTGTGGACAACAACACCTATACTTGAATCTCACCAACCAGTTTTAGCAACATCCTAGTGCCTTAACCTTCCATTAGAACTTGACACATATTCTATGCCATAACACCTCTTTAACATACATCATCTAGGTTAGGCACTTCTAAATCATCATTATCCACACACCCAAAACAATCAACTCTTAGACAACATATATATCTTTGCTTAAAAACCACTAAGCATAATAATACAAATCAGGAAGATCATGCATAACACAATATCAATCCAAATATTCCCATATCACCAATATAACACAAAATCAATTCAATAAAGGTAACAAAATGAAATCAACCATCAACAATCTAAAATCAACCTAATATCGATAAACCTACAATCCCCGAATCGCCATTGGTTTTTCAGAAAAGGTTTCCAATGTGATTTTGGTCTTGTCGATTACTCGACTACTAGTAGGGTTTAGGACGCCCTACACAATTATTATATAATCTACTACTTATCCATTCCGACGATAGGTTGGTTCTTTCCCCCACCTGGGTTATCACCGGACTCCCGAACTCGAAGCTCCTCGTTGTCACACCACAAAGTACTAACTACACCTTCTGCGAAGGTAAGGAGATTAGATGCTCGAAGAGGTATACCACGAACATCCTCGTTTCCTCCACGATGGAAGTCTAAGGTTATGAACACAAAATCACAAGTTAAAATCAAACAAGAACACTAAACGTATAGGTTCGGCCAAGACAAGTTCTTAGGGTTAGAGATTCCCGAAAATTATACAACTCATGGATTTATGATCCTTAAGTGTTAGGAGTTCATAAACAATGATCACTTAACAAAGTTGAAATAAAATCTCACTAAGTTATAAACTTAGGGTATTCGGCCAAGGCTAGTAAAATAGGCTAGCATTCACTAAACTTTCCAATCTCTTAGGTTTAGCATCCACATGTATTAAGGAGCTCAAAACCATGATCATTTTGAAAAAATAAGAACAAAGTATCCTAGGTCCATAACCTTCTAGGTTCGGCCTTCATAGGATTTATAGGTTAGAAATCTTTAAACTTTCCAATCTCTTAGACTTAGCATCCAAATATCTTATGGAGCTGAAGTCCATGATCATTTTGGAAAAAAATGGAAACTTAAACATTCCAATCTCTTAGACTTAGCATCCAAATATCTTATGGAGCTCAAGTCCATGATTATCTTGGAAAAATGAAAGTAATACATCCTAGCTTTAATAACATAGAATAAACAAGTTAGAAATCCTTAAACTTTCCAATCTCTTAGACTTACCATCCAAATATCTTATGGAGCTTAAGTCCATGATCATTTTGGAAAAATAAAAGCTCAAACATCCTAGTACCTAAACACTATGTTTCGGCCATCATAGGATGATGAGGAAAAATATTCTTTGTTTAACAATAACTCTTAGGTTTAGAATCACACGGTATTAAGAGTTCTAAATCCATGATCATACTTGGAAAGTTGAAACATAGTATCCTAGGCTTACTTATTCATATTTTCAGTCATCATAGGAACAAGCTATCAAAACTTCCAAGATTTATAGATTTAAGATCAATGGATAGTTAGAAACTCAAACACATGATCATGTTCCAAAAGTTGAAACAAAAACTTCCTAGGTCACAAATGCAAGCATTCGGCCTTCATTGGAAGATATAGGTAGAGATTTTTGTTTTACACAACCTTAGTATGTGAAAATATAAGTTAATACAAGACTATAGGAAGTGGTTTCAACTCAAAAGGAGTTTTCTACCATTTTAGAGAGATTTTAGAAGTTTAAAGCATATAAAGAACACATAAAGCAAACTAAAAAATAAAAGACGAAACTTGAAAAAAGATTCATATGAGAGCATTACCCTTAGTATAAGGAAGAACTTTAATGAAGAACTCAAGTGGAAAAGACTAATAAAAATGGAAGCTTTGAGTGTTTGAAAAAAGAAGAAATGGAAGAAGTTGAAGAAGTATGAAGACGGAGGAAGAAAATGAGAGAATGAAGATGAGTGATGATTATATAGAGGAGGGAGAGGGGAGCACGAAATTTTGGAGAGAGGATGATCTTGGAGAGCAAGTTTTGTCTTTAAGACTTGTTTGGTTGAAGAGGAAAGAGAAAAATAGGTTTTTAGAATATAATATGATATATTTCAAAAAGTTCATCGTGACTACTTTTTAGGAGGTAGCTTAGGCCATACCTCTAGTGAGTCACCTCACTCCCTCATCTCACCTCATGCCTTTTATGTCTACTATTCTGCTCCATTTCGTACCCGGTTGCATTTCCGATCGTAATTCTTCCGACGTTTTCGCCCGACTAAAATATTATATTTTATTTTTGAACGGAAATTTTCAAAATAACCAAAGTTGAAGGAAACATAATAAAAACACTAACTATCTCCCTCACGTGTTAAAATTAGGTTTTCTGCACAGCAAACTTGTACCGGCAATGAAAACGCAGACCGGCTTTCGTCTGAATTTTCGATCGAAAATTTTACCGTAACCCTCTACCATAAAGTAGACTATGAATATGATTTTGTTTTATTCAAAAACACTTTTTAACTCGCAGATTAAACTATAATTAATTATATTTTAACTGGTTGAACAGGATAATTAAAATCAGGCTGTTACAAAGCTTGTCAAAGAATTCTGGTCAAATGTTGTGGTCATCACCAGCAAGTTCGATGGAACCAAGAGTTTTAGGGCTATAGTGATGGATAAAGTCCTTCTCTTCCCCATCAGCTCTCTGGAGCTGGTTACAAAATGCCCTAGGATTGGAGCTGCTTTCAAGCCTGAATGGGAAGATGAGGTAGGAACTGAGAATGTCAACATCGCTATCTATGGCGTTCCCAATCCAGAGGACCCTAAGCCTGTAAACATGGTGACTAAGTGCAGATTCTTGCACAAGTTGTTGCTGGAGTGCGTGATGCCTATGAAAGGCTTACGAGACAGTGTGACCAAGATGGACAGATTTGCTCTGTACCACTTGATTCACCAAATCAAGGTGGACATCAACGATCTCATCTACATGTACCTTGAAACTCTGATCGAGAGGACCAACATGCAAACCTATCCCTATGGGATTCTATTGACTAGGGTCTTCAGGAACAAGTTGTTTGTTCCAAGTGATGCCCATTTCGTAGACATGTCACTTCCCATTGACAGGAAGATCTTGTCTATGATGAATATTAAAGGTATCTCTCTGAAGGATGAGGATGAAGATAAGAAGAAAAAGAAGAAGAAGAAGCCTGGTGCTGAGCCAGAGCAAAAGGAGGAACCAGTGGTTTCCACTGATGAATCAGAGGTTCCTATCTCTGAAAGAATCTGGAAGCCCTCTGGAAAGGTGGTCAGACAAGACCAGAGACCTGAGTTGGAGAAACCTTCAGTCTCTTAAGAAATTGCCGAAATAGTTGAGCCTTTAAGGTTCAAGCTGAAGAAACCCTCTCCCAAGAGGAAGACAAGTGAAGTTGAGGAATCAGTTGTTGCATCTGCACAACCCAGCAAGAAAAGAAGGTTGGTGAAGACCTTTTCCAAGGTCAAACAACTAGAGTCTTAACATAGCAAAGATGAAGTATCTGCTCAAGGGGAACAGACAACTCTACCCTTGGAGGAACCCAAGGAGAAGAAGCCTCTTGATTTGGGAATCATTCCCAGAAAAAGAAGGCCAGGCTACCCAGTGCCAATGGTGGCTTATGCTGAAAGGGAAGAAATTCCTGCAGAAGGACCCTCTGCAGAAGTTGAAGTTCTTTGCTATCGCTGCTGGCTGACTGCAGTGGGACTCAGAAAGTTGTTCTCCCGGAAGTTGACACTATGTCTCCTTCCAAGAAGAAGTTGATGCTATCTGAGGATCAGATAATTCTTTTCTCTATCCCCTCTGTACCATTTTCTCCCTCTCACCAAGGTATCCACAACTCTTATGTTTCTTCTCCATCTGCTCTGTTTGTTCAACCTTTATCAGCTGTCTCTCCCTTTCCCTCACCTATCTCTTCTCACCAAACTCAAACATCATCATATAATGTTGTGTATGATATATGTCAGTACATAGTTGTTCACAAGGACTCAACTCTCAAAGAACAAACTGCCATATCATCAAGTCTGTTTGTGTGTGATCTGCAATCTCTGATGATTGCAAGTGTTTCTCATCTAATTGTCATCCCTTCTCCTCCACCTCATATTCTTAACCCTTGTAGGGAGATTTTCTTTTATCCCCCTATCGTTCTGTTCATTAGAACATTGGCAAGGACTAATTATCCTGCTTCTATTGTAATGTTACCACGTAGGTCTAGGTATTTCTTTCTTTTGGAAACAGGATCAAACTCTTTCTTTTGTCATATTGATTCCTTGCTACCTATACCTCCATCTGTCTTAGCCCAACAACGTCTTGCCCCACCTTTACAAATAACCATCACCCATCTGTCTTTGTCCGAGAGACTCTCTTGTGTATTTTCTTCTCCTGATATTGACCTTGTCAGAATCAGTCTCATGTTTAAGTTAGCTTTTCTTCAATTCTTTTATTATCGAACCCCTCATCAACTCATCGTTCCTCACATTACCTCACCCTTCTCTATACCCATGGAACCCCCAGTTTTAGCTCTGCCCTGGTACTCAGACCAGTCTCTTTCCCCAACCAGTCTGCTTCAGGCTCAACTAGAAGAACTCAGAAGACAACTGGATGAAGAACAACATGCGAGACTGCTGCTGCAACAAAGAGTTGAAGCTCTGTTTTTATTGCTTAGTCAGCCTAGGTATTTTATGTTGTAAATATCTGCCTTGTACTTGAAAAAGATTATGATGAATAAAATCAATGTTCTTTTATCATGTATCTTTTCTGTTCTTTACTTTTCTATTCATTCCTTTTTGTTGTTGACAAAAGGGGATAAAGTAATGAAGATGATTATGTAGATGATTATGTTTTGATTTGATGAAACTGGGAGTAAGTAACATAATACAAGTAAGATATGACTAAGTTAAAATAAAACTTGTCTTTAAAATTAAATCTCTGATCATATATCTTACTCTATCTCTGTTAAGTGAACTTAAGTGCACCTGTCTACACATCCCGTCTGGTTAAGAAAATTTCAACTTGTCTGATCTGTGTTACTTCTTCTGTTGATATTTTCTAAGGTTCATTAAATCATCTTAATGTTTGTCATCATCAAAAAGAGGGAGATTTTTAAGTCTCTAAAGTGTCTTATGTGCATTTTCCTGAGTTTTGATGAAAACTAAACATTGGATAATAATTTAATTAACCTACATATAGGTTGCTAACCTGTCTACTTAGTGTGAAAATCAAAATAGTAAGACTCACATGTCTGCCCACATAAATGACAACCTGTCTGGATAAGCAAAAAGTCAACATGTCTGCTGACTAGGATTATTGACTTTCTTCAAGAGAAGTCTCAACCTATCTTCTGATAAGTTCCTACACTTGTCTGAGGTTCCTCGATGAAGAATCAAAGACCAAACAAGCTTTTGGAAGCGGTCCCCTCATAGAGAAGACTCTGAATCTCTCTCTCTCACTTAGTCTCACGCCTATCAAGAAAAGTCAAAAGTCATTCTCACAAGCAACCTACGAAATCAGAAGTGAAGTCCAGTTAAATAATGTTTCCAACATGCTTTATTCCCTAGTACTCCTGGTTATTACACGAAAAGGGAAATGTACTCAGCAAAGTACAAAAAGCACTATGCATAACTCTGATATGGCTACTGCACGATGCATAAAGTCATGACCCTTCCTGTTAGTGTACAGCCAACGTTTCTATTGCATTAATGGCTGCCCAGAACGACTATATGGCATTTAATGAAGTTCTGTTTGAAGCCCACAACTGAAGGAATGCCTCTAACGGGTCTTAAATGCTTGAAGGCTATAAATACAGAAGTCATTGAAGATGAAGAGATACATAACTCACAGCATTAAAAGAGCCATTACTCTGTGCATTTATTTCTTCATTCTTTCAATCATTTAAAGTTATTACACAATCTTTCTTAAGCTTACATTTAAACCACTCTCTGAGCGTTAGTGAAAGAACTGTCTGTCTGATTATATTCATTACAAACAAACTTCTCAACCAATCTTGAGTGAGCCTGAAGAGGTTAGGTGTGCAAAGAATACTTGTCTTGGAGCCTGAAGAGGCTAGGTGTGAAAACAATACTTGGAGTCTGTAACCTGATCAGTTATAGTGGATAAAACTTGGTGCTGCCAAGGACTGGACGTAGCTCTTTGTGTTGAAGAGTGAACCAGGAAAAATAGTTGTGTTAATCTCTATTTCCTTACACTCTTTAGTTGCTTTGGTTATTATATCTGCTTTCTAACTGAGGGGTTAAAGTGTGATCTTTAAATCAGTTTTCAAGTTGTGTGCTTGCTTGCTTTTCTGTTAAAATCTCATCAGACAGGTCACCTATCTGTACTGAGTTTTTCTCATTCGTTTGAACTTAGCTTCTGTGTGCAAAAAGTTTTCAACTTTGTTTTAATTTCTGATAAACACAATTCAACCCCCTTCTCGTGTTTATAGTTGTCTATTTCATTTATTTCTTTTTCTTCTTTGTCACTCTTGGCTTTTCTCTCAAGCTCCCTTTTTTTCTCTTATTTTCTTTTGATCCTTACTAATTTCATTTGTAGAGACGGGTACAAGAGTAATATTTTTGTTGTGGTGCATAGAAGGAAAAGAAATGGTAGAAGTGGAAGGTTTAGAGTTATGGAATGTGGCCTTTGATCCAATTTTACCAACAACTTCAAGTTGTTTTGATGAATCGCCCTCCTTCTCGAAGGAGTTCTTTCTCTTCACTTGGGCTTCAACCTTAATTGCATGGTGTAGGTCTCTAGTGTAGCTTGAAGGAACATATCTTTTTCTCAAACCCCTCGCCATTTCTCTCCAAGTACTAATTGGTTCCTCATCATACCTTCTTCTCTCATTACACAATTGATCCCACCAAATTAAAGCATGATCATGAAATCCTAGACTAGCTACCTTTACTTTCTTTTCTTCACTATGGTAGTAGCAAGAGAATATGTGCTCCAAGTTGGTCTCCCATTCCAAGTAAGCATCGGGATCACTCTTCCCATGGAAGCTAGGTATCTTCACCTTTACATTATGCAACTTGTCATCCTTCTCATTCCTTCTTCCTCTATGTTCATGTCTATGTCTCCATCTATCAAATCTATGTCTATGTTCATTGTCTTCCAAATTTGATGAGCCTCTATGTGAGTTGTCATGCCTTGACCCCTTTTTGTTCTCAATTACTTCTAATCTTTCAAACACTATTTCTAAGGTCCTTGTCATTCTATCCAACTTCCTATTCAAGTTCTTTGTTCTTAGTGATGATGTAGGAGAATCTTCGATGTCTTTTTCATGTAGTGAAGTCATGGTGCACTTACAATTTGAAAAATTACATACAAATTCCAGAGAACTGAAAAGTGCACAAATCAAATGAAGATTACACCAATAAGAACAATTACACCACCAAAAATCAAAAGGATTAAGCACAATCCAACAAGAAACAAATACACTTAAAGAACAAGTGAAAGAAAAGAATTACAAATCAAAAATGAATATTACAAGGACCTCACCACTCACTCACCATTCACTCAAAGATTGTCACTCATGTATATCACTCAATGTAGACTTTTTCAAGAAGATTTCTCTCTTGTCTCTTTCCACTCAAGAGTTTTCTCCTCAAGGGAACTACAAGTTGAAACAAGATCTCAACAATTAGTCTCCATAAAACAAGTGATAAAACAACCAATAGACAATCAATTCAAAGAGGTCAAGAATTTTGAAAACAACTAATACAAAACTAATGGATTTTAGAAGACAAGCAAGAAAAGGTTCAAGAAGAATTGCACACTCAAATTGATGTGAAGAAGACAAGTTGAAAGAGTTAAACAAAGTGTAATTCAAATTTAATCAAAGTGTTGGTGAACAATTAATGATCAATGTGACATGTGCTACACCAATTTGTGAAGGATCTATACAAATACAAGCATGTGAAATGGTAGCAAGTCTTTTACCTTTTGCTGGAATTTTTCAGAATTTGCACTTTTACCCCAAAACTTTGTATATTTACGGTACTGGCCCACTTTTCTTTTTACACCAGAATTATTTTTTTAAAATTTCAGTCACTTGAATTTTTCTAATTACAATTTCACAGCAATTTCACTTAATTTTTGAATTTACAAAAACATCCTTCAATCATAAACAAATTGGAACATAATTGGTGTAATACTTGGAAATATGAACAATTCAAGTAGTTTAAAATAATTTCCAAGTGTATGAGCACACATCAAGTAATTAGAGACCTAGATCTTTCATCCAAGTGGATGATAAACACATCATTTCCACAATTTGAATTTCATGAAGATCTATTAGGTTCTAAAAATTTGAAATCATTGAAGCACTTTTGATTAAAATTTGAATCAATCTTACTATTGTGAATTGAAATTTGAATTTGAAATTTGAATTTGTTCAAATTCATAAAGTAAGGAAAATAGATCTATGCTTGAATTTTCAAGAAGCAACCAAAATCACATGTGATGGAGGAGCACATGCAAGAATTGGAGCCAAAAATTGAAAGTGAAAATGTGGAGGGAAAAAATTTTCACCAAAAATTCAAGCAAGATCAATTCAAACTCATTTCAAATTCTAGATCCAAGACCGCAATTGGATTCAAATTACTTTTCATCATCCAATTCATATGGTAAATGGCACCACTAGCATGTAAATTTTCAACATGAATTTGGCTCCAACTCAAAGATCATCATAGAATTTGAAAACAAATTTTGATCAAAAATTCAAAACAATTGAGGATCAAAGATCTAGCTCTAGATACCACATGATGTGATCAAGACATAGATCACTAACATTTTAGGATCTTTCTTTGATTTCAATTGCTAAAAATTCAAGATCGAAACACAAACAAGAACAATTGATATGAATCTTGATCTTCAAGTGAAGAATCAAGAGAAACAAAAGGAGTAGAAGAGAATAACAATTGATATATGAACTAGAAAGTAAATTGCAAGAAGTAAATGACAAAAATTAAAGAGCAAAAGTTAAAGAACAAAATAGAAAATGGAAGAGGTAGAGAAGAGGAGGGAAGGCACCACAAAGTCATTCTTCTTGGAGAAGAAGATTGAATTTGATAAGCCAAAGGAAGATTCACCACTTGAATATGGAAATTCAAGATAAGAATAAATGGTTCAACTCATGAACCAAGAAGAGGAGACTCTCAACTCTCTCTAGTAATCTCAAGTGTGAGAAAACTCAATTGTATTCAAACTTGTAAAATGATTTACATGAAGCCTATTTATAGGTTCATCCTACTTAAGGTGCAAGCTAGTCTAACTTGAAGTGCAAGTTACTCCTCTAAGTCCTAATAAGCTTGGAACACTCTTAAGCACAATTACAAGCCTAACTAAATCAAAACTCGTACAGAATTTTGTGATAAACTTGTAGCCCAATTTTAGTCATGATATACGCTGAATCAGGTCTTGAGGTAAAGATAAAATTTGTAGATAATATTCTAAGTTTTCCAACGCATCAAAGATCACTTCAATCGGACATCTACAACTCAAGAAAAAACCAAAATAGTGAAGCAGTTTGATTTGGATTTGCTTCAAAGTTGACTTGCCCCTATTGGCCCATTAAGGTTGTGCTTCCTAGGATCACATCACGATGTCACATTACAGATCTGGTATAACCAATACGAAAAATATCCTCGGATACAAACTGAACAAACTAACTACTGAAAAACTGTAAATCCTAACTAAAGAGTCACGACTCCTCGGAGTCACTCCTCAATTGTCCGATCGCCGTCCTCTATATAAAAGATACGTGCCACAACAAGAAACATAGATATAGGGAGTAAGAAACATTAATATGAATATAATGGCAAGGAAGCAGTTAGCAAGACGAGTATACTTCAAACAATCATGTTATAGCAAGCAACAATATGACATAACAATATCATCCTACAAACGTGTATGCTATGCAATGCAACTCTGCTCCACTACTCCATTATGCACTTGGATCCATTCTATCTCAGAAGTCAACTTCGGGGTTACATTTCCATATTGGCCAATAAGCACCAATGCCAGGGCAATCCACCAAACCTTGGGTGGACTCCTAGGATAGCCGACGTACCTTACTCACGGATGTGCCACCGCGGGGGTACCAGGTCCCATGGACGACCAGATCGTCTTACTCACGGACAACCTCCCCTATGTTGAACATCCTCCACTAACATCTCCGATGCGTGAATGCATGCTCAACAAAACACACAAGCACAAACACCACCTCCGCTTGGGCCCATAGGCTACCCAGTGTTTTAACACCATCAGATCATCATTGTCTTTCGCATTCATTAATTAAACACACTAGTCATTCTGCACTAGAGATTACCACCTTGACCAACCAGCATCAAGTCCCCCTTGACCACTAGGCTACCAAGGTACCACATCATCTTTAATTGACACTCTAGCCATTAAGCACTAGAGATTACCACCTTGACCATCATGCATCAAGGCCCCCTTGGCCACTAGGCTACCAAGGTACAACAAACTTATCACTTGTATTTGGTCTTCATGTTCCGTTGGTATTCTATTAAGTCTTTTAGATCATATGGGGCGAAACCCCTGTTTCTACACAATTCTAGTTTCTGTGCTCACCTCTCAGCACAGTCGTGTTTATCTTCCCAGGCAAGTACAGTCGTGCTGCTTGTTAAGCACGGGCGTGCTCAAAAGCGCGCCCAGGTTCTGGGTTTGAATGGGAGCATGGGCGTGCTCCCTGTTGAGCACGGGCGTGCTCAAGTGCGTGCCCTGCTGTTCTGGGCAGAAGGGTCACAGACCCTTTGCCAATTGATTTGGATGTTCTTATTTTCAATCCTAAAGGCTCTTACTAAACCATAAATCAGTAGTTTCGTTAATATTGAATTAATATTCATGTCTTTCAAATTAAAGGGGAATTAATCTTTTAGTCTCAATTCGTTTAGTTGTCCCAAACCGCTCAAGGTCAAATCCTAAGGGCTAAACAAGGACCATCAACAACAACCTCACCTCTCATTACTACGGTTCGGTCTTATGAACAAGGGAAACAACCTCCCTCGGCCTCGTTAACAATTTTAATGTTTTAACATTAAAACTTTACAACATCAGTCAACAACCAATACATCTTCATATCACAATTATGATCAAACACTAAGTCATGGCATCATCATATTAACATGTTCATCATAACATTAAATCAATAATAACAGTCATGCCAATCATTAACATGGTAAACAAATAAACATCATATAGCAAACAGGCACAAGGCATATAGACATGTTATTAAACAAAAAGGGTTATAGGAACCCTTTGCCTTACGATACCCCCAAGCCTACATACTCATACTATTCCTTCTCCCCATACCTGGTATGAAGAACTCCCGTTAAACTGGAGACACTCCTAAAACGGTTCCCTCGAACGGCTCGACGAACGATCCCAAGCCTTGGTCAGCACAAACAGGGTTAACCTATCAGTTCCCAATTCATGAAACAGAAGAGGAAATAGAAGAGGGAAAGACGTTTACCTTATCTAATTGGCACTATCGCGTGATTGACTCTCCCAAAAGAGCGAGAACACCAAGGACAGTTTGGGTTCAAAGGGGAAGAAAGGGAGAGGCTGTCGTCACACTTAGGGTTGCCTAAAGTGCCAATTTGAGGGTTGTAACTCGTAACCCTCGCTGCTCACTGTCTATATATAGATTCTGACCCAAGCACGGTCGTGCTCCACTTAGCGTCAGCGAGACGCACCTGAATGCTGAGCACTGGCGTGCTCACATCAGCATCAACGAGATGCATGCAGCCTTTAAGCACGGGCTTGCTGACTCAAGAGCACGGGCGTGCTCATGCGTCAGGAAGGGATTTTAGCTTAAAAACCCCACTTAGCCCACTCTAAACCTTCCTAACAAACAAGGCATACACAAAAGCACTTATACGGAAAAACGGGGTGTTATACGGGTTGGGTAGCTACAGTAGGACCCTTCTGAGACCAATATGTGTATCTGTTTTTATGTTCAGTGTATGCATATATAGTTTCTGTAGGTTTATGATCCCTAGGTTGTGATTTATTATATTTCAAGGACACCATGATTGTATGTTGTACATATTGTATATATATCATGTTTTTTGTTTCATCATTGTGCATGCTCAAACTTAGTTTTATTTCCTTACGGTTTAAAATATTATGCTATTTTCGAATGTATATTCGTGCCAATGTTAAGAAAAAAAAATTAAGGTGTAGTTAATTATGGTTCTTCTTTAATGGCTGTGAACACCTAATTTTGTCCAGGTATTTTCTCCTTTTATTTAATTTTTTAAAACAAAAAAAAAAATAATAAATAAAAATGTGCAGAGAAAATTTTAAAAAAAATTGTTCATGTTATTGACCCATTTTGTTTTTGTTACAAGGTTGTTTTGAGTCCAGCATCCAAGCCCAAAAAAAAAATAATATAAAAAATATAAAATATAAAAATAAAAATGAAAACAAAAGTTTCAACCTTGGTCATTCCCCTTCAGCTTTTCTCATTAACCATCATACATCCAAGCAATTTTGAAAGTAACAAGAAAGATATTGAGATGGGGGCTGCTCAAGGAGGACTCAACTGTCAAAACTCCCTTCCCCACAAAGCTCAGGTTATCAGAGTCCATTTGTAGTTAAATTTCAGAGTTGGGAAGGGGGCTTATGCCTTGATCAGAGGAAGAAGAAACATAAATGGAAGTTGAAATAGACTAGAGCATGATAACCTCTGCAATACTCAATGCTCCTTGGTCCCAATGTCAATAAGAAGAGTTCATCTTCCTCTATAAATACAGAACAGCAACAATACAGAAAGGAGGGAACAAGAAAAAAATTCTGAAATAGGGAGAGAACAAGGCAACAACAGAAAAGAGCAAGAATAGAGAAAATTTCTGATAAAAACACCTACAAAAAAACATATAAGAGTCTCAGTTCTGTGCTCCGCCACGAGCTCTGCCACTGCCACTATTCCATGCGGCCGTTTATCCACCACTAACCACCATAACCACCATGGCACAAAGCTGCTACCGCTGGTTGTCGTGAATTCGCCGTTGCCACCAAGAGCCATTGGTCCTATATCGACAACAGAACCAGCACGTCGCTGCCTATCTCCGCAACCGCAACCGCCACCGTCCTTCCCTCCTCGTTTCCTTTGCCCAGCACCGCGTCCTCTAGCTTCTCCACCGTGTTCCCTTCTCCGCCTCGTCGAACCACGTAGATCCGAACCACCACCACTCCAACTCGCCCAGCAGCCACGCGTCACGTCCCCTGTAACACCCGGGTGCCGACGAGGGCGGGAAGTGGTCGTCGGTACAAGAAGGCACGGACAAGGAGCGGCTCCTGGCAGGCTTATAGGCGGAGGGACATATGAATGAACCGATTACACACCCGAATGAGAGGGATTTTGAGACTGTGTAGGTATGGGACTATACGGTTGAGGAAGGCTTATATGGATTGATTGGTACTACCTATACTAACAAGATGCATCTTCTTTTCGGGAGCTCATCACTTAAGAACTCCATAGTTAAGCATGCTTGACTTGGAGCAATTTTGGGATGGGTGACCTCCTGGGAAGTTTTTCCAGGAAGCATGTGAGTGAGGACAAAGCACGCTTAAAAGACCCGTGTTGGTCTGTGGGGACAGTCGTCAATCGGTAGAGCAGCCAAGGATGTTACAAATGGTATCAGAGCGACACATCTCCCAGTACGGTGTGGTTCGGGGACGAACCAAGCGGAAGCTGGTGGGCATGTAACACCCGGGTGCCAACGAGGGCGGGGAGTGGTCCGCCGGTGCAAGAAGGCACGGACAAGGAGCAGCTCCTGACAAGCTTCTAGGAGGAGGGACACATGAATGAACCGATTACACACCCGAATGAGAGGGATATTGAGACTGTGTAGGTATGGGACTATACAGTTGAGGAAGGCTTATATGAATTGATTGGTACTACCTATACTAACAAGATGCATCTTCTTTTCTGGAGCTCATCACTTAAGAACTCCACAGTTAAGCGTTCTTGACTTGGAGCAATTTTGGGATGGGTGACCTCCTGGGAAGTTTTCCCATGAAGCGTGTGAGTGAGGACAAAGCACGCTTAAAAGACCCGTGTTGGTCTGTGGGGACAGTCGTCAATCCGTAGAGCAGCCAGGGATGTTACATCCCCACCGCCAGTCAGCCACCACTCGACTGCCGCCGGCTCGCCTCCGTCGCACCACTCGCTCCTCCACGCATTTGTCAAGATCGTTGCCCCTCTGCACTTTGGTAACGATAGAAAATATAAATATACCAAAAGCTTCTGCTGTCCTTTCCTTTTCCTTTATTTTCTTATTTATTTTACTATTATTAACTGTTTTCTTATAAGCATGAGATTGGGCTTCTATTGTTTTAGGTTTATGGTGGTGTTTCCTTTTTAAGTTTCTGATTTGTTTCTCTCTCTTTTTTTTAAATGGTAACTTTTGGTGTGTTTTTTATTGGGCCCAATATAAACTCAGAAAAAGAGCAATCTAAGTCTTTTCAAAAAAATAAAAAAAAATAACTTTTTAAAAACAAGAGGGAGCTGAGATCAACATCTTGTTAATCCTTTTTTTTAGGACACTTGAGTTGTAACAACTTGGTGGCTCTAAATCCTTTTAAAAATATAAAAAATAATTTCTTTTAAAATAAAAGGATTATCTGAGACATGACGTCTTGTTAATCCTTGTCAATTTAGGATATCTGAGTTGTGACAGCTTGATGATCCTAAGCTTTTAAAATATATATATATATATTAAATTAACTTCTTCAAAAATTAAAATCAACCAACCAATCAAACATTTTCTATAATAACTATGTGGCTTTGAGTTTCCCATCGCACCCGGGAATACGTAGGAGCATAATCAATCATTCTATCAAGCCAAAATTTTATTTTCTCTTTTGTTGTGTTTATTTTCTTTAGTTTCAAAAAATTAAAAATAGTTCTTTCTTGTAAACAATTTTTGGGATAAAATAAATATTTATAAAGTTATTAAAAAAAATTCACAATTAACTTGAGGTACCGTTTTTTAAATGGCCGATGTAGGGTACTAACACCTTCCCTACTCGTAACCGACTCCCGAGTTCAGATCTCTATCTTTTTGTTAAGACCAGTTTACCCTAAATAAATGGTTTTTCCAATGTTTTCCCAAATAAAATATTGGTGACGACTCCTCTTTTTTTTACCTTCTTTTTCGCAGCACCCGGACCGGACGGTCGCGACAATGGGACATCGGGATGTCTCACATCTCATTACCACTAGCAGTGAAAACTGCTGTAGTAGAATGAGGAACGACATTATCCTTATGAACTGGTGAATCCGGGTGCAAGGACTCAACATCAGTTTCATAGACAGTTTTAGCATAATTAACTTTTGCATCAATCTCAGCATCAGGAAGTTGCTCAAACAAAGTATTTTTTTATGTCATCAGAATTATTGTCTAGTATGACATGATCCACTGATTTAAAATCAGAAGATTAGCAACCCATTTTCACTTTATCAATACGAACAGCTTTAGGGATAAATGTAGGGGCAGATATTACCTTATCTCTTTTGACAACAGGATCTTTATGAGTGATACCTGAATTCTTTCTACAATTCGAGTGTGAATAACCAATAGCTTGGCATTGAGGATAGAAATATGGAAGATTCTCAATTCCATACCAACATAAAAGGTAAAATCTTCTCTTTCAACCATTATTTTCTCATTCAAACTTCTTGCGAGATCAAGATCAACAAGGATCTGAGCAAAGTGGATAAAAGTTCTATTGCGAGTGCAATCACAAAAGAGAATGGCGTAGCTATTCCACCAGCAATTTCAAAAAGGATCCCTGGCCTCCAATTTTCTTGAGGTGATTTATGAATCCTCACCCAACATTGAGCATGAGTCTGCTTCTGCTTATTCGGATTTAAATCAGATGTCCACTGTGATAATTACATAATATCAGGACGAATTAATATTTCAAGTCCCCAATGCCCAAAAACTGCGTAAATCCTCGGGGGATGCGATATTGAATTCATAACAGCCCTTACCAAGAGAGATCATTCTCCAAGAGCCTACCGATTATCTCCCTTTGACAGAAACAATCTTCCATGAAGATTATTTTTACAGCACTCCAATCCACGTTGATACTCTTGTGAAATCTTGATCGAGATTTAATCACTTTTCAAACATGGGCGAGGCAATTGACTTAAAGGGATGTCAAAGGAGTTGTTCAAAGCTTATGCAAAGGTTCAGCGTGAGGAGGACGAACACGAATCACGAAAGTCCCATGGGCAGATTGGTTTATCATTAGCCATCAAGAACAAATTTCATAGGATGATGGTGAGATGATGAAGACGAAAGCGATCAGAGCAGACCCGCAAAACAGAGACAACGAGGAGGCATTGTTCAGAGGCTGGGTTTCTCCCTTATTATTCAAGCATTGGCGGCGCTAGGTCAAGAGCCATCATATCAATAATAATATATTTATATGGGATGGGATCAAATGACACCATGGTATCAAACTCAAGCTTGACACCAAATCCTAGCCCTTAATCATGATTTAATCTAAAGGCTAAAACTAATTCACTTAAACCATCACTTATCCACTAACCCCACTATGATGTATCATCGTCATCTCTCTCCCCCTCTCACTACTCTCTAGTCGCCTCGACCTACTTTGGGGTTGTCTGGGACACAAAAGCAAGGCTTCCTTGTGAATCACAGAAATACTAAAATTCAAATTTGTGATGGGTAAACCACCAACTCGATTCTACACATATCTCTTGTGGAATTCAATGTTACCATCAACATTGACAACCAATGGCCAATCCGTTATAAAAGTTAAACGCTTGATCATTCTTTTGGCAATGTTGCATTCGTGGTCACCTATCCACCATGAGAAATTCTTGACTGGTTTAGAAAACAACAATTTTTGTGATCAAATATACCTTATTAACAAGTACATATATCATGTGATTAAATAAACCCTATTTGTGTGTCCCAAAATAGCAGCAAAGGAGAAAAGGGCGAGAGAGAGAGAGAGAGAGAGAGAGAGAGAGAGAGAGAGAGAGAGAGAGAGAGAGAGAGAGAGAGAGAGGGATGATGATGATGAAGATACAACACATGGAATAAAGGGATAAGTGATGGTTTAAGTGAATTAGTTTTAGCCTTTAGATTAAACCTTAATTAAGGGCTAGGATTTAGTGTCAAATTTAAGTTTGACACCATGGTGTCATTTGATCCCATCCCAATTTATATTAATGTTATTTTGTAAAATATATCATAAAATATACCCTTTTTTGTATAACTTAAATATGTATCATGTTCACAATTATATATTATTTGTATATATCAGTTTAGCTTAGTCGAATAAGGTCGTGATCAAATCTTATGAGTGTTTGGGTAAGATTAAATTTTACCCTAACATCTATCTTTCATGGTAAGATCTATTTTATAGTACAAGCTAGTATATTTGGGTAAATTGATTAAATTGCAAAATGTCTATTTTTATAAGAAAAATGTTATTTTTAAAGAAGCTAGAAGTTTGAAGCTAATTTGAAGCTGTTAGATTATTTTGAAGCCAAAAATATTCTTCCCATTTCACCCCTTCAAAATTTACTAGTTAAGCAAATATTATTAAATTATATAAATAATTTCATATCCTATTTTATAATTTACTATATAAAAGTGATTTTTTTTTATACAACTCAAATGAAATAGATTATCTTAAAATGTTTTTCAACCAAAACATTCGAACATAAAACTGATTATCAAACACACTTAGAGTGTAATTAGACAACCACAAAAATAGATTATATCAACAATTGATTATATGTGATAATCGGCTATATATATAATTAATTATTGTGATAATCGATTATAATTAAAATATATTTTTATTTGGATATATTTGTTGAAAAGTGACTTTATGCCATTCTATTAATTTGGATGATGTAAAAAATATATTTTTATATAATAAACTAAAAAAAAATAGAAGTTGTTTGTATAGAATATTTTTTTGATAATTAGTTATATAGGGATACAGAGGGAAAAAAAAAAGTAATTAGTTCTATAGTTTTAAACTTTTAGCTTTTCTAAAAATAACTTTTTTTTATTAATTTTTTTTTTTATACTTTAAGCTAATTTCTCAAACTTGTCAGTTTAATTCAAAATAATTTTTTTAAAAAAAGACCTTTTTCCAAAAAAAAAACACTTTCCAAATTCCAAACACTTACTAAAAAAATATTAAACCAAATTTAAGGCATGTGGAGCACATTAACTCGCGGCGCCAACCTGCCAAGCCAAGCAAAGGAAGATGTAACTAATGAGCGTGGACACGCATTCGGATGTTGGTTTGCTCCACGTAGTGTTTGGTGGGAGGGATTCGGAGGAATGAATTTTTTAAAATTTTTTATGTTTGGTTCAATATTTGGGGATTAAGGAGGTAAAATCATTTCTTAAGTGAGTTTTGAATTCCCATCAATATTAGAGAATTTGGAGAAGAGGGAGGGATTTTAAACAATTTCATGTGAATTGACAAAAATATCCCTGCTTGTATATTTTTAAATAAATAATTATAAGGTTTAAAAGTAAAGTTGTTTTAAAATCACTCACCTCCCCTCCTGAATCAAACATGAAACTGTTATTCCCCTCCCCCTCCATTAAAATCCCTCCCCTCCCCTCATTTGAACCAAACACACCCTTAAAGAAAGAATGATTTTTCTTTATTCTTTTTTTTTTGTAAAGAGAATGATTTTTCTTTCTTGTATAATTTTGTACAATTAAAAAATCCAAAAACAATAATTATTTATTAGAAAAGGGTCATACTAATTGTCTTTAGAACAATGATTAAGGATTCCTAAAAAAGATAGTTTTGATTAGAAATATAACTATATCACTTTTCAAGATCTTAATTACAACAACTCTCACTACAATTTTTGTATTCTTGATTGCTTAATCAATATCCTGAAAATATTTGTTAACATTTTCTATTAAAAAACTATACATTTCAAAATTATAAATATAAATACATAAATTTTTATATAAATTTGAGATTCTTGATTTGTGTAAAATTATTTAAGATAGAGAAACCAATAAAGAAATGTGAAGAGCAGGGAGTAAAACTCACATGACACACCATTGTCGAGGCATGTGCACTTTCTTATGGCACAGCGTATCATACATTACCATCTGCAACGCTGTGCATGTGTGGACCACTACCAGACCTTCTTTGCTTTCGTTACCAACTTTTTTCTTCTCATTAATAAATATTTTTTTGAATATTGTTTATGGAATAAAAAAAATTATATAAAAAAATAATGTATAAAAAATTTCGAAAAATATAATACTGAATTTTTTAATATAATTTTTTTTTATTCCACAAGGATACTTATTAACAAGATCATTAATAATATTAATATTATAATATTAATTGAGGAGAAATCTAAAATTAGTAAGAATTTATGAGAAAACTAAATAAACAATTCTTAAGAATAATAAATATACTATTTTTTTTATGAAATATTGTTATTCTTGATTCTTTAATCATCATCGATTACTATTATCCATGTTAATATCATAATATAATTTACTGGATTGCGTTGCAGGCCAAAGAAGAGTAATCAGTTTCCGTGAGCTGGCAATGGGGCAACTTTTTTTTTTTTTTTCTTTACTTACTTTTTGGGTTTGTTTTGTTAGTATACACTAGAGTTCTTGTCCGTGTACTGTACGGGATTAGGTGATAACAAAAGATAAAATATATGTCGATAAATTAAATTGAAGTATGAGAATTTTATGCATCGTTTGATAGGAGATATGAATAATTTTGTAAAATGCATAAATTTTGTCGATGAGCTTAATAAAAACATTAGAATGATTTTCTTCGTATTTTTTTAAACATTTGGTCCACCATATCATATTCTTTATTCCCTTTACTTTCTAAATTTTAAGAATTCTTTATAATTTGAGAATAAAAAAAAAATGAGAGGTTGAAATTAAATCCATGTTTTTCCAAGTAAGAAAGAATCAATAAAATTAAAAGAAGGATAAGCATTGAATAACAATATCAAACGGTCGGCAGATATGTGAGAGATGAATGAAATTTATTGTAGCAATTAACAATGCATGATATCTAAAAAAAATCTGAATTTAAATATTTTAAATAAGGGTTTAAAACATGATGAGCTGGTTCACTATGCGAAGGGAAATGTTTATTATTTCGAGGCACAAATTACGGGAAAGACAATAATTGTTTAAAGTCCGATATATTTGTAATAAATGATAATGATGATCAAATTAAATAAGTAAAAAATATAATAATAAAAAATTCAAAAACAAAGAGTTGTTATCCACTTTTAAACAATTCTCAATGTGCTTTTAATGTCTTTTTAATTGTTGGACTTTGAAAAGGTTGAATAAGTATTGGAAAGATACACACATCATTTATTTTCAGCATCCCGCAGTAAAATGTATTATTATTTCCTTTTTTCGTTTTTTAATTTTGTTTTTTATATCAATTTAAAATATTTTTTATTTCTAGTTTCTAGATATGGAAAAGATTTAGAGGCTTATAGAGGAAGTCATTCCATGACAACGTGACACATGTCCAAACTTTCATTAGATGGGACATTTGGTCCCGCACCTCGCTTTATCTATCATATTTTCTTCATCCCCCCCCCCCCCCCCTCTTTTTTTTATCTTTCGCATAAATTTTAATAATTCGTTGTAATTTGAGAATAAAAAAATTGGAGGTTTAAATTAATTGTGTTTTTTAAAGTAAGAAAGAATCAATAAAATTAAAAGAAGGATAAACATTGAATAACAATATCAAACGGTTGGCAGATATGGGGGAGAGATGAATGAAATTTGTTGTAGCAATTCACAAAGCATGGTATCTAAAAAAAATTGAATTTAAATATTTTAAATAAGGGTTTTAAAACACCATGAACTGGTTCACTATGGGATGTGAAATGTTAATTATTTCAAGACACATATTATGGGAAAGACAATAACCATTTAAAATCTGATATATTTGTAATAAATGATAATGATGATTCAAATTAAATAAGTAAAAAATATAATAAAAAATTAAAAAACAAAGAGTTGTTATACACTTTTAAACAATTCTCAATGTGCTTTTAATGTCTATTTAATTTTGGGCTTTGAAAATGTTGTATAAGTATTGGAAAGATACAAACATCATTTATTTTCAGCAGATAACAATAAAATGTATTATTATTTTTTATTTTCGTTTTTTATTTTCGTTTTTATATCAATTTAAAATATTTTTTATTTCTAGTTTCTAGATATGGAAATGATTTAAAGGCTTATAGAGGAAGCAATTTCATGACATCGTGACACATGTCCAAACTCTCCTTAGATGAGACATTTGGTACTCCACCCCCCTTTATCTATCATATTTTATTCATTGACCCCCCCTTAAATTTTAAGAATTCTTTGTAATTTGAGAATAAAAAAACCGGAGGTTTAAATTATTTCCATGTTTTTCCAAGTAAGAAATAATCAATAAAATTAAAAGAAGGTTAAGCATTGAATAACAATATCAAACGGTTGGCAGCTATGAGAGAGAAAGATGAATGAAATTTATTGTAGCAATTCACAATGCATGATATCTAAAAAAAATTGAATTTCAATATTTTAAATAAGGGTTTTAAAACACAAAGAGCTGGTTCACTATGGGAATGAAAACGTTTCTTATTTCGAGGCACATATTACGGAAAAGACAATAACCATTTAAAATTTGATATATTTGTAATAAATGATAATAATGATTCAAATTACATAAGTAAAAAATATAATAAAAAAATAAAGAGTTTTTATCCACTTTTTAACAATAAAAAAATCTCTTGAAAATCTATATTAATTACTTCTCCTCGTTAAAAATCAATAAAATTAATGATTTTTTTTATTAAGAAACAAATTTAAAAGAAATCAATAAGAAACCAAAACATTGAAATCTATTTTTGCTGTCACAATGTATTGAAATAAATTTTTTTTGACAATATGTATTGAAATCATAAAACTATTTGAAGGATAATTATTTTCCATACAGTGAAAGTCTGCAAAAATAAATTTGAAATTTGAATCATAGGTTTTGGAAAAGGTTCTCTATAATTACTTAATGTTGTCATTACTTTTTAAATATTCTTAAAACATTTCCATGATGTAATTGGTATTGTATATCTCCCAACATTTAATATTATATATGATTCTCACTGTAATATATTTAATGACGAAAACAATTTCAAATAAATTTCTAATCAATGTAAAACAAAAAATTTCATAAAAATCTGTATTAATTATTTTTCTTAGTTAAAAATCACTAAAATTTAAAATAAATCTATTAAATTAATAAATTTATTTTTTTATTAAGAAATCAATTTAAAATAAATCAATAAAATTAATAAATTAAGAAATCAAGACATTGAAACCTATATTGGTAGTCACGGTGTATCAAAATCATAAAACTATTTGAAGGATAATTATTTTCCATACATTGAAACTCTGCAAAAATAATTTTGAAATTTGAATCATATTCTTTAGAAAATGTTCTCCATAATTACTTATAAGTTATCCATAAATACTTTCATGATCAAACTGACATTGTACATCTCCAAACATTTAATACTATAATGATTCTCAATGTAACTTATTTAATAATGTAAAACATTTTTAAAAAATTTCTAATCATCTGGAAAAAAATCTCTTGAAAATCTATATTAATTATTTTTCCTCGTTAAAAATAATAAAAATAATAAAATTTCTTTTTTTATTAAGAAACGAATTTAAAAGAAATCAATAAGAAATCAAAACATTGAAACCTATTTTGATTGTCACAATGTATTGAAATCTTTTTTTTTTTTTTGTTAACAAATTGTTTTGAATAAATTTCTTTATATCAAGAAACAAATTTAAAAGAAATCAATAAAAATTAAGAAATCAAAACATTAAAACCTATTTTGGTAGTCACGATATATTGAAATCATAAAACTATTTAAAAGATAATTATTTTTGATACATTGAAACTCTGGAAAATTAAATTTAAAAATTTATTACATTTGTATCAATTTATATTAGTTCTTACTAAAAGTATAAAGGTACCTATCTTTTTGTAAGGTCTTTTCCCCAACATTACACTCATTTTTGCACATCTTTTAGCACCCGTTGAACACCTCAAAACACTTTAATAAGGATTGTTATTTTAATATAGATAAGGTACATAATTACAACAACACGGAAAGTTGTTTATCTCCTGTCTCTGTTTGAACAACAAGATGAGCTCAACGGGATCAAGTGAACCCACTTCCTCGTGGAAGAACCAACCAAGCCCCATGATCTTTTTTTTCCTTCTTCTTAGGATAGACGAGACCATTAATATCTCTCTCTTTTTCTCGTCCTGAGGTCTGTCAGTTGTTTACTGTTGAGCTGGTGGTAGCGTGGTCGGTGAGATGGTGAAGGGGTGGAGAAGGATTGTTTAAGATAAGGGCAAGGAGGACTTTTCACATAAAAATTTCGGGATACACCACGTAGACTCTTTTAACAGACTACTACACCATAGAATTCACCAAATAATATTTCATATTTTTTTTAATGTTTTAAATTTCTTAACTACTCAGAGAAATTAGATCAACATTACAAAGAGTACTAAATTAAAATTGAATAAAAATATAGTAAATTTATCACAGATAAGACTTGTTTTAATGTATTTTAATTGACAATCTTACATCAAAATAACACTTAAAATGAACAATTGATAATATTTGGATTGAGGAGACACCTAGTTGTATTGACTCTTTATTGGTCTCTGTTTTTAGACATTTTTATTATACCCCTTTTTTTGTATTAAAAAAAAAAAGAAAACACTTAAAATGAACAACGTATCTTACGACATCACCTCTCGTATCAAAATCTGTCTTAATGGGCTTTAAGTTCAATTCAATTTTAAAACCACGACCTCTACTTAATTCATTATTATTCGTTATACCCGACTTTCCACAAGCAAGCACGCACCAAAATCTGGATCCGGTTCCCTCTAAGTTTGTAGAAATATAAATTATTTTCTCTCACCTTTGATTAGCTAAAGAGATCTAAACCTATTTTAACTAGACAAGTGTAAATTACACACTTTTATTTTTTCACTTTATTTTTTTTTCTCAGAGGAGATTTATCCTGGAATATCAATGTTATTACACAATATTTATACAATGATGGCTTCATCAATGCATGTATACGTTAGATTTAAACTTAATAATCAAATACAAGACGTGTTATCATAAATCTTAATTGTGGAAACATCATAACTGTATGAGAATGCATCTCATATTATCAAGAACAACCATAACTTGACAATCTTAAGATCTACAACATGTTGACTTATCAAAGATTATAGGAATATCTAGATCCATTGCTAAAGATCAATGTGCGGTAACCTGAAACATAGAGGGGGAGAGAAAAGAGAGATATGGGTAATGAACACCCATTGGCTTATGGTTCTTCCTCAATCGGGACTCCTTATGCCTTAGACGCTTTTCTGGTGGGGAGAAGAGGCTGTATGCGATGTGTCAAGTGTATTGGGGATCATAACCTATATATAGGGTGATGACCAACTAGGGTTCTCATTATTCCGGAAAGGGCCATCGGCAACATCCAG
The DNA here is from genome assembly GCA_030762895.1 of Sophora flavescens. Classification (NCBI taxonomy): domain Eukaryota; kingdom Viridiplantae; phylum Streptophyta; class Magnoliopsida; order Fabales; family Fabaceae; genus Sophora; species Sophora flavescens. The sequence goes on from CM061068.1 coordinate 158,968,221, forward strand.
ACATTTATTCCTAAATCAAATAATTAATTAGTTAATTAACATATTGAAAATCTGAGTAGTCTTATATCTTAATTTGATCACATATCAATTAAGGCCCCTAATTGATAAATAACTAGTATGATTAATTACTGATATATGCCCACATTATGATATTGGAATAAAATATTCCAACAATCTCCCACTCGGGAAGTATATCGTAATAATTATATCAGAATTCTTTAGGCACACATCCGAATGCAATTTATCCTTAGACTTCCCCTTTACAATCTGGTCCATCTCATACATCAATAATGGGACCATCGCGACTGTCGTCACTAACGTCTATTGTGACTAAACCCCGACGACCACCATATCAATGCACTTGATGACATAGATCGATATGAATGAGTGGCATGAAAATTTCATACAATATGATCTCTAAATCATGCCTATTTCCAACCGGTCCAACTTAAGTCTTTAGTGAGATCATACCGAAGTTCCTTATGTAACACCCTTCGTTACATTAGTAACCCAAAACAAAATGAATGAAAATCCTTTAAATAATTTAAAATTAAAAACATACATGTCATAAAAATTTCACAACTTAATCGGGTCTGAAAATACCTTATATTAATTAAAGTAGTGATAAAGTATCCAAAGTGATAATATAATAATAAATCCATACATCCAAATAAAAACCAAAAGTCTCAAAAATCGGGCGTCTACTAATAAACCCAACGATAAATAAATAAACATGTCTAGCCACATATGACTCCTTATTTAAGAAAATACTAACTAAACTAGAAATAATAACTAATAGAATCCACTTAGTCTTCACGCCTCTTCAGTTTCAGTGACGTCGTACTCGTGCTCTAAAAACAACACTTTTAATTTGATATAATCCTAGTGATTAAAAATCATTTAATGAAAAGGTTCGCAAATAATGTTGTTCTCAACCGGTGCGGCAACCAGAAAACCATTCATGGTACCTGCTAATTTTTAAAATAATGAATATAATAAACCTCCAAAATAATAATATATAAATAAAATTAATATCAAACATTTAAACCACAAACTCATAAACTCAACAACGGTCAGATCTCATTACATTTAATCACATTCACCATGCAAACTTCATGCAATGCAACTTCATGAACATGACTCGGTGATTCCCAGAATCACTTGACTTGACTCTTTGATTCCCAGAACCGGTGTGAATCCCAGATCCACTAAGGTCTATGAGCTCATATCCATGCAATGACGTCTCACTGCCTTCCCCATCCCAGATGGAGGTATCTAATATTCCATCCCAGATGTGAATATTTTAATAATTTGATATCACATCCCAGATGGTGACATCTCTCATCCTATTCACGGAATAGAATGTAGAACCATCATCTCTTCTCAGAAGGTGATGACCAACTCATAGCACTATACAATATGTCATCCCAGATGACTACCAAATATTTTCTCAAACTCCATGCATTAATTACGTAAACACCATAGCAGATTTTTAAAACACAAATGCCATAACACATTATTGTTTAATACAATATATGTTTATTATAATATGAGTATCCTTAACTATCAGGCGGTAATATATATATATATATATATATATATATATATATATATATATATAAAATCGTTTGATGTATATATTTATTTATATATATTCATATAGGTAGAAATTATCTACTCTCAAAATTGGAATATAAATAAAAAAGAAAAATCAAAGAAACACATGGTAGTTAGTATTTACGTCACTGCAGCAAGATTTCTAAATTAAAAAGAAAACTCTAACGTGAGCAATGAAGAAAAAGTCGCACATGACCTGATTGGGTGTCCAATAGGATAATCATGTTCAAAAGGTATTTGCAATTTTATCAATAAAAAGAAAAATAGATTAGACAAGTCAAAATCACTAATTCAGAACATGATACACGTACAACATCGTAATAATCTAAAAATATTTTTTTTTATAAATAATCAATTATTAAAGGAGGTGATATTTTAAGAGTCTCAAATCAAGAATCAAGAACCCTAAAATATTTTACTATTTTAGAAAAGACAAAGTTACATGTAAAAACATCAATTTAATTATACTACGAAAGTGTGAGAAAAGTTATTTTTACTCACCTAATGAAGACCTCGAAAAAGCTCTAAAGAACAAATAAAGTTTCACTAAAAATGTCTTCTCTCTGACCGATGCTGTTATAACCGATAGCGATACTGTCCCTTGCTCCCCCTTATGTCCTGGTCGGTGGCTATATGGCTCAGTGAATTAGGTTTAAAAATACTATATTTATAAGAAACTCATTTTGATTTTTATTCTTCTATTTTTCTTTTTTATTTAAAAAAAACAAGGAAAACAAGCAATTTGACTTGGCCAAATTTCCTAAACTGATGACAATAGCATCCTTATCCTAGTGCCATCCACGTAGTTTTCTTATAATTATTTTTTTTTCTACACTAAAAAAAAATATAATCTTATTGAAATTTTAGGATGTTACACCTTAGGTGCAAATTAAATATTTACACATAACCAAAACTTAAGACATTTATAATAATGATAACCGAATAAATTTTATTTTTGTAGAAAATTAATCATAACATAAAGTCTATACCAAATCCAAAACATAGAACATAAAAGGAAAAATAAAGGGGAAAAACTCCCACTACTCTAAGGCAATCTCAAAACCAACACCCATGCGAGTAACTTGCTCATGAAAGAGTAGGTGTCAAGCCCTTGGTTTAGGGGTCATCTAGCATAAAGTTTGTCCCTATATGTTTTATTGAAATATGTTTCTCCTGGACTCTTTCCTTCACAACAAAACACTTGATATTGATGAACTTCGATTTTGTAGAACTCATGTTGTTGTTTGAACAGAGCACAACTGCACCATTGTCAAAATAAATTTTCCAAGGCCTCTAGATGCTCCAAATGATGTGTAGGCTTGTTACAAAGTTCTACTACCACAACGCGTGATTTGATGCCTCAAAAAAAACCACAAACTCCTCTGCCATGGTCGAAGGATCCACTAAAGTCAGTTTGGCAGACTTCCAGGAGATGACTCCTCCAGCCAAAAGGAAGATGTAACCAGATATGGAACGTCTGCTATCAGGACATCCTGCAAAATCAGAGTCGGAATATCCAATGATCTCCAAGCTATCTGACCTCTAAAATGAAAGTATAAAGTCTCTAGTTCTCCTCAGGTAGCACATCACCCGCTTTACTGTTATTCAGTGCTGCATACTAGGGTTGCTCAGATATCTCCCAAGACCTCCCATACTGAAAGCTAAGGTGGGATGAGTGCACACTTGACAATACATAAAACTACCCAAGCCGAAGCGTAAGGATTCTTCTGCATCTCTTCCTTTTCAAGATTCGTAACAGAGCACTGTTTGAGACAAAACTTGTCTCCCCTAGTAACGGGTGTATCTCCTGGTTTAATATCTTTCATGAAGAATCTATCCAAGATTGTATCGATATAGCTCCTCTGTGATAATCCCAAAATACCTCTAGAGTGATCTCTAAGGATTCAGATTCCTAATACAAAGGAGGTGTCCCCAACTTCTTTCATCTTGAAATTCTTTGCTAGAAATTTGGTGGTTTCGTGCAATAAGCCTATATCATTGCTCGCTAGAAGGATATCATCAACATGTCATACCAGAAAAATATATTTACTCCCACTAAACTTTTGATATACACAATCATAAACTATATTAACCTCAAAATCATAGGAGGCAATAACTTGATGAAATTTGTAATACCATTGACGGGAAGCCTACTTAAGGCCATAGATGGACTTCTTAAGTTTGCAAGCCATAGACTTTGGGTCTCCAGACACAAAATTTTATGGTTTCACAATATAAATCGTCTCTTCAATGTCTCCATTTAGAAACATAGTCTTTACATCCATCTGATGTAGCTCTAAGTCGAAATGAGATACTAGTGCCATTATAATCCTAAGAGAGTCTTTCGAAGAAACTGGAGAGACGAGCTTTATATCTCTCAATGTTACCCTTTGAATCCCTTTTTTGTTTTAAATATCCATTTACAACCGATGTGTTTATTTCCTTCAGATAATTTGACGAGATCCTGAACGTCGTTGTCAGCCATCAATTTTATCTCATCCTTCATGGCACCAACCCACTTAAGAGAGTTAGGACGCCGCGTAGCTTGACTAAATTGAATTTGATCTTCCTCAGTCAAACCAATGCCATCCTTATGTTCCTAAAGAAATACAATATAGTCATATGAAATTGCACTTCTGCTCTCTCTAGTGGATCTCCTTAATGGCACGTCTTGAGGCTATTGAGTTTGAACTAAAGGTTGTTGAGGAAGAAACTTAGCATTGTCATGTTCTTGAGTATTGTTAGGAACAACATCATTAATTATTTCCAGATCTGTTTCTAGAGCAATGACAGGTACAAAGACCTGATCAATGTTAGCAATAGTTTCTTCATCAAATACAACACTTCTTATGTTTCCGTCCCCTCCAAACCCAACATTCTCAAGAAATCTTGCATTTCCCATTTCAAAAAATGTTCTAGCAGTGGGGTTGTAAAACTTGTACCCGCTAGAACGTTTAGCATACCCAACAAAGTAGCAACTAGAAGTATTTGAGTCTAGCTTACCTTCATGCGGCCTATAAGGCCTTACCTTCTCATACACTGAAAGAATATTTCTCATAGTCAAAAATTCCATCTCAGAGGCCCTCATAAACAAGAAACTATCATCTGCGAAAAGCATGTGGGAGATAGTAGGAGCTCCTCGGCAAATACGAATACCATCAATGTTACCTAATCTTTCCACTTCCTTGATAAGGGATGTAAGGCTCTCAGCACATAAAATGAAGAGGTAAGGAGAAAGTGGATCGCCTAGCCTCAAGTCTCTCTCAGGTGTAACTGGCCCCACATCGTCCTCATTAACTTGAATAGAATAATGAACTGATAAAACACACATAAAGATCCACTCTACCCATATCTGGTCAAACCTCATCTTAAGCATAACTGCTCGAAGGTACTACCAGCTAAGTCTGTCATAAGCCTTACGTATCGATCTTCAAAGCTGTTTCCCCTTGTCTTCCACCTCTTTTGCATTTCAGGTAGTGAACAACTTCCGAAGCTATCATAGCATTATCAATGATTGATCTACCTACTACAAAAGCTGATTTCTCCTCAGAGATACAGTTGGGAATAACTGCTACCAATCTGTTTGCAAGAGTCTTCGCAAGAATTTTATAGGCTACATTGCAAAGGGAAATAGGTCTCAGATCTTCCATTGACTTTGGCTGGTCAAGTTTAGGAATCAAGGCAATACGAGTATCATTCATATCATCAGGGATCCTACCATCCTGAAGCCAAGAGCGACAAGCATTAATAACATCTCTCCCATAGGTTTCCCAAAAATGCCGGTAAAAACCCGGGTTGAGACCATCAGGACCTGGAGCTTTATCTGGATGCATTTGAAAAGCCACTTCTCTAAACTCATCATCAATAAAAGGTGCAAGAAGCTTCACATTATCATCTGTTCCAACCCTTCGATAAATCAAGTTAACCACCTGATCAAACTCCACCTGCTGCTCAGTAAATAAATCATTAAAATAGGACTTGGCTAAATCACCAAGCCCACTTTGGGAAGTAATCAAAGCACCATCATCATTCTATAAATTTTTTATCGCATTTTTCTGTTTCCTATCTGAAGCAGAAGCATGGAAATACCTGGTATACGAGTCACCATACCTCAACCAGTGAGCTTCCCCTCTCCGTCTCCAATACTGCTCCTCTTGAACCAAGAGCTTATTGAGTTGCATTTTGGCCACTCTAATCTCCATCATTGATCTATCATCATATTTTACTTGGAGATCACAAAGGCGTTTCCTACAAGAATTAATCCCAACAGTAAAGCAAGATTTTAGCCCCCCCCCTCCCCCAATGATCAAGAGCTTCACCACATCTCCTGATTTTTGAGCCTAGGTCACCCTGCATGTAATGAGACCAGCCCCATTTACCACATCAAAGACATCATCTTCCACTAGCCATGCATTCTCAAACCGAAAGCGGCGACGACGGGTTCTAGCTGGCATGCCATCTGTGTCTAGCAAAATAGGAGAGTGATCCGAGACTGAGGCAATAAGATTATGGAGTCTTGCTTCTAGATAAAGAGCTCCCCATTGAGAAGAGATAAGAGCTCTGTCTAGTCGTTCTTCAACAAAATTATCAGTACCCCGACCATGGAACCAAGTATAGGGGTGTCCTTCAAGTGAGATATCATACAGTTGACAATCCAGAACAGCTTCACGAAAACCTTTCAAAAGTCAATGAGGATGAGCAACTCTACCTCTTTTGTCAGCATTATGTAATATATCATTAAAATCACCAATAACGCACCATGGAAGAGTAGACATATCTCCCAAGACTCGCGCCTCCCGCCTCTATCTGAAATACCATAGTTTTTTTTTTCAATTAAGCTCATTATTATTGAAATTTAAAATTGTGATATTTGATTATTATTTTTTTCATCTCTAAAAGTTATCATATATCTCTAAACGAGTTATTAAAATTAGTGAAATAAAATTGGACTTTTTTTTTCCATGTAAATTTTTTTACATTGATACTTAATCATATATTTCTATGTTTTGTTCAAAAAAAAAATCATATATTTCTATGTCATTAAAATAATCCGATTCTCATAATAATGGCATACAAAATCACACATTTGATAATATGTTATTGATTCATGGTGTATTCAAATTTACACTAATAGTGAATAAAAAGTTTAATTTCTATGCATTATCGGTGTAAAAGATTTTTATACCGACATCCAATAATATCTTAACAAATCAGTATTATTGTTATTTTTTTCTCCTAGTTTTTTTATCAAAAAAGTGTATATTGAATTGAGTTTAAAGGGTACTCTCGCCCATATACAAGGTATGACAAAAAAAAAAGGAAGGCGCACTGTAAAAATAATACTGCCATTATAGCCCCGTATTTAATTTACAGCAGCCTAGCCAATGCACCAAATGCAAACCAGGGCAAATTCTAAGGTGAACAGGCTCCCCATATTTCTCACGTTGAGAGATGTTAAATTACTGGCTATAGTGGTTTTTTTTTTAATTTGCAGGTTATGACAAGTTAGAGTATTTGCACAATTGATCCCTATAGGCCCCTATATGCAAAAGTGGCAAATGACATAACCACCAGAGTCCATGACCATCAGCCACTCCTTCATTTGTCCCTCCACATTTCCACTCCTTTTTCATCTTTCATTCATAATCAGAGTCCATGGCCATCAACCAACCAACTCCATCCAAGCCAAACCCACCACCCACCTTCTGCTCCTCCGCGTGCCACCCTTCCCCCTCCATGCGTCGCCCTCCCAGTCCTCGTGCCGCCTCAGATCCAATCCTCACGCCACCGTCGCTCAGCCTGTGAAACTCCTCCCTTGTATATCAGATAATAGGAATATTGATCTTTTTACCTAAGGTAAATAAAAATAATTAAAGTAAAAACAAAATATTTTAATTATAAGTGTAAAGACTAATTAACAAATTTAAAGGGAAAAGGTAGCAAATACACTTTAAATGAGGGATCCTTGGGCAAATAGCCACTAGTTGGGATAAAAATATGAAGGAGGGAGTTGCCCTCCTATTGATTAGAAACGTGAGACACAAAAATGGAGGAGAAAGAATGGGTGCTAGGGTTTTGGGTGGAGAAGGAGACTTGGTAGAGGAAGAAACAGCTAAAAGAGGAGCTTGAGGAATCCTCTCCCATCTCAACATTTTAGGTTTTAACAAATCTGAGGTAAGGGTTTAAATCTCTAACTTGTCAATATCTTAGATTTGAGTTGGATTAGTTTATTTATGTATATTTGTGGCAATAGTTTATTTTTATGAGCACTGCTCTATGGATTTTGTGAAACCCATTTTGATCATCTGTTTTGACAAGCCATGCAATTGCCGTTCATGGAGACGGAGTTTTCGAACTCCAAAAACTAGGTGCGGTTTTCTTTACATATTTAAGTATATATACTATAAAATATATATGTGATAAGGATGGAGTTTTACAACTCCAGGCACCGCGCGCACACACACACACACACACACATATACTATTATAATAATATATATTTATATGTTATAATATATTATAAACATAGGACTTGTAAATAGGAACTAAGGTGTATTTATTAGATGAGGAGTTAAGCATAGGTATAATGTAGTGTATGTTTGAAGCTTCAAATTGGGATGAATAATGTACCTATGATGTATAAATGTAAGGATGAAAATCCAGGATAAATTTAGAGCATGCTTATATTTTACCTCACGCATTCTTTTGCTTCGAATTTTTGATGATGGAATTATAAAAATGATGATATTAATGGTATTGAGTGGATGAAGAAAGTATGGATTTTCTTGTGGTGGAATTGTTGTTGTTATAAGTAATACAATGGAATATGATAAGTTTCTCATTGTAGTCAAGTGATTGAATTGAAAAAGATGATGGATGCATTCATGGAAATATATGAGATATGGGATTGATGGGAGTTGAGTTAGTCAGAATTGTGTAAGTAATGTATGACATGGTGACAGGACCCTTTATGATTGAGGTCCTTTTACATATCCTAATTGAATCGAGTAATCTTCTTCTATATTCAAATTTTATGTTCTCTATATGTTATGCTTTTAATTCATACCCTTATTGAGTTTGTGTAACTCACTCTCTTAGTGTCTTAGGTGCAGGTGTAGGAGCTGCTGGACCATCCCGAGCCGCCCCAACATCTCGAGTGGGGTTCCTAGTGCTATGCCTCGACCATGCAAAATGTCTAAATTTTCCTTTTTGGACAAATTTGATCTTGTAAAATTCCTTTATTTATACTTTGACCTATTACCTTCTTATGAAGTTGATCTCCAAGGGTTGTCTTTTGAATATTGTTATAATCTTTCTTTTTGAAGAACTATAGGAAATGATGATTAGGGTTCTTTATTGATGTTGGGAAAACTTCCCAGGAGGTCACCCATCCCAGAATTGCTCCAAGTCAAGCACGCTTAACTGTGGAGTTCTTAAGTGATGGGCTCCCGAAAAGAAGATGCATCTTGTTGGTATAGGTAGTACCAATCAATTCATATAAGCCATCCTCAACTGTCCAGTCCCATACCTACACAGTCTCAAGATCCCTCTAATTCCGGTGTGTAATCGGTTCTTCCATGTGTCCCTCCTCCTAGAAGTCTGCTAGGAGCCGTTCCTTGTCCGTGCCTTCTTGCACCGACGACCACTCCCCATCCCCGTCAGCCCCGGGTGTCACATGCCCACCAGCTACCGCTTGGTTCGTCCCTGAACCACACCGTACTAGAAGAGGTGCCGCTCTGATACCATTTGTAACATCCCTGGCTGCTTTATGGGGTGACGACCACAAAACCAACACGGGTCTTTTCAGCATGCTTTGTCCTCACTCACACGCTTCCTGGGAAAACTTTCAAGGAGGTCACTCATCCCATAATTGCTCCAAGTCAAGCACGCTTAACTGTGGAGTTCTTAAGTGATGGGCTCCCGAAAAGAAGATGCATCTTGTTGGTATAAGTAGTACCAATCAATTCATATAAGCCATCCTCAACTGTATAGTCCCATACCTACAGTCTCAGGATCCCACTCATTCCGGTGTGTAATCAGTTCTTCCGTGTGTCCCTCTGCCTAGAAGCCTGCCAGGAGCCGCTCCTTGTGCGTACCTTCTTGCACCGGCGACCACTCCCCGCCCTCGTCAGCCCCGGGTGTCACAAAGCCGCAGATCCAAGCCGCATTGTTGGAACCAAATTGATTTGGATTAATAATATGAGTTTTGATGTTAACAAAAAGGATTAAATTTGCATGACAGTTTTAGTTAAGATCTAACATGCTTTATCTAGTCTTGCAGGACTGTTCAAAATATATAAGTTATGGAAACCTTGAACAAGTTTCCTTATATCTGCTTGGACTTAGATTGTGAATTCGTGTCCATTCATGAAGACGAGCTGCTCAAAACGTTTGGTATATATATTTATTTAATATATTTGAGTAGACGGTTAATAAAATACTCTCAGTAGACGGGAACTTTAGTTTCAATGAGTAGACGAGCTTAAATGCTACGTCAGTAGATGGAGATAAAAAATAACTCATTGAAATATAGCAAGTTCAAAGACTCGATGATAGACGGGAGGATATGCCACGTCAGCAGACGAGCGAAAATAAAACTGCAAGTCCATAGACTTGGTTTTACCCATGAGCGTGTAGACGCAGATTTTAAGTAGCCGAGCTCTTTTTCTTATTAGTTTTCATATGCTCCGTCTAGATAAGTAAATGCTACACCGACCACAAAGAAATATTTATTTCAAATGATTGATATTTACGTCAAACGAATGTTGGTCCTTCCTATTTGTTTTATCTGTTTTAATGTCATGTTTCTTTGTGAGAGAAACATAGTACCATTGAGGAAATGTAAAAAGTAACATAGTACAATGAGGAAATGCAAAACACTCTGTACCCTGTCACCGTTACTGCTGGAATAGCTGGAATTTTCACAAACGAGGAAAGACAATTTTCAAGTTGCATATGCTCAGAGCTGTGACCCTCCATTTTGTGCAAAAGTGATAACCAAGAGTACATTTCACAATGGCCACGATCAACCTATCACTCACAATGAATATTATGCATTTAATGCCATCTCTAAACGGGAATATTCAAAAGAACCGTTGAAGATTTTCAAGTGAATAAGAAAGTCACTATAAATAGAAGACCTCAACCACTGAAGAAAAAACTTTTTTTTGTAAGCTAAACTTTTGCCAATCTACAAGCTCTCATTCTTTTATCATTTCAAGAGCAAAAGTCTGTAATTCTTTAGCTTGAATATTGTTGTAATATTCAACCGATCTTAAACTTTCATATCCTCACACACAGTGAGTTAGAAGATCAAAAGCAAACAATCTCTTTGTTAGAGTTAGAGCCTGAAGAGGCTTGGTAAGAAAGGAATACTTGTAGCCTAGAGAGGTGTTGAATACTTGGTGTAATCTATTTGGAAAAATAGTGGAGTAAATACTTCAAGTCGAAGGGACTGGACATAGCTCTTGATTGGAAGAGAGTGAACCATGATGAAACACTTGCCTGAATCTTCTAATCCCTTAACTCTTATAGCTTTATTTGTTTATACTAACTGTGGGGATTTGAACTTGATTTTGTTAAGCTTTTAAAATATCATTTTCGGTGTGTGCATCTGCCTTATATTCTTTTTGTGAGAAAATAAGTTTTGAAAAAGATTGTTTTCGAAAATTATTAACAAACACAATTCAACCCCTCTTCTTGTGTTTGCATGTGTCAACTTCAGTTAGTATCAGAGCTCAGCCTCGAAAGGGTTGAGAATCTAACAAGTGCTGAGGGAGTACGATCCAACAACCATGGATGCAGAAGGATAAGCTATCAAAAGAACTCCTCTCTTTGATGGAACCGATTATGACTATTAGAAGAAGAGGATAATGGCCTTCTTGGATGCACAAAGCCTAGATATCTGGGAACTGATTGAAAATGGTTATATTGAGCCTAGAGGCAAAAATGGAGTTGTTATTGCTAGAGCAGATTGGACTGTAGATCAAAAGGCCAAGCATCAAGTCAATCTCAAAGAAAAACATTATTTGATGTGTACCAATACTAGATCTGAACATGACAAGGTTCACAGCTGCAACACTGCCAAAGAAATCCGGGATGCCCTAGCTCATGAGGGTTCATCTCAAGTAAAGGAATCAAAGATAAGCATGTTGGTTCATCAGTATGAACTATTTAAAATGGTTGACCATGAAACAATTGATCAGATGTTTGTAAGATTTCAAACTATCACCAACAATCTCAGATCTCTCGGAAAAACCTATGAAAATAGAGACCATATTAGAAAGATTTTGAGAAGTTTATCCAAGAAATGGAGACCCAAGATTACTGCTATTCAGGAAGCCAAAAATCTGAATACTCTTTCTCTAGAAGAGCTTCTTGGGTCACTCAAAGTTCATGAACTGGAACTGAATGAAGAAGACAACTCCAGAAAAGGAAAATATATTGCCCAAAAGGCAAAGAAAGCGAGTTCATCAAAAGTTCTCAAAGCTATTGAATCTTCAGATGATGCTGGACCTTCAGATAGTGATGAAGGATCAGATGAAGATGAACTATCTTTCATCTCCAGAAAGATTCAACACATGTGGAGAAAGAAAGGTAGCTTCAGGAGGAAGCAGTTCAACAAAAAGTTTTTCAAGGAGAAGTCAGACTCCAAGGAAAAAGGTCCACCCTTGTGCTTTGAATGCAAGAAGTCTGGCCATTTCAAAGGTGATTGCTCTGATCTGAAAGAGAAGAAGAAGTTCTTCAAGAAGAAGAAGGGCTTGATGGCTACTTGGGAGGATCTGGATCTGTCTTCATCTGATAAGGAAGATGGAGCTGAGGAAGAGGCAAATATCTGTCTCATGGCTGACACGTCATCAGAAAGTGAATACACCGATGCAGAGGTAATGGATTCTAACCCATCCACTCTTCAAAATGCATTTGATGAATTGTTGCATGAGTCGTCCATACTGTCTCATGAGTATCGAAGTCTCAAGAAGAAGTTTACAAAACTAACAAAAGAGTATGATAGAGTCTGCATGGAGAAACAAAACTTAGCAAAAGAAAATGACAAGCTGAAATCAGAGAATGTCGGTCTAACTAACAAACTCGAGTGTGAGCCTGATGTTTCGTGTGAAGTTGCAAAACTAAAACAAGATGTGACATATTTGACAGACACCCTGTCAAAGTTTGTAGGTAGCACATATAAGCTCAGTCTTATATTAAGGTATTCTAGGTCACCTCATGATAAATCTGGCCTTGGTTATGACAAGGAGAAGCATGAAGCATCTCACAAAAATTCAAAACAACAAACACAACATAGAGCTTCAAAAGCTCCAGCTAAACATGCTAAAACTAAGTCAGGCCCATCCAACACCTTTTGCAAAGTGTGTGGAAAAAGTGGGCATGTAAACTAACAAGAAAGGACCCAAGTCAGTTTGGGTACCTAAAGATAAGATAATACATGTTACAGATTTGATTAATAACAGGAAAGAAACAAACATCTTGGTACTTGGACAGTGGGTTCTCACGTCACATGACAGGAGAAAGGTGTATGTTCCAAGACCTTAGACACAAAGATGGCGGCTGGGTTACATTTGGAGGAAACCAGAAAGGGAGGATCATTGGTATAGGTAAAATTGGTAAACATCATTTTTCATCCATTAATAATGTTCTTTTGGTAAATGATTTAAAACATAATCTACTGAGCATAAGTCAATTATGTGACAGTGAATATGTTGTTTCTTTTGATAAGAACATATGTAATGTCAAGAAAAATGATGGATCAATTTTATTCACTGCTAAGAGGCAAAACAATTTGTATAAAATTGACTTTGAGGACCTCTCAAATCAAAGTTTCTCATGTCTAGTGTCCATTGAATATGAGCGATGGATTTGGCACAAAAGTCTAGGTCATGCAAGCTTGAGATTAATCTCAAAGCTAAATAAGCACTACTACAGAAAAGGGCTTCAGTAGCGCTTTTTTTGGCCTTTAGTAGCACTTCAAAGCGCTATCTATTCACCCGCTACTGAAGGTGGGAGAGATTCAATAGCGCTTAAAAAAGCGCTACTGAAAGTAGGAATAGGTAGCGCTTCCTTGAAAAAGCGCTGTCTAAAGTTGGTAATAAGACAATCTATTACATACTTTAGATAGCGCTTTCTCAAGAAATCGCTATCTATTTGTCACTTTAGGCAGCATTTTTTCAAAAAAGTGCTACTGAAAGTAGGAATAGGTAGCGCTTCCTTGAGAAAGCGCTTTCTAAAGTTGGTAATAAGACAATCTATTACATACTTTAGACAGCGCTTTCTCAAGGAAGCGCTATCTATTTGTCACTTTAGGCAGCATTTCCTTGAGAAAACGCTGTCTAAAGTTGGTAATAAGACAACCTATTACATACTTTAGACAGCATTTTTTCAAAAAAGTGATGTCTATTTGTCACTTTAGACAGCGTTTTTTCAAGAATGCGCTACCTATCCCCCCCCCCCCCCCTTTTTTCATTATTCACTGTTTTTCTACATTTCCCACCTGCACAACCATCCCTCATCAATTCACAGTAACACTGCATTTAGGTACATGACACACATACACATATATAATGTACAAAGCTTACATACAATATTGGTAAGCATATATATATAAAAACCAAACCAAATATCAAAAACATGCATATATAACCAATTAATTAAGTAATATACTTTAACACAATTCACAGTAACACTTACACATAACCAATTCTACTATTTAAGTCCATAAACCAAAAGGTCGCTAACCTACACTAGATAATAACCATGCATACTAACAATGTGTACAAGCTAATCAACACACTAGTAATTATAAACAATTTGTCCATGCTGCTTCCATGAAACGAGACATTGCCCTCTTGGGTGCATTTGGGTCCTTTTTCTTCTTCTGTTTTTTCTTTTTTCCATCTTCATCAGCATCTTTTGATTTCTTCTTAGAAGTAGATGCCTTGGAAGACAGATCCTTCTTTGGTTCCTTTTTGGCAGGCTTCTGAAAATTGGTCATCATTAAGGTGTCAGACACAACAAAAACTTAAATGATAGAGGGGAGGCATTACAAGACAATAAATGCAAAAATAAACTTGCTTCTTTCTCATCATCACTATCACTAGCATCGTAATCAAATGCTCCCGAGAATCATCAGTTGGAGAACCTCCATCATCCTTGTCAGCAACAAAATCTTCGTCCTGCAGACATTTATCACTGATTAAGATAAAGAGAAGCAAAAGCAAGACTAGAATCCTACCACAGGGAGCCCACTGAAAAAAAAAAGCCAAAGTGGGGAAACTTGGACAGACTGAAGATACATGTACAGAACAAATGCACACGAACTGGCAACATCATCATCATTCTCAAGAACTTTAGCCATACCAACTGGGGCCTTGGCATCTCCTAAGTTCATAATTTTCAAGCCCTTTGAACTGCATGTGCAGGCCAAAAAATGAAATTCATATAATGAATAATTAGCTTCGCGGACATGAAAAAAATGGCAACAAGCAAACATTTACCTGATAAAACCATACAAATTGTGGTATTCATTTCTCTGAATATTACGGAAGAGATGTTCTTGCTCAGATTTTAGTCTGATCAGCAGGTCAAAATAATGCATATTTGAACCACCAGCAGCATGCCGCTCAAATTCCACATAGTCAATCTAGTAGGAAAGGAAAAACAATTAAAACCTCCTATACGTAATCTCATATGTATGCAAAGCATAATTGACATCAGTTAATCTGTATTCTGTAAGCACAGCTGGATTTTACCTCTTCGTGAAGAATAAGAGTGGGAGGTTTAGGAAGAAAGAAGAAGCTCTTTTCAAGGGGATATAGAATTCCATCTTCAGCTTTCAAAGATGATTTCACTGCATAACCATCTTGACAACTCCTACACTTTCCGGGTTTGGTAACTTTGGCACCAGATAAGCCACGCAATATTGTGGTGAACACTTCATGGATAAGACATCTCCAACTTGTCCTTGTACTTGGTGTTATAGAGATCTTCACCCATTGACAATTCACTTTGCACAACATAATCAGTTTCAAACTATAAACAAATGAGCAAAGAAATGTTAGGTTCAGAGGCAAGGATCACCTAAATTGGTCAACCATGACACCAGTAAGCAATCGTACCTGCATCACAATATGAGGATACAAAGTTTGTCCTTTCCGGATAGGGGGATCAAGACTAACGACAACAAAGGTATGTGGCTGATTAGACTACAAATACACTGTCAGTTGACATGAGAAACAATCAGTATACTAAATAGGTCTGGAAAGAAGAGATCATTGGCTGGTTGCACTAAACTATTACTCTCATATATAACTTAAATTACTTAATACAAAAACAAATATCGGTGAAATGAAGGCAAAGGATCAATAAATAAACCTTAGGGAGTAAAAACAACCGAACCACACTGCTGTACTGGATTTTGAAATCATTAGCCTGTCCTTGAAGGCGCAAGAATGACAGATGTAGCTCAACACTGTATCGTTCCCTGCATAAAAGTACAACTTCTATTAATACATATTAATCTAAATCTGGAAATGAAACAAATGCAAGCAGCAGCATACAAGACAACAATAAGAAGCCGAAATTACTTGAATGTAACATTCATGGGTAAATCTATCGATGGATTTAAATACATTACCTTGGTGTAAGGATTGCAATACCCTCAAATGTAACAACAGCATCTTCACCTCTAGCACCAATGTCAGCCATAGATATGATTTTGTCACGGAAAACCTGATACCAAAAAGATTGTACAAATGTAAGTTAACCTAAAAGTTTTTATAACATGAAATTTCTTTAGTAATGAATAGACTCACCTGAGCAGGAGGACGATTTTCATCACCAACAAACTGGGTGTTGGAATTTGGTATATGGAAACTTATCTCCATCAATGAATCTTTCTGAAATCATAGCATAAACAGTGTTAGACCACAATTGCACACCCGAATTGGATCTATGAACTGAAATCTACAATATTGTTCAAGATTATAGTTGGATTAGAAAGGTCTTCTTGCGACTAGTCATAAGTTATATTTGTATATATCGATATACCTCATTAGCTCCAGTTGTGTCATCCACATGAAACTCCAAAATCACATCATTTTTCCCTTGAAGCTGTGTTTGAGCGACATCTGCTAAAGACACCTCAAAAGCTTGCTTTGAACCAACCATGAAAGCCAGCATATTTCCTGAAATGGAAATAAAAGCTTAAGAACATCTACTTGTAGCATAAAAGTAGTCAAACAATTCTATCAAATAAGGTTAAAAAGGTCGACTGCAAAATAACAAAACAAGAATGAGATGAAGTTCTAATTTGAGAACTTCCCCCCACCACACCCAAGTTTCCTACCATCTTTTCTTCATATTTGGCAAGATCCCAACATGGAATAAGCATTACCTCTATTAACTACAGAAAACAAAGAGATAAACAATTCTTTTAATTAAAATTGTACTTGATGTGATTGCCAAAGAATTTGGAGGTAATGGTTCCTAAATCCATAAGAGAAGTAGATTTTGCACTATTCAAGAAAAGCTACTCCATGTGCTACAACAAACTAAATGAACTGAATTTCTTTGAAAATAGGGAAGCTCTTGCCTAAAATGTTACATATCATGCCCTCAAGAATATTGCCAGGTTAAACAGAGGATGTGTCAAACTTTTTGTTTACCAAACACATAAATTTTCTGGAAGTATAGCAAGGATGGCAAAGAAAGATGTCCAAGGTACACACGATGCATCATGTGGAGAATATCAATTTCAACACACAAGCCAGTTCATGTAAATATCACCAACTGATTGCTGGTATTCATGCAGTAAGGCAGGCAGGGGTGCATATCAGTATCACAATTTAAAAATGTTTGATATAATAATTGTCTGATAGAATTACTGATTGACATATTTACCTTTAAATGTCTTCACTATATAACATTCTAAATAACAGCCACTGAGTTAACAACATCTTTATGAGCAAGGAAATAATTCAGCTTGTCCATATAGTTCCCAAACAAAGCACATTCTATTTTAACACTGACAGATTTCAAAGTAACGAAAGAGCTGCACTGTATGACACAAAATTTAGGTACAGGTCTAAACAAAAAGAAAATTCATACTCAAATAAATAATTAATTTAAGTGAAATACTGAGGAAACATTCAGCATATGGGTTGTACTGAATAATAAGGCAATAAATGGTGTCACCGTGTATTTTTTTTAAGAGTGCAACAGATGGTTTTCACTTTCAGTATCTTCACACATTTTAGAAAAACCTCAACAAGGGAGGCTTAAAGTTCAGACTTGATTGTAGAACAATAACAGAATGCTGAATGCAAGTGATGAAATATGCATATATGATGATTTACAACCTAACAAAAGGTCAGGATTTTCATACAGAACTGATAATTTAGGAGCATTGGTGGACATTTGGACACAGATATCAACATGCTACCATAACTTTTTATTAATCAAAGAACAATTAGGTAAATTATCAATTATGAGCCTTTTTTTAAGATTCCACGAAGCACCTATAAAAATTTTAGACATGATTTTTTGTGGTTTTCAATTCAAGTAAAGACATTTCTAGCAGTTTAACTATGGCAAATCTTATTTACAGTTCCTCAAACAGAAATAAATCCATCTTAAAGATCCTCTTTGGGAATATACGGCTCCTTCTAAGTCAAAAACACAAAATTTCAAATCAGATTCAACAGGATCAATAATTACATAAAAAAATAAACAGCTAACACAGAGGATTCGAGAGTGTTCACAACGAGAAGCAACGCAGAGCACTTAGAAATGAATTCAAAAAGGAATCGCATACCTGTATGAGATTGATTAGAATATAATTGGTCGATTCCAGTAGTGGTTGAAGAGATGAGCTGCAGATGCGAGCGTGTGGGTGTCGGTTAGGGATTGGGTGATGAATGAAGGGGCTGCTTAGGTTGGAGGATGAAGGGGCCGGAGACAGGGACCGAAGCGGCGGAGAAGGGTGGGGAAGTTTGGGTTCCCTCGGCGTGATTGAGAGAGAGTGTGGTTTTTGAGATTTTGAAGGAAGGTTGCGTTATGAAGCAGAAATGCCCAAAACCTCTGTGAGCACGCTTCTTCGTTTCGTTTCGCTTCTGGCTTCCTCTGTGAGAAGCGGTAGAAGGAGAAGGCGCGATGAAGGGTATGAGAAAATGACGGCAGAGGAGAGGGAGACACGATAGAGGGAGAAGCGACTGGGAGACACGGTAGAGGGAGAAGGCGCGATGAAGGGTTTGAGAAAGAGTCGTGCGAGAAAAAAAGAGTCAGCTGTGAGGGAAATATAAAAGGGGAATAGATAGCGCTTCTTTGAAAAAACGCTATCTATTTACTTACTTATGATAGCGTTTTCTTGAGGAAACGCTATCTATTCTCTTACTTATAATAGCGCTTCCTCAAGAAAACGCTATCTATTCTAAGGAATAGATAACGCTCTCTTAAGGAAGCGCTATTAAAAACCTTCCGCCTATTTTTAAGTAGCGTTTTTCATTGAAGTGCTACTGAAAGTGCGCTACTAAAACCCTTTTCTGTAGTAGTGAAGAATAACCTCGTGAGAGGGCTACTGTTGAGTCACCGGCAAGTGTACCGGGTCGTCGTAAGTAATAAAACACGGTAAGCAATTACCGAGGTCGGACACAGGGATTGGGCTACCAATTCTACCAAATTGCAAGAAGTTCGAAATGTTTGACCAAGCAAGGCAAGTGGTTAAGGAGAGAGAAAATAGGATCGCAATTCAAATAAAAAATTTAATTAGAGAAATAGTATTAAAATCTGGAATTAAAACATCTAAGGTCACAAATCCACCTACCCAATCATGCATAGTACCCAAGTGATGATGATTCCCTCCCTAAGTTCAATTGCAATGTCAACCAGGACCCCCAAATTCTCCTAATGACACTGTCGTGCTCAATAAGACGTATTCAACAATTGAGTTAATTACTTACTAGGTCTCATAACCCAATCATCAAACTCTATTAAATCTTGTTCCTATAAGGTTGCACCGATCTCCTATTCACTCTCGTGCAATATTCGATCAATGATCCCAATTCAAGTTCTAAACGCGAATTGCCTACTAAGCCTCATCACGTTAACTAGTCAATCACGCATGCATATGATCAACGCAATAAATTCAGAATTGGAAAACATGAATTGAGATAAAGGAGAGAAACATACATCACATTGAACTACACCGTCATGGGTGGTTTCATTGATCCCTTAGACAAGGGGATTAGCTCCTCATGCTTGTAACAACGCACAAACAATCGAAACTCATCATGAATGTACAATAGAAATAGAAAATAAGGAGACGCAGCTCCAGAGAACAAGGATTCGTCAAAAACCGATCTAAAACAAGTGGGTAACAAAAAGTTTCTATAATCTGCCCTAAAACAACAATTTGTAGATTTCATATTCTGCGCCTGCTCGTGAGGCGAATTTCAGTTTTGGCTCCATCCTGAGTTTGAATACTCGCGAGGCGAGGTAGTGTTTCGCGAGGCGAGACAGAGAGGATGACATTTCTTCAATTCCTTTCTGCCATCTGCTTTCAAAGATCTTCAAGACACTAGGAATTTATAACATACTTGCTACTAAATCAGAGGAAGAACAAAATAGAATCCTTACTAAGAAAGGATATCTGCTGCTGATTTTGGTAGAAGCAACCTGTCTGGCATGCAACTAAGTACTTACACTCAGGCTTCAATGGCCAAAGCCGAGGAAATGAGGAAGATAAAAGATGAAGAGATTGAGGCCAATGATTCTGAAATATTGGGGCTCAAGAGTACAGTTAGAAAGAAGACCACTGCAGCAAGGAAACCTATGACTAAGAGGCCTGCTGGTGGCATTGAAATCAGGGAATCATCAGTTGCTGCTCTTCAACCTGCACCCTCACACAAGAGACCAAGGAAGATGATCCTATCTCAAAATGAGGATGAGGATGAGGAGAACCGGGTCCCCATTGGTACTGTTTTGAAGAAAGAGAGGACTGTTGCTGCTACTCGTGTTGTTGATGTCCCAATTCCTACACAACCTAGAAGGCAACCTCCAAGGAAAGCTAAGTCTGTTATGACTTCTGAGGTAATCCATCATGCTAATGACCCTGTACAATTAGCAGTAGATGCCTTAGTGTCTAGTTTTGAGGATAGAATGGATGTTGTTTATGCACCTGCTACTTATGTGAACCAAATTGAAACCTTAGATGATGTATACATTCCCACACAACCATCACCACAATGAATGTCCCCCGACCAACCACAAACAACCTCACCAAAAAGACACCAATTCCAACCCTTGATACCTGAAAATGACCCCTGGTTCAACCAACCAGATGATGGGATTAACCCTGGTGCCCCCTTTCCCAAAAAGCCAAGAACCAAATTTCCCTACACTCACCCTTCAGTTCTCTATAATGGCAAAGCTGAAAAGTGGGTCAAAGTTAAAAGAGACTGGAAAATACTCTATCACCAGCATGAACCCGAACCAGTTTCAACCAGACCTTTCTACCATTTACCCGAATATGAGTATGAACCTGAGTCCATACAATACCCATATTATGTCCCCATTCCATATGTACCAAACAATACCAGACCTCTTCCATCCACTCTGCACAACCATATTGGACCAGTCCTAACTCACCTTCCACTACAAAAATTCCCTCCTAGAAAAATTTATCCCAACCTAGTCAGATACCCACCTTTCAAACCTTTCACAGAAGGTGCAGAAAGACATATCATCTCTGACTGGTCTAAGGATCCAGCAAAGAAAGATCTGGACAATGTCATCTACAAAAGGTCAAGATCCTTCAGACATATTCCTATTATCATGGACAGCAAAACCAAATGGAAAACATTCAGACATCCAAGAGAATATAGAAAAGCTGCTGATATAATTGATCATATCATGTATGCTATGCTGAAATCAGAATTTGAGCTGTTCAGAGTTGTTAGAGCTGCAAATTTTGTACCTCCTACTTGATTGTTCCACACCGTGAAAGATACAACGATTGGGATCAAGCCTTATATGCTTTGTCCAAGTCTACCTATGATTGATCTGAATAAGGACAAGGACTAGAAGAAGCAGAGAAACACTGGAAATATGCTATTCCCAGACTGTTGCAAGATTAAACCTGGAGCTATCAACCTCACTGATCAGAATGTCATAGATTATTGGTTGGCACAACCTATTGAAGATGTTTCTGAAGAAGTTGCTGTTGACATTTGGAGAACTCATATGGTGGAATGTGCACAGGAAGCTTCCTCTTACAGTGCAGTCTTGAAGAGAAAAGACTCATTCCAAAAGTCACAGGAAAGTGTGGACTCTCATATTGCAGATTCTTCATTTACAAGGACATTCTGGGACTTCCTGTCAGTAGTCCTGTTTTTGAAGAAAACCCTATCCACTGGGCCAGAGAGCTGCCTCCACTTGTTCTTACTCTTGCAGAGACACCCCCGTTGTGCCCCATTGTATTATTAAATTAAAACATTGTTATTTGTTTACTTAATCACGCGCTTATCGTTGAAAATACGTAAAAATTAAAACTTAATTAACAATCATATAACTTCTGCAAATATAAAACATTCCAAAGTTATATTATATAAATACACACATAATTATCCTTTATTTTACACAACACTGTTTAGGGTATCCTCTCAGTAGGATCCCGCACGGGTACTTATTTATACAAACTGCTTATAACTAGCGAAAAATAAAAATGTCTTATATGACTCACTGGCCCTAAACTTACTACATTATATTATTAGCATCAGTAAATTATTCTCCAGCATCAACTTCATACGGAGTTTCATCCAATCCTCAGCAACATCCGTTTAATCCAGGGTTCCATCCATCTCCTTAGCAACATATTCTTCCATTGGGTCTTCTAACGTAGTAAAGTAGACATACACAAAAATACAAAAATACGGAGATAAGAAATAGTTCTATCATCATAAGTGGAAAAGATTCATAGCATATAATACAATAATAGTCACAAACATACATCACTCACAATCTACAATCATCCATACTTTATAACATCATCCTCTACCCTCCAACTCATGCAACTAAACCTTTATGCTGACGTGACCACCACTAATCCTGTCACACATCCCTCATTAGGAATGTTAGTCAGTCGTCCAAGTGACGTGTTCCCAACGTCGGTGCACATTCTCATCCATGGTGAGAATGCTCATGCAAAACAATGACACTATAGCTGCACAGTACCGTCGGTGCACACCCTGGCTCTCTCTTTCATCTCTATCAAGGGTGCTCATGCATAGCAATGACACTATAGTTGCACAACTTAACTTCTAATTTGGAACGGTCCACGAGAACATCGGACCTCGTGTATGAACAACAATGCAACATATGATTCTCACTGACTTTTATCAATAACAAGCTAGTGCCTCAAGCTTTCCTCATAACCTCCACTTACATTCTAAATCACATTACTTCTATAAAATAATAGCTAGACACCTCTAATTTATATTCAAGCTCTCACCCCCAAACAAAATACCTCCGAACGATATATATCTTTACTTAAAATTTAACTAAGCAATTTATCAAACAAGACAGATCATGCATAACACAGTAATCAACATAATATTCAAATATCTCAATACCATATAAAGCAATTTATCACAACCAACCCATACTAACCAAATCAAATAAATAACAAAGTCAGACTCTGTCACGGTCTGGCCATGATAGCCATCACGACCGTAACATACATCAAATGCAAGAATTCTACAAAACAGAACCTGTCACGGCCTGGCCATGACAACCATCACGGCCGTGACAGACAACAAACATCCTCAATATGATAAATATTCAAACACCAAAATAATACGTCACATGCAAATGGAATACCTCAACCAGTGTATCACAGTAAATTCAACAACATAAAGTCAGGCATCCACAATATCATATAATCAACCTAATGCTGATAAACCTACAATCCCCAAATCACCATTGGTTTTACAGAAAAGGTTTCCAAAGTGATCTTGGTTTTATCGATTACTCGACTACTAGTAGGGTTTAGGTCCCCCTACACAATCATTATATAATATACTACTTATCGTTTCCGACGATGGAATGGTTCTTTCCCCCACCTAAGTAACCACCGGAAATACAAAATCGACGATCCTCGACATCCCGCCACGAGTTACCAAAACCACCTTCAACCAAATCAACAAATTAAAAAATTAATCAAACAACTCTAAATATAGACATATGGTGCTAGTTTCGGTCAACTGCTCAAAATGAGGCTAGGGTTATTTTCTTAATCCAATCTTTTAGATACTAGTTTCTAGAGTATTCACTAGCATAGATTAAGTGTTAACAGTTAAAATTATGAAACAAAATCCTCTAACCAACTAGGTTAGGGTTTCGGCCTCAAGGTTTAAAATAGGCTAGAAATTGTTTTTGATTACAATCTCTTGGAGTTATATCATATAAGTACTAAAGAACTCAACTCAAGCTTTCGTTTTCAAAAAGAAGAACAAAATCCTCAAACCCATTTTCATGAAGGTTTCGGCCTTGTATATGAAATTAAGCTAGGGATTTTTATTCAACCTAAGCTCTTGGATTTAAGCTATAAAAGTATTATGGAACTCAAATCAAACACTAACATTCAAAACAAACAACGAAACACCAAACCCATTTTACTACATAGGTTCAGCCAAATAGGGTTCAATAGGAAAGAAAATGATTTTGATTACATGCTTTTGGATAATGCAAGTAAGGTTCATAACTAGATCACAGAAATTGGTTTCACATTTTTAGGATTTTCCCACAATTTTCTAGAATTCTTTAAAGTTCTAGATCTAAAAAAATAAGAACATGAAAAATGAAGAACAAGATCTTAGAAAGGAAGTAGATGGTCATGTTACCTCACTAGTTTGAAGGATATGAAGGAGGAGGATGATCCTATCTAGCTTGTTACAAGAACACTTAAAGCTTTGGAAAGTTAACAATGGAGTCTATGTGTTTAAGTGAAGAAATATGAAGAAGATGAAGAAAAAGTGTGGAAGGGGCTGCGGTTTGGGGGGTATATATAGGAGTAATCTTATGAAGAAACAGAGGACTGATGCTGCTGCTGGTGTTGCTGATATCGCAATTCCTACTTCACCTCCACCATCACCACCTTCAGAGCACACTGATGAGGAAATAATAGTTGAAGACCCTGCTATGGATATTGACTCCGTTCAACCAGTTACTGAGGTTGAGGAAGTTGCTGAGTCTGTTCCTAGACCAAGCACTTCTGCGAAACACTCTTCTCAACCACTGGCCTTTACTGTAATCCATCCACCAGAGCAACCTCAACAATCCAGAGTAGTGAGCACCTTTCACGGAAAAGTACAATTTCAAAGCTCTCCTGAAAGCTCAAGACCCTCCTTGCCACAGAATTTGGAATAGGTGATTGGGAAGATAGTGGTTGATAAGGTTGTTGAGAAAATCAATGTGTCCATACCTGCTTACTTTTTGCTTAGACCCGTCCATACATATATTTATTAACTGCATTTATTCTGTCTCAAAGACAAATTTATCCTATATTCTCTTTGCTAAGTCACTTACTTCCATCAATCCCATCAAAACCTTTTTACATTTTCAAAATACCAACACCGTTTTATCCTTAATGACATGTCTTGTCAAACATTTTCTTGTTGATTTTTTTTTTCAAAAGAAAAACCTTTGAAATTCAAAATCTTTTTAAGGCAACCCCCTTCCATCTGAGAAACCTTTTGCTACCCTTCGTGTCCAAACTCTCTTGAAATCTCTCCTTTCTGCTTCCAAACCCTAACCTTCAATCTTCAACAATGGCTTCTTCTTCTACTGTTGCTACATTCAATGTGGACAAGATGAATCTCGCAGTAGAACATAATTTCAACTTTGTGGTCTTGAAAGAATAGAACTTGGATGATAGCAAGTTCATCAATACTGCCGGGTGGGATGGTATGTTCTTAGAGAAGGTCTCCATCTATCCCAACCTGATTAAGGACTTCTGGAGAAAACCCACAGTTACCCCCTAAATCAAATCGGGGTGATGTTCTTGGGAAAAGAGTTATTGTTTCTGAGAAAAAAATTTCTGATGCTATCGTCTGTTCCCAAGAGGGGTTGGTTCATACAAGCACATGGGAAGATGACCTAGGTGGTT
The DNA here is from genome assembly GCA_030762895.1 of Sophora flavescens. NCBI lineage: Eukaryota > Viridiplantae > Streptophyta > Magnoliopsida > Fabales > Fabaceae > Sophora > Sophora flavescens. The sequence goes on from CM061068.1 coordinate 158,994,010, forward strand.
CTGAAACAGTTGCTATCCTCTTTATGAGAGAAGATAAAGTAAGAGATCATAGTTGGAAGTCCATGGAAATGAAGGATGACATCAGGATTCTTCATCAGATTCTGAACAAGGCTGTTCTACACAAGACTAGGTCAAAGGACAACTTGTCTTCTTTACACAAGTTGTGCCTTTGTCATCTTATCACAGAAACGAAAATCAACCTTCTCAGGATTCTGTATGATAGGTTTAGAGATGATGTGGTGCATAAGAAGAACCTCTCTTCAATTCCTTTATGCCATATGCTTTCTAAGATCTTCAAGGCACAAGGAATTTATAACATACTTGCTACTAAATCAGAGGAAAAACAAAATAGAATCCTTACTGAGAAAGGGATATATGCTGGTGTATTTGGTAGAAGCAACCTATCTGGCATGCAACTGAGTACTTACACTCAGGCTTCAATGACCAAAGCTGAGGAAATGAGGAAGATAAAAGATGAACAGATTGAGGCCAATAATGCTGAAATATTGGGGCTCAAGAGGACAGTTAGAAAGAAGACCATTGTAGCAAGGAAACCTATGACCAAGAGGCCTGCTAGTGGCATTGAAATTAGGGAATCATCATCTACTGCTCTTCAACCTGCACCCTCACAAAAGCGACCAAGGAAGATGATCCTATCTCAAAATGAGGATGAGGATGATGAGGATCGGGTCCCCATTGGTACTGTTTTAAGAAACAGAGGACTGCTGCTGCTGCTGGTGTTGCTGATGTCCCAAATCCTACACAACCTAGAAGGCAACCTCCAAGGAAAGTTAAGTCTGTTATGACTTTTGAGGCAATCCTTCCTGCTAATGACCCTATACAATTAGCAGTAGATGTCTTAGTGTCTAGTTTTGAGGATAGAATGGATGTTGTTTCTGCACCTGCTACTTCTGTGAACTAAACTGAAACCCTAGATGATGTATACATTCCCACACAACCATCACCATAAGGAACTTCCCCTGACCAACCACAAACAGCCTCACCAAAAAGACCACAATTCCAACCCTTGATACCTGAAAATGACCGCTGGTTCAACCAACCAGATGATGGGATTAACCCTGGTGCCCCCTTTTCCAAAAAGCCAAGAACCAAATTTCCCTACACTCACCCTTCAGTTCTCTATAATGGCGAAGCTAAAAACTAGGCCAAAGTTAAAAGAGACCGAAAAATACTCTATCCCCAGCATGAACCTAAACCAGTTTCAACCAGACCTTTCTACCCTTTACTCGAATATGAGTATGAACTTGAGTTCATACAATACCCAGATTATGTACCCATTCCATATGTACCAAACAATACCATACCTCTTCCATCCACTCTGCACAACCATATTGGACCAGTCCTAACTCGCCTTCCACTACAAAAATTCCCTCCTAGGAAAATTTATCCCAACCTAGTCAGATACCCACCTTTCAAACCTTTCACAGAAGGTGCAGAGAGACATATCATCTTTGACTGGTCTAAGGATCCGACAAATAAAGATCTGGACAATGTCATCTACAAAAGGTCAAGATCCTTCAGACATATTCCTATTATCATGGACAACAAAACCAAATGGAAGACATTCAGACATCCAAGAGAATGTGGAAAAGCTGTTAATATAATTGATTATATCATGTATGCTATGCTGAAATCAGAATTCGAGCTATTTAGAGTTGTTAGAGCTGTAAATTTTGTACCTCCAACTTGGTTGTTCCACACCCTGAAATATACAACGATTGGGATCAAGCCTTATATGCTTTGTCCAAGGCTACCTATGATTGACCTGAACAAGGACAAGAAGAAGCAGAGAAACACCGGAAAGATGCCATTCCCATATTGTTTCATGATTAACCCTGAAGCTGTCAACCTCACTGATCAGAATGTCATAGATTATTGGTTGGCACAACCTGTTGAAGATGTTTCTGAAGAAGTTGCTGTTGACATTTGGAGAACTCATGTGGTGGAATGTGCACAGGAAGCTTCCTCTTCTGGTCTGACTACAAAAGAGAAAAGACTAATTCCAAAAGTCAGAGGAATGTGTGGACTCTCATATGGTAGATTCTTCATTTACAAGGACATTCTGGGACTTCCTATCACTAGTCCTGTTTTTGAAGAAAACCCTGTCCACTTGGCCAAAGAACTTCCTCCACCTGTTCTTATTCTTGCTACTTCACCTCCACCATCACCACCTTCAGAGCACACTGATGAGGAAATAATAGTTGAAGACCATGCTATGGATATTGACTCTGTTCAACTAGTTACTGAGGTTGAGGAAGTTGCTGAGTCTGTTTCTAGACCAAGCACTTCTGCGAAACACTCTTCTCAACCACTGGCCTTGACTGTCGTCCATCCACTAGAGCAACCTCAACAATCCAGAGCAGTGAGCACCTTTCATGGAAAAGTGCAATTTCAAGGATCTCCTGAAAGCTCAAGACCCTCCTTGCCACAGAATTTAGAATAGGTGATTGGGAAGATAGTGGTCGATAACGTTGTAGAGAAAATTAATGTGTCCATACCTGCTTACTTTTTGCTTAGACCCGTCCATACATAGATTTATTAACTGCATTTATTCTGTCTCAAAGACAAATTTATCCTATATTCTCTTTGCTAAGTCACTTACTTCCATCAATCCCATCAAAACCTTTTTACATTTTCAAAATACCAACGCCGTTTTATCCTTAATGACATGTCTTGTCAAACATTTTCTTGTTGATTTTTTTTTCCAAAAGAAAAACCTTTGAAAATCAAAATATTTTTAAGGCAACCCCTTTCCATCTGAGAAACCTTTCGCTACCCTTCGTGTCCGAACTCTCTTGAACTCTCTCCTTTCTGCTTCCAAACCCTAACCTTCAATCTTCAACAAGGGCTTCTTCTTCTGCTGTTGCTACATTCAATGTGGACAAGATGAATCTCAAAGTAGAACATCATTTCAACTTTGCGGTCTTGAAAGAATAGAACTTGGATGATAGCAAGTTCATCAATACTGCTGGGTGGGATGGTATGTTCTTAGAGAAGGTCTCCATCTACCCCAACCTGATTAAGGACTTCTGGAGAAAATCCACAGTTACCCCTACTGAAATCTGGGCTGATGTTCTTGGGAAAAGATTTATTGTTTCTGAGAAAACAATTTCTGATGCTATCGTCTGTGCCCAAGAGGGATTGGTTCATACAAGCACATGGGAAGATGACCTAGGTGGTACTGAAACTGTTGCTATCCTCTTTATGAGAGAAGACAAAGTAAGAGATCATAGTTGGAAGTCCATGGAAATGAAGGAAGACATCAGGATTCTTCATCAGATTATGAACAAGGTTGTTCTACACAAGACTAGGTCAAAGGACAACTTGTCTGCCTTACACAAGTTCTGCCTTTGTCATCTTATCACAGAAACAAAAATCAACCTTCTCAGGATTCTGTATGATAGGTTTAGAGATGTTGTGGTGCATAAGAAGAACCTCTCTTCAATTCCTTTATGCCATATGCTTTCTAAAATCTTCAAGGCACAAGGAATTTATAACGTACTTGCTACTAAATTAGAGGAAAAACAAAATAGAATCCTTACTGAGAAAGGGATGTATGCTGGTGTATTTGGTAGAAGCAACCTATCTGGCATGCAACTGAGTACTTACACTCAGGCTTCAATGGCCAAAGCTGCGGAAATGAGGAAGATAAAACACGAACAGATTGAGGCCAATAATGCTGAAATATTGGGGCTCAAGAGGACAGTTAGAAAGAAGACCACTGTAGCAAGGAAACCTATGACCAAGAGGCCTGCTAGTGGCATTGAAATCAGGGAATCATCAGCTACTGCTCTTCAACCTGCACCCTCACAAAAGCGACCAAGTAAGATGATCCTATCTCAAAATGAGGATGAGGATGATGAGGACCGGGTCCTCATTAGTACTGTTTTGAAGAAACAGAAAGGTTTATTCTTCTTTGCTAGTGTTCTTTGATGTCCCAATTCCTACATAACCTAGAAGGCAACCTCCAAGGAAAGCTAAGTCTGTTATGACTTATGAGGTAATCCTTTCTGCTAATGACCCTATACAATTAGCAGTAGATGTCTTAGTGTCTAGTTTTGAGGATAGAATGGATGTTGTTTCTGCACCTGCTACTTCTGTGAACTAAACTGAAACCTTAGATGATGTATACATTCCCACACAACCATCACCACAAAGAACTTCCCCTGACCCACCACAAACAGTGTTGACGATTCTAGGCAAGTATACCTAGTCGTACAAGTAATACGGTGGTGAGACCGGATATCGTTCTCAGGGATCGCGGACAAGTACCACTTCGCAAATCGGACTACTATCTAGACGATCGTTTGGATGGAAGGGAGCTCTTAATTTGTAACAAAACAAACAAGAATAAAATGTTGGTCTTTTAGGAATTTTAACAAACACTTAACAAGCGAAAAGAGATGTGGTTAACAAATGGATGAAATTGTCAGGGTTAGACTACACTAATCTTCCCTTGATTGCAATGAAATGGTTACTAACACAAGTCCTAATTCATTTATGACAATCAAACCTTCTAAAATACTTAAACCCTAATTCCTTAGGTGGAATGAGCCTAAAACCCCAAATTAAACCGTAATTCCTTAGGTGGATTAACATGAGATTTTGCATAAAGAGCCAAGATTTATAAGATTGCAAGCACCCCATGACCTATTCCTAGATTCATGAACTACTTGGCATTTGATTCATGAGCATGCCTTAACATCAATTTTCCAATTGTCTATCAAAGCAACTAATCATTCCAAGGGTGATCAAACCAAGAAAAGCATTAAGCATAGAATCAAATACTCATAAAGAAGTAGGAACTTGTATTAAAACCAAATCAAGAGACAACCAAGTTCAGAAAAGCAAACATCTAACCCCAACAAGGAGGGATTTAGCTACTCATAGTTATAGAGAAAGCCAAAATCAAAACAATAGAGACAAAGGAGGAGAAAGACTCCATGGAAGCTTTCCACAGTCGTCACCACTGCCCTTGGCTCAAAGAATGCTCCTCTAGGGTTCCAAGTATGTATAGGGTAAAAATCTCCAAAAGTCCTCCTTTTCTGTTCTGCCCAGATGCCTATTTATAGATTAGGCGCGCATCACGGCCGTGATGGCCATCACGGCCAGGCCGTGACGGGTTCTGCCTTGGGCGCGTCTTCAAATTTTGGTTTGTCACGATCGTGACACTCATCGCGTCTAGGCCGTGATCGGTTCTGTCTGGATCAGCTAACATGTCACGGCCGTGATGGGCATCACGGCTAGGCCGTGACAGCTTCTGACTTTTGCCTTCTTTTCTTTCCAATTTTTGCTTGATCATGGCCGTGATGAGCTCTGCTTGGCTCATTTTCTTCACTTTTCAAGCTCTATCTTCATCCAAGCTCTACCATGGTTGATCTTGAGCATTTAATCCCTAAATTTCTGCAAAACAACACCACAACACCACCTTACCCGTTCCAAGGTAAAAACTAACAAAAATCAAATAAAAATTGCCTAAACTATATGACAATGCATGCAAAAATGTACATGAAATATGAGGTGAAATCACACTCATCAAATCTCCCCAAGCTTAAGACTTTGCTTGTCCTCAAGCAAATACTAAGGCCAAAAGATATAAATAACCAGAGCATGGATAGTGAACCAAGAACCCGAGTGACTAATCCAAGTAACAGGTATTTTCAAATAATTCACCAAGAGACAATCAATTTCAGGTCCAATTAGAAGCTTAGGTTTCCTAGACTCATATTCTCACTGATTTGGGCACTCTTTCTCACCTCACTCAAGTGTTTAAGGGTATATGACAATTCACTCAATTTCCTCAAGGAATGAATTCTACCATAAGCTTGACTATTAACCAAATCTCTACTTTATTGATTAAAACACATTAGAATCAAGAGGTCTTTACTTTGGTTGTAACGGGGCCATGGGATAAATCGTTAGGTGGGGAAATCAAGAAAAGGAAATTTCACGAAGACTGGACAAAATATCAAGCATTGCAAAGCATGACACCTTCTAAAATACATTTTTGGGTTTTGATTCATTTTTCCACCTTTCTTTCTTTCTTGTTATTTTATTTCTCACTTTCTTTTGTCATCCCCTTCTCTATATTCTCTTTTTTTTTATTTGGAGAAGGGGAGATTTTCAATTCACGAGAAATATTTTTTTCTGACTTTTTCATCCCAAACTTTTTCGAACTACCTTTTTACCCTTTTTGTAATACTTTAAAAGGTGCCATACCAAGCATATTCATCAAAGTAATTCAAGGTACCAAGAAAAGTATTTTATTCTTTCAGGCTCAAAATTGGGCAACTAAGGGGTAGCATTTAGTCAATCAAAGCTCAGAAGGCCGGAAAAATACCTAGTGCCTCAATCATTTTCAAAAATGTTTTCAAAAATTTTTAAGCTTCAAAACGGTTTCAAGTCAAGTTCTAGAGAATACAATCCAAGAGGAATTAAAACACTCTATCAAAAAGAATGGGGTAGATTTAGTGAGTACCCCTTTTTGACTCAAAATCTCACATTTTAGTAGTTCAAAAATCAGTGAGAAACACAAATCTACGAAACCACATGCTAATTATCAACTATCAAAGATCATCTCAAGAATTTTTATTTGTAGCCATATCACAAGAATAAAAAATTGGGTTAAAAAATTCACTATCTCAAGATAGTTGGTACTCAGTTCTCACAATTGGATGCATCATCTAAGCAAGGGGCAATCTAATCATGTGATCATGCAAAACTATGCCTATATGAATGCAACATGCAAAATGTAAAAATTCAAAAAAAATTGCAAAAATACCCCTACCCCAAGCTTAAGAACTTACATTGTCCCAAATGTAAATAATCAAGTCGGAGAGAGGAGAAAAATGGACCAACTCACCGAGGTGGTAGCGGGTGCTGGCTCATATGCCTAGTCAAAGAGATGCTGGAAACTGTGTCACGGTCGTGATGCTCATCACGGGTAGGCCGTGATCAATTCTGGTTCATAGGAGCTGGCCTGTCACAGCCGTGACCTCCATCACGGCTAGGCCGTGATGCTCTCTGATCTTCAGAGTCCTCTCATCATGCCCGTGATGGGTATCATGGCTGGGCCGTGGTCCTTTATGACTTCTCTGGTTAGCTCACCACTGTCACGGCCTGGGCGTGATGGCTGTTGACTTTGCTTGTCCTTGCCCTTTTTGCTTCTCCTTCCTTATTACCCTGAAAACACTTAACAAATCTATTAATTTATGATCTTTTTCCTCATGATCTTCTCAAATTATTCAAGAGTTAAAATTAAAAAAAATGGAAAAGGAAAAGAAAACTTGGGTTGCCTCCCTATAAGCGCTTCTTTAACGTCACTAGCTTGACGGGCCGGTGATCTCTAAGAGGGTGTTTTAAGAGGGATGGAGACTGCTTGATGATCAAAGTCTCCTCCAAGATAGTGCTTGAGCCTTTGCCCATTAACAGTGAAAGTTCTTCCGGACGATGGATCTTCCAATTCAACCGCACCAAATGGAGAAACTGACTTGACATGGAATGGACCTGACCACCTTGATCTCAACTTGCCCGGAAATAGCTTGAGACGTGAGTTAAAGAGCAAAACTGATTGGCCTTCTTCGAAGTGCTTGGGAAGAATGTACTTATCATGCCAAAACTTTGTTATTTCCTTATAGATTCTTGCACTCTCATATGCCAAGAGTCGGAATTCATCCAACTCATTCAATTCCAACAGTCTCTTGTCCATAGCCAGCTTCATATCAAAGTTCAAGGCTTTCACTGCCCAAAAAGCACGATGTTGGAGCTCTACCGGAAGATGACATGATTTTCCAAACACTAATTGGTAGGGTGACATACCAATAGGTGTTTTATATGCAGTCCGAAAGGCCCAAAGTTCATCATCCAGCTTTTTTGCCCAATCCTTTCTCGCATTATTCACTGTTTTCTCCAAGATCCTCTTTAATTCTCAATTAGACAACTCCACTTGCCCACTAGTTTGTGGGTGGTATGTGGCAACTTTATGTTTGACTCCAAACTTGGCAAGCACCGCATTGAACTCTTTGTTGTAAAAATGAGTACCCCCATCACTAATAATGGCTCTAGGGGTTCCAAATCGGGTAAAAATGTTCTTCCTCACAAAACTGACCACCGCTTTTGCATCATCTTTCATAGTTGGGACAACTTCTACCCATTTACTCACATAGTCAACCGCAACCAAAATATACTTGTTGTTGTAGGATGATGGGAAAGGACCCATAAAGTCGATCCCCCACACATCAAAGAGCTCCACCTCTAAAATACCCTTCAAAGGCATCTCATTTCTCTTGGATATACTTCCGGTTCTTTGACACTTGTCACACTTCATTACCCAAGCTCTAGAGTCTTTAAAGATGGTAGGCCAAAATAAACCACTTTGCAAGACTTTCATGGCGGTTCTTTCACCACCAAAATGTCCTCCATAAGGTGAGTTGTGGCAATGAGTCAAAACCCCATTAATCTCTTCTTCTGGAATACATCTTCTAAGAATTCCATCCGAACCTCTTTTTAAAAGGTAAGTTTCATCCCATACATAGTATTTAGCATCATGGATGAGCTTCTTCCTTTGTTATGCATTGAAGTCCTTCGGAATCTTGTTGGCGGCCTTGTAATTTGCAATGTCCGCAAACCAAGGTGCCACTTGAACTCTAAACAACCTCTCATCCGGAAATTCTTCTTGAATTGGCAACTCATCTTTTGCTTGAATATCTGCTTGTGGAAACCTAGACAAATGGTCGGCTACCACATTCTCCACTCCTTTCTTGTCCTTTATATCTAAATCAAATTCTTGGAGCAATAGTACCCACCTAATGAGCCTTGGCTTGGCATCCTTTTTAGTCATGAGATACTTCAAAGTGGAATGGTCAGTGTACACAATAGTTTTAGAGCCAATCAAGTAAGATCTAAACTTATCAAATGCAAAAACTATAGCAAGCAATTCTTTTTCAGTCGTTGTATAGTTTAATTGAGCATCATTCAGCACACGACTAGCATAGTAAATAACATGCAGCATTTTAGTTTTCCTTTGACCCAAAATGGCTCCCACCGCATAGTCGCTTGCATCACATATTAACTCAAATGGCAAACTCCAATCTGGAGGTGCAATGACCGGTGCGGTGGTGAGTTTTTCCTTTAAAAGTTGGAAAGCATGCATGCAATCATCATCAAACACAAAAGGAGTATCAACTACCAAAATTTTGCACAAGGGTTTTACAATCTTTGAAAAGTCTTTTATAAACCACCTATAGAAACCCGCATGCCCTAAGAAGCTTCTAACACCTTTCATATTTATGGGAGGGGGAGTTTTCGATTACTTCAATTTTTGCCTTATCAACTTCTATCCCCCATGATGAAATCTTATGAACAAGAACTATACCTTCTCTAACCATGAAATGACATTTTTCCCAATTTAGAACAAGGTTAGTTTCTTGGCATCTTTTCAAAACACATGCAAGATTTTTCAGACAATCATCAAAGGAATTACCAAATACGGAAAAATCATCCATAAATACCTCAATAATTTTTTCAGTCATATCAGAGAATATGGAAAGCATGCACCTTTGAAAAGTGGTGGGTACATTACACAACCCGAATGGCATCCTCCTGTATGCATAGACGCCATAAGGACAAGTAAAAGCAGTCTTCTCTTGGTCCTTTGGGTCAACCACAATTTGGTTATACCCTGAGTACCCATCAAGGAAGCAATAAAAGGCATGGCCCGCCAATCTCTCTAACATTTGATCAATGAAAGGCAAGGGAAAATGATCTTTTCTTGTAGCCTCATTCAATCTTCTATAATCAATACACACCCTCCATTCGGAAATGGTCCTTGAGGGAATGAGTTCATTTTTATCATTTGCAACAACCGTCATCCCCCCTTTCTTAGGAACAACTTGGACCGGACTCACCCATGGAATATCGGAGATTGGATAGATTATACCCGCATCCAAAAGCTTCACAACCTCCTTCCTTACAACTTCTTTCATGTTTGGGTTAAGTCTTCTTTGGGGTTGTCTGACCGGCTTGAAGTTTTCCTCCAAAAGGATTTTGTGCATACAAAATGAGGAACTTATTCCTTTCAAGTCGGACATAGACCACCCAATTGCGGATTTGTGCTCTCTGAGCACTCTCAACAACTTCTCTTCCTCCAAAGAGTTCAATCCACTACTAATGATCACCGGGAATGAAGAATTCACTCCAAGGAAAGCATAACAGAGATGGGATGGAAGTTCCTTCAACTCTAGCACAGGTGTTTCACCCTTGTCTTCAATCCGCACATCCTCCACAACTTTGTCTTCATCATTATTCAAAACTGTCTTCATCATTAATTATTCAAAACTAGACAAGCCTCAAGGGATTTAACCATGATCTCAACTTCTTCCTCACATATCTCTTCTTCTATATTCTCTACCATAAGAGCCGCTTCCAATGAATCTTCAAAAGTTTGTTGAACATTCTTGTCAGTGAATGATTCAACAAGGTCCACACTCATACATGTATCTTTGTCACTTGGATGTCCCATTGCTTCAAAAACATTGAATGTGGCTTTTTCATCTTGGACTCTAAGCACAAACTTCCCTTGATTTACATCGATCAAAGCCTTACCCGTGGCTAGGAATGGCCTTCCAAGAATCAATGGAGTCTCACTATCTTCCGCAATATCCAACACCATAAAGTCTACCGGGAAGATGAACTTGTCTACTTTTACCAATAAATCCTCCACTACACCATAAGGATACGTAATGGAGCGATCCGCAAATGGAGAGAAATCCTGGTTGGCTTGACTTCACCAATTCCCAACTTCTTGAAGATGGAGAGAGGCATAAGATTGATACTTGCACCAAGATCACACAAGGCTCTTCTAATGTTCAAATGACCAATAGCACATGGAATAGTAAAGCTACCCGGATCCTTCATCTTCACTGGTAACTTCCTTTGGATTATGGCACTACATTCTTCCGTGAGCATGACTGTCTCCTCCTTCCACTTCCTCTTGTTAGAAAGAATCTCCTTCATAAATTTGGCATAGGAAGGCATTTGTTGAAGAGCTTCAGCAAAAGGGATGTTAATTTGCAACTTTTTGAACACATCCAAGAACTTAGAGAATTGTTTATCCTTTACCTCTTTCTTCAACCTTTGAGGATAAGGTATCTTGAAATACGGTGGCAACTCCTTAGGATTGTCAACTTCTTCAAGAATTTGCTTTTTAGTCTTCTTCCTTGCAAACTCTTCATCCACCAATTTTTCTCTCCTTGGTTCTTCAACTTCAACAACAATAGGACTAGAGGTAGTGGCTTGGGAAGTCTCTAGTTCTTCATCGGTTGCATCTTCAATGATCACCTCATCAACTCCCTCACCAATTCTCTTTTCTTCTCTCTCTTTTTCTTGTGGAACTATCACCTTCCCACTTCTTGTAGTAATTGCATTGCAATCCTCCTTTGGATTCTTCTCGGTATCTCCCGGCAATTTTCCTTGAGCTCTCTCCGTCATTTGCTTTGCCAATTGGCCTATTTGATGCTCCAGATTCTTGATGGAGGCATCTTGATTCTTCATCATTGCTTCTTGACCCTTCAAATTAGCTTGAGTTGCTTGCATGAATTGGGCTAGAATATTCTCCAAATTGCTTGAATTCTCTTGAGAAGGCTTTGCTTGAGAGCTTGAGCCTTGCCCTTGTCTCCAACCAAAGTTAGGATGGCTACGCCACCCCGGATTATAGGTGTTAGAGAAAGTATCATGCTTAGGCCCTTGGTTTCCCATATAGTTCACTTCTTCTTGCCCCGGACCTCCAACCACACTAATTTCACAATTGCCATTGGCATGGTTACCTCCACAGAAGTCACACACTGAGACGGCTTGAACTTGGACCGCTTGTAATTGAGAATTTTGTAGTTGAATGGACCCCAATTGCTTGGTAAGAGCGGCCATTTGCGCCTTAAGAGCACTATATTCATCAAGCTCCAAAATACCTCTCTTGGCCAATGATCGATAACTAGGCATTTGATAATCATTATTAGCCATAGTTTCAATCAAGGCCTTTGCTTCATCGGGTGTCTTTTGACTCAATGTTCCACCTGCAGCCGCTTCAATCATACTTCGAGAATTTAGGTTGAGACCATTGACAAAGGTTGCAACTTGTTGCCATGTTTCTAACTCATGATTTGGGCAAGCGGTAAGCAAAGATTTGAACCTCTCCCATGCTTCATAAAGTGATTCACCATCCTTTTGTGCAAAAGCGTTAATCTCCGATCGCAACTTGATCATTCTTGATGGAGGGAAGAAACGAGATAAGAACTTGCTCACCAAATCATTCCAAGTAATGATGCTCCCATGAGGATGGGATTGAAGCCATGACTTAGCCCTATCCCTCAGAGAGAAAGGGAAGAGCATTAAACGAATAGCCTCGTCGGAAGCTCCATTCAGCTTGATAGTATCACATAACTCAATAAATGTGCCAATGTGAGAATGAGGGTCTTCACTCTCTAAACCTCCAAATTGATTTTGTTGCACAATATTTAGAAGTGATGCCTTTATCTCAAAGTTGTTACAAGCCACTGCAGGTCTAATAATTGGAGTTCCACATCTATCGACTTTAGGGGAAGTATAGTCCCTCATTGTCCTCCTTTGTGCATTGTCGTCAGCCATGGTGACAATTGATACTTCAACTTGCGATTCTTGCACACTTGGTAACTCAACTTGTGGTCCTTGTACTCTAGAAGATGCTTCTCCTCTATTCTTTCTTGCTTTGGCTTCCTTTCTATTCTTTCTACAAAGCTTCTCGATTTTCGGGTTGAATTGAAGTTCACCTGGGTCAATTGTACCTCGCATACAAGGAAACAACCAGAGTAGAACAGCAACAAATACAGCAAGTACAAGTCAAGCTTCAAGTGGACAATTATGCAACTACAAGGAAAACAAAAAAAGAGAAAAAAAACAGCAACAGTGGGAAAGCAAAGAAAAAGCCAAATTAGGAGTCCCCTTTGGTACTCGTGATATTGACACACCGATCCCCGGCAACGGCGCCAAAAACTTGTTGACGATTCTAGGCAAGTATACCTAGTCGTACAAGTAATACGGTGGTGAGACCGGATATCGTTCTCAGGGATCGCGGACAAGTACCACTTCGCAAATCGGACTACTATCTAGATGATCGTTTGGATGGAACGGAGCTCTTAATATGTAACAAAACAAACAAGAATAAAATATTTTCGGTCTTTTAGGAATTTTAACAAACACTTAACAAGCGAAAAGAGATGTCGTTAACAAATGGATGAAATTGTCAGGGTTAGACTACACTAATCTTCCCTTGATTGCAATGAAATGGTTACTAACACAAGTCCTAATTCATTTATGACATTCAAACCTTCTAAAATACTCAAACCCTAATTCCTTAGGTGGAATGAGCCTAAAACCCCAAATTAAACCCTAATTCCTTAGGTGGATTAACATGAGATTTTGCATAAAGAGCCAAGATTTATAAGATTGCAAGCACCCCATGACCTATTCCTAGATTCATGAACTACTTGGCATTTGATTCATGAGCATGCCTTAACATCAATTTTCCAATTGTCTATCAAAGCAACTAATCATTCCAAGGGTGATCAAGCCAAGAAAAGCATTAAGCATAGAATCAAATACTCATAAAGAAGTAGGAACTTGTATTAAAACCAAATCAAGAGACAACCAAGTTCAGAAAAGCAAACATCTAACCCCGACAAGGAGGGATTTAGCTACTCATAGTTATAGAGAAAGCCAAAATCAAAACAATAGAGACAAAGGAGGAGAAAGACTCCATGGAAGCTTTCCACAGCCGTCACCGCTGCCCTTGGCTCAGAGATTGCTCCTCTATGGTTCCAAGTCTGTCTAGGGTAAAAATCTCCAAAAGTCCTCCTTTTCTGTTCTGCCCAGATGGTCATCACGGCCAGGCCGTGACGGGTTCTGCCTTGGGCGCGTCTTCAAATTTTGGTTTGTCACGGCCGTGACACTCATCACGGCTAGGCCGTGATCGGTTCTGTCTGGATCAGCTAACATGTCACGGCCGTGATGGGCATCACGGCTAGGCCGTGATAGCTTCTGACTTTTTCTTTCTTTTCTTTCCAATTTTTGCTTGATCATGGCCGTGATGGTCATCACGGCTAGGCCGTGATGAGCTCTGCTTGGCTCATTTTCTTCACTTTTCAAGCTCTATCTTCATCCAACCTCCACCATGGTTGATCTTGAGCATTTAATCCCTAAATTTCTGCAAAACAACACCACAACACCACCTTACCCGTTCCAAGGTAAAAACTAACAAAAATCAAATAAAAATTGCCTAAATTATATGACAATGCATCCAAAAATGTACATGAAATATGAGGTGAAATCACACTCATTAAACAGCCTCACCAAAAAGACCACAATTCCAACCCTTGATACCTGAAAATGACTGTTGGTTCAACCAACCAGATGATGGGATTAACCCTGGTGCCCCCTTTTCCAAAAAGCCAAGAACCAAATTTCCCTACACTCACCCTTCAGTTCTCTATAATGGCAAAGCTGAAAACTAGGCCAAAGTTAAAAGAGACTGGAAAATACTCTATCACCAGGATGAACCTGAACCAATTTCAACCAGACCTTTCTACCCTTTACTCGAATATGAGTATGAACCTGAGTCCATACAATACCTAGATTATGTACCCATTCCATATGTACCAACCAATACCAGACCTCTTCCATCCACTCTGCACAACCATATTGGACCAGTCCTAACTCGCCTTCCACTACAAAAATTCCCTCCTAGGAAAATTTATCCCAACCTAGTCAGATACCCACCTTTCAAACCTTTCACAGAAGGTGCAGAGAGACATATCATCTTTGACTGGTCTAAGGATCCGACAAAGAAAGATCTGGACTATGTCATCTACAAAAGGTCAAGATCCTTCAGACATATTCCTATTATCATGGACAACAAAACCAAATGGAAGACATTCATACATCCAAGAGAATGTGGAAAAGCTGTTAATATAATTGATCATATCATGTATGCTATGCTGAAATCAGAATTTGAGTTGTTTAGAGTTGTTAGAGCTGCAAATTTTGTACCTCCTACTTGGTTGTTCCACACCCTAAAGATACAACGTTTGGGATCAAGCCTTATATGCTTTGTCCAAGGCTACCTATGATTGACCTGAACAAGGACAAGAAGAAGCAGAGAAACACTGGAAAGATGTCATTCCCATATTGTTGCATGATTAACCCTGAAGTTGTCAACCTCACTAATCAGAATGTAGTAGATTATTGGTTGGCACAACCTGTTGAAGATGTTTCTGAAGAAGTTGCTGTTGACATTTGGAGAACTCATGTGGTGGAATGTGCACAGGAAGCTTCCTCTTCTGGTCTGAGTACTAAAGAGAAAAGACTAATTCCAAAAGTTAGAGGAATGTGTGGACTCTCATATTGTAGATTCTTCATTTACAAGGACATTCTGGGACTTCCTATCACTAGTCCTGTTTTTGAAGAAAACCTTGTCAACTTGGCCCCAAAGCTTCCTCCACCTGTTCTTACTCTTGCTACTTCACCTCCACCATCACCACCTTCAAAGCACACTGATGAGGAAATAATAGTTGAAGACCTTGCTATAGATATTGACTCTGTTCAACCAGTTAATGAGGTTGAGGAAGTTGCTGAGTCTGTTCCTAGACCAAGCACTTCTGCAAAACACTCTTCTCAACCACTAGCATTGACTGTCATCCATCCACCAGAGCAACCTCAACAATCCAGAGCAGTGAGCACCTTTCATGGAAAAGTGCAATTTCAAGGCTCTCCTGAAAGCTCGAGACCCTCCTTGCCACAGAATTTGGAATAGGTGATTGGGAAGATAGTGGAAGATAAGGTTGCTGAGAAAATCAATGTGCAAGTTAAAGAGCAAGTCAAGCAACTAGTTGAAGAATCCATGGCCCCAACTCTTGCCCTTGTCAACAAAATGTTGGAGTTCCTGAATGAATTCAAACAGAGACAAAACCTTGACCCTCCTCCTCCATCTCCTCCTGCTTAATCTTAGCCTTTTCTCTTTCTTTTCTTAATACTGACAATGATGGTCCACTCTTTTAACCTTTTTTTCTGATGACAAAAAAGGGGGAGAAAAAGAATCAATTTAATTTTATAACAATCAGTTTTTGAAAGTATACATTGGTTTGCATATGCATGATTTTACTTGTTTATATATGCTTTGACATATTCTATTATATGCTCTGATAAATAGTACTTTCTGATTGCTCTGATACTTTCCTTGGTTTATATGCTCTGATACTATCTTTTGACTGATAAGTAGCTGAACTGATCTGATAAGTTATATATATGATATGTGCTGCTGAGTTTATGTATTATATTTTATTCCTGTTAAGTTTGAATGTTTTGTCTTAGGGGAAGCTTTGTATTTGCTCACTCAAATTTAATTAGTTTTTGTCATCATCAAAAAGGGGGAGATTGTTGGAACCAAAGTGATTTGGATTAATAATCTGTGAGTTTTGATGTTAACCAAAACGATTAAATTTTCATGGCAAAGTTTTCGTTGAGATCTAACATGATTTATCTAGTCTCTCAGGAATGTTCAAAATATATAAGTTAAGGAAACCTTGAACAAGTTTCCTTATATCTTCTTGGACTTAGATTGTGAATCCGCGTCCATTTATGAAGACGAGCTGCTCAAAACGTTTGGTATATATATTTATTTAATATATTTGAGTAGACGGTTAATAAAATACTCTCAATAGACGGGAACTTTAGTTTCAATGAGTAGACCAGCTTAAATGTCACGTCAGTAGACGGAGATAAAAAATAACTCACTAAAATATAGCAAGTCCAAAGACTTGATGATAGACGAGAGGATATGCCACGTCAGTAGACGAGCGAAAAGAAAATAGCAAGTCCATAGACTTGGTACCTATGAGCGTGTAGACGCAGATTTTAAGTAGATGGGCTCTTTTTCTTATAAGTTTTCATATGCTCCGTCTAACTAAGTAAATGCTACCCCAACCACAAAGAAATATTTATTTCAAATGATTGATATTTACTTCAAACGAATGTTGGTCATTCCTATTTGTTTTATCTATTTTAATACCTTGTTTCTTTGTGAGAGAAACATAGTACCATCGAGGAAATGCAAAAAGCAACATAGTACAACGAGGAAATGCAAAACGCTCTGTACCCTGTCACCTTTACTGCTGGAATAGCTGGAATTTTCACAAACAAGGAAAGACAGTTTTCAAGTTGCATTTGCTCAGAGCTGTGACCCTCCATTTTGTGCAAAAGTGATAACCAAGAGTACATTTCACAATGGCCACGATCAAGCTATAAGTCACAACGGATATTATGCATTTAATGCCATCTCTAAATGGGAATATTCAAAAGAAACGTTGAAGATTTTCAAGTGAAGAAGAAGGTCACTATAAATAGAAGACCTCAACCACTAAAGAAAAAACTTTTTTTTGTAAGCTAAACTTTTGCCAATCTACAAGCTCTCATTCTTTTATCCTTTCAAGATCAAAAGTCTGTAATTCTTTAGCTTGAATATTATTGTAATATTCAATCGATCTTAAACTTTCATATCCTCACACATAGTGAGTTAGAAGATCAAAACCAAACAATCTCTTTGTTAGAGTTAGAGCCTGAAGAGGCTTGGTAAGAAAGGAATACTTGTAGCCTGGAGAGGTGTTGAATACTTGGTGTAATCTATTTAGATAAATAGTGTGTGGAGTAAATCCTTCAAGTCGAAGCTACTGAACGTAGCTCTTGGTTGGAAGAGAGTGAACCAGGATAAAACACTTGCGTGAATCTTCCAATCCCTTAACTCTTATAGCTTTATTTGTTTATACTGACTGTGGGGATTTGAACTTGAATTTGTTAAGCTTTTAAAAGATTATTTTGTGTGTGCATCTGCCTTATATTCTTTTTGTAAGAAAATAAGTTTTGAAAAATGTTGTTTTAAAAAATTATTAACAAACACAATTCATCCCTCCTTCTTGTGTTTACCTGTGTCAACTTCACGCAGCAGAACGCGTCCCTGCCACCTCCGCTATTCTTCTTCCTCTCCTCCGTCCAATGGTACCCACCGCCACCGCTGTGGGTCGAGGAGGAATATGGACATTTGTTCTGTAACACTTCAGAATCTCAGATCTATAGATGTAGCACTGTAAATGTCGGATCTGGGCCGTCACAGTTCCAAACTTGTCACCGTCCTCCACGCATAGCCACGCATCGCGCTACTCCGCCGTTCTCCGAACGTTACAGATCTGCCAAGTCGGTCGCGTCTCCGCAATCCCACTGCAGTTCCAACCGCCACCGCAGAATGCTCCACCGGACCAGGATGACCGCTGCGTGCCGCAGCAACCTCCGTTGTGCCGTCACGTCGTCCATCCGTCGCGCTGTCACTCCTCCAGCCGTTGCAGCTCCTCTTAACAGCAACACTTAGGTCGCAGGTGTTCTGACTGAAGAAGATGAAGCCTATTTTGGGCTTGGGTCACCTTGTTGGGCCTAGAGTTTTTTTACACCCAAACTCATGTGACATTTTTTAATAGGTTTGGCAGAAAATTAATAAAAAAAAAGTAAAATTTCCTTCTCTAAAAGTAAAGAAAATTCATTATAAAAAAATATTTAAAAAATCAGAATATCTAAAAAAAGGAAAAAAAAAGTATTAAATAAAAAAGTTACTGTTCTTTGAATAAAAAAATTCTTCTAAAAAGAGAATTTAACCTGTGTGATATACCTAAATATATATTTAATGGCTCCCCCAATTTTTTTTACTCAACATCTGCCATTGGTTGGGGTTATGGTATATGTTTATGTCCATTATTGACTACAAATAATATAATAAACACGTTTAGGATAACGGTATTAAACCAAAAACACCAATCAAAATATTGTTAAACAAATACAAGAAAGTATAATTTATAATTAGACATATGAACCGATATTAAAGAAAATTACTTAAATTATATAGTGAATTTATAATAAGATTATATATTAAATATATTCAATAGATTATAATTATACATTTGTATTTGTATATGATATCAATTATACATTTGTCTAATTAGACATTTGTATTTATATTTATACAAATTATACATTTGTATTTATATATGTATATATAAATGATGGATTCAAATCAATTCTTACTAGCGATTTTTGACCAGTTTTCGTTAATTTTGGGTCGATTGAACGATTATCACTAGCTCTAAAATAAGCTGACCTTTTAGGTATAATGGACTGGACACCCGACCAGTTCCCAACCCAATCGGTCGAACCGACGTATTTAGTTTTATTTTCAAATAAACTCAAATTTCTTAATTGTATTTTTTTGTTAATATATGTTAATATTTAGGGGGGTTAAAATGTATTTTATTATTTTTAAAATCAAAATAAATATTCTAAGATTTAAATGAATTTTAATTAGGTGTTACATTATTAACTTAAGAACATTTCTCATATAAAGTTTTAAATCAGAGCAGAATAAAATATAAGTTTAATTGGTATACACTATGTGCGAACATACTTTTTTGTGAAAATTAGTGTTTACCTGATTTATCAATCAAATCGCTTGCAATGATTCTCCCAGGTCAATTTTCAAAAATGAAAATTAAAACAAAAGTTATATAAAGAAATTTAATTATACAAAAGAAATGATATCAATTATTCTAATTAATTATATAGACTTAAAATTAATTAGACGATTACATAATTGATATAATTTTTATATAGTTAATATTTTATATATATATATATATATATATATATATATATATATAAAACTTTCGTTCTCGTTTCAATTTTTGAAAATTGACCTAGGAGAATAATTACAAGCGAATTAGCAGATTAATTGGGTAAGCATTAATTTGCACAAAGAATACATGTCTGAGCCATTTGGAAATGATTGGCCTAATAAGACACGATTGACCCCATTTGGACCTGATTAACCCAAAATGACATGATTGACCCAATTGGACATCATCTGGGCCATATTAGGTCAAAAGGGCCACACCGGTCCAACTGGGTCCTATCGACTCAAGTGTAAGCCTTATACTGGCATGATCCCAATTTGGACATGATTAACCTAATTGGACATGATTGACCCGATTGGACATAATCTGGACCATATTGGGCCAAACAGGGTCACACCGACCCAACCATGTCCTATTGATTCAAGTGTAAGTCGTACACTGGCATGTACATAATCTGGGCCATATTGGGCCAAACTCGGTCACACTTGGCCCAATAAGACTTACTTGACCCAATAAGACTTACTCGGTTGTCTTAATACTTACCTGACCAAATAAAATTTACTCGGCCCAGATTGGACTTACGCATCGTTTGATTGATCATTCTTATGAGTAGCGTCCTTTTCTTAAAATTCACATGATCAACAATATGATACGCTTAATATAATTTCCTCTAATTAGCATGATTCCTATCATCTTGATAAGTGTCTTAAGTTAATCAAAGACTTTGTCATATCAATTAAATAACTAAATAATTAATACGAAGACTCTGTGTTATTTTAATATTTATTTATCAATAATATTTTATAATCCTGTTATTTTTAAGATACAAAAAATAAATTTCCAAATAAAAATTGCATTTGTATCATTTATACTTTTTTTTACAAGGTTTATACTTTTATTTATTAATTTCAAAATTAACTTAACCATGTATTGTGTTTTCAAATAATATGATTTTTCAGCCAATTCGTTTGCAATTATTCTCCTATATCAATTTTCAAATATTGAAATGTGAATAGAAGTTAAATATAATATAATAATTATATAATAAATTATACCACTTATTTTAATTAACTATATAGACTAAAAAATTAGTTTGTCATGCATAAAACTTTTGAACAAAATTATGTATTATATTTACACACGCATATATATACATATGTATAACAGGGTTAGGGTATATGTTTATCTTCATCATTGACTACAAATAATATAATGAACACGGTTAGGATAACAATACTAAACTATGTGTTTAATTGGAATACACTATGTATCAACATACTATTTGATGCAAATTAATGATTACCCAATTTACTCACTAATTCGCCTGCAATGATTTTCCTAGGTCAATTTTCAAAAATCAAAATGAAAACAGAAGTTATATATGATATATTAATTATACCAAAAAAATGATATCAATTATTTTAATTAATTATATAGACTAAATTTTAATTAGATATATACATAAGAAAAATGCTAGCATCACTTTTTTTATCACACTTCTCTTCAACACCCCATTTATTATTGAGTGAATTTCATGTGAGACCCACAAAAGGACACGGTCCCACATGAAATTCACCCAATAACAAAGGGTGTGTTAAGAGGAGTGTGATGCTAGCATTGCTTTATAAATAATTGTTATACAGACTAAAAAATAATTACAAGCGAATTAGCGGATAAATCGGGTAAGCATCAATTCGCATCAAAGAATACATTGGTACATAGTGTATATCAATTAAACTCATATTTTATTCAACTATAATTTAAAACTTTATACGAAGAATGCTCTTAAGTGTAATATCACACCTAATTGAAATTCATTTAAATCAATAATATGTTTGATTTTCAAACTAATAGAATACAACTTAAGCCATAAAATTTATTTATCTTTGTTCGTTGATTTTATTTATGAATTATATTATATGATTATTATATTTTAATTTAAAATTTGATTTGTCTTAATTTTTTACTTAATATAATATATAATATTAAAATAAATATTTAATTATTACATGTTCGATCATGGTTCAATCACTAAATCTTGAACTAGTGCCTTCACTAATTCAATGATCAGTCCTATTTTTAAAATATTACTTGACTCCTACACCGATTCATCCGTATCCATTGTGCGGGTAATTACCCTACCCATTGTGGGTAATTTTTGTGAGTACCCAATGAGTAGGGTACAAATTGTCATCCCTAATGCTTACTCGCTTTATCAGCTACTTCACTTGTAATATATTAATTATATAAAAAAATATATCAATTATTTTATATGTCTGATTAATTTTTAGTCAATATAATTAATTAAAATAATTTTATTTTTTTACTTCAAAAAAATTAGGGTGATGGGATGGTGCCCCAGTCCAAGGCAGGAAAAACCTCCGGGCTCTATGAACACTTACAAAGGAATTTACATTTACCTCACCCCAAGGAGACTAGTGGGGCTCGAACTTGTAGCTGTCAGATATGAGACCCTGACATGCTCCACTAGACCAACCCTTGGGGTTAGTTAATTAAAACAATTGATATCATTTTTTGTATAATTAGTATATTATATATAACTTCTGTTCTCATTTCAACTTTTGAAAGTTGACCTATGGAAATGATGGCCTCCTTGATGTAGAAATAGGCCATTTCTTTATTTTTCAGAATAGAATCTGGTTGTGACTTATGTTTTTGTATTTATTTATTTTTTTGATATAAAATGAAAGAAGAATGGTTAAAGATTGAAATGAATTTCGTGGTGTTGGTGGTAGTGAATTAAGATAGCAGATTGGGAAAACTCAAATGCATTAAACCAACAGAAAATGATTCAAGGAGCTGTTTAAGGAATAAATGAAGAAGGTGGGTGAATGGGAGGTAGGGGCGCCACCTTGGTCTAATCCAAGACAAGGATAAGCCTATGAGTGTGAGGATCACCACAAGAAGAGAATTTCTTGATAAGATCAATAAACTGGTCCAATCCAGAACCAAAGAGTATGAACTCGATATTTTGCTGAAATCTCTGTTGAAAATCTATTGAAACTTGCGCCCCCTATATATAATGAGGGAGGTTCTTGCTGTTACAAAGAGACAAAGTCCTTCCTTTCTAGGGATACAAAAAGAAACTAAAGGAAATTAAAAATAATTATTACTGTTTTGATTGCTCTTCATGACCAGGGGAAGGTTTCACAACCACTCATTAAATGCAATTAAGTGGATGGCTGCGCTTTTATTGTGCTGTTGGAGCATTCATCTCCTTGTCTTGTGTAACTCCTTTTTTTTTTGCCTTGATTGGAGCATTCATCACCTTGTCTTGTGTAACTCCTTTTTACCTTGATTGCTTTGATTCTCTTTGTCTTTCTTTGGAAGCAAGTTTATTGATTCATTCAAACTACACAAAGAGCTGTTGAGAGGTGTGGGACCCCCTGCTCCTTGCGCCACACAGCCACTTGAAGTGGATTAAACACACCAAAAGAAATAAAATAACTTAGTGCCTTGGTCCCAAATAAATCAATTGGTCACTTGCACTTTTATTCAATTAAAATAAAATAACTTGGCTGCCCCCTTTTTTTTATGCAAGTTGCGCCTCCTCCATGGCTTGTATGCCCAGCATGGTTTTTGGTTCAATTATATTTTTTCCTCTGTTTGCAATTGTCTTAGTTATGAATTGGACTAAGATTTCTTGGACCCTCCTTGACATTGCCCTAGTCATTGGTCCTCCTAAGCTTTGAATGGCCTCTTGGTGCTCCATGTCCTCATCAGGAAATCATTACAAGCGAGTTAGCGGATAAATCGGGTAAGCATTAATTCGCATCAAAGAGTATGTTGGCACAAAGCATATACCGATTAAACTTATATTTTATTCTACTCTAATTTAAAACTTTATATGAGAAATGTTCCTGAGTGAATAATGTGACACCTAATTAAAATTCATTAAAATCTTAGAATAATTAATTGAAATGTTAAAATAATAAAATACATTTTAACCCCCCTAAATATTAACATATATTATAAAAAAACATTTAAGAAATTTGAGTTTCTATGAAAATAAAACTAAATAAGCTGGTTCGCCTGGTTGGATCATGGTCCAGTCCATTCAACACAAAAATCTGTTGATTTTAGAGTCAGTGAGAATCGGTCAATCAATCCAAAACTGACGAAAACTAGTCAAGAATCGACATTAAGAACTGATTTGAATATGTCATTTATATATACATATATAAATACATATTTATATATGTCTTGCATATTTTCACTAAACCTACTATGTTCAATATCAGGTAAACTATTTTAATTTAAGTCTTAAATGATGAGCATGAACATATACTGTAACCTTAACCTATTGAATACTAAGTATTTAATATATAATCTTATTATAAATTCATTAAACACTTTAAGTAATTTTGTTAAATATTGGTACATATGCCTAATTATAATTTTTTATTTACATATATTTGTTTAATAATATTTTGATTGGTGTTTTTAGTTTAGTATCGTTATCCTAATCGTGTTCATTATATTATTTGTAGTCAATGATAGAGATAAACATATACCCTGACCTAACCCGGTCATATATGTGTGTATAAATATATGTATATATTTTTATTCAAAAGTTTTGTTCATATGTCTGATTTTTTTTGTCTATATAATTAATTAAAATAAGTGATATAATTTATTATATAATTAATATATTATATATAACTTCTATTCTCGTTCCAATCTTTGAAAATTGATTTAGGAGAATCATTGCAAGCGATTTGACTGAAAAATCAGCTAAGCACTAAGTTGCACTACAAAGTATGTTGCCTATAACTAGACGATGGACCCATTCGATGCACCGCTCTACATCATTATTGTAAAATATGCTACTTAGCCGTTTCCGACGGTAGAAGGTTGATGCAATAGGTTAATGAAAATTTATATTTATTTAGATAAATGAAAATATTATATAATTTAATTTCTTGAGAAAATTATAAATATAAAGTTTTCTTAATCTTAAAATCTTAAGATTATTAAAATAATGAATTACAAATAGGCTTTTAAATTATTTTAAGATCTAACTTTTTCTAGTAATTCATCTATAAAAATATTTTTATATAAAATATTCATTTTCATATTTTAGTTGTAATTTTTTTACATGTATTAACCCATCAAAACAACAAAAGGCAAATAAATTATTTCTTTACTTCAACGATTTCCAATTAATACATGCAATTTTAAATTTAAAAAATTATTGGGAAGTCAAAAGATGCTACTTAGGCATTAACTTATTTATTAAAAATATCTTAATATATATAAAAGTAAGGTAGTGGTTGAAATATTTTTCCTCCAACAATAAGGGTAAGAAGGTAATTTCATAATATTTTTAGCCGTATTGAATCTTTTATTGCATATATTTTTATTGTGAACCATTTATTGTCTTTAATGCTTAACATTAAACTGATATTATCTTTATTGCTCCTCCACAATTAAATTGATTTTATTTTCAAAAATAATAATATCAATCAAGCATGATTTGATTTTATGGATATTTTTTTATTCTTATTATGATATTATTTTTATTCTTATTGCCATTTTTTATTCTCATTATTTAAGTCTTTTAGTCTCTTATGCGATGCATATAGAACATTGGTGTTCTGGCCTAAAGGTGTTTTTCCTTTATTATTTTGTCTCTTTTGATTTTAAAATTTTGGTATTTTAGTTGGTTTTGATGGGCTGAAAGGGGTGAGTGATTTAGGCGATTTTAAACTTGATATGCTTTTGAATAATGATATTTCCTCTTAAACATAATGCTTTTAAACTAATTAGATGAACTTTAGACCATTAGACTAATATTAATTTTCTGGACTCTACACTTCTTCGTAAGGTATAACCACGTGAAGTTGTGTTTTTTTTTTTTTTGCTTTATTATAATTATAATGTCTCTTTTGGTTTTAAAATTTTGGTCTTTTAATTAGTTGATTGATTTTGATGGGCTGCATCATTTAGGTTTGTGTTTTCTTTTCTTTTTAATTGAAAAGAGATGTAAGTCATTTTTCTTTTTCTTTTTTTGAATGTGTTTTCTTTTTTTCCCTTTATTATTTTGTTACTTTTGATTTTAAACTTTTGTATTTTAGTTGGTTAGTTGGTTTTGATGGGCTGAAAGGGGTGGTTGATTTTGAATAATGATATTTGCTTTTAAACATAATGCTTGGACCTTTGTAGAATGACATAAAAATAACCTGAGTTAGTGAGCTTCTTGCTGGAAGGATCGATTGGAAGATCAGGGTTCGTGTAATTTGCATGTGAAAACTAGCCTAACTGATTTCAAGAACCATCTTCAAACAGGTAGAATTGAGATGATTTTCCTTGATGAAAATGTAAGTAATTTATTTTATGTGCATTAATGTAATATTTAATGTATTCGTTTCATTTTGTCGACGAATGCCTCACTGACATGTTCTTTTCTTTTTTCCTTTTTTAGATGCAAGTCTACCAAAATACATGCTACAATCAAAGGTAGCCTCATACCAAAGTTTGAGTCAGATATGGATGAAGGTGTTGTTTATTTTGTTGAAATTTTTTTGGTCGCTTAAAATGATATTAAGTTCAAGACGACAAGGCACAAGTTTAAGTTGAATTTTATTCGTAGTACTGAGTACAAATATTTGATGGATTAAAAATGGGATTAATTTACTTAGAATTGAATCAATTAAGAAAAGATTTAAATTAAAAGATTGATTTACTTTCAAAAATATCTCTTTTGATTCACAGATACTTTCCAAAGTATCTTATTTGTTTATCTTATTTGTTTCTTCCAATTTGAAGATTTGATAAAAATATTTTACTTTTTATTTTTATTTTTATTTTTTTTCCAATTTGGAGATTTGATAAAATAAAATGGAATTAACTTATTATTTTCTATATTATTGGTTTTCTCATAATAAAATATCTAAAAATAAAAAAATTGATAAATTTATTTCATTCAATTTTATTTTGTTGTACGTGAATGTTGATGTTTATGTATAAGATTGTATATTATTTTATGCTAAATATTTTTTTTGAAGCCGAAAAATTAAATTCTTATCAATGAAATCTATGTTTTGTATCTTTTTTGGAATAAAATTAGAAAAGATTTCAAAATATATAGTGGTTGGTATGATATATGTTACCGTTAAGATAGGAAAATATTTGATTTTTATTTAGTATATTATTCCAACCAATTAGAATTAAAATATTTAATATTATTTGTGATTCATATTTTCAATGTATTAAATGAAATATATAATTGTGATTCAAATTTGAAATAGAATAGAAAATATTATTTATTAGAAGAATAACGACAAAATCGAGAATTAATTTGCAAAATATAACATAAAATTTCATTCAAAAATATCAAACTTTAATGGCGATTAATTATTATGAGAATAAAATATTTTGTATGACATAACAATAAATAATTAGTTGATAGGATAAAAAACAAATATATCAATAATTAATGTGATTTAAAATTTATTTTGGAAGTAATATTGGATAAAATATTCTTATTCCTCGATTGTCATTGATGCCATCTGACGTCAGGATCCTTTATAAATTCCAACGTACACAATTTCCTATGGTTGTTTCTTTTGCAATGACAATAAATAAGAGTTAAGGACAATCCCTAAAACATATGGGCATTTATCTCCTACAATCAGTTTTTTCACGTGGGCAGTTGTATGTTACAATATCAAGAGTCCACTTTACGTCAAGGTTTAAAAATAGGAAAAAACTTAGGCATTGTTTAATATGTGTTGTTTGTACTGTTCATCAATTATAACATGCCACATAAATTAAATTTTTCATTTAAATTTAAATTTAAAATGTTCCTATTTTTTCTATCGGTTGGTTAACACATGTGTTAAATTGTGAGTGGAAAACAGTAAAAATGGTACCCATGCAACTGCACCTAAGTTTTGTCTTAAAAAATACTAGTATGTGACAATGAAGGTCACATTTCAAATTCTACCTCCAATGTAGTATACAAAGAAGTATTTCAGAATTTAACATAGGCAAGTGACATAACATTTATTAAATTTATTTTATACACCAATATCTCTTACTCATTGTTTATTTAGTATATTTGTTTACAAAGATTGTAGCTTTTTCCATTTAGATTTGTTAACGTTGAAAACTAATTTTGAAAATCTTAATTTTATCCTAAAACATTGATTGTACGTGCATTACATGGGTACAAAGTCTAGAATTAAATTAAATTCTTAAATGAAATGATGAGCTATTTTTTGTAGGGAAAAATACCTCCAAACGAATACTAATTTAGGGGACATATCCACTGAGAATACTCATTTTATGTGAGAATGAGAGAATGATATAATAGATGTTGGATTAAATTTAACGGCTGAAAATAGAAGACCCAATTAAACAGGTCACGTGTTGTGCTCTCCTCTAAGTGAGAGTCTCTGCACGTTAGTGTCGCACCTTCGTCACCTCGCCGTTTACACTTACAACCTCTGCTTCCTTTTTTCTTTTATTTTCTGCTGCGCCCTGTTTCTCCCTTTCCCAATTGTAGCCATTGCCCTCTGGTCTTAGCATCATCTCCTTGATTCCTCTGCTTCATCAACTCGCTTCGGGTCTTCCTCTAACGATCCGAATTTCTCCCACGAACTCCGACCGACATTCTCCGATCTGATGTCCCAATCCCAGGTGTTGCACGCGTCACTTCGTGTTGTCTGGATGGCTTCTGATCCATCCACAAGACCCGACTTGACTCGACTCTTGTCGAGCACCCACTTTGTCTTCTCCAGCCCTAAACCCAGAGAGAAGGTTCATTTGCTATTTCTTAATCAATTCTATTCACTTATCACAATATACGTATTCCACATATATTGTCTTGTGTAGTCGTGGGCTTGTGGCTGTAAGCATTTTTATATATGGATGTGGCTGTAATTTCAGGAGCTTGCTGTTTTAACATGATGGTCTTACTAATCTCCATACACAAGGTTTGACTTTATGTCTTACATCGTACATTTTGAAGGATGTTGAGGAACCATTCTATTAATATCTTGAAGACTTGCTTCTCCCCCTACTATCTGGTTGAATTAGTTTTGGGAGCTTCATGTGGTGTAACAGTGCACTGCTATCTGGAATTGCAATTTAGACAAAGTGATTTGCAGGATTCGTTTTTTGGATCTCTCACCATTTGATATACATTATTATTTTGCCCATTTTTTGCAGATGCCTACAGACAGTGTTCTCGTTAAACAAGCTTCCTTGCAGGATGGCCAATATGAAAGAATCTGAAATAGAAGACTTTGTATCCTCCAACAAATAACAGCTTTCACAAGAGAAACCAAGGGAGAGAAGTGCAACAATGTAACAAGGAAAAACTCAAAGGGAGCTGCAACATAGATTCTAGATGCAATTAGCAAGCTAAGACAAACATTTGAGGCATAGAGCTACTGCATAGACGCAATTAGCAAGCTAGAAGAAGGTTGTAGTTCTGAAAAATCAAATGTATTTAAAGAGAATTGTTTTTAATAGCTAAAAAGCCTTTCTTTATTGATATATTGTTGCTGAAATATCTATTTAAATTGGCATCCAAAGAGTGAAAGTGTTGTGATACAGAAATGTGAAAGTGTCAGCAAAGGTTTTGCAAACTTGTTTAAGTTGATGCTACATGTAAACTTGTTTGGATCATCCAATAGTTTGACATGAACCAAGACACTTTCTTTTGGAGAACCCATTAAGCAAGCCATGTACCAGAGATTGCACGACTGAGGATTAATAAGATGCAGAACAGAACACTATTCATAAAAAAAAAAATAAAAAAAAAAAAGATGCAGAACAGAACACTAATAGTGTGAAATAATATATAGCTGAGATGAGTCAAAACATGTTTCATGAACCAATTATAAAATAATAAGTACTTTCTTCTCCTGATGACAAAATCAAAGAAAGGAGTAGGACTAACTATAACAATCATATAGTCATTGCGTTGTTATTCCCACCACCGAAACTGGTGTTACTCAATCACTATAACAATCAATAGAACAAAGAAAGGTATAAAACTCTAGTGATTTGAGGAAGGAAAAGGTAACGGGAAGAAGGGTCTCGACGTCCTCCTACCTTTGAGTAAGTTTTAGCAGCGACGGTGGCGTGAACGACAGATGGTGGTCGACGGTGAAGGAGATTAAAAATTGAAGGAAGATAACAATCATAGGAGAAGCAGAGTGAAGGAGAGAGACCGACTAGTATCTGCTTGGCTGTTGAGGCGGTGGCTGAAACAAGAAAATAAGGAAGACGAAACGACAAAAACGGAGACGCTGAAGTAAGTATGGAGAGCACCGCACGTGCCCTGTTTAATTGGATCTTCTAATCTCGGCCGTTAAATTTAATCCAACGCCTATTATATCACCCTCTCACTCTCACATAAAATGAGCATTCTCACTAGATATGGCCCTACTAATTTTTATATATAAAGATACAAAGATAATAAAAATAGATATTTAATTATTACCTGTTCAATCATGATTCAATTATGGTTTGACTACTAAATCTTGAATCAGTGCCTTCACCGATTCAATGATCGATCCGGATTTTAAACATTGCTTGATTTTTAATTTTATTATTTTTGAATGAATTTAGAATAATAGTACATATGATATAACTTTAGGTATGATAAGATTTTAGGTACATATATTTAGATATATCTCACGGGTTAAATTCTTTGTTTAGAAGTATTTTTTATTCAAAGGACAAGAGATTGATATATATTTTTTTAATAGAATTTGTTTTTACATTTTTTTAGATATTCATATTTTTAGATTAATATTAATTTTTTTTAAATGAACTTTCTTTAATTTTAGAGAAGGGGTGTTTACTCTTTTTTTTCCCCATGATTTTCTTTTAAGCCCATTAAGAAAATATCATGTCTATTATGTTTACAAAGACACTAGGCCCACTAAGTCACCCAAGCCCAAAAAAGCCTTCATATTCTTCACTCAAACCAGCTGGAACCTAATGGTGCTATTGTTTGGAGGAGCCGCGGCGGCCGGACAGTGCATCGACGCGGCGGAGCTACTACAGCGCGTGCGGCGGAGGGCGAGAAGGTGCGATACATCTGCGACGGCGCGAGGAGCATATATGAGGCGGCGAGAAGACCAGATCTGCGACCCGCGACCTCCCGTTACAGCTCCGTTCGACGCGATTCATCTCTCCAACCGCTCACCACCATTTTCGGACCCATCACTGCACTAGACACAGCTTCGTCGCGTCGCCTGCCACCACTTCGCCGTTCGACGACCACCATATCCACGCCCAGGTCCAGAATGTTGCAGATCTGTCCGATTCGATATCTCACACTTTCAGTGACGCCCTCTGCCATCATCCGCCAAACATCACCATCGTAAAGTTGCCATTGTCGTCGCTGCTCCTAACCGTCGCTCAAAACCATACCTCCGCCCAACTCTGTCACCCATTTACCCTAATTTCGTTTGGACCAATTTGTAAATAATCTAAAAACGAACCAGTGCGTAGGGACCAATTTGTAAAAAAGTTGAAAACTGGACAAACAGGTGACCAATGATGCCCCTCAGCCATCGATGTGTTTTTTGTCACGATCCAACAGTTGGGAAAGGCCTCTCACGGTGAGAGATATGGTGAGGTCTCTCATTGGAGAACCCGCCTGCAAACCAGAATCCAAAACCAATTCAAGTTTACTACATAATGTACCAGACCAAAACCAGAACTACCCATGACCAAAGTTCCCTTTAAGCACTAAAATTCCAAAACTGACAGCATTAGTCTTTGATGATGCAAAGCACCCCAATTAAATCACATCCATCATGATGGATGAAGTTTCGCCCCCATGCTAAATGCCCAGCACAAAAACCAGTTGCCCTGCATATCAGAAAATACCCTAGTTATTAAAATAAAAGCACATATATCAAAATATAACAGTGGATGTCAGTGTAAAAAATTTTACGATGGCAGTGCATACTACTTTAATCCGAATCAAAATTAAATTTGAAACATTTACCAACACATTTCAAATATTAATTTTTAATGTATGAAAATATTTATAATAAATATAATTAATCATCGATTTGATTTGTATGACTAAGCTCTCTTGAGGTTTTGATGTATGACAAACAATGTGAATTTTACATGAGTTTTTCAATTTGATTATGCACGAATAAAGTATTCAAGTGTTTGCAAGTTTACTCATGAAGGAGAAAGTCAACGGATCAAAGGATGAAATGACAAATATCAAAGAAGATCATGAGACTCAAAGATTCAAAGGAGGTGACATGGAACAAAGCATCAAGACCAAGCTTATTGAAGACCTTAAGTTCTTAGATGCTATTGTAAGAATAGCATACTCAATCTCTTAGTGAAGCTCTTGGAAAATTAAGGAAAAACTAAATTTTCAAAACAATAATTAAAAGAGTTTTTCAAGGAAAAAGATTTTCAAAATATGTTAATTGAAAAAGGAAATTAATTGAAGTTATACACCTGTGTATTACACATGTGTATGTTCAGTTAAATTTCAAATTACAAGTAAAAACCTTTATGTACACGCGTTTTGTACACATGTGTATCGAAGTTGTTTCTTAAAAAATATGAAGAGTACAGATGTACAAAACTATATACCTGTGTATAGAACAATTCAGATGCTTCAGAACTTGTGCTTCCATGTGTAATCGATGTGCACAACATGTGTATGAAGTTCTGGAATGATCTGGGTTTGTGTTCTAATATACACCGATGTACGCAAGGTTATAATCTGTGTATTCAAGAATAAGACAAGAGATGCACAAATGTACAAGAATGTTAATCTGTGTACGCATGAGATAAAGTTCAAAAACTAATCGTATGCACAGATGTACAGAGATAGTAATTTGTGTACGCATGTGCAAAAGTTCAAAATACAGTTTAATACACAGATGTACAAAGAACATAATATGTGTACACACTTTGTAAAAGTTCAAAAACTGTGAATACACAGATTATTTCGTGTCAGTTTTTCAAAACTGAATCTGTTTCACTTGTAACAACTTCTATGATTTGTCCAACGGATCTATTTCTTAATATCACTATATAAGGACCTCATAGAACCACTTTTCAACATATTACTCACTCTGAATATACAAATACGAAAACTCAAGTTTCCATTGAGCTTCATCTTTGAGAGAAGAGTGTGATATTCATAAGTGCTTCAATTTGTAATATCTAACTTCTAGAGTCATATTCTTTTCATTCAAGTTTCGATTTGTTGATTAGAGAGAGGGTATTTCTCTGTTGTATTACAGGGATAGAAGGGATCCCTGGGTTGCAAAGCAAGTGTGCTTTTTCTAAAGGTTTTCAAGGTAGTGAAGCCTTGATGATTTAAGAGAGGGTATCTCTTAGTTGTTTATCAGATTTAAGAGACGGTGTCTCTTAGGTTTTGACAAGGATAGAAGGAATCCTTGGGTAGAAAAAGCTAGTGTGCTTTTTGGTGAAGTCTTGTGAAAGGTAGTGAAGCCTTGTTTTGTTGTAATTGGATATTGTAATTTATGATTATAGTGGAGGAAACCACAGAGGTGTGAGACTGGATGCAGGCTTACTGAGGAGGAGGTGTAGCTGAACCAGGATAAATCGGTTTGCGCATTCTTCTTACCCTTAAACTTCTTACAATTGTCATATGCATGTTATCATCATTGCCTATTTAGTAACCCGAATATTGAGAATAAAATTGTGAAATTGAGTGAAAACCAATTTTCTTTAGAAAACTCTGTTTTGGTTGAATTTACTGAAAAAGTTTTTAATCTCTCAATTCACCCGATTAATCTTTTTTTCTTTCTGAATATTAGATTAATAATTTTAAAGATAAAAAAATGATCATTTTACGTAGATAACCTTGACATAATTTAAATTCTTTAAAAGACTAGATGTCAAAATTTTAAACAACCAAATTGATAAGAAATTGAATTTTGAATGATAGGGCAAAACATTTTCTGAAAGCAGTGAAGTGGTCCATTTTATACGGGGACGGACCCAGAAATTATGGTCAATGGGGACGAGATAATATACTATAAATATTCTTATAAATAAATGTATAAATGGATAAATTGTTGTACGATGTAGTAGGGCTGGTACTTGTAGTACCCCGTTTTCTCGATTAGTGTATAAGAAAAAGATTGCGTATGTTTGAAGGATTAATCATGTTCGTCAAGGGTTAGTTAGCTTGTGTTTTAAGTCTGAGGAGAATCGGAGTTGAAATGGGTCCATAACGCAAAGAAATGCAAACCGACCGATTGATTATTAATTAATTAATCGAGAGTTAGAATATTCAAATTAATCCGGGTGTGAGTATAATGGGCTTTTAGGTGTAACCTAAAATAACACGGAAGAATATCCCAGTAGTAGGTTACGCGTGAAAATACAGTAGGAAACACCCAGTTGTGCTGACAGGGCAACATGCGGCACCATGTGTGGATGACACGTGTCACAACTGGACAAGTGTCACGAAGAGGGAAGGTCGCATGGATGGGGCTGCCACTAAGGGACACTTGGATTCCACTAAACCTAACTAAATGACACCTAAAATGTGAAATAGACAACGATAAACACGAGAAGGGGGGGTTGAATTGTGTTTATCAGAATTTAAACAAAGATGAAATTTTTTCACATACAGAAGCTTGGTTAATAAGAGTGGAAAGATACGGAGACGGATGCAGATGACACTGTCTGATGAAATTTTAACAGTGACTTAGACAAACACACCACTTGAAAAACGGATAAGAAAACTAAGACAACTAAAGAGTTTAAGGAAAGAGAGATTGACACATCTATTTATCCTGGTTCACTCTTCAAAGTAAAGAGTGAAATAGACAACTATAAACACGAGAAGGGGGGTTGAATTGTGTTTATCAGAATTTAAACAAAGTTGAAATCTTTTCGCATACAAAAGCTTAGTTCAGACGAGTGGAAAGAAACAGGACAGACAGGTGACCTATCTGATGAAATTTTAACAGAGACTTTGGCAAACACACCACTTGATAAACGAATAAGAAAACTAAAGCAACTAAAGAGGTTATAAGGAAAGAGAGATTGACACAGTTATTTATCCTGGTTCACTCTTCAAAGCAAAGAGCTACGTCCAGTCCTTGGCAGCACCAAGATTTATCCACTATAACTGATCAGGTTACAGACTCCAAGTATTGTTTGCACACCTAGCCTCTTCAGGCTCCAAGACAAGTATTCTTTGCAGACCTAGCCTTTTCAGGCTCAAGACAAGTATTCTTTGCACACTTAGCCTCTTCAGGCTCACTCAAGTTTGTTCGAGAGATTTGGTTTGTAATAAATACAACTCCAGACAGACAGAACTTTTACTAACACTCAGAGTGGTTTAAATATAAATCTTAGGAAAGTCTACGTAATAACTTCAAATGATTGAAGAATACAGAATGAAAGAGTGAAGATATTAATGCGCAGAGCAATGGCTCTTTAATGCTATGTGTATTCTCTATGCTTCATCTTCAATGACTTCTGTATTTAAAGTCTTCAAGCATTTAGGATCCGTTAGAGACATTCCCTCAGATGTTGGCTTCAAGCAGAACTTCATTAAATGCAATAGAGTCGTTCTGGG
This sequence comes from Sophora flavescens, assembly GCA_030762895.1. Lineage (NCBI taxonomy): Eukaryota > Viridiplantae > Streptophyta > Magnoliopsida > Fabales > Fabaceae > Sophora > Sophora flavescens. Next base: position 159,029,371 of record CM061068.1, read on the forward strand.
CAGCCATTAATGCAATAGGAACGTTGGCTGTACTCTAACATGAAGGATCGTGGCTTTATGCATCATTATACAGCCATATCAGAGTTGTGCAGAGAGCTTTTTGTACTTTGCTGAGTACAATTCCCTTTTCGTGTAAGGACCAGAGGTACTAGGGAATAAAGCATGTTGGAAGAATTATTTAACTGGCCTTTGGTTCTGATAACTGAGGTTACTTGAGAGAGTAACTTCTGACTTTTCTTGATTCTGGTTCTTGAAATAAGATTATGATAATTCTTATAGAATTCGCGTCCATAAAATAAGCGCGTCCATCTTGAAAATAACCGCGTCCATCTAGCCATTTAAGATTTTACATTTGGACGGGCTAGTAGACGAGCTCCATATGCCATGTCATTGGACGGAGCTTCTCATTAAGGAATTAGCAAGTCCAAAGACTTGTGTGGAGGACACTTCTGTCACCTTAGTGGACGAGCACTTCTATCACTTCAGTTGACGAGCGCTTCTGTTACTTTAGTGGACGAGCAGTTCTATCACTTTAGTGGACGAGCACTTCTATCACTTCAGTGGACGAGCACTTCTGTTACTTTAGTGGATGAGCGCTTCTATCACTTCAGTGGACGAACGCTTCTGTTACTTTAGTGGACGAGCGCTTCTATCACTTCATTGGACGAGCGCTTCTGTCACTTTTAGTGGACGAGCGGATAGATGATTCTTACAGTTTTAATCTGCACACTAGATAGACAGGTTAGCAACCAATATGAAGGTTAATTAAATCATTAACCAATGTTTAGTTCTTATCAAAACTTAGGGAAATTCACATCAGACATTTTAGAGACTTAACAATCTCCCCCTTTCTGATGATGACAAACATTGAGATGATTTAATGAACCTCAGAAAATATCAACAAAGAAAATAGCATATATCACACAGGTTGAAATTTTCTTAAGCGGACAGGTCATGCAGATGCTTGATCAGACATTAAGATTAATCATATAATCCGTTTAACTTAGTCACACATAAGTTTGACTTGTTTTACTTTGAAATTATTATCAGAGCAATCTTACTTAAGATTTATCTGAGCAATTATAGCAAATATCAGTACATACTCATGTCCATGTATTATCTAAGATTCATATCATATTCATTCATATTCATTCTTATATTCTCCTATAACACATTTCTATCACATTTCTCATTTCTCCCCCTTTTGTCAACATAAAAAAGGAATAAACTATGAAAGCATTAAAGAACACTTGGTCCTCCTTGGGTACAACTGTCTGAGCTCCTCCAGACAGGTCTTCTGCAGTGTTAGCTTTTACAGGTACTTCAGTCTTTGCAGGTACTGAGTAACCAGATCTTCTCTTTTTGGGAATAATACCCAAAATGAAAGTCTTCTTTGGTTCTTCTAGGACTTGCTATGTCTGCTCCCCTGAGCAGATGCTTCCTCTTTGCTAGGCTCAGACTCAATTTGTCTGACCTTGGCAAAGGTCTTCACCAACTTCCTTTTCTTCCTGGGATGAGCAGGAACATCCACTAATTCCTCAGCTTCACTAGTCTTCTTCTTCGAGAGAAGAGTGTTTGAAAGATGAGAAGACAAAGAGATTTTGGAATATTGAAACGTGAAGGTTCAACCTTTCTGATCTATTGTCTTATATAGTCATAAAGGTAGGAGAAAGAAAAACGACATTAATTAAATAATAACCATTTCAACAAAACTGATGAGTTCTAGCATAGTGACTCAGCAGAGTCAAACATGTAATCATAGACAGGTGATAAAGCACAGACAGGTTAACATTCAGACATGTCATTCAACAATGCAATGCATGTTTAGATTATCTCTAATAAATAAAAATCTTTCTTCTGCGAGGGGTTTAGTGAAAATATCAGCCCATTGATTTTCAGTTTTAACAAACTTAATATCGAAGATGCCTTTATGAACTTAATCCCTAATAAAACGATGTTTGATTTCAATATGCTTAGCCTTAGAATGCTGAATTGGATTTTTAGTTAAGCATATAGCACTGGAATTATCACACCATACAGATATGGTATGTTCATAAATAGAGTAATCCTCAAGTTGATGTTTTACTCATAAGAGTTGAGAGCAGCAACTAGCAGCATAGATGTATTCTGCTTCAGCAGTAGACAGGGCAATGGTTGTCTGCCTCTTGCTTGACCATGAGACTAAACTTGCTCTAATGAAGTGACATCCTCCACTGGTGCTTTTTATTTCTATTCTGTCTCCAGCAAAATCAGCATCACAATATCCCACTAATCTGTATTCTTTTGATCTTAAATACAGCAAACCAAGATTAGTAGTTCCAAGCAAATATCTAAATATTCTTTTAACAGCCTTAAAATGAGATTCTCTAGGATCAGATTGGAATCTAGTACACATACAGACACAAAATTGAATGTCAGGTCTGCTTGAAGTTAAGTACAGTAGAGAGCCAATCATACCTTTGTAGACAGTTTGATCTACCTTTTTACCTTCATCATCTTTGCTTAGTTTTGCATTGGGTTGCATAGGGGTTTTCATGAGCTTTGCATTTTCCATTTTGTATTTCTTGAGTATCTTCTTGGTATATTTTTGTTGATGAGTGTAAATTCCATCACTTGTCTGCTTGATTTGTAATCCAAGGAAGAACTTCAATTCTCCCATCATGCTCATCTCAAATTCAGCTTGCATTAGATTTGAAAATTCCTTGCACAGCTTTTCATTAGTTGCTCCAAAACTAATATCATCAACATATATTTGAACTATAATAAAGTCCTTTTTAGAGCATTTCTTGAACAGAGTAGTGTCAACTTGTCCTCTAGTAAAACCATTATGCATGAGAAAAGAACCGAGTCTATCAAACCATGTCCTAGGTGCTTGTTTCAAACCATATAATGCCTTTTCAAGTTTAAAAACGTGATCTGGTTTATCAGTATCCTCAAAACCAGGGGGTTGTTTAACATACACTTCTTCTTCAATTATACCATTTAGAAAAGCACTTTTTACATCCATTTGAAACAGGGTAATTTAGTGTTGTGCATCATATGACATTAAAATGCGTATGGCTTCTATTCTAGCTACAGGTGCAAAGGTTTCAGTATAATCAATACCTTGTTGGTTATAGCCTTGAGTTACTAACCTTGCCTTATTTCTGACAACTTTACCATCTTCATCCAATTTGTTTCTGAAGACCCATCTTGTTCCAATAACCGACTTGTTTTTAGGCTTAGAGACAAGAGTCCAGACATCATTTCTGGTGAACTGGTTAAGTTCTTCTTGCATAGCAAGAATCCAGCTTTCATCCTCAAGAGCTTCTTCAATGCGTTTAGGCTCCAAATATGAAATAAAGGCCACATTGCTTGATTCTCTTAATGTGAATATGGTTCTTACTCCTTCAAAAGGATTTCCAATAATAAGATCCTTAGGGTGATGAGTGTTGAACTTCCAATCCCTTTTGAGATCATCATGAAGATCTTGACTCGTCTGCTGACTTTTCTGTTCCACTTGTCTGTCAGCCTCAGGCACAGGTTCTGTCTTGGTTAGATCTGGTTGTTGAATTTCTGGATTGTTTATATCAAGACCTGCAAGATCATCTTCTAGATCTGATAATTCTTTATCAGTATTTAACTCATCATTGAATTTAACATGAACAGATTCTTCAATAATACAAGTTCTTAAATTGTAAACTCTAAAAGTCTTAGACATTTCAGAATATCCTACGAAAATACCTTTATCTACCTTAGAATCAAACTTTCCAAGATTATCTCTGGTATTCAGAATAAAACATTCACATCCAAAAGCATGAAAATAAGATATGTTGGGGATTTTTCCTTTCCACAATTCATAAGGAGCCCTTTTTAGAAAAGGTCTAATAAGTATTCTGTTTTGTACATAACAAGCAGTGTTTACAGCTTCTGCCCAGAAGTACTTAGGGAGATTATTTTCATTGAGCATAGATCTAGCCATCTCTTGCAGAGATCTGTTCTTTCTCTCAACCACTCCATTTTGCTGTGGAGTTCTAGGTGCAGAGAAATTGTGAGAGATTCCATTCTCCTCACAGAACTGTCTAAACTGCTAATTTTCAAATTCTCCCCCATGATCACTTCTAAGGGTAGAAATACAGAAACCCCGCTCATTTTGTACTCTTTTGCATAATACTGAGAAAGCCTTAAAAGACTCATCCTTGTGTGTTAGGAAGAGTACCCATGTGTATCTAGAATAGTCATCAACTATGACAAATCCATATTTTCTTCCAGCCAGGCTAGCAACACAAACTGGTCCAAACAGATCCATGTGTAACAACTGAAGAAGTTTAGAGGTTGATACTTGGTTTTTATATTTGAAACTTGATTTTATCTGCTTACCTCTCTGACATGCATCACACAAGACATCTTTCTTAAAACTAATATCAGGAAATCCTCTCACGAAATTATTCCTTTTTAATTCAGAAATTAGTTTCATACTAGCATGTCCTAGTTTCTTATGCTATAACCATCTCTCATCCTCTTTAGACATCAGATAGGTTACACTTTGATCTGAGAGATTAGACAGTTCAATATTATAAAGATTTTGTTGCCTTTTAGTTGAAAAGAGGGTTTTGCCACAACAGTCTTTAACTATGCATACATCCTTGGTAAAGGAAACATCAAAACCACTATCACATAATTGACTTATGCTAAGCAAATTGTGTCTTAATCCTTTAACCACAAGAACATTAGATATAGAGGGAAGAGGGGGTTTACCACCAATAGTACCAATTCCTATAACTTTCCCTTTCTGATTCCCTCTGAAGGCAACATGTCCTCATTTCTTAAGTTGGAGGTCTGGGAACATAGACCTTTCTCCTGTCATATGACGTGAGCAACCACTGTCCAGGTACCAGCAGTGGTGTTTTCTTTGTCCTGTTGAGGACATCTGCAACAAAAATTATTTGATCTTTAGGTACCCATATTTTTATAGGTCCTTTTCTGTTAGTTCTAGGAGTCTGTGAAGACTTCCTTCTCTTCTTATGGATACACTTAGACATAACATGTCCAATTTTTCCACAGAAGTTACAGACAGGTGTAGACTTGGTTACAGTTGAATTAACGGATACTGTAGAAGCTTTAGTTGATACTTTATGATGTGTCTGATGAACATATCCAATACCTTCTTTGTTAAGAGAGTGCCTCTGACAGCCAAGTAGCTTAGTTAGATTACCTCTATCATTAACAAATTTGGCAAGATCAGAAGTGAGCTCTTCCACTTTCTGTTGAAGTTTCTCAACTTCTTCAGATGGTGATGTTTCACTTGAAATTTTAGCTTCATTAGACTTTTCAGTCTTCAACTCACCGTTCTCTTTAGCCAACTTCTCACACTCTTGAGATTTCTGTTTATGCTCACTGGTGAGCTTTACATACTCTCTCTTGAGGGATTTGAAGGCCTTAGATAAGCAGTTGGATTCCTCCAGTAACTCCTCATAGGCATCAAGTAATTCCTCATAGTCAGGATGTACCTCATCGTCTGAGTCTGAGTCAGTGTTGGCCATCAAACAGAGATTTGCTTCTTCCTCTATTTCTTCATCAGAAGATGTTGACTCCAGATCCTCCCAAGTAGCCATCATTCCTTTCTTCTTCTTCTTGAAGAATTTCTTAAAAGGGGCCTTCTTGAGTTGAGGACATTCAGCCTTGATACGAGCAGGCTTCTTGCACTCATAGCAGACAATTGGACTTTTGTCTGTTGAAGTGGATTCTTTGAAGTTCTTGTCCTTGTCGAACCTTCTGAATGGCTTATCCCTCTTGAACTTATTTTTCTGTTGGAGAAGCTTTATCTTCCTGGTCAGGAGAGACAATTCTCTATCACTCTCAAAATCCTCGTGTTCAGACAGGTTAGCATCACTGGATGACTCATATGCCTTTAGAGCCTTGGAAACTTTTGCTGACTTTTGATTAGCTTTCAGAGCAATTGACTTGCCCTTCTTTGGTGTAACTTCATTTCCAAGTTCTTGCTCATGAACAGTGAGTGTTCCAAGAAGTTCATCCATAGTCAAGGTAGGGAGATCCTTGGCTTGAAAGATAGTAGTGACCAAAGGTCTCCACTATTTAGGTAGACTTCTCAGAATCTTTCCAACCTTCTCAGCATTGGTATAGACTTTGCCAAGAGATTTTATACTTTTGACTATAGTTTGAAATCTTCCTATCATTTGAGCAACAAATTCTCCTTCCTCCATGACAAACAGTTCATACTTTCTGACAAGTATGACAATCTTTGACTCTTTGACTTTGGTTGTTCCTTCATGTGTGACGGCTAAAGTGTCTCATATTTCTTTGGCAGAGTCACAAGCACATACCTTCTTAAACTCCTCAGGACTGAGAGCACAAATGATGTTATATCTAGCTTTGTGGTTCAGCTCCCATTTTGTCTTTTCTGCAGTAGTCCACTGAGCTTTTGGTTTGTCAGTGTCATCATCATTCTTGGGAATGAATGGACTATCTATAATGACATCCAAAAGATCAGAGTTTGTAGATAGAATGAACCATTGAAATCTATCTATCCAATAGCTGTAGTTTTCTCCATTGAAGTAAGGAGGTCTGGTTAGGGAAACTCCTTCAGTCTAATGACTTCCACTTAAACTAGCTCCAACAGTCATGCCTATTCTTCAGGACTTTTTACCTCTACACTGTTAGATGCTCAACCCACAGGCTGAGCTCTGATGCCAACTGAAATAGATAACTATAAACATGAGAAGGGGGGTTGAATTGTGTTTATCAGAATTTAAACAAAGTTGAAATCTTTTTGCATTCAAAAGCTTAGTTCAGACAAGTGGAAAGAAACAGGACAAACAAGTGACCTGTCTGATGAAATTTTAACAGAGACTTTGGCAAACACACCACTTGATAAACGAATAAGAAAACTAAAGTAACTAAAGAGGTTATAAGGAAAGAGAGATTGACACAGTTATTTATCCTGGTTCACTTTTCAAAGCAAAGAGCTATGTCCAGTCCTTGGCAGCACCAAGATTTATCCACTATAACTGATCAGGTTACAGACTCCAAGTATTGTTTACACACCTAGCCTCTTCAGGCTCCAAGACAAGTATTCTTTGCACACCTAGCATCTTCAGGCTCAAGACAAGTATTCTTTGCATACTTAGCCTCTTCAGGCTCATTCAGGTTTGTTTGAGAAACTTGGTTTGTAATAAATACAACTTCAGACATACAGAACTTTCACTAACACTCAGAGAGTGGTTTAAATGTAAAGCTTAGGAAAGTCTACGTGATAACTTCAAATGATTGAAGAATACATAATGAAAGAGTGAAGATATTAATGCGTAGAGTAATGGCTCTTTAATGCTATGTGTATTCTCTATGCTTCATCTTCAATGACTTCTGTATTTAAAGTCTTCAAGCATTTAGGATCCGTTAGAGACCCTCAGATGTTGGCTTCAAGCAGAACTTCATTAAATGCAATAGAGTCGTTCTGGGCAGTCATTAATGCAATAGGAACGTTGGTTGTACTCTAACATGAAGGATCATGGCTTTATGCATCGTGATACAGCCATATCAGAGTTGTGCAGAGAGCATTTTGTACTTTGTTGGGTACAATTCCCTTTTCGTGTAAGGACCAGAGGTACTAGGGAATAAAGCATGTTGGAAGCATTCTTTAACTGGTCTTTGGTTCTGATAACCGAGGTTGCTTAAGAGAGTAACTTCTGACTATTCTTGATTCTGGTTCTTGAAATAAGATTCTGATAATTCTTATAAAATTCACGTCCATAAAATAAGCGCGTCCATCTTGAAAATAACCGCGTACATCAAGCCATTTAAGATTTTACATTCGGACGGGCTAGTAGACGAGCTCCATATGCCATGTCATTAGACGGAGCTTCTCATTAAGGACTTAGCAAGTCCAAAGACTTGTGTGGACGAACGCTTCTGTCACCTTAGTGGACGAGCACTTCTATCACTTCAGTGGACGAGCGCTTCTGTTACTTTAGTGGACGAGCACGTCTATCACTTTAGTGGACGAGCACTTCTATCACTTCAGTGGACTTTAGTGGACGAGCGCTTCTATCACTTCAGTGGACGAACGCTTCTATCACTTCAGTGGACGAGCGCTTCTGTCACTTTTAGTGGACGAGCGGATAGATGATTCTTACAGTTTTAATCTGCACACTAGATAGACAGGTTAGCAGCCAATATGAAGGTTAATTAAATCATTAACCAATGTTTAGTTCTCATCAAAACTTAGGGAAATGCACATCAGACATTTTAGAGACTTAACAAAATGCATGTCATGCACTTAATCAATCTAATGCATGACACCTAACTCTAAATGACACCTAATATTGAATATAGTAAAAGTAAAGCAAATAAAAATAGTGAAGCTGCCTCATTCTGTACTTGAACTCAAGAGAAAAACGCAGGTACAGAGAGAAAATGAGAGAAAAGAAGAGTTAGGCAGCTATTGTTGAGTGGGAGAGCTTGGTTGAGATGCCATCGGAAAATCATTGCGGAAACACATACACCGTTGGATTGTTCTGAAATTTGATAAAAATGTTCAAGACTTGTGGTTCTTCATATGCAACGGTCAGAATTTCTAAATAACTTCTAGCATGTGAGATATTTAGTTCGCACGGTGGACTTAGATGGTGAGAACCTCAAACCGTATACCATCTAACCTATCACCATAGAATGACCATCCGAGGTTCTTTCACCGTTGGATCAGCTTGAAATTTTGTGAGACGGTTTTGCACAGGTAGTTCTTCATTCGCACCGTTCCAATATCTAATTAAAGGTCTGTAACCATCAATATGGAGCTCGGATAGTAGCACTTTGGATGTCTTTTCTCCTAGATCTTGAACTCACTTTCTAATCCGAATTTCGTTCAAATCAGTGAGTATTTGGGATATGTTCTTGCTTCAATTATTCATTTTCAGTTCATTTCGGATGATTGTTTCAAACCTTGTGTTGGTCGGTTGTTAATTCTATAATTGTTTTTGTGTTTCTTCCTGTTTTTGGAACCCGAGCGTGTGATCGGGACAATTTTTGGGTCCAAAGCACGTATCAGGGGTGTTGATGGCAGATTTGTGGACATTGTTGGAAAGCGTGTCGAGGTTCGTGCCGGTATCACGAGCGTGTTCGAGAGCTTTATAGGGAAGCATGCACTGTCAGGTGAGGGGGGAGAAACCTCAAATATCGGGGAAATGGGCATAGAATATGATAATTAACATGTGTGGGGATTCTCAAACCTCGTTGATAGTTGGTTGATAAAATGATGTTTGACAACATACTTATTTGAGTATGTGATATATATTTAATATGCCTCTTATACTTTTCTATTGATAATATGATAATATGTTCAGTATGTGTTGTTGGTATGTTAATGTTGTGATGGATTTGATCAAGGTTGAATTTGGAAATGATTGTTATAAATTAAGTTGATAGCTTAAGTAGGAAAATATGATATTGTGGTGATATCGAGGTGTTAGATGGAAAGGTGGTGTGAAATCCCTTGGTGATGAATGCATGTACATGTCATACATATTGATGATCAAATTCGTGGGTACGCAACAGCTGTTTGAGTGGTTACTAACATGGGGTTGATGGTTGTGAACGACTACAACGAAAGTTGGACAATTGTCACAAGAGAGCCGTATGAGTGGCTACACACGCTGTTGAGTGGCTGTCATACGAGGTCGGATCATACTTGTGTGTATAACTGCGACAGCCGTTTGAGTGGTTGTCACGGTGGAGCCGTGTGAACAGTTGCAACAGCTGAGCAATTGCCACACGAGGTTGAGGTGAACTATCCGGAGCAACCAAGTTGGCGGAACTCATGTTGGAGCGACACAGGTGCTTTCTCATTGTTGGAGAACTTGTCGAGTTTCTCATCGTTGGAGGGATTCGGGAAGGCAGGGTTTCCTCAGTGAAAGCGTTGGAGGACTACTGTTGCACATTCCTGGTAACTCGGGAGTCAGTAGCCCAACTACCGACTTAAGTTGTTGTAGAATTGGTTAGTCATGCATACAGGATCAGTTGTACATTAGAATGTTATGATCCCAGCTGATGAGATTTTGAGGTTGATTGTTACGATGACGATCTTGGGAGACGGTTGTGTTTGTTGATGTACATGTTAGTATGTAGTATTGTATGATGTTTCTTATGTTATGATGATTGTAGAGTTTCTTACCTCCTGTATATCCATGTTTCCTGTTTTTTTATGTGTTGGTTCGGATCGTGACTCGAAGATAGAGAGGAGCTCTTAGTTGGTGCAAAAACGAAGGTGACGAGGACACTTCTGTTGTTAGAATTAAGAGATCTTCAGAGATGACGTTGAGTCTTTTAGTGTTTATACTACGGCCAGTGGAGTGTCAGTTATTGTATATGCCATAGCTTCCATGATACTCTGATGTTGAAAAAAAATGTTTTGAGGATTTAAATATATGTTTGAAATGTTTTAATTTTCCGTTGTAATTATATGTATCATTAATATGTTAAGTTCCATGTGACACTCGAAAGGGTGTTACAGTACTTTCCAGACTCTTTCTTTCTACCATCTTTCTCACTTTATCTATTTTATTAATTGTAAATAAACTTATAATTGAAGTTGTAGTGAAAAAATAGAAGTGTTATGTAGAGTAATGTTGTAAGATAAAGGGAGTAATATTTTAAGTATTATGTAGAATAGAATTATAGAATAACGGGGGCAACAACCTTTTTTTATTGGGGGCAAAAGAAAAATTATTTAAAATTTAATAAAAGAAAAAAAAAATTGGTGGTATTTTCTTGATATTTAGTCTCATATTTCATTTGAAAATACTCGCTTAGCCATAAAAACATACTAACAAACAATTTAGAGGTGGCATCTAAAAAGTGCACTTCATAGAATTATGGTGCAAGATGCACCACTTATTATTAGAGGTGTTCGCGGATTGGATTGGATCGGGTTTGAGCTAAAAAGTCATCCGATTTAATGATGAAAACAACATGCGGTTTTGATTGAATCAGTTTGCTTCCCTAAAAAAATCCGATCCGATCAAAATCGGTTTGGATTGGGTTGTATAATTCGGTTTTTGTCGTACTTTATTTATTTTTCCTTATGTCAAGTGTCCTTTCTACTTATTTAAAAATGGACAAAATAAAATTTTCATTTAAGTGAGCTAATTTAGGGTGCCCAATACTTATTTTAACATCTTTTTATACTAGAACAATAGAACCTTTATGAAAGACAACAACTATTTGTTCATTATTAACCATTATTTGATTTGATGGCGAGTGAGAAAAATTCTAGAGAATTCTTGACTAAATTTAATTTGGAAGTTTGAGAAAAATAAATATTTATATTTTTTAACACGTTATTTTATGTTAATTCTCTATATCTACTCTACATATCCTACTTTTAGCAAAATATAACTTCAAGAAATAATATTTATTCTAAATACTCTAATATACGTCATTCCATCAAAATAATAAAGAGAATAAGGGATATAAAAGTATGAAAAACAATAGTTAAGTATAAGTAATACTATAATTTTAAAAATAATAGTATATGTATATTGTAACGCCCTTCGTTACATTAGTAACCCAAATTAATTTCAATAAAAATCCTTCAAAACATTTAATTAAAAAAAAACACAAGTCATAAAATTTTCCTCAAATGACTAAGTATGAAAATACTTCGTATTAAATAAAATAATAGTATTTACAAAGTATTGAAAAATATTATTAAATCCAATTATTTGAATAAAAACTAAAAGCCTCAAAACCGGGCGTCTACTAACAAACCCAACGATAAATAAATAAATGTGTCTAGCCACATACGGCTCCTTATTTAAGAAAATAATAACCAAACTAGAAAGAATAACTAATAGAATCCACTAAGTCTTCATGCCTCTTCAGTTTCAATGACGTCATCCTCGTGCTCTGAAAACAATACTTATAATGAGATATAAAATCCAAGTGATCAACAATACAGTTTTAAAAAGTATTTTCGAAAATAGAATTGTTCTCAGCCGACGTGGTAACCGGAAAAACTGTCCATGGCACCCGCTAATTTTCCAAAATAATATATATAAAAGAAAATACTTTTAATATCAATAATAATCTCATCTCAATACATCACATTCCATATACCAGATAAATTCCAGTTTAATCCAAGCGGTCCGAAGACCTCCTAATTAAATTGGCCTCTTGCCGGCATGCCATATATTCACACATCACACGACAATGGCGTCCCATTGCCAACCCCTACTCACGAGGAGTGTTTCGATGTCACCCTCCTGTCGGGGACATTTCCATTTCGATACCTCCCATGTGCACATGGTGGTATTTCTCATTTTTCGACACCCCAACCTGTGGCGGTGTTACTTTCGATACTCCTTATTAGGTAGTATTACTTATTTTCGACATCCCAATTATATTGGGATGTAACTTTCGATACCCCATTACGGTGGTATTACTTTTCGATACCCCTATCATAGGTGGTATTACGGCAAACATCATACAATTCATCATAAGGCACAATTTCATGTCTCATACGTGTAACAATTCATTTACCAAAAATTAAATATTTGATCTTATCATGCATGTCAAATAAATTCACAGGGCATAACATACACCAATAAGCACATCATTCAACTAATTCAAATAACCAATCATGTATTTCATGCCATCAGTAACAAGAATAAATACCCAATTTAATAATATATATTTTTTATTTTAATTCAAAACCCCTAAAAAATTAGTTTATTAATAACATGCATCATTCAATTAAACTCTCTCAAAATCATAGGTAAATCGCTCAACACAACAAACACATGTACCATGGAAAGTGTTAGGAAAAAGTACTGTTACTCACCTCTCGAAGACCTCCAATGTGCTCTAAAAATTACGTATGATAAGGATTTGCGCTTCCCTAAAAATTCTTCCCCCGTTTGGTGGTGTTTTTGGATCTGTATTGTTACGGCTGTACTGGCAAGGAAGGGAAATATCCTTCTCTCGCTACACTGTGCACGCTCCTCTCAAATACTCCCTGTACGGCGCATCACTCTCATTTGGCGGTACTGCACACATTCCTTAGTGTAACCAATTAGGTTTTTAATATGTATATATATATACATGGCAGGCGGCATTTTTTTTTGTTTCTGTTTAAAATCTTCTTTAGCAGCTGCTTGGGCATAACGCCCAAGTACCCTCCTTTTTTTTTTGGTCCTATATATATATATATATATATATATATATATATATATATATATCTATAATTTTGTATTCTCTATAATAGTTAATAAATTTCAATAAATTCTTATACCATCATTTTTAATAACTTAATAATAATAATAATAATAATATTATTATTATTATTATTTGTTTGTTTATTTATTTATTTATTTATTTTTCAAATTAATTATGTTAGAATTTTAGGATGTTACATTTTCTCCCCTCCTTAAAGAATTTCGTCCCCGAAATTCGCCTCATACTCACGCACTCATTTTAACATGTGACATATTCAAACGTAAGGGTTACCGTACCTTAGATAATAAAAACTGGGTATTGACGCACGATGCCCTCCTCCATCTCCCAAGTGGCTTCCTCAGGAGTCAATCCGTCCCATAACACTTTCACCAATGGAATCGCCTTGTTGCTTAGAGTCTTAGTGGTCTTGTCCAGGATTTGACTAGGCTTTGGCTTATAGATCAAATTATCCTTCAATTGTACAGACTCGGGAGCTATCACTTGAGATTCATCAGGCACATATTTTGAGTTGCAACACATGGAAAACATCATGAAGGTTTACCAACTGGGGCGGGAGAGCCAGCTGGTAAGCAACAGGCTCGACTCTTTTAAGGATTTGGAAAGGTCCCATGAAACGAGGATTTAGCTTGCAGACTTTCATCGACCTCCCTACCCCCGTCTTAGGAGTGACTCTCAAAAATACATGCTCACTTTCCTGGAATTCTAGAGGCTTCCTCCTTTTGTCGGCATAGCTCTTTTGTCTACTTTGCGCCGTGCACATCCTCCCCCTAATCATTTTGATTCTCTCAGAGGTTTCCTGGACCCATTTCAGGTCCTATCAAGGTTTTCTCACCTACCTCACACCAACATAAAGGGGACCTACACTTTCTCCCATATAGGGCCTCATAGGGTGCCATGCCTATACTAGCGTGGTAACTATTGTTATACGCAAACTCAATGAGAGGTAAGAACCTATCCCAACTCCCACCTTCATCCAAGACACACGCTCTAAGCATGTCCTCAAGGGTCTGAATGGTCCGCTCCGACTGACCATCTGTTTGGGGATGATAGGCGTGCTAAGGTTCAACTTAGTCCCAAAGGCTTGCTGAAAAGCTCTCCAAAATCTAGAGGTAAACCTCGGGTCTCTATCCGACACTATAGATGTGGGTATCTCATGAAGCTTGACTATTTCCTTGATATAGAGGTATGCCAACTTGTCTAAGCTATATGTTGCCTTGATTGGCAAGAAGTGGGCAGACTTGGTCAACCTATCCACTATCACCCAAATGGCATCTAAGACCAAACGTGTCTTAGGTAACCCCATCACAAAGTCCATAGAAATTCTCTCCCGCTTCCTTTCTGGAATCTCCAAGGATTGCAACAACCCCGAAGGCTTCTGATGTTCTATCTTAACCTTTTGGCACACTAAACACCTAGTTACGAAGCTAGCCACGTCCTTTTTCATTCCTGACCACTGGACGCGCTGTCGCGCACGCGTCAAAAAGCGAACGATTTACAAAAATATGTAGTTAAGGGAGCGACAACTCGAGTATCGTCTCACAAGGACTCTTGGGTTGTTGTTAACAGAAAAAGTCAAAATTGGGGGGGTTTTGGATATTTGAAATTAAATAAAGAAAACAAAGCAGAAAGACAATGCAAACTAAATAATTACCAAATAAACTAAAACGATTAACCTACTGTTCTCGGTTTCCCACTATCATTGGTTTACATAATTCCATGCCCTAAGCAGATTCTAAACCCTTTTCGATTGTAGCATCAATTAACAAGCGAAATCAACGCTACGAGACATATGTTCCTATTCCCGAATTAAGCAAACGGGGTGAAGCACTCATGAACTAAGCGAACATGAACGAACACACGCGAATTAAGCAAACGCGATTAAGTATAGGAACACACAATCATCGAAATAAATCAACACCTATTCTATACGATTCTGAATTAAGCAAACAGAACATATAAAACAAGTATTGAAAGAGAATAGCATTAAGTTCAGAAATTACAAAACCTCAAGTGACGACGGAACCCGATTACAGTAGATTAATCAAAGGAGACTAGTTCTCCATTACAAACATAAACACAAAATGCTAAACTTACTGTTGCAGCCGCAACTGTGAAAAGAAAAGAAAAGGAGAAGAGAGATGAGAAGATTTTTCGTTCTGTCCTAAAACAGACTTAAGTACAGATTCTGGATTCCGCGAGCTCACGAGGCGAGCTTACCTTCGCGAGGCGAATAATATGAACAGTCTTCAGTGTTTGGCTCTCTCGCGAGGCGAAGAATGGATCGCGTGGCGAGACTCTTCAAATTCCAAACTGTCACAGCCGTGACCTTTATACGGGTTAGCCGTGATGATCTTTGGTCTTCCAGGGTTGGATTACTCACGAGGCGAGTCAAGTATTCACGGGGCGAGGCAGAGAGGATTGCATTTTCTGGCACAGTCACGCTTCAGGTTCGCGAGGCGAATAGCCTCTCGCGGGGCGAAGAATCCAAAACTGCTTCACTTTATTAACCTGAAAACAAGGATTAACAGTAAGTACTTTATTCGACTCTAAATCAGCTAAATTAACCTAAAAATACTCTAGAGACTCAAAATGCTGCTTGACGACAATCAAGTCTAATTTGGGTGAAAATGAGATATAATTAGCACAAAACCATGGTCATACTAGTCATAAAACTAGATGAGCCAGCGGATGATCAAAATACCCCAAACTTAAACTTTGCTTGTCCCCAAGCAAACTAAAACTCAAAAAGGACTCAAACTTGGCAAGCTTAAAGGTTCAATCAAATTCGCACAAATTTCATGCAATTTCAACAAACAATTTTTTTTCCTTAATGTTTCCCCCCTTTCAAACAAAGCAATCCCCACATGCATTCACTCTAAACAATTGAGAATTTCATCATTCAAGCAATCATTAATCTAAGCAAGGGATCCAAGTTACACACAAGATGGAGATCGCCAAATTCAAACAACCGCCTTCCTCACAAGGGCATTTAGTGTTTCACTCATCGCTCAATTTTTGTCTAGGCTAACAACATTTCACTCAATTTCACTTTTAAGAGCACTTCCCATAAATTTGATTTTCATCTCAATCAAGGTTCCCACGAAAACATGCATGCAACATCAAAAGGTCTTTTAAGGTTGTAATGGGGCCTGGCTAAGGGTAGGATATACAAAGGTACTAGGCTTAAGTCCCTAGGAACTAAGAGAGCATGAAACCTTTTACACTTTGAATTCCTACTCAAGTTCCTTTTTCCATTTTTTTCTTTATGCTTCTGATGACTACAGCCTTTTTCTTTAGATATCATTTATTTTTATTTTTTATTTTTATTTGACATTTTTGTTCTTTTATTGTTTTTTTTTTCTTTTCTTTGCCTTTGGTTCCAACCTTTTTATTATTTTTTTTCTTTTTCTCAATCCAGAATGACATGTCACATCCTTGTATCCACCCCAAACTTAGTTTCTTGCAACCATTCTCTTACTAAGCTTCCATGCTCTCCTAATCCTAAGATCGGGTTAACATGGTTTTTCCAGATTTTGGGCTCATAATATAAGGTCATCAAGAATTAACAGGCAAATTAGGCTCAAAGGGGATAACAAAGGAACATGCATTAGGAACTGGTTCAATTTAGGCCAAGTGGTTATTTACAAAGAAAATGCCTAAATCATTTGATGCAAACACATAAACATGCAAACCATAAAGAGATTCAAGCAAATTCGGGAAAGTGCAACTCAAAAGTGATTCTCACAATTAAAAACATGCTGGAGGCTCAAATCCTCACCTGGACATTTTTGCAAATTGTTTGACCGAGATTCTATCCCTAGTGTGTGCTTCCCATCACCCCAA
This sequence comes from Sophora flavescens, assembly GCA_030762895.1. NCBI lineage: Eukaryota > Viridiplantae > Streptophyta > Magnoliopsida > Fabales > Fabaceae > Sophora > Sophora flavescens. The sequence goes on from CM061068.1 coordinate 159,046,441, forward strand.
ACTTATCATAAATCATGCCATCATAACAAAATATCTCAAGTTCAATTTTCAATTTTTTCACATGGGGATTAATTTTCAATTTCAAAACCTAGGGGGAAACAGTCAACAAGTATCATGCAATCCATCTATGCAAATTCAATCAAACCCAATCAAGCTTGCCGACACAAGACTCAACACACATACTCCTGATCTTCTCAAATTATTCAGGAGCTAAAAGAAAACAAAACAAAAATAAAGCAACGCAAAGTAATTAAAAAGGAAAAGGTTTAGAGAAAACTCATGGAGGTGGCTCCACCGGGGTCCCACTGTCTGTGATACAGCGGCCACAGAATACTCAAAGTACGATATGATCCTCCCGGATCCCATGGCATGAAGCATAAAGCCCAAATGATAGACAAGGGACGGAATCTTGTTCCATGGTCCCCTAACTTGCAGCCTTGATATGGAGGTGAGCATTTGACAATTATGGTGACCTCGCCAAGTGCGGCGGACTTCTTACTCCCTCTTGGATCAGAGATGACCTCTTTCTCAATAAAGTCCTCCCAATAAAATCGGGGTTCAACCTCTTGGACTGGCCACAGTGTCTTCATATCCAAGGGTGCAAAATCCAGAGGATTGAACTTCATCACCGGTGGTTCCACAGGGGGAGGTGACAAACAGGCGGAGAGGGTTTCTGATGCTGCTTCATCTTCTGCACGTTCTTCATTCACCGTGCTAACAATTCCATCACCTGCTAAACCTGCAGAAATCTCAGCACACACCACAGAAAGGTTAGAGTTAGTACAGTCAGTACATATGGTACAATAAACTGAATCAGTAAAGGCCTGAATGTCTGGAAATTCAGCACACAGTTCATCCACCCCATCACTTTCAACACATGCATATGAATTAATAGAATCATCTAACTCCAAAGGTTCTTCATCATCCTCAAGCATGGTGAAGCAGATGTCCTCCTGATCCTCATTTTCTATGTTTCCTGGCCGAACAGGGCCCTCAACCTCATATGTCTCCTGTTCCATATGGACGTTTTGCTCCTCACACCCTGAAAAGAATGAGCTTTCAAAACATGCTACACACGAAACAGTGTCAGTACAATCAGCACATGAAGTATAATAGATAGAATCAGGAAAGGTATGAATATCTGGAGATTCAACACACAGTTCATCAATAGAAGTATTCTTGACATCATTATCAAAATTATCCTCAGAAGTATTGTCAAGAATAACTACTTGTGAATCTGTATGTTCTTCAAGGAGATGTGGAGTTTGCAGTGTAGCTAAGGAGGAAACGATGTGAGCATTTTGAGTGGCAAAATCCTGACGACTTGCCTCCATCCTCTGTTGGAATTCGAGATTATTCCTTGCCATTTGCTGTACCATTTCTTCCAGACTGAGTTGGCATATTGTGAGGTCAGGCTGATATTGTAGCTCGCATGTCGTTTGATTCACCAAAGATGCTATCTCATCCAAGATGCTCGGTCCTCCATGTTGGCTATGATAGAAAGGTTGCTCCTCATTCACTCCAATCATGTCAAAACCACTGCTAAACTCATAACTTCCAGCAAAGTTAGGATAATATATGCATGGTGGTGGCTTATAATCAACATTAGGCATATAACCATACATGTAATTATCCATGGGAAGTACTAAGATTCACAACCAGACAAAGCAGCCAAAACTAATTCAGCAAAGAGTTTTTTTTTATATTTTTTTTATATTTTTTTTAATTTTTTTAATTTAATTTTCTGTTAATAACAACAAGAGTCCCCGGCAACGGCGCCAATTTTTGGACGCGTTGTCGCGCACGCGTCAAAAAGCGAGCGATTTACAAAAATATGTAGTTAAGGGAGTGACAACTCGAGTATCGTCTCATAAGGACTCTTGGGTTGTTGTTAACAGAAAAAGTCAGAATTTGGGGGTTTTGGATATTTGAAATTAAATAAAGAAAACAAATCAGAAAGACAATGCAAACTAAATAATTACCAAATAAACTAAAACGATTAACCTACTGTTCTCGGTTTCCCACTATCATTGGTTTACATAATTCCATGCCCTAAGCAGATTCTAAACCCTTTTCGATTGTAGCATCAATTAACAAGCGAAATCAACGCTACGAGACATATGTTCCTATTCCCGAATTAAGCAAACGGGGTGAAGCACTCATGAACTAAGCGAACATGAACGAACACACATGAATTAAGCAAACGCGATTAAGTATAGGAACACACAATCATCGAAATAAATCAACACCTATTCTATACGATTCTGAATTAAGCAAACAGAACATATAAAACAAGTATTGAAAGAGAATAGCATTAAGTTCAGAAATTACAAAACCTCAAGTGACGGCGGAAACCGATTACAGTAGATTAATCAAAGGAGACTAGTTCTCCATTACAAACATAAACATAAAATGCTAAACCTACTGTTGCAGCCGCAACTGTGAAAAGAAAAGAAAAGGAGAAGAGAGATGAGAAGATTTTTCGTTCTGTCCTAAAACAGACTTAAGTACAGATTCTGGATTCCGCGAGCTCGCGAGGCGAGCTTACCTTCGCGAGGCGAATAATATGAACAGTCTTCAGTGTTTGGCTCTCTCGCGAGGCGAAGAATGGATCGCGTGGCGAGACTCTTCAAATTCCAAACTGTCACAGCCGTGACCTTCATACGGGTAAGCCGTGATGATCTCTGGTCTTCCAAGGTTGGATTACTCGCGAGGCGAGTCAAGTATTCGCGGGGCGAGGCAGAGAGGATTGCATTTTTTGGCACAGTCACGCTTCAGGTTCGCGAGGCGAATAGCCTCTCACGGGGCGAAGAATCCAAAACTGCTTCACTTTATTAACCTGAAAACAAGGATTAACAGTAAGTACTTTATTCGACTCTAAATCAGCTAAATTAACCTGAAAATACTCTAGAGACTCAAAATGCTGCTTGACGACAATCAAGTCTAATTTGGGTGAAAATGAGATATAATTAGCACAAAACCACGGTCATACTAGTCATAAAACTTGATGAGCCAGCGGCTGATCAACCACCAATACATCCTCTTAAGGTCTTGGTACATCTTAGTTATTCCAGGATGTATGATAAACTTTCCTTTATGAGCTTCCTCTAATATCTTCTCTCTAAGGCTCCCCTCCTTAGGGACAACGATCCTATTCTTAAACTTCACTAGCCCATCAACAGACAACTCATAACCCCCTTGTCCCAACCGAGACTGCAACTTTTGGTCTAAAGTTGTTCCCGCCTAACCTCATCTCTAAGGTCACTATTAATTTCCAACCTATTCGGCTTCAAACTTAAGGCATTTAAGGACACATCCAACACTTCCAGATTCATGTCCCTAAACTCTTCCATGAGGTTCAGCTCTTGCACCAACAAGCTTGACATGTGTAGGGACTTCCTACTCAAAGCATCTGCCACCACATTGGCTTTTCCCGGATGGTACTTCAACTCAAAGTCATAGTCCTTAAGGAACTCCATCCACCTTCGTTGTCTCATGTTCAACTCCTTCTGGTCGAACAAACATTTAAGACTTTTATGGTCACTAAAAACTTCAAACTTCGCCCCATAAAGGTATGCCTCCAAATCTTAAGGGCAAAAACCACAGCTGCTAGCTCTAGGTCATGGGTAGGGTAATTCCCCTCATGTGGCCTAAGCTGCCTAGAGGCATATGCTACCACCTTGCCCTCCTGCATTAAGACACATCCCAAGCCATTTTTAGATGCGTCGCAATATACCACAAAGCTCACTAAGGGATCCGGTATAGTTAAGACTAGTGATGACACCAATCTCCTCTTAAGCTCTTGGAACCCGTCCTCACACTCCTGGTCCCACACAAAAGGTTTCCCTTTCCTAGTCAACTGGGTCAAAGGTAAGGCTAATCTAGAGAACCCCTCTGTGAACTTCCTATAGTAACCAGCTAAGCCTAAGAAACTTCTCACTTCAGTTACTGTCTTAGGTTGTTCCCATCCCAACACCGCATCAACTTTAGAGGAATCAACCGCTACACCATCCTTTGAGATTGTGTGTCCTAGAAACTTTACCTCGTCTAGCCAAAACTCACACTTCTCCGGTTTGGCATAAAGACGCTCGTCCCTCAAGATCTGCAACACCAACCTTAAGTGTTCTCCATGTTCTTCTGGCGTCCTAGAGTATATTAAAATATCATCCATGAACACCACTACAAACCTGTCCAAAAAGGTCCTAAAGATCCGATTCATGTAGTCCATGAAAACGTTTGGGGCGTTGGTCACACGAAAGGGCATCACTACATACTCCTAGTGCCCATACCTTGTACTGAAGGCTGTCTTAGGGATGTCCTCGCTTCTAACTCTAATTTGATGGTATCCCGATCTTAGATCTATTTTGGAAAACACTGACGCTCCCCTTAACTGATCTAAGAGATCATCTATCCTAGGCAAGGGATATTTGTTCTTGATGGTTACCTTATTCAGTTTCCTATAATCAACATACAACCTCATACTCCCATCTTTTTCTTCACTAGAAGTACTGGTGCTCCCCAAGGTGACACACTAGGCCTAATAAACCCCTTTTGTAACATATCCTCTATCTGTTTCTTGAGCTCACTCAACTCTAGAGGTGTCATCCTATAGGGTGCTGCGACACTGAGTCCACTCCCAGGTACTAGATCTATGGTAAACTCAATCTCTCTATCTGGAGGTAAACTAGAGACATCCTTAGGAAACACATCTGGGAACTCACACACAATAGGCAACGTCGCTATATCACTTTCAGCCTCTATCTTAGCAGAAAAGAGAAGTATATATCCCTGAGCTCCCTCAACTAAGCACTTATGACATAAGGCAGCAGAGACAAGATGTTCTGTCCTAGGAGAGTCAACAGACATGAACTGTGAAATGAAAGAAATAGTTCGACTAGATCAATCAATAATAGCATTATTACTTGACAACCAGTCCATGCCCAAAATAATATCCAGACCAGACATAGGCAAACATATCAGATCAACAATATAAGTCAGGTCTTGACACAATAAAGGACATTGCAGGCAGACAGAAGAAGTAATCAATCTATCTTTAGCAGGAGTAGAAACACACAAATCATATGACAGTTTAGTAACAGGTAACTCTAAGAATTGAGCACATTTAAATGAAATGAATGAATGTGTTGCTCCCTAATCGAACAATAGAGTAACTTTTCTCTTGTACGAGTTGAAGAAATTCAGCCTCCTTCGGATCTAAGCTGCCTTAGAATGATGGCGGGTTATTCTTCTTGAATTCGGAAAGTCCCACGTGCTAAGGGTCCTAGGTTGCAACCACTCCATTAGTGATTGGCCTCCATTCCCATTCAATTGACGGAGAGTCTCCGCCTGCGCTTGCATAACTCTGGCTATACAATCCAAAGCTTGTGCAAGTGCAACGTTCGTCCCCCGCCTATTAATCGCCATAAATCTGCTCACTACCAATGAAATACTGGGTTGATCAGGTCCAATATCCCAAAGAATAGCATGCAGCATTTATAACTCTAACAAGCATCCTATGCGCCCAAGTTTTGTTTTTAAAAGCCCCACTACCACAGTCCGATTTAGAATCGAACTGCTCTGATACCATAAATGTAACGCCCTTCGTTACATTAGTAACCCAAATTAATTTCAATAAAAATCCTTCAAAACATTTAATTAAAAAAAACACAAGTCATAAAATTTTCCTCAAATGACTAAGTATGAAAATACTTCGTATTAAATAAAATAATAGTATTTACAAAGTATTGAAAAATATTATTAAATCCAATTATTTGAATAAAAACTAAAAGCCTCAAAACCGGGCGTCTACTAACAAACCCAACGATAAATAAATAAATGTGTCTAGCCACATACGGCTCCTTATTTAAGGAAATACTAACCAAACTAGAAAGAATAACTAATAGAATCCACTAAGTCTTCACGCCTCTTCAGTTTCAATGACGTCCTCCTCGCGCTCTGAAAACAATACTTATAATGAGATATAAAATCCCAGTGATCAACAATACAGTTTTAAAAAGTATTTTCGAAAATAGCATTGTTCTCAGCCGGTGCGGTAACAGGAAAAACTGTCCATGGCACCCGCTAATTTTCCAAAATAATATATATAAAAGAAAATACTTTTAATATCAATAATAATCTCATTTCAATACATCACATTCCATATACCAGATAAATTCCAGTTTAATCCAAGCGGTCTGAAGACCTCCTAATTAAATTGGCCTCTTGCCGGCATGCCATATATTCACACATCACACGACAATGGCGTCCCATTGCCCACCCCTACTCACGAGGAGTGTTTCGATGTCACCCTCCTGTCGGGGACATTTCCATTTCGATACCTCCCATGTGCACATGGTGGTATTTCTCATTTTTCGACACCCCAACCTGTGGCGGTGTTACTTTCGATATTCCTTATTAGGTAGTATTACTTATTTTCGACATCCCAATTATATTGGGATGTTACTTTCGATACCCCATTACGGTGGTATTACTTTTCGATACCCCTATCATAGGTGGTATTACGGCAAACATCATATAATTCATCATAAAGCACAATTTCATGTCTCATACGTGTAACAATTCATTTACCAAAAATTAAATATTTGATCTTATCATGCATGTCAAATAAATTCACAGGGCATAACATACACCAATAAGCACGTCATTCAACTAATTCAAATACCAATCATGTATTTCATGCCATCGGTAACAAGAATAAATACCCAATTTAATAATATATATTTTTTATTTTAATTCAAAACCCCTAAAAAAATTAGTTTATTAATAACATGCATCATTCAATTAAAATCTCTCAAAATCATAGGTAAATCGCTCAACACAACAAACACATGTACCATGGAAAGTGTTAGGAAAAAGTACTGTTACTCACCTCTCGAAGACCTCCAATGTGCTCTAAAAATTACGTATGATAAGGATTTGTGCTTCCCTAAAAATTCTTCCCCCGTTTGGTGGCGTTCTTGGATTTGTATTGTTATGGCTGTACTGGCAAGGAAGGGAAATATCCTTCTCTCGCTACACTGTGCACGCTCCTCTCAAATACTCCCTGTACGGCGCATCACTCTCCTTTGGCGGTACTGCACACATTCCTTAGTGTAACCAATTAGGTTTTTAATATGTATATATATATACATAGCAGGCGGCATTTTTTTTTTTGTTTCTGTTTAAAATCTTCTTTAGCAGATGCTTGGGCTTAACGCCCAAGTACCCTCCTTTTTTTTTGTCACACACACACACACACATATATATATATATATATATAATTTTGTATTCTCTGTAATAATTAATAAATTGCAATAAATCCTTATACCATCACTTCTTTACATTAAATCTTCCATTTATATTTTATTTGCACTTCACTTTTTAATAACTTAATATTATTATTATTATTTGTTTATTTATTTATTATTTTTTTTTCAAATTAATTATGTTAGAATTTTAGGATGTTACATATATAGTATATCGGTTTGGATTGGATTGAATTAGATTTCACTGGGGGATCGAAAATCCGATCCAATCTAATAAAAAAAAAGCGATTTTTCGATTTTCGATTTTTGCGGTTTTGATCGGTTGATGTTCACACCTTACTTATTATACAGTATTGGTGACTCTCGAGTTTACATCAATGGTTATCAAGCATACTTGCAACTTGTTAGGGCTCGTTTGGTGGTCAGGATAGGATAGGGGCGGATAGGATAATGGAGCAGGATAGGAGTATGATAGGATATGAGTGTGATAAACTGTTATCCTATCCGACGTTTGGTATCCACCAGATAACCAACTGGATATCATTGTAATTTTAGCATGAATTTTAAAATTTTCGTTCTTGTTCTGAATGTTTTCATATTTTATTAGATTTTAGTTTTTTTTATAATTTTCATTTTTTAAGATTATATAAAAAGACAAAATTGTCCTTGTGATAAAATTACATATAATATTTAAAAATTTTAAAATATTGTTTAACTTAAATTAATTTTTTTATAATTTTAAATATTCATTTTTAGTTTTTACTTTACATATAGTTGAATTATTAGAATATTTTTATTTATTTTTAAATTTTTAAAAATAATATAAAGTAACAAAATTAGCCTTGTGAGAAGAAATAATAATTTTTAAAATTAATTATTAATATTTTTATTATTTTATGTTTTATTATACCTTTTTTGGTAACTATATTATAATCTATTATATTTTAATTATTTTATGTATACATTTTTTTTTATACTTTATTATACTTTAAAACACCTTATCCTATCCTGTTGAGTTCTAACCTAGCTCCACCCCAGGATAGAATTTTAACTAGATGGACAGGATATGATATGAGACATGATTGGTTTATCATATCCTGCTGACTCACCAAACAATAGTTTCAGATAGGATACGATAGCTTATCTTATCCTGTCTCTCTTGTCATAACGAGCCCTTAAGTCAAACTGCCAAACTATAAAATTTGATATTTACACTCGTTCCCCATTATAATCTCCACTACCATATTTTAGCTTGTTAAACTTTGATTATCTTTAGCCAAGAATTCTAATGGACAAAACCAGCCAATAACTCCGGTGTCCACCTCGACTCCTCACCACCAGCTCAGTTGCCCGCTTCACCCACCACCACCTCTACTCCCACCCCCACCACAAGTAAAAGCCCAAAGTTCACAATTTCAACCTTGTAGTTCTAGAAATGATGAAAATAGGGAAAACATTTTCACAAGCCCGTCAATGAATTTGGAATTTGGGTTTTGGTTGCAGAAACTTTTTATTTTTGTGTGAAAAAATGTGTGGAGAGAAATGAGAGAGAAGCGAGAAGTTCATAGTTTGCACCAATGAGATAGATTTTAATTCACGTTCTACGACACCTAATTTGCAAAAATTCTTAATTGGTGTCTGGTGAGGAAGGTATTTAATCCTCCAAACTCTTCAAGGCGCACATGGATGCTTATAAAAGTAGTCTTGCTAAAGGGTGTTTTAACGATATTGGTTAAGAAATCTTTAAAAAAAAGTTTATATTAATAAACTAAGTATAACATTTTTTAAAATACTAAATACTTCAATTTTTATACAAATTTTTCTTTCTTGTCTCCCTTAAGGATACTTGTTAGCCTTCTCCTATAAAAAAAAAAAAAGTTGGATAGTAGACACTCCCTGCTTTAGAAATGAAACAGGTTGGAGAGTTTGTTGCCAAGTATAACTCACATTGTACCTCTCCTAATCTTTATAATAAGAAACTGCTATTTGGTAGAGTGTTACATGCTAGATTTCAGTAAGATCTCCATATATAAATTTAAATATAAAAAGGTTAAATGTGTTTTTAATTTCTGAAAAATATAGACGGGCATGTTTGTTGTTCCATTTTCTATTTTTTAGAAATAATTATAAAATTTTCACATTGTTTTCATTTTATTTCTTGTTTTCAAAAATTTGTAAAGCAAACAATCGAAAACAATTTTTTTTCATTGTTTCATGTACAAATATTTAAAAACATAAAATAAATTGAAAACAAGGGGACAGTTTTGTCATTATTTCTAAAAATAGGAAATGAAAACATGAAACTAGAAATAAAACAAACAAACCCAAGTATTTTTTTAGTTTTAGGTTTTTAAAGTTTTGGTATAGGTTTTATTTTTATTAAAAAGTTTATTTTTGTCCTTATTATATATGAGTTTTCATTAAGTGTTTGTATGGTAAATGGAGGTTTTGCTCACCAATGTTACATCTCAGATTTTCAGTTCAACAACATTTTTTTTTGTTTAAAAAAGCCAACTTGGATCAAAGCCAAAAAAATTAAAGATGTATAAAAATGAAAAAAAAAATTATATTTTCATTGACAAAAACACATGTTGAAATCAATTTAAAGAATTCCCCTTTTGCTTCCTTTGTGGAGCAAAACAGACATTATTATAAGAAAAAAAAAAAGCTTGGAATTTTATATGTAGCATTGGATGTAGATGTTAAAGCGAAAATAAGAATGAAGGTCAACGGTCAACTTGGGAAAAAACACAGCCATAACGTGGAACATTTCGTAATTCGTTCGTCAGTCATCACTGGACTCATTATGTCTCAACTATCCAGTATGTCTGTAATTGTAATTTTGTCACATACTCTATTCTAAATGGATAAACATTCTTTTCATTATTGTTGCAGGAAAGGAAATTCATCAATGAAATATGAACTTGCTTCTATTTTCGGTATGTTGATATTGATGCATCCCCATTGTTTAACTAGTGTCTCTCCATTCCAATGGAGCCCCAAATACCCACCACCATCACATTAAGTATGAAGTCACGTGGTCAAGGGATAGGACGATTTGGCAAAATGGTATTTATGCAAAACAAGTAGGGTCATCCGTGTAAAAAGGCTAAAATAGTCATGTGAGGTTTTCGCAAGTGTTTTTATCATACCTGTAAATCTTTGGTTCTGTTTTGTTTTTAGCTATTTATTAAGTCTTTAGTAGTTGGCATATTGTACGGATTTTTAAATGTTTATTTAAAGGTTATTTTTGGCAAGATAGAAGGTAAATTATAAGTTTTTTGTTTTTGTTTTTGTTTTTTTAAAATGAAATTATAAGTTATTCAATTAGCTTTTTAAACAACAAAAAAATCTTCTCGACTCATGCGTATGGAAAAACATCTGTTGAAGAGGTCAATCCCTTAAATGGATCTTGTTCCTGCCAAAATCTGACTTACCGGAGTCTAGCCGGAGTGTGTATAACCGAGAATGAATACCAAGATTGTTTTAGATTATAGCTTGACAGAATGTTATATTCTGGTCCTACATATCCCGAAGGGAATCAAAGCTAACGTAGTTCTCTATTCAACCTTAGGCGGTACGGTAAGCTCAATCCCTTAATTTTGTATATGATGAATATCGGTGAACAATGACTCTTTAGTAGTCTCTTGGTTTGGTTGGTTCCCCAAGTACGCTTAAGGGAGATTCACCTAGGTTGGCAAAAGTGAGTCTTTCTCTTGGGGTTTTCCTCCTTTTATAATAGGGTCCCCTGATCTATTTTCTTAGAGATTAGTTCTATATCTTCTTATCTCTTATCATTTAAGCCAACTTCCGGATATATGATATCCTTATTTGATAGGACTTACTTCTTATATTGAGATAAGGTTACTAGTTAGGCTTACATAAGTGTTATCTTTTAATCTTATATTTTCCTATGTCCTTGGGAGATCGGATCTCCAAGCTCGGTGGCCGAGCTTACCATCTCGACCAGTACACAAGCCCCCCAAGCTTTGAGCTTAAAGGAGGGTAAAAGCTTTATGAAAGTAGCCGGGCTTAATCATGCTTTTGTATTGGACTTTTTACCTTGTCCATCTGGGCTTCTAAAACCGAGTTTTTCTTTCTTGGACTCAGTTGAGTGTAACAGAACTTGATTTTCACTATAACCTCATGGGTAGTAATAGACGTAATAAGAACATGTTCTATATAGAAGATATTTCAATCTTGCCTTTGATAAGACAAGTTTAGATGCTGGCAGCTGAGATTCAGCTTATCAATGATTCAGGCTCAAACCGATCTTTTGGTGTAGCTTGGTCTTTGAAGCTTCTTATAACGAGAGCTCTTAACCTTTAATCCGAGTAATCTTTTAATACTGTTAAAACTTTGAAATATCGGTGGATTTTGAAATAACCACTAACTTAAAGCTAAACCTTGAATATCATTATCTATATGATCTTGAATATGTGCCTCAGAATAAGTTTTCCTAATAGCTCTTCAAACTTGTATGAGAAAATAGTAGTCATACAAGTCCTTTGTAATAACAATCGAGCTGTAGGCTAAGAGATATCCTTCCTCTGTAATTTCCGAGCTTGGTGTAGGATAAGAGAATATCCTTCTTTTAACCCCATAAGCCCCCCAAGCTCTGAGCTTGAAATAAGCGAAAGAGCTTAAATGTCAACCTGCATATCTTAACACGCTTTTTGGTGCCGAGGACTTCGGATTGTGATTCACGGGAGCATTGCTCGGAAATCATTTTTTTTTTTGCAAAACCAAGTCTTTCTTGGGTTTTCGGCTTACTTGGCTGAGCACTGCTCAGATTTTTGGTTTCTGCGGAACCATGTCTTACTTGGGCGAGCACTACTCGGAATTTTGGCTTCTGCGGAACCATGTCTTACTTGGGTTTCCGGCTTATTTAGCAGAGCACTACTAGGATTTCCTTCAAATCTTGGGTCTCTAACATGCATGTTATGTTGCGAACATTATCTTAGTGTGAAGGTGCTGTGCCCGACCTCGGTTTTTCAGTGCGAGGGAGGGAGCATTGCTCGACCTCGACCTGGCTTTTCAGTACGGGGGAGCAATGCTCGACCTCGACTTTTTTGTGCGAGGGAGCATCGCTCGACCTTGGCTTTTTAGTGCGAGGGAGCACTGCTCGACCTTGGCTTTCCAAGCTTCCGCCCTTTCTACTGAGATGACTTGTACTCTATTTCTTTTTTCAATCGGAGTTCAAATTTATTGATGTCAGGCTAGCATCAAGGATCGACTTTAGGCTTAGAACCCTTCTATTCTTATATGAATTTGCAACCTTTCGTATCAAGGCCAATAAAAGTTTAAGTAATACATTGATTACTTTTATAGCTCATACCTTTTGCTCTTGGCGAGAAGATTTTAACCCGGGCCCTTTAGTGGATTCACATGTTCTTAAGCCAGCAAATGCTTGGCTTTTACTGGAATAGGACCCTAGCTAATGCGAGCATGGAAGTCGTGGCTGCTTATGCTCTCCGAGTCTCCTCCATTACCCGTTTTTGAAACCACGGGCTTTCTAATAATGTGAAGATGAAAAGCATGAAGGCTGAAGCCGCCCGAGCTTTGCGCACCGGGGATGAGCTTGAGAAGACTCTATCCAAGTGCAGAGAGCAAGCTCGATTGATTGGGCAACTGAAAAGCCAATATGCCGATCTGGAAAAGGCCAATTCTTCCCTTTGGACCGAACTCTCCAATGAGAGAAATGAAAAAGTTAATCTTCAGAAGGTTGCCGAGGCTTCTCAGGTCTCTCTTGAAAAACTCCAGCAATCTCTTGAGGCTGAAAAGAAAGAGAAACGCCAGCTTAAAACTGAGTTGAAGGAAGCTAAATCCTAGATGATGAAGGAGCATGTTTCTGGGTTATCACACGCTGTGAAACAAATCCAACGCTTCCATCCTAATGCTGACCATTCAAGGGCCAAATGTTCCTGGCCAGTAGAGATCTCAGTACCTCAAGGGATTAGTCTTTAGCTCTCGACCGGAGGATACCCGGGTTCGCCGAAAAACAACAAAAAACAACATGTATTAGTTAAAGTGATAACGAGCTTGGGCCCTTTAAGCAAGAGGTTAGGGCTTCGATCCCTAGCTCTTGCGTATAAAGAAAACCTGATTTGGGGATGTCAGCGCTTCAATGTCGTCCAATACCCCGAGTGATTAATCATCGTATCAACATGCGAAGATACCCGGGAAAACCATAAAAAAACAACATAAAATAAAAGTCAGCAAAGTTTTTTGGTAAGATAATTTTTTTATTTTTATTTTTATAAAAAAAAGATAGTACTTATTTGATAAAGTTGTGGAGATAGCTTACGTAAATAAAACAGGTATTCGGATTTTTTTTTTTCGATTTTGCCCTTATCAATTTTTAAAAATGACAACCTTTTATTCCATAATTGACACTTTTATTTTTAGCCTTAATGTCAAATAATTCTTAAAAAAACTCATCTCATTCTCTTTTAATAATGATAATAAGAATAAAATCAATATAATTTTATATGTTACACACACATATATATACTATGAATTAAACCCTTTAATTGTTAATATTTTATTCTAAAATAATTAAATTAGTCAATAATGTATAAGCATTGCACTTATTAATTGTTAAATTTGATAATAAATAATTAAAAATTGTTAGTCATTAGTCAAATAAATAATAGATTTTACCTTAACAGAAATAAAACAATAAAACAATAAAATCCAGTAAAAAAAAAGTAAAACAATAAAAAGATTTGACACAAAAATGACAACCTTTTATTCCATAATTGACACTTTTATTTTTAGCCTTAATGTCAAATAATTCTTAAAAAACTCATCTCATTCTCTTTTAATAATGATAATAATAATAAAATTAATATAATTTTATATGTTACACACACATATATATACTATGAATTAAACCCTTTAATTGTTAATATTTTATTCTAAAATAATTAAATTAGTCAATAATGTATAAGCATTGCACTTATTAATAGTTAAATTTGATAATAAATAATTAAAAATTGTTAGTCATTAGTCAAATAAATAATAGATTTTACCTTAACAGAAATAAAACAATAAAACAATAAAATCCAGCCAAAAAAAAGTAAAACAATAAAAAGATTTGACACAAAAATGACAACCTTTTATTCCATAATTGACACTTTTATTTTTAGCCTTAATGTCAAATAATTCTTAAAAAACTCATCTCATTCTCTTTTAATAATGATAATAATAATAAAATCAATATAATTTTATATGTTACACACACATATATATACTATGAATTAAACCCTTTAATTGTTAATATTTTATTCTAAAATAATTAAATTAGTCAATAATGTATAAGCATTGCACTTATTAATTGTTAAATTTGATAATAAATAATTAAAAATTGTTAGTCATTAGTCAAATAAATAATAGATTTTACCTTAACAGAAATAAAACAATAAAACAATAAAATCCAGTCAAAAAAATTAAAACAATAAAAAGATTTGACACAAAAATGACAACCTTTTATTCCATAATTGACACTTTATTTTTAGCCTTAATGTCAAATAATTCTTAAAAAACTCATCTCATCCTCTTTTAATAATGATAATAATAATAAAATTAATATAATTTCATGTGTTACACACACATATAATATACTATGAATTAAACCCTTTAATTGTTAATATTTTATTCTAAAATAATTAAATTAGTCGATAATGTATAAGCATTGCACTTATTAATTGTTAACTTTGATAATAAAGAATTAAAAATTGTGAGTCAATAGTCAAATAAATAAAATATTTTACCTTAACAGAAATTAAAACAATAAAATCCAGTCAAAAAAAAAATTTAAAACAAAAAAAAAAAGATTTGACACAAAATGAATTATGTGTAGTCAATTGAGATGATAGTGAAAAAGGAGCTATGTTACTTATCAACTAAAAAGTCAACTTGGCTAATTAGGAGAATAAACAAAATATATTTATTTATTTAATTTCAAAAAATAGAAAACATGATTTAAGAAAGAGAAAATATATACTAATAATATTATCACAATGTTCAATAATAATAAGAAAAATTGTTTAAAAATAATAATAATAATAAAAATCAATAGGAATGACTTTGGGTACGTTTGATTTGTAAAAAGTATCATGACAGTACAGGACAGACAGTACAGCACAGGACAAATCCTTGAGTTACAGGACAATTCTTTGTCTTCTACATTGTTTGATGGATAATGGACAACACAAACAAAATAATATTAAATTTATCGAAATACCCATTATAATATATATTATTTAAATAAAAGATTTTACCTTAACAATAAAAAAAATTTAAAACAAAAAAAAAGATTTGACACAAAATGAATTATGTGTAGTCAATTGAGATGATAGTGAAAAGGGAGCTATGTTACTTATCAACTAAAAAGTCAACTTGGCTAATTAGGAGAATAAACAAAATATATTTATTTATTTAATTTCAAAAAATAGAAAACATGATTTAAGAAAGAGAAAATATATACTAATAATATTATCACAATGTTCAATAATAATAAGAAAAATTGTTTAAAAATAATAATAATAAGAAAAATCAATAGGAATGACTTTGGGTACGTTTGATTTGTAAGAAGTATCATCATGACAAAGACAGATGAAGACAAACGGAGACAAATCGGCGAAGTTACATGCAATTCTCTTCATTTTTGATGGATAATGGACAACACAAAAAAAAATTTAAATTTATTGAAATACTCATTATAATATATATTATTTAATATATAAATATACAATATAGTTTTGTATAATTATGTATATAGAGAGAGATGAGAGAGAAAGAGATAGAGAGGAGAGGGGGAGAGAGAGCAAGGAGAGAGAGGAGAAAGGGGAGAGAGAAAGAGAGGGAGAGAGGGGAGAGAGAATAAGAGGGAGAAAGATGTAAGGATAATTTTGTCTTTTGTTAGCCTGTCCATGGGACAACTTTTTGTCCCATGATTTGGTGGGGGACAAAATTTTGGGTTTTTATCCCATCTCTCATCCTTTGTTATTCTATTTCTTGACCACTTTTCAAATCAAACAGAGGATAAAATTTTTTGTGCTGTTGAATCCCAGAAATTGATTGTTTCCATATATATCACTCAGTATCTTTTCTTGCTCTTTTTCCCACGGGCCACAAACACTCACACACACACTCACACTCCTTTCTTCTTTTGTGTATTTTTGTTCTGGTTCCAGCGGTGGTGAGTCTCGAGTGGACCTCAACAACTCAACTTATCTCCTTTCTCTCTTTCTCTCTCACTCTCACGAGAAGAACAAATCGTCCTGAAGCGATTGAATTTTACCCTAAAATAGCCTATTCTTCCATTATAATTAATTCTTTTGTTCCAAAGCGAGAGGCATTCCATTCCCTGTACAAATTATTGCAAAAGAAAAGAAAGAAAAAAGAAATCAGCACCATCCACCTCTTAACACGTCTCTCCCAGTTTTAGACTTAGATTTACCCAAAATGCAGCCTAATGGTAATGGGGAACTCTCTGATTCCAGTTCACTCCCGCTCCCACTCCCACTCCCACTCAACTCATCATAGCCTGCTTCTGCTCCTGTTGCCATTATCACTCCAACATAAGAGAAGAGATGATCTTTTTGAAGATTGTTGGCATCAAAGCGTTGGGTCAAATTTGGAGTTCACACTGCCCTTCTTTCACCTTTGAGCTACACGGTTCGTTTTTTCACCTCCAACGAATAAATACCTCTCTTTTTTAGGGCTTTCAGCTCAAGACTCCCATTTCAGGTATTTAGTTGCCTATTTTCCAAATCTTGCTACTGATTCTGCTTTATATTATATTGTCTTTTCTTGGTTCTTAATTTTCTCTGTACACTCTTCTCCTTTTTGACCGTTTGTCGCAACAACATTGATTCGAGGTTTTTTTTCCTATTGAATTGCATATGCCCAGAAGAAGATTCAGATTCCCGGGTCGTGAGTAATTCTTTGGCGTCGTTGCCTTTTTTACAAGGATTGTTGTTATTATTATTCCATATATCTGAAAGTGAGAGGAATAGTTGTAACGGTTGAAACCTTCAAAGCTGCTTTTTTACTACCCACAAAGGGAGAGAATATTGTTCTTTATACCCTGCCCGTTGTTTTCATTTATTACGCCCAAAACGTTGCTGCAATTATACATTTTTAAAGACCGGTTCAGGTGATTTTCAAGCTTCTTTCTTTGGAAGAGTATCACACTATCACTTAGCTTTCCTTGGGAGCCGTCGAGCCGAGTTTTGAAGATCATATTTTGGAGTCCACATCTGGATAGGATAGGGGCTGAATTGCCCAAATTCCTAAGCATCGATGGGGCTTCTTCGTTGGAGTCTCGCGATGCTTGCTCTTGTTCTATGCTTTGATTCACTTACTCGTCTCAGGGCTCAGTCTACTAGTGCTACCAGAAGCCAAGCCAAGGCCCTTGATGCAATTCTTCAAGACTATGCTTACAGGGCTTTGGTAAGACCTAAAACAGGTATTGTTTATAATGCAACAAACCTTCCTTCCAATTTGACTGGGGTTAAGGTTGCAGCATTGAGATTAAGGAGTGGCAGTTTAAGGAGGAAAGGTGTTCCGGTGTACAACGAGTTTGAAATCCCCAAAGGGCTCATTGAGAGACCATATGTAAAAAGGCTGGTTTTGGTTTACCAAAACTTGGGTGGTTTGTCCACTAGGTACTACTCCTTGCCGAATTATACTTACTTGGCTCCGGTGTTGGGATTACTCGCTTATGATGGTTCGAATTTGGCAGCCACGAATTTACAAGAGTTGGAAGTAAATGCATCCGGTGACCCCATAAATATCAAATTCGTGGATGTCAAATCTGCTCCTGATGGTACCATTGCAAAATGTGTTTGGTTTGATTTACAGGGTTCATCCAATTTCAGCAATGTAACAGGAGGTAACACTTGCTCTACTTCCCAGCAGGGCCATTTCTCGATAGTGGTTGAGTCCACCGCTCCTCCGGCACCAGTGTCTCCTGCTCCTTCTCCCGGTGCTCCAAAAGGAGGGCCGGTGCCAAGTGGTCAAGGGGAAAGTAAGAGTAACAGCAAGGTAGGGATTATTGTTGGGTCTGTCCTGGGTGGACTAGCATTGTTAGTGTTGTTGTCATTGCTGGTTTTGTGGGCACACAAGTACAAACAAAAGAAGAAAATACAACAGATGGAAAGGGCTGCAGAGGGGGGAGAAGCTCTTCATATGGCCTCTGTTGGGGATACAAAAGCACCTGCTGCAACAGTTACTCGAACACAACCTACCCTTGAACATGAATATGCACCATGACGCTCTATTTCTGCATAAGATTCAGTTGCTGTTCCACTCATTCAAGTTCAGTTACTGCATTCAGAAATTCTTCTGAACACACCTTATTTTGGTGGTGTTGCTTCCTCCCCCTTTGTTTGCTTAGGTTCTTCGGTTTATACCGGTGTTAATATAGGATTTTTGTGTACATCTGTTATCTCTTTTATGATTCATTGTGGTGTGAATGTAGTAGTCCAAAGTGATTCTATATGTTGATGAATTCAGTTATTCCATTGACAAGAAATAAAAAAGTCACTACCTGCTTTTTGGATTATTTTTCTATCCTATTTGGGCATGATTGAAACAAGTTCATAACTTGGTATGATGTTGTGGGCACAAAAATGCTTTATTCCGTCAATTACCAGTTCTAACCATCCTGTTCATTTTCATTAATACGATCCAAGGTTTCCATTCCATAATATTGTTCCTGAAAAAAGCATACTGGAAATTCAATGTGTAGTTATTTTCGCTAGTCTTTTTTTTTTTTGAATGGTAAAAGCCTGGTCACTGCTTTTACTGGCATTGTCTTGCTAATAACTATGTTTGGTTAGAATGCAGTATTTAATTCAAATAGTATGTGATAATATTAAACACGGAAGACCAACATGTGGTTGGTCCAAGTGGTAATAAGCTTGGATCCCTTAAGTAAGTAGTCATGGGTTCGATCCCTGGCTCTTGCGTATGGAGAAAACTTGGTTGGGAGAGTTCAGCCCTTAAATATCGTCCAGTACCTCGAGGGATTAGTCTCCGCAATTGTATGCAGAGGATATCCTGAGAAACCAAAAAAATATTAAACACGGAAGCTTAGAAATTGATCCTGAATAAGGCAAATGGCTTAGAATTAGATTAGATGTAGAAGTATTCAGGTGGTCACTGCGGCTTGATCATGGTTTATCATTGGACTCGTAATTTACTTCCAAGCAGACAAACAGGCGAAGTATATAAAGTGATACCAATCCACCCAAAATAAAAGAGAGAAAAAGAGAGAGAAAATAATAATAATAATAAAGAGATACCAAAGAGGAGTACATTTAGTTAGATGAGTTTTTATTATGAGATGGTAGAGGAATGAATCTTGATTATGAGATGGTATGATCAAAATTTACTTTTCACCTATCACAATAAACAATAATTACTAATATGTGTGTGTGAATCTTTGCTAGTTATACGGGGATTACATGTCAACGCATACACATCAAACATGAATGTCCAAAAACGCGGCCAATGGTTCTATCTTTGCCTGTCACTTAATTTTCAGGTTGACATTTTATTGTTATATAAGACTTAAGACAGCGCATGGCCAACGAATCCAATTATTTTGTTATGACTTTAAGCTGCTAAGTGCGAAGCCGTCCAAGACAATAGACATTAGACACCCAACATTTAATATTACTTCTCTTTGTCTTTCCCAGTTGAAGTGCGACGCTCTATAACTTGCTTGCCTCCTAAATAAAATTTAGAATCTTTTTTTACCAAAAACAAAAACAAAGGAAACCGAGAAATATATTATGTAACTTGAATTGCCAGGGCCATACCCTGGAGCGTTCAAAGCCGCCAAAAAGTATACGAGATTTGTAGTTTATATCTTAATCTAATGAACGCTTTTATTGTGCATCCGTATGGTATGCTGACGTACCGGTAGGTCGTGATAGTAGGTAAGTGCAAATATACTCATTATTTTTTTTCGGCATTCATAGTTGGTACCTATATATTTTTGCAACTATTTAACTAAAAAAAAGTATATGGGTTCGTAAATCAAAAAAAAAAAAAAAGGGTTATGGGTTCAATCTCGATCATGAGTTCGCCCGGTTTTTCACCGTTGGAGTGCGAAGGTTGAGTCTGAAAATTTGGTTCACTCGTTCCTTTTTCAGTGTCTGAATGCTTATTTTAGGATAATTTTTTATGATAGCAGGATACAATATAATTTATCAACTCAATCTTTCTATAATTGTTATGTTACTACGGAAATCCTCTGTAGCCAGCTCACACCTCAACCTACCTCTCAATAATGACAATTGATAAGGCATAACAGTTATATAACCACATCATAAAAAACACAATCACTCATAATGGCCCATTGATGACCTGAGATTCTTAGACAAAATAGTTTCCAAAGTGTTTTGAAAAGATTCAAATAATTCCCAAGTGATTTCAATGTATAAATGTTAAGTGGCTTTTGGTTCAATGAATGATTTATTTCCAAGCAAACTAAATTTCCAAGAATGAGTCCTAAATATGTTTTTTCCCACCATTGCAGATTTGCAGATTCGAATAGAATTTTCATGTTTCATTCACAACTTATTCTCGATAATCTTTTATGCCTGAGAATGATTTTGTATCTGTTGTACCGAGCATGAGAAAATTTTATTCCCACGTCACTTATCCATAAATGTCAAAATATACCTTTCACCAAAAGCCACCTTAAGAAAATTAAGTTTTTATATTAGGAAATCGATTACAAAGTTGAGTAATTGATTCTCAAACCTATCTTCTGTTTAAACTTCAAAAACTTCAACATGCTATGATCCTATGCATATAGATAATATTAATTGCAATCTAGCTTTCCTCTTTGTCCAACTTTCTACACATGTTTAGTGGAGGTATGCATTGGGAATGCAGATTACCTTATATATTTATTCATCAACCATTGATACGGAGACTTGTATCGAAGCAAAAATCGCTCAAAGATCAACATGCAACAAATGTCTCAAACACAAGTCTATAACACCATCTTCAACTATGAGAAAGCAATTGATTAGAGCATATATGTATATTATAAAGCTTATGTTGAAAGCCATACAAGAAAATAGATGGAAACTTAATTGCAGTGATCCACCCTGCTTCCTTGAACAGCTGCAACATCAGAGAAGCATTTTATTCCCTTCACAAGCACATTGATAAAACAACCTGCATTTTGCAACACAAAGGTTATGATTTCCTATTCTATAAAAAAAAAATAAGCCTAAAGCTCAAAATATCTATTTAAAATAAAGTTCACCACACACGTTTCAATGAACATGAAAAAAAAAAAACCAATATCATCCGTTTCGTCATCAAAGCCACAAATTCTTTTTCTTTTCAATGAAGTGAAATTTCATGAAAGAAAGTACAAGTGCAGGGGATATGATCTTTCTACAGAAACCACTAGAAGTAGAAGACCAAAACCAAAAAACTAAAAAAAGGATCTTCAAAACAGAGGTGGTTTGCATTTGGAGGACCATTGCCAAGTCAGTTCTGCATTAGTTCCACCCGGGACAAATAAGAAGAAATCCTGGTCTATCTCCATATCTTGCAGATGCAGCAACACTCTAATAACTGTATACTCAGAATCCATCCATGTTTTAGGTTGTGACCCAATAACAGATTTAAGGTTTGGGCCACATTTCAGTGAGTCCCTCCCTCTTCTTTTT
Organism: Sophora flavescens; assembly: GCA_030762895.1. Taxonomy (NCBI): domain Eukaryota; kingdom Viridiplantae; phylum Streptophyta; class Magnoliopsida; order Fabales; family Fabaceae; genus Sophora; species Sophora flavescens. The sequence goes on from CM061068.1 coordinate 159,068,417, forward strand.
TTAACAGTCCCCTTCCTCTCTGCAAAGAAATGGGCTTGGCCCATTAGGTCACTAATTGGACTTATAGATATGATAAGAACTGGTTCAGATTATGGAAGAAGAAATTCTTTACAGATATGAATGAACGAGTGCACTTTCAGGTTATTCGAGAGATTCATCTCTCCCTAGTCCCAAGACTAACTCACAAAATGCCTAACTCTCCCTCTCAACCCTCCCCCTAAACATGCCTTATTCTCATATACTATAACAAACTAACTGAATATACAACTAACTCATTCCCCTTCCCTCAAATACTAACGTGTACCTACCTATCAATACTTCCCTCTAAAGATTCACATGTCCTCAAGGTGAACAGTAGAGTTCCCCAGATCCCACAATTTGAAGCATGACCCTCCAGTGGCTGTAGATGTATGTTGCTTCTGCTCATGTTTCTTTTGATCTAATTCTCCCTTCTTGTCACCAAAAGTAGTCTTCCTCAAGTTATGGGCTGTGGCCCAATATTGAAATAAACCTGAAATGGGCCTAATATGGCCTAAACTTTGGTCAATAAATGCATACCCAACAAATCTTTTGAGAACTCATTGCTCCTTTTCAAGTATTTGGGCCTGGCCCATTAGGTTATAAGGTTGGCCCAATTTCTGAAATGTCAATCCTGCCATAACTCTCTTTAGTCCCCCATGTATGCTGCCATCCTCCTTAGCGGCAATTGTCTCGTCAACCACCGTACAAGGGTCACAGTCCAGTGGTTCCGGCAACAGCAGTGGCATGATCGGATCCTCATCTCTTAACACCCATGGTCCCTTCGTTGTAGTGGTGTTAATAGTCTAAGGTTGTGTTGCGACAGTCATCTCCCCTCTTGTCATAACCACAACCTGTCCCTTAGTCATCGCGTGGGCATCCCGGTATGGCGGTTTTGGTGGTGGCCTGATCGGAAGTTCCTCACTAGTCTTCGTTCCAGTCTTCGAAGTCGTAGTCGTCATCAATGTTGCTAGTGCATAATCCGCCGCCTTATGAAGACCTCGATTGGCGGTTTGGGTGGTGGTTTCTTGACGGAACCTTTTGAGACAACCCAAAGTTCAGTGGTCATGTGGACCAATTATTCTCCGCCATCTCCTGCTCCGACGACTCGCCCTCCTCTTTCACGGTGGGACTGTGACGCATTGATGACGACTATTAAAAAGGTTTCAAAGAGAATAATTCTGATGTGTATTGCATTTACGGAATGTATCAATATATACACCTTTGATCCTAGAGTCTCTCCTTGATAATAGGAGATTTAAATTGGAAATAGAATTGCAACTATATAAACAGAAACACAACTATACAAATCTTTTAATACAAAAAATATTTATATCTATAGCAAACAACATTTGACTTATTTCAACACCCCTCAAGTTGGTGAATGGATGTCACACGTTCCCAACGTGAATAGAGATTCATTACACAATCTGCTTGCTACTCCTTTAGTGAGAATATCAGTTAACTGTTGTTCAGATCTTGCAAAAAGAAACCTGTGGTGAAGATTGGGCGGCCAGTAGGTAAGATATTTTATCTCTCTCATACACGACCAGACACCACTTATGCAGTGAATGTTGTGAGTCAATTTATGCATGACCCATGTAAACCTCAAATGGATGTTGTAGAGCAGATAATGAGATATTTGAAATCCACTCCAGGTAAAGGAATACTGTTTTCAAACCATGACCATTTGAGGATAGAAGGCTACACCGATGCCGATTGGGTAGGTTCATCAAATAATAGAAGATCCACCTCTGGATAATTCACCTTTGTAGGAGAGAATGTTGTAACTTGGAGTAAAAAACAGCCAGTAGTAGCTAGATCAAGTGCTGAAGCATAGTTTAGAGGCATGGCACTTGGAGGGTGTGAATTGTTATGGGTAAAAAAATGTATTATCAGACTTGTGTTTTGAACCAAATGAGACTATGAGATTGTATTGTGACAATGCATAAATTATAGAGATTGCTCATAATCCTGTCCAACATGATCAAACAAAACATGTTGAAATTGATAGACATTTCATCAAGAATTAACTTGAAGCTAGAACAATTGCTTTTCCTTTTTTAAGATCTGAAAAGTTAGCTGATATTCTCACTAAAGGAGTAGCAAGCAGAGTGTTTAATGAATCTCTATTCAAGATGGGAATGTTATCCATGCACCAACTTGAGGGGGTGTTGAAATAAGTCAAATGATGTTAACTATAAATAGAAATATTTTTGGTATTAAAAGATTTCTATCTAAAGCTAACAACATTTGACTTATTTCAACAATGACGTACATCAATTTGAGTAAACTGCTCTTCTCCTTCAGCAATCTTGAACCCTCTTTTTGTATTTTTACAATTCCCTCCTCCAACTTTGTGATTTCCTTCTATTTATTCCCTTTCAGTTACAAGCAACAACAACTATGCCTTATCCCATTAGGTGGGGTCGACTACATGGATCAACGACGCCATAATGTTTATAGCTAAATCATTGACCTCTAACTCTTAATAGTTTTGCTTATAGTTTTCTTGGCCTTCCTTTGCCTTTAGCGATTGGATTACCCTCCATCAAGTATACTCTCCTTACTACGGAATCTACAGGTCTCCTCCATACATGAACAAACCACCGAAGTCGAGATTCAACCATCTTTACTACAATAGGTGATACCCCAACTCTCTCTAATGATATCATTTCTAATCCTATCTCATCTAGCTTTTCAACTCATCCAACACAACATTCTCATCTTTGCTACACTGAGTTCATTCTCGTGTTGATTTTTTACCGCATAACACTCTGTCCCATACAACATTGCCGGTCTAATAATTGTACGGTAAAATTTTCCCTTTAGCTTGAGCGGCACCTTTTTATCACATAAAATACCTAAAGCCTTCCTCCATTTGATTGAATCTACTGGTTTACATCTCCCTCAATTTCTCCGTCGTTTTGTATAATAGACTAAAGGTATAAACCATGTGATATGTTATGATCTCCAACTTTCACCTCTAAGTTAGTGGTGTTTCACCTTTTGCTAAACTTACATTCCATATACTCTGTCTTGCTTCTACTCAAACGGAAGTCATGTGCTCATGGTTATCAAATCGAGATACATATCACGAATCGGAAGTCATATTTTCCGAATCGTGAATCGCATCTTATTATGAATCGTAAGATACATGATCAATAAAAAATATGATATAAACAAGTAACATAAGCAAAAAAATGTGTTGATATGTCATATATGAACTTCAAAATAATTCAAGATTCAAGTCATAAACAAAAAAACCAACAAGTATTCAGTTCCACCCCTCAAAAAAACATAATCTAACTAACTACACTTTAGACTAGTCTCGTTCATCATCATCCCCCAAGTGATTCCATGTGATATCAACTTCCCTCCTTTTCTTTGTCCGACCCATTACCCACTTAAAACAAATAAAAAAAACCTCACCTGGAACTATTGAGAATGAACACGTGGAGACCAAAAAAACTAAAACTGAGGCTTGTGTCTTGTAACAAGACAGAGTATTGACCAAGAAAAAATAAAGAAGACAGAGCGTACAGGAAAGGGGGACCACCGACCAAGAAGAAAAATAAAGAAAAAGAGTAACAGGGGACCAACCAAGAAGAAAAATAAAGAAAAAGGGGGGCCAAACAAGAAGAAAGTTTAAGAAAAGGAGAAGAAGGGACCGACTACAAGGAAGCACATCACTAAAAGGGTAGACTTTTAGTATTCGGAACTTCCCTCCCTCTTTTCTTAAAAAAAAGTTGAATTAAAACCCTAAAAATTCATTTAGTCAGTGTCTGGTCCGCGTGACCCAACCTGGACTCCTTTCATCTCAGTTGCGCGCAAGAGTCGTACGACGGAGTATCGCGATTCCTACGATTCTGCAGCGATTCGTCCAATTCATGTGCGATTCATGACCTTTTTCGATTCAACCATACGATCTGTATCGAGGAGCTCCATTTTCGTCTCGTTTCGCGATTCGTATCGTACGATACTACTATGCACATGCTTCTAAAGTTTGTCTCCAAGTCTCTAAGCTCCCATCTATATCCTCTCTCGACTCTCCAACTAGGACTGTACCGTCTGCGAAAAGCATGCATCGTGGTGTTAGCTCTTGAATGTGCCCTGTAAGTACGTCCAAGCATGGTAGTGAGTATTGTACGATTCGTACGATATGAATCACGAAACAAGACGAAAATGGAGCTCCTCGATACAGATCGTATGGTTGAATCGAAAAGGGGCATGAATCACGCATGAATAGGACAAATTGCTGCAGAATCGTATGAATCACGATACTCCGCCATATGATTCTTGCGCGCAACTGAGATGAAAGGAAGCCAGGATGGGTCACGCGGCCCATACACTGATTAAATAAATTTTTAGGGTTTTTTTTCAACTTTTTTTTAAGAAAAGGAGGGAAGTGCCGAATACTAAAAGTCTACCCTTTTAGTGCCGTGCTTGCTTGTAGTTGGTCCCTTCTTCTCATTTTCTTAAACTTTCTTCTTGTTTAGTCCTCATTTTTCTTTATTTTTCTTCTTGGTCGGTCCCCTTTTGCAGCTGTTACTCTTTTTCTTTATTTTCTTCTTGATCGGTGTCCCCCTTTCCTGTACGCTCCGTCTTCTTTATTTTTTCTTGGTCGGTGCTCTTTGCCTTGTTACGAGACACAAGCCACTGTTTTAATTTTTTTGGTCTCCACGTGTTCATTCTCAATAGTTCCAGATGAGGTTTTTATTTATTTATTTGTAAAGTGAGTAATGGGTCAAACAAAGAAAAAGAGGCAAGTTGATATCACATGGGGGATGATGATGAATGAGACTAGTCTAAAGTATAGTTAGTTAGATTATGTTCTATTGAGGGGTGAAACTGAATACTTGTTGGTTTTTTTGTTTATGACTTGAATCTTGAATTATTTTGAAGTTCATATATGACATATCAACACATGTTTTTTGCTTATGTTACTTTTTTATATCATATTTTTTATTGATCATGTATCTTACGATTCATAATAAGATACGATTCACGATTCGGAAAATAGGTCTTCCGATTCGCGATACGTATCTCGATCTGATAACCATGCATCCAAGACCAAGGTAAAAAGATATGGGCTTAAAGTTGACCCTTGGTGCAGTCCTATAGTTATCGGTAAATCTTTCGTGGCTCCACCCTGCATTCTAACACTAGTCGTGATCCCCTCATACGTATCCTTGATAACTCGAATATAGGCAATCCGGACACCTTTCTTTTCTAGGGCTTTCCACAAAATCTCTCTTGGCACCCTATTATATGCTTTCTCCAAATCAATGAAAACCATGTGCAAGTCTTTTTTATCCCTCCGATATTGTTCCATCATTTGTCGTAACAAGTAAATTGCTTCCATGGTCGACCTATCCTCACTTCCAGAATGAGAATTATTTCTACTCTCCTATCCTCCGACTCTAACAATTTGGGTTTGGGTTCCTCAATGGTTGTTTGTTACCCACTCTGGTTTTGTAGGTTTCTCATCTTGAATCTCTTTTTCTCCCTTTGTTTCTTCTGTTGTTTCTGTTATTGATTCTTTTCTCAGCTCCCTCCAACGATTTTGACTCTTTACTATTATGATTCTTGATCTCTAGAGCATCATCTCCCCTTCTATTTTCTTGCTCTTCCGACTTTGAATCTTGAAGATAAATCCCAAGTTGTGGTTGAAACCGCTTGAGCAAAGCCTTCCCAAACATCCAATCTTGTTCTTCCTTCCTCCAATGTGCAATTTCCTCCGCAACTCTTCAAGGATCTCAACTTTAACCAATCCTGCCTCCATTCTTGATCAAAAGATGAACTCCCAGGATTTTTGGGAGCTCTAGTACCAATTGATAGAACTGGGTCAGGATTGAGGACAATATTATTGATGCAAAACACTAAATTCCCATGTATTCGAGAGCCCAGTCCATCCCCCAAATGCCTAAGGTTGTATTTGGGTGTTTTAAAGAAGATAGAGTAGGGTGGTTAGTAATGGAGTGGAGTGGAAAGGTAAAAGTATATCACTCCATTGTTTGGAAGTTTAATGAGGAAATGGAAGGAGATCTCAAACCCCACAAATTGGAGGGTTTGGGTTATCATCCTTGACCCACTCCATTACTCAAGAAACTCACAAACAATGGGTTATTGCTTTTTTACCACTCCACTCCATTACTAATCCACTCCATGCATCCAAACATAGTCTAACTCTCTCTAAATGAACACCCCCCTCCAGGTCAACTAACCACTCATCCTTTATTTATAAGCCACTCCTCTGATTTCGATTAACCATTCAGTTACAATTGTCAGTTAATAGTTATAACAGAGTAAGTTTCTAACACAGCAATGGCATGAAATTATTATTAACAAAAGTTGTAGCATTTCTCTCCAGCCAGAGGCACCAAATCACATCATATTTTGCAACAACAAAAAAACAAAGGGCATTGCCTTCTTGACTCCTCCATCAACTTCTAAATCAGCATATGAGAAATTTCACCAACCTCTGAGGACAAATCCAGTTTTCCCAGAAGACAATAACATGTCTACAGTCTACACCACAAATATCTTGCTGCTGGAAAATATAACTAACAGTAGATAACTTACTAGTCTTAGAGGCAGAAAAACATCTAAACACAAACATTAGCCTTAGAGTCTCCAATCTAGCATTCAGGTTTCCGAAACACGTAATTTCTCAATTTGCAACTAAATATTAAACCAATATTGCATTTTCAAGTACCATCATCATGATAGGGATAATATGACTTCATAAATGAACACACTCCACATTTAGTCTAGCATCCACGTCCCATCATCACAAGAAACAAGGTACTATTTGTGCAACCAATTGTCTCTTGAAGCTTAGCAGTAGGTCATGGACATGCTACTAATTTCTCAATTTGACAACTGTGTATCACAGTCCCATTCTGGTCAAAACACCTAATTTCTCATTTATCCCTTCAGGTAATTGAAGATGGAATCATCAAACAGATTATTGGTTTTTGGATAAGGATTTCCCAGCATAATTTTCCAGCATTATAATTCTTATAGCCTAGCCTCTTATCCATAATCATCATAGAATAGAAAAATAACAGGAATTACACAGTAGACAGCTTTCATTTTTTCTACATAACTCTTTCGGATACACTGTAAATGTAAAAGAATATTTCTTTCTCAACGAAATCCGAGGTTCCATAAGTAAATCTATATTAGAGTTCAAACAAAAACGTAAATCTGAGAATAAGAGAGATCAAAAGAGAGCCCACCTCGTTAATTTGAAGGAGAAGTAGCAGAAGCTTGCTCCAACAGCTTCTTATCCCTTCGTTCCATCGCCACGTCCCACATATCGTTTCCTATGTGCTTAGGCTGAAAGATCCAATTTTTACGAAACGAAATAAAAGCCATAAAAAAAATTAAAAATTGAATCTTGTAGTGTAACAAATCGCTATCATGATATCATAATTAAAACCCAAAAAAAATAAAATAAAAAATTGATCATGTAAGGGGTTAAAAGTGACTTATTGTATACAGACTCGGCCATGAGCAGCTTTGTGGATGTAATACTGAGCGTTTCCCATAACACAGAGCATTCCTGCTATGATTCCCAGAGGAAGCACAGCTTCCAACCACATCAAACTCATATCTCCTTTCTTCTTCTTGTTGCCTGCGCTCAACTTCGTTTCTTCCTCTCCCCTTTGCTAAATGCTAATGGCGAAGTGCTGCTACTCAAACTCCATAAAGGGTCCATTATCGAACCGGGCCCTAAGGTAGCCAAAAGGCCCAAAGTCTAAAAGATCAAGTCTGTTTTTTTTTTTGGTAGATAGGCGAAAACAAACCAAAAGGAAAGAAAAAAAGACAGATTACATCAAGTCTGTTTGAAAATAATAACGAGGACTAAACTGGGTTTGGTTTTGAAGAAAATAGAAGGAAAGAAAAGTAGAGGAAAGAAAAAGGAAAGGAAAAGGTGCATTCCCTGGTTTGGCTACCACATGAAAAGGGAGGGAAAAAAATAATTCATGGGACCCACATTAAATTTTGTTTTCATCCAACGTGGGAAGAAAAGGGATGGAAGCCATGTTTGTTTGTTTTTTTTGGTAAAAAATACCTTATTCTTGCTTTACCTTTCGTAGGGTGTGTTTGGTAGTGAAGAGAAAATAAGAAGAGCGAAAGAGGTAAGAAAGAGTATGAGAAGATAGAAAGATGTGAGAATTAAAGTAGATTTGATCAATTGTTTGATATATGAGAAAAAGGAAAGAAACAGAGATGAAGGAAGTATTGATTTTTTTTTTGCTGGTAAAATATTGGTTGTTTTTGAATGTACGAGAATGCCCCTAAATTTTAAAAAAAAAGTTCCAATCAAAATTAATTTAAGTTTTTATTTGAATCCAATTGATTCATTCATTAAATTACCTAAATTTATTTTTTATTAATTAAATTACTTAGACTAATTTAATTAATTACTATTTTAAATGATGAATGTGCAAAATAAATGTATCTTTGCATTTACTCAACATATTTGTGCATTTACTAATATAAATACTTCTTTTAAAGGAAAAACAAGGTTACACTTGTAATTTTACACAATAATCTCTCTCCATCTCCTATTTTTTTCTCACCTATGAAGAGAAATATTTTTTAGGTGGGTCCCACCAAATTTATTCCCTCTTCTCTATTTCTCTCTATTACCAAACAAGAGAAAACTATGTTTTCTCTTTCTTTTCTCTCTTCTCATCTTCTCTTCTACCAAACAAAAGGTTAGAGCATCTCCAAAACTAAGAACCATGTTTTGGTTCTTAACTCCTTTTAAGGAATACCAATCATTTTTTACTCCAATGCAGGAATCATCTTTGATTTCTTAGCTTACTTTTATTGGGTCCCTGCAATGGACCCTACATCATTATATATATATATATATATATATATATATATATATATATTTTAAATTTATTTTTATTTTGAATTACATATTATTTCATATATATTTTAATTTAAAAAATTATATATTTTATTAGTCCACAAGCTTGTCTAAAAGCTTTTAATTTCCAAAGGGTACATATGGATAAGGCTGTGCAAAACGCGGCTTGGTCCCGCCCTAAAATCCATCCCAGCATGTAGTATTTGGTCCGGGTCTGATCCTAACCCGCAGAAGAATATGGACGAACTCACGTCCCATTTAGTGACCCAATGTCGGGTCAGGGGCGGGTCCGGATTGACCTTTGGGTTACCCGACCCGTTCATATAATAAAAATCCACTTTTACTTTTATCCATCTCTAGCTTACATTTCATGCACAGTTGCTAAGAAAGAAGTATGAAGTAAATGATTAAACATTTACTCTCACATCTCACTTCTTATATGGGTCCAATTGCCATTTTGTGGCTTTTGTAACATTGAAAGAATCTTTGATCTAAGTATCATGTTTTTAACAACGTGACTTTGGTAACAAGAACATCAAGGAAGCATCCAACAAAATGAACTATTGTTGATATTTTGTAACATTCAGTTTTGGATATATTTGGTGACACGAGATTAATTAGTAACTTTTAGGTAGCATCTTTTGTTGATATTTTGACTTATAAAAAATATCATTTTTCCCGGACACAAAAACTTAGTTTACAAAGAATATATTTAATTTCGGGTCAGCCTGGTTCCATCCCATTTAGACCTGGTCTTAAACCAACCCGCATATGATCTTGTTCCTTCGAGTTTAGGGATGAGTTCGGGTTCAAAGAATTAATCCTATCAATATTTAGGACCGGATAAGAGACAAACATAACCATTTTTGGGAGTAAATATTACCAGCTAACAAAGAATTCACCATTTGTAAAAAAAAAAAAAAAAAAAAAAACAAAGAATTCACCTTTTTTCTATCTTATTGGACTAACAGGTTTGTATATGAAGACTGAAGAAGCGGCTGGTGGAGCCCAGTCCAATTTTCATTACGCCACGTACCACCAAAACAAGCACGAGGAATTCCCTCGTTCTTCACTCTCACCATGGGTTTTGAGTTTTAACCTTTCGAGGGTTTAGCTTTGGCTCGGATTGCTCAACCACTCGTTTCTGCTTCTATTATCTCCAGGTAATTCCTTCTCCTACCATTTTTGTATTTCAATTCTCTATCTTCCTCAGTTATATTATTTCCTTCAATCATATTTCTTCGGATTTTCCCCTTGATTATTATTGTTATTAGCACTTTTACTGTGTTACAGTTAGAGATCTTTGATTTGGTTGAAACAAACAAAAAAAAAAAAAAAAAGGAAAAAAATGGTAGCAGCAGCAGCGCTGGCTCAGCTCCGTTTTTCTCCCCTCTCCGGTCACTACCATGCCGCCCCTTCTCTCCCATTGCCACGTCAGCCACACAATCCCTCTCTTAATCTCATCAAACCCAACCATTCCCCTCAAAGATCCCCTCTTTCCTTTGCCATAGGCGATGGTAGCAACGGGGTTGGACATGGAGGAGGAAGTGGTGGTGATGGCGGTGGCGGCGGCTCTGGAAATTGGGGTAACGAGGGAGATTCCAATGATTCTTCCGCTGGGTTTGGGATATTGGGTCTGTTTTTAAACGGTTGGAAATCAAGGGTTACTGCTGATCCACAATTCCCTTTCAAAGTGTTGATGGAGGAGTTGGTAGGTGTGAGTGCCTGTGTTCTTGGTGACATGGCAACTCGCCCTAATTTCGGGTTGAACGAGCTTGACTTTGTTTTCTCAACCCTTGTTGTTGGATGCATTCTCAATTTCACCCTCATGTATCTCTTGGCACCCACCTTGTCAACAGCCTCTTCATCCACTTTGCCTGGAATCTTTGCCAATTGCCCCAACAGTCACATGTTTGAACCTGGTCCTTATGGTCTTGTTAACCGCTTTGGGACTCTAGTGTACAAAGGAGCTGTCTTTGCTGCTGTTGGTTTTGCCGCCGGCCTAGTTGGGACTGCCATTTCAAATGGGTTGATCATGATGAGGAAGAAGATGGATCCCAATTTCGAGACGCCAAACAAGCCTCCGCCTACCCTTTTGAATGCTCTCACTTGGGCGGCTCATATGGGTGTTAGTAGCAACCTCAGATACCAAACACTGAATGGTATTGAGTTTATGTTGGAGAAAGGTCTTCCTCCCTTGGCATTCAAGTCATCTGTGTTGGGGCTTAGACTGTTGAACAATGTTGTTGGAGGGATGACGTTTGTGATGCTGGCAAGGTTTACAGGCTCACAGAGTGTTGGGAAACCGAAGCCGGTTGCCGTGGAGGTCGGATTGGCTGCAGAGAAGGAGAAGCTGGTGAACAGGGAAGGGGATTTTCAGAATAATAATCAGTCGGCATCAAAGTGATGGGATCATTCAATTTGGTTTGGTTTTGTTGTAGACGAGAGGCTTTTCCTTTTTCTTCATTTTGTGTAGGTTTTTTCTATGCTGACAAAAATATGGCATCTGCTTGTTCAGTGTTATAAACTATAAGGAGAGAAAACATAGGCCATCCGGCTTGTATGTAGCCTTGAAAAGACAATAAAATGCCATGTTAATGACAGATGCTTTCGTTCCTGCTTATTTTATTGGCTTTGCTTGTCGTTTTTTGAATATTTGTGATGATCATGAACAAATCTTAGTTGTTTAGAAGATCTATTTTAACTTGGAGCCGTCGACAACATTTGGCCTTGTTATTTATAGTTGTACATAGAACAAAGCAGGTGTTCCCTCCACGGAACAACCCAATTTACTCCATTTTTTTTCCTTCCGATATTTCCTCGAATTCAACATCATTGACGTTTCTAAATCATTTTAGTTTGCGTGAGATTACCAAGTTTGGCTGCCATGGTACTTTTTTCCACTTTCAACATTTGGATAAACAACTTGAGCCAATGTTTATGTACTAATTTTTCTGAAGTAATCTAATAAGAATTTATTTTATAAGCTTCTTTGATAAACGTATTGAAATAAGTTAAAAAGAACTTACAAAAAGTCATAAGCTATTTTCATAGGTTTTTTTATATGCTCTTACAAAAAAAAAATTGTCCTAAATTTATGTGGGACTTCACAATATATTACAAGTATTTTACATTTAAAGCAAGCTAGTCTTGGAGGACATCAAGCTAGAACTATTATTTTATAGATCAAGGGAGAACAAAATGTTTGCTGCTTCTTCATTAACATAAGTGAAATAACTATTTATATTTTATAAACAATTATTTAATAAAATTTCGTGACAAAAGGGAAACATAAATGAAACCATATATCACAACTAGCAAGATTGTAGGTTTCAGATAAAGGGCCAGCAGCCCCGGTAAGATGTTCTATTTGTAACAACCTTAATAAGGAAAAAAAAAAATCAGATCATATACACTTTTCACAGTTTTACACTGTTCATTTTCTATATACATGTTCTGAATGAAACTTGGTCACTTGAATCTGCCTTTTCTGGTCATACTCGTAAATCTACCTCAAGTTCTCCTTTTCACCCCCAGAGGGGCTGAGCCTGTCGCTTAAACAGAGAAAACAATTGTTCTGTATGTATACATGACAATCTTTTCCGCATAGTATTCAATCCTGTGATGGAACTTCCCCTTGGAATCACTCTTCCGAATTTCTTCCATTTTCAAGTTTGTTCAAAATGTCATGGAAGATCAAACTACAGAAACATATACTTCTGTTGTGTAAGCACATAACTCGAAATGCAGCAAACTTGTCTTATCTGACAGCCTCTGGTGCAGAATTGCAGTAAGGTGTATGCAAGCAAACCAGCCTAGTGAATGTTAGGCATAAAGTAGCAAACCCAATGCCCATGATGAGGCCGCAGGTGCTCTGCCGCAGCTACTCCCAACGCAAGTCCTTTAGCCAAAGCATGTAAAGCAACTGCACCACATGATATAAATGATTGAAGGGTGTGAACACTCACTGAGAGGCTAGTGGGCGTAGCCTCGTAGGTAAGTCATTAACTGAGGCTTTTTTTTTTTTGACTTGCCACCTTCAATAACCCAGAGCTAGAAACATGGATGAAAGCAGCACCCATTGCAAGGAGTAACACAACTGGAATAAATCCTAATTTTGAAGACAAAATAAGCTGCACTGGTCGCCAGGCACCAGGAACAAAGGCAATACCACATGCTGTGCCCATGAGGAGAGCATGTTGAAGACGACAAGCAAGAGCAAATGCAACCAGAATAATCCCACCAACTAATGGGCCAAGGCCAAAAAGTAATGAAACATCAGAGCTGCAACCAAAAAAAGGAAGAGTTAGAAACAATAGTATTACTCCTGTGGTAGGGTTGGATATGGAATACATAATGTTCAGCTTATTCCGGTCATTGCAGCAGAAGAATAGGGTAATATTGAGCAACATTTCCGATCTTTAAAATTTAGCAACAAAACCGTTTCCTTGAGCAATGATGATTAATAATATTTATTCAAGCAACATAACCGAGTGAATAAAAAAGATTCTGCAATAGATCTATACACATCTTTGGCCCAAAAAGCAGTAAGTCCTACAAATCCCTGTAAGAAAAGGGGTGATGAAAGAATAAAGTGATATATTACAACCACTCATTCACTCCTGACTTAAGGTGAAAGTTGGAGATCTTACCATACTACAAACAACAAAGAAATAGAGGGAGATGTAAACTATAGGACTGAAGTGAGTGGATGATCATACAAACAAGTCCTTTAACTTTTCAGATTCATCCTCTAAGTTTTTGTGTGCCAAATTTGTCCTTTAACTTCGAAGAGATAGGTAACTCTTTCCTCTGACATTACTTCCGTTATAATTCATTCACTAGGGTCTTATGTGGCAACAAAAATCCTACATGGCATATGAGTAGATTAATTTGGCTATGTTAGCAGCATTTAAGAACTCTGGTCAATTTTTTTGTCCCTTGTGCTGGTCAACCCACCTAAAAATATGTCCAATCATGGAAGGCATGCGCTTTCATACTATTCTCGACCAAAGATCAAATCCAAACAAAAACCGCAGTAAATCCATGATTAAAAATACTTCTAAAAAGTTTTATGAAAGCCCAAACTAACAATATTCCCAGATACACAATTAAAACAGTTTTAAATTTTAATGAATATTTCAAAACAAGATTTATGAAAGCCCTAACATCATTCCATTCAATTTCAAAGAAATCGAAAGATTTCAAGGAATGAGATGCACTACTGTTTCCAGGGAGGGAGATTGATAGATACAACCTGTAACCTTTTTTTTTATCACAATATCAGTTTAATATCAGTTAAGTAGAGGGAAATTCTGGTTTAGTGAATACAATGATCCCCATATCTGATTCCAGTTTCTATCTTTCTATCAGAGATGAAAAAAATCAGAAGATCGAATTATGTGCAAAATTAAAGGTTTAGGGTTTAGGGTTTTGGCACTTCTGCAACAACCATCCAGATCATGCATCCAGCAGCAAACCCCGTACAGAAAGGTAGGAACTTACTAAATGCATCAGCACATGTAAATGAAGGAACAGCTACAATTGGCTGCATTAACATTATGCACAAAATGGTAAGAGGCCAAGGTCAAAGATTCTAAATACAAGTTTAAACAATTTAACAGCAGAAGACTAAAGAATTATTATCCATCCATATACTAAGCATGCTAACAGTTACATACAACTTAACACCACTAGGCCAGTTTTAGTATAGCATAGGATCCACTCGACCTAAATTCTAATTGATCAAATGCTAAGCCCTTCTTTTCACCTCTTAGGTTCTCTCTTCATCTTCCTCAAAAGAATCCCTCTGGGGGGATTTTCACCATATAAGGAGATCTTCAATCACTCAAGCCTTGCTCTTTCTTACTAAAGGATTTCTTGTCTCTTACTTCTCATTGGGTAAGATTCTAGAACCTTGGGTTCCTTTCCTTTTAATCATAGAGTTTGATTAGAATTTTGATTTCTCATAACCTCATCGATTGGATAGCCTTTTGCAGCCTACGAAACATCCGGGAAACGAAGCCGTAATCCAGTCTTCCCTTCTCTTTGGTGTCTGCAATTTCTTCCTAGAGGTAAGGGGGATTATCCATTAGTGTGCTTAATGTATTGTTTACGGGAATAATTGAATTATTTGTATATTTAATTGTGATAGTGAATTTGTTGATTGCTCATGCTTAAGGTTATTTAAATGTGGTACCTCTTGGATATGTTTGTTGAAATGCTCTTCGAGTCTTATATGATTTGAGATTGATGAATCTGCTATGAGATTTATGAGATAATCTCGATGTGTTGCTTATATTTGGGTATAGACACTTATGTAGGAAGTGCTTTTCACGTCAGTTGAAATTGCTTTTTAACATCTAAAAAAAACCCGACGTTATTGGAGCAGACGTTAAAAGTCAATCATAACTCACGTTAAAAGCACACTTTTAACGTCAGTTTATTAAATAACCGACGTTAACATCGTATTTTTAACGTCGGTTATTTATTTTAACTGGTGTTAAAAGTGTTACTTATAACGTCAGTTGTCTTAAACAACTGACGTTAATGTTGTTGTTTTTATTTTAAAATTCTGTTAACATATCTATTTCCCTAGCTATTCCCTGCATTCAGTGAATTAACACATGCAGTCCAGAATATACAGAATAGACATATTACATAATTTGCACATACACTCAAATTTAGCAAAAAATGGCCTCATTAAAACCTTATGATGCAAAACCTTCCTTAGAGATAAAAACATCATTAAGAAAAAAGAGTATCCTTAAATTTTATTAAAAAAAGAAAATAAATACAAAGAACCAATGAAGGGATAAAAAACCAAAACCCATTGATAGAAAAAACATAACTAAAAGTTTCTAAGTATTTTAAATGTAATTAATACACATCTATGAGTTTCTAATTATTAACTACACATCTTCTAAATACTCAGGAGGTATATTTGTCATTCATTCACTTAAAGAAAAATTCTGCAAACCGCATCCTCAAGTCTTTAAACTCTTTTTTGTCAATAGGAGATTGGTCGCTAAAAGTCTGCACACGTTCAAATAATTCACGATAACATTAACGCAAGGAAAAGGAAAACTAAAATATATAATTAAATAAGTTGTTTAATTAAGTATTACCTTCTTCCACCCCTCTGTAATGGATGCGGAGACTATGTTCAGCATATGATGCATCACATAATAGCCACACAACCAACCGTCTGGCTAAAATTGAGACTACAAAAGAAATGAAATTTAATGTCAGTTATATATATATATATATATATATATATATATATATATATATATATATATATTTCTACATTAATAATTAGTAATTATAATATCAATTACTATTTAACAAACTAGCAACCTTGAGGATAATCCATTCAGGATTTCCTTTAGACTTAATAGTCATACTCGTCCCGTTAGCACAGCTTAAACTACAAGCTTTCAGCGTACTATATCATAAACAGAATATTCATGTCAATTAACCAATTCATCATGTGTGTAATAAAATAAAAGTAAATGTTAAAACTTAAATTAAATAGAAGATTACTTACTCACCTATTGATAGGTTCCACCACCTCCCGTGGTGGGTCCCGGTGGAGAGAGCATATGAAGATGACAGTATGCCTGGCAGTACGAATTATGAGCAACTGCCAATGTCCATTCAATATGTACGGTGCCAGATATAGCTCTTTTCGATCATCACCTCCCAGTAATCTCGTTAAGTATGCAGTGACTTCTTTGTGATTAGCAAAGAAAGTAGGCCGAAGGGAGTAGGACTATAAGAAGTCGTATAGGTTGGAGCCCCTCTCAAGTTGAAGCCGGTGGAGATACCCACGATATGAAATAAGTGGATGTTAATTGCATAATATATTGAGGTATCAATAAATCATAAAATTGAAATAAAATATATAAATTGAATTAATTATAAAATTAAAGCATACTTACGTGGACCAAAGACTCACAACCGTGGTTCATAGTTGCTCGCCATCTTTGCAAAAATAAAAAACCCAATATCGTCACCACTGAATACAAAACCAAGCTCATACGGGTCAATTGGGCGTGCCAGCCATCCATCGTGCTCCAACGAGCATTCAAAAAGCACGAACGCAAAATCCTCACCAATCGAGAACAAACGAGTGATGAGAGATAGCAAACTCGCCTTTTCCTTCAATATTAAATAAAGAAAGTATATAAGGAGTTGAGAATAAAGGAAACATAAGTAATTAATTGAGAAATTCGATCATTAATTATGAATATACCTTCCGGGCCAACTCTAGCTCCTGTCGCGCTAGCTCAAACTCCCTTCGTTTCACCTCAAACTCAAGCTCACAGCGTTTGACCTCCAACTCTCTCCCCCTCTCATCCGGTCATCCACCTCCACATGTGTCCTATGATAGCTCTCTTTTGTGCTCACATGTGAAGGTTCGGCAGTTCCCGCGGTGTCCTGGGAACCCATGGAGGAAAGCTCCTTAATAAGCATCTGCTTGAAGGATGGGTTGGATAAGAAGCGTCTCATCAGCTGGTCTGTAATGGCGGGGTTGGAAATGAGTTGTTGTGTAATGGATTCTCTAAGTACATCCTCATCGACCCGCCTGCGTGAATCACATTTGTCATAAAATTCTTTGATGCCCACCGTCCCTGGAACACCGATCACCCGACCAGGGTAGTCGTGTTTGCCTAGAGCAATGATCAATATATCCCGGCGTCCAGAAGGGACGAATGAGCCCTGGGAACATTTTTCCTTAAGCTCCACCTACAATGAAGACATGAAAAAACATGTACGAGAAAGGTGTTAAAAATATCAATATATACAAATATCAACTAGAACTGCAGTTAGTTAGTTACTTACAATCTTATCTGCCATATCGCGAGTGGCTTCAGCTTTAAAATCGCATTTTTTTGTCATTCGGTTGGCCAACCAAACATCCTCGCGTGGGATAGGAGACGGAGGATCAACAGGTGTGCCCTCATGATATGATCCTAAACAGGAACATGTAAATTTTCGGATCTATCATTGAGTGACTACCAAAATAATAAGAAGAATAATAATAACAAATGCATGAAGGTAAGGAATGGAAGGTAGGTGCCACAAATCCAAGGGGATTTTGATAAGCCAAATGAAGATCGGCACAAGGATCTTGGGCTCTTAATAAGATCAAAGGGTTGGCTCAGTGAAGAACCCAAGAGAGACAATACTCTCACAATTGGACTTAATCCAAAATGAACCCAAAGTTGTATTTCATCATGTAATAGGTGTGTACATATAGCATAGGGAAAGAAAAACCAAAGGTCATCATAAGATGACATAAACTCCTAATAACTAGACATAACTATCCACTAAGTGGTTAATAAAAGAACATAACTATCCTACTTAAGAAAAATAATAAAAAGTGGTTCAATAACTTCTAAAGGAGTTACTAGGCATGCAAGCCAAATGTTACCCTCATTTTAAGTTCCAAAACATGCCAGCCACCTTTCCTAATGGGCCTTGCTCATTCATTAAGTTTAGTGTAGCCCAATTAACATAAAACTCATTTAAGGTCCAAGAATTCGTATTAAACTTCCAGCCCAATTTTCACCATGATAGAAGCCGAATCAGGTCAAGAGACTTGAGATATGATTTGTAGATAATTTCCTAATCTTTCCAACGAACCAAAGAATGCATCAATCGGAGATCTGTAGCTCAAGCTACAGCCAAAAAAAGTATATGGGTTTATCAAAATGAAAATAAAAATTTCATCAAAATTTAGTTTGGCCTTAAATTGGATATCATTGTTGGTTTGCATCATTTCCTCCCTCTTGAAGAGAATTCGACCTCGAATTCATTGCTTTTCGGAATGCCTTCATCCTCCGGGTTCAAACACAACTCTTTTGAATCCATGGGGCACCTTTCTTGGAATTGCTTCTTCAATTTTCTTCAAATTAGAGTCATCACCTCTAGGCAAAGAGTTTGCATTAGTAGTCAAACAAGCATCTTTACATAGAAAGATATATATATGCTGCCTGGCCAACAATGCTCCCTTCACCTTATTTTCTTTTATAGGAAGGCTCTCAATTATTTTTTCAACCTTTGCCTCAATCTTGTTCTTTTTATTTTCCCCTTCAAAAAATTCATTCTCCACCTTTTTCTCATGGCTTTCTTTTTTATTACTTCTTCTTTTCTTTCCTCATTCAACGAACCCTTTTCCTTTTTCTCACTCATTTTTCTTTTCCCACTCCCTCCTTTCAAGTACATTTGATCTTCATACACTTGTTTTGGTGACAATGATCCAAGAGTAATTTTGTGATTATTAAATACAAATGAGTACCTATTGTTGTAGACATCATATTTTGCTTCTCGTTCAGCCCTCCAAGGACGTCCAAGTACCAAGTGCCTCGTTTCTATAGGCACAACATCACATAACACCTCATCTTCATATCTCCCAATTTGGAACGACAGTCGTACTTATTTGTTCACCATCAAGTCACCGAGGTCACTAAACTCCGGGATGCACCAAAGCTTATACGGTTGTGGATGCTCTAGAATAGGAAGCCCATCTTTTGCACCATGGTGGTACTAGCTAGGTTGATGAACCCTTTCTATCAATGACCAAGCTACATATCTGTCCTTCACACAACATCTAGAATAGAAAAAATCCTCCCTTTGCTTGGCATCATTTTTCTTCATTAATGACTCCATGAAGAACCCACCAAGAAATATTCAAACTTCCGAAAAAAATCGAAAAAAAAAAAACAAAAGTCATTCTAGGAAAGATGGCTCTCTGATACCACATGATATGATCCTAAAAAGGAACATATAAATTTTTGGATCTATCCTTGAGTGACTATCAAAATTAGAAGAAAAATAATAATAACAAATGGATGAATGTAAGGAATGGAAGGTAGGTGCCACAAATCCAAGGGGATTTTGATAAGCCAAATGAAGATCGCCACAAGGGTCTTGGGCTCTTGATAAGATCAAAGGGTTGTCTCAGTGAAGAACCCAAGAGAGACAATACTCTCACAATTGGACTTAATCCAAAATGAACTCAAAGTTGTATTTCATCATGTAATAGGTGTGTACATATAGCATAGGGAAAGAAAAACCAAAGGTCATCATAAGATGACATAAACTCCTAATAACTAGACATAACTATCCACTAAGTGGTTAATAAAAGAACATAACTATCCTACTTAAAAAAAATAATAAAAAGTGGTTCAATAACTTCTAAAGGAGTTACCTAGGCATGCAAGCCAAAGGTTGCCCTCCTTTTAAGTTCCAAAACGTACCGGCCACCTTTCCTAATGGGCCTTGCTCATTCATTAAGTTTAGTGTAGCCCAATTAACATAAAACTCATTTAAGGTCCAATAATTCGTATTAAACTTCCAGTCCAATTTTCACCATGATAGAAGCCGAATCAGGTCAAGAGACTTGAGATATGATTTGTAGATAATTTCCTAATCTTTCCAACGAACCAAAGAATGCATCAATCGGAGATATGTAGCTCAAGATACAGCCAAAAAAAGTATACGGGTTTATCAAAATGAAAATAAAATTTTCATCAAAAATTCATTTGGCCTTAAATTAGATATCATTCTTGGTTTGCATCACCTTAGGCACCTCTCCGGCTGCTATCGTCGCATTCAGCTCCTCCTGCTTCTCCCTCAGCTTCTCCACCATCTTCTCGTTAATCCTAGTGGTGTACCCATCCTGAGATATGGTGTGGGTGTGGACGTTCTTAGATTGATTCTGCTTACCCCTTTCCCTCTTAGCCTGTTTAAACAATAACACATAATAAATTGAGTTAAATACATTTAATTTCTTTACTTTAATGATCTCTAAAAAGCATAAATAAATAAACTTCATCAACTAACCTGAAATGATTCCTCATGTTGGCTCCTAACAAAAGAATCCCACATCTCCCTATCAATATACTTGTAATTTATGAACATCTTTTCGCGGTCCTTATCCCCATATACATAGAACCTAGTAAGATCATTCTTGAACTCACTCCAGTGCCTTTCCGCCAATGAGATCCATTTCGCCCGATGACGCTCCTTATTCGGTACGGTCCAAGCCATCTACACATTAAATACATAAGGCTAAAATACCATTTTGGTCCTTTAACTTATTTTTTAGATTCAGTTTGATCCCTTAACTTTTAAAATGTTCAATTTGGTCCCTTAACTTATTTTTTAGATTCAGTTTGGTCCCTTAACTTTTAAAAGGTTCAATTTGGTCCCTTAATTTATCTCAGTAGACCCAAGTTAGTCCTTTCCCGTCAATAAAGTCACTAACATTGTTAAACGAGTTTCAATTTGGTCCCTTATGTTTCAAATTGGTCCTTTAAATTGTTAACTTGTTTCAAATTGGTCCTTTAAATTATTAACTTGTTTCAAGTTGGTCCTTTAAATTGTTAACTTGTTTCAAATTGGCCATTAAAATTGTTAACTTGTTTCAAATTGGTCTTTTAAATGGTTGGAGAATTTCAACCAGGTCCTCAAAAAATTAATATTATTACTGACTCATTGACGGGGATGACTAACTTAGGTCAACAGACACAAATTAAGGGACCAAATTGAACCTTTTAAAAGTTAAGGGACCAAACTGAATCTAAAAAATAATTTAAGGGACCAAATTGAAAATTTTAAAAGTTAAGGGACCAAACTGAATCTAAAAAATAAGTTAAATGACCAAATTGAACATTTTAAAAGTTAAGGGACCAAATTGAATCTAAAAAAAAAGTTAAGGGACCAAAATGATATTTCAGCCAATACATAACAAACAGAATGAATTAGAACTCGAATAATTATTTAATAATGTACATCAAAAGAATGTAAAAGTAAAATACCGTGATAGCCTCCCAAATCCGATCCTTAACGTTCTGTGGAACGTCTTCCCAATCGTTATATAGGATGCTAACGTGATGCTTGGTTTCCTTAGACACCCAAGTAGTAAATTGTTTAGCACGGGTTCCCCGGGGCTTTAGTCGAGCATCAAAGGACACCTCAAGCTTCTGGTCACTGAGCTTAGCCTTTTCTAACTTCTTCAGCATAATGGCTGCTCTACCCCATTTTTTCCTAGACTGTGATGTCTTTTTGGACAAAAAATATTAAATTAGAGGGTTATGTATGATAAGCCTCTGGCTCGTCTAGTTTTATAACTAGTAAGACCATGGCTTTTGCACTAATTACTCGAGTTTAGTCTCGTTTTCGCCCGAATTTGGATTTAATTGTCCTCAAGCAACATTTTGAGTCTCTTAAGTAGTTTTAGGACATTTTAGTTAATTTTGAGTCAAATAAAGCATTTACTGCTATTTCATGTTTTCAGGTTAATAAGAAGAGCAAAAAGGGAAGGACACCTAAAGCAGAACACATCACGGTCAGGCCGTGACACTGGTCACGGCCGTGATGAGCTACCCCTGAAGACCAGAAAGCATCACGGCCCAACCGTGATACCCACCACGGGTGTGATGAGAGAACCTTGAAGAATAGAATTGATCACGGCCTAGCCATGATGGAGGTCACGGCCGTGATAGACTAGAATTTGAATGCGCGCCCTTGGCAGAATACGTCACGGCCTGGCCATGATGGCCATCACGACCGTGACGCGAATCCTGATTTATAAAAGGCACCAGGGAAGACGCAAATTGGAGAGAATTTTCGTTGTTTTTAGTCTATTCCAAGGGTTTGTATTATGTTTGTGATGGAGAACTAATCACCAGGGATTAGTCTGCTGTAATCGGTTTCTGCCGACACTTGAGGTTCCATAATTCCCGATCAATTTGCTTGTCTCTTTCAATATTATGCTATATACCTTGTTTGCTTAATTCAAGTTGTATAGAATAAGTGTTGATTAATTTCGATGATTCTATGTTCCTATACCTTGATCGCGTTTGCTTAATTCGCGTGTGTTTATCGTGTTTGTCAATCCGTTTGCTTAATTCGGAAATTAGGAACATGTATCTCGTAGTGTCAATTGCGCTTGTCTAATTGCTGCTACAATCGAAAAGAGATTAGAATCCGCTTAGGGCATGTAATTTATGTGAATCAATGATAGTTGGGAAACCGAAACAACAGATTAATCGTTTCAGCTTATTGATAATCACTTAATTGTGCCGTTTTCTTAATCAATTCTTCTTTCATTGAATCTGAAATCCCCCCCCCCCCCAAATTGATTTGTAGGTTAATAACAATCCAAGAGTCCTTGAGATACGATACTCGAGTTGTCGTGCCCTAACTACAGTTTTTTTTTTCTAATCACTCGTTTTTGACCTGTGTGCGACAGCAGATCAATGTATAACAAGGATAATAAATAATCCGTGTTAGGAAGGTAGTCTGAACAAAACTCAATAGCTTCTTCTGCAACGTACCTTTGAACAATAGATGCTTCAGGACGATGTGGATTCTTCACATACCCTTTCAAGATCTTCATGTATCGCTCAACTGGGTATATCCATCTCAGAAAAATAAGGCTACATAATCTAATCTCCCTCACCAAATGAACAATTAAGTGAACCATGATGTCGAAAAAGGAAGGAGGAAAATACATCTCCGATTGGCACAATATTGTAGCAGCCTCAACTTCCAACTCATCCAACTTATGGGGGTCAACGACTTTGCTACATATAGCATTGAAGAATGAGCACAACCGAGTAATGACATGTCTCACATTTTTTGGAGCAATACCATGAATAGCCACTGGCAGAAGTTGTTGCATCAAGATGTGGCAATCATGAGACTTTAATCCAACCAATTTGAGTTCACCAGAGACAAGCTTCTTGATATTTGAAGAGTAACCATGTGGAACTTTGATGCCCTGAAGACACTTACAAAAATTTTGCTCTCTTTTTTCGACAAAGTATTACATGTTGGAGGCTAATAAGTCCGCTTACCATCCTCAACAACTGGAGCTAACCGCTCTCGTATACCCATAGCAACGAGATCGAGGCGAGCATTCACACCAACTTTTGTCTTGCCCTGAAGGTTGAGAAGCGTCCTGATCACACTATCACACACATTTTTCTCCACATGCATTACATCAATGCAGTGTCTGACATCAAGCTTGCGCCAGTATGGAAGATCAAAGAATATCGACCTCTTCTTCCATATGTTTTTCTCAGTAGCCTTACCCTTCTTTTTGGACTTGCCGAAGATAACATTGATCTCCTTTACCTTTTGATAAACCTGCTCTCCATTTAAGGCTGTCGGAGCATCTTCAGTCTTTTAGCATCCATTAAAAGATTTTTTCATCTTATGATATGGGTGATTGTTTCCTTAAAAACATATGTCTTTAAGCTTGTGCAAGTATACACAATCGCATCAAGTAATGCAGAAAGTAAGTTCAGATATCGATCCCACAGAGATTGTAATGCTGTAACAAATTCCAGTTCAGATTATATGTTCCAGGAGTTAGAGTAGATAACCAAAAAATAGTGGTGTGTGTGCAAAATAAAGTAAATAAAGCTTTGGAATAAAAATTGAAAATAAGAAAGCAATCAAAAAAGAGAGTATGTTGTCAAATTTGGATAAAATATCTCTAGGTATGCTGCATCATAAATCCTGCTTAGCTTAGATTATGCTCTACGTATGCTGCAGCATTTACCTCCAGGAAATAAAAGTGTGTTTTCCAACACTTAAGAGTTAGGTTCATTAACTGCTTTCTATTCCTAGATTCAGATTAATTACACCACCCTCTTAAGCATGTTCCAGTTAGTTTAGGGACTTGAATAACTATTCCTAGTTCATTCAACACCATTTAATTTTCCAATAATGATTTAATCCCTATCCTTTATCAATTTCCACTTTACTCAAATTTTCCAAACCAAGCAAGCTAGATATTTAATTAAGTTGGTCACTCTTAACTAAATAACATTCAACACATAATAAAGGAAAATACAGAACATATCATTGCATAAAAAGAGCTAAGCATTCATTACAATAACTTACCTAAAGCTTAAGAGGTTTAGCTCATGTTGAGCTTACAAACACAAAAATATAAAAATGAGAAGAAAGCCATTACAATGGAGCACGAAAATGGAACAAAGGAGAGGAGGAAGATGACCCTTGGCTGCTGCTGTACGTCCTCTTTGCTGTCCCTCATCTGATATGAGCAGCCCCCTCTTAAAAAGTAAGGAATATTCTATTTTTTAGTGTTTTACAAAGACCTTTTTCTCTTTCATACTTTTGGGCCATTAAAAATGATATTAAAATAAGTGCTTGGGCCCATTTCCTCAAATGTACCACCACAAAACCCTAAAGAAATCAGCAAGGACGTCCTCAGCTTTTATGACAGTTGGCAGGAGAGAGAAAAGGTGCTCAGCTTTTGTCCTTTTCTATGCGTCCATATGCTGCAGCATGACCAAAGCATTTTCCAGCAGCTTTTCAGCAGTTTGAGCCCAGATGCTGTCGAATGCCCAGAGCTATTTTCTGCAGCTTATCTAAACTTCAACAAAAGACTAACAAAACTCAAGAAACACATTAAACATATTCCTAGACACTCAAAAATAGAAAATTAAACGAAATTTATACAAAGACACATATTACACTAAACTAACTTAAAACACCTATAACATCCACATAAAATACTTGAAGATTACAAAAACTCATGCTAAGAAAGAGTAAATAATTGTTCATTAAAAGAGTTATCACACCCCCAAACTTGAATCATTGCTTGTCCTCAAGTAATGGAAAGAAACATAAGAAACAGAATAATTCTATTTAATGAATGGCATGCATAGGTCACCCAAATTTTTCAATCTTTTTAAGACTCAGAACTCCACACTTGCATTCCTAACAAAATACCCTTTCTATCCTACACAAATCAACAATTATTACAAAACTGGTCTAAAGTCAGATTAACATATGCTGTAGCAAGCTCACTCAGAACAGTTGGTTATGCTTCTCACCCTCTCATTAGAATTTCACTCTCACCACAAACATGTATCTTTGATCTAAACTTGATCAGATTCTATCACAATCAAAACATCACAGAATTACACACAACAAGAGGTCTTTTATGGTTGTAACAGGGCTTAGGACAGGTGAGATTAAGAAATTTGGGTAAGTATCTAATCTCAAGGTAGAGCAAAAGGATGCTTTTCAATTTAGCTCACAATCCCCATTGTTCCTACAATCCACACATTTGTTTCTTCCTTTCCTCACTAAGATCCCAGTTTATTGTTTTTGTTGTGAACAAAGAATAGATTGTTGTTAATCTCCAATTTTTTTCATTATTCTTTGTTCTCAATTTTCTTTCTTTTTTTTCCCTTTTTTTGTTGGATAACATATATAAAATAGGGGAATTTTACAGCTTCAATTTTTTTTTTTTTTTACATTTGAGAGTTCCTTTCTTCTTTAATGCTTTCCCCCATTTTATTTGTAAAGCCTTGCAGCTGCATAAGTGTTGCAGCATAGCACCCCCAAACTTAATACGGTGCTTGTCCTAAAGTCATCCACAAACTTGTCTCAGAACATTGCTACAAAAAGCATCCTTAAGCTTCACCTATCCAGGTATTCTTTGTTTTTCCAGTTAAGGGCTTGAAATGTGCTAGTTTTCTCAATAAAGGGCTAAGGCTCAAAGGGGTAACACTAAGGACATACATGATGAGAAGGTTGGCTATTTAGGCACTGGCTAAAAATAAATACAAAATAAGAAAATGCCTCAAGCATAAAGTGTGTGCAATCATGTGTGTTCAGATCAAACAGAAACAAAGCAAGCTTTACAGAAAATGCATGAGTGTGGTTTATATGCACAGTGTAGCTTTATCACTCAGGCTCATATTTATATGTTCATGCTACAGCACACGTGTCTTCTTTCCTAGACAGTGATGCAACAAAATTAATAGTGCACAGTCAAGTTAGAGCATTAAGTTAGTCAGCAAGTGTTTTATTCAAAGAGTCTTGATTTAACAAACAAGGGGGCATAAGCATGGCCATTCATCAGACAAAATTTTAAAAACATCTATGGCCCTACAAACAGTCAAACAAAAAAGGTCCTAATGACCACTACTTGCAGCAAAATTAAGAACATGGGTTATGGTAATGAGGTGGAGGGTTTAGAAATGCATCCTGATTTGCGATGCTGTAGTAAGGCTATATTTCAAGCCATTGGTGCTTTTATGCGGTTGCTCTAGTGACTTGGACTTCATCTTCTTCTTCATTTTCACCTTCTTCCTCTCTTTGTGCAGCAACCTTTTCTTGATTATTCCTGGATCCATTGATTCATACTTTCTAGACCACACATGTTGAGTTGTCTTGTCCAAGAATTCCACCCCTTCCTCAATAGAGAAGTAATCAGCTTCTACTGATGCTGCAACATTGCCATAATCAGACTGATTCTTCAGGAAGTGCTGCTGCACCAGCTCATCAAATGATTGTATGAAAGAGCATTCTTCCATTCCTTCATCTGGGTATTTGAGGGAATTGAAAACATTGAATGTGACCTTCTTTAATATCTGAGGAAAAGGTGGAAGAGGTCTTTCTGGAATCAATTTAGGTGTAGTGGGAGATGCTGCATCATCAGGTATTTTCTCAACAACCGCAGGTTGCACTAATGTAGCATCTTCTCTGTTTGTCTCCTTCTCAGGTTCTGATTCTTTCACATTCTGTTTCTTCTTTGGTTCAGCAACCTCCACATCTTTACCACTCCTCAAGTGAATCATCTTGCATTGCTCAATTCTTCCTCCAGAACTTGAGGCTCTAGGGTCTTCAGTAGATGCAGGTAATGTAGCTATCTGCCTTGAGTTGATTGCACTAGCCAGCTGTCCCACTTGAGTTTCTAGATTTCTCATTCCAGCCTTGGTTTCTGTCATAAATGCCTTTAGCACAGATTCTAGAGATGGTTCTGGAGCTTTCTGTTGTACTTGTGATTGCTGCCACCCTCCATTGTATGTATTACCATAGGAATTGTTTCCTCTGTTGTTAATGTTCCCTACATAGTTAACTAAGGCGGGATTTGCAGAGCAGTTCTCAAAAAGATATTCTCCACCACAGTATACACATGAAATAGAATCTGCCATGTAAATCTGCTCATGTACCATTTCTTCAATTCTGATAGGTGGAGCCATAGAGTTTCCTTGGTTTCCCATAGTCATCCCCTTTACCATATTGGTTAAGGTAAGTATCTGAGCTGAGAGTGAAGATATTTCACTCGCTTCATAGGCTCCTGCTACAACATTGACCTTGCTAGGAGCATGGCTAGTTGTTGGCCACCAATAACTGTTAGCCGCAATTCCCTCTACCAGAGCATGGGCTTCATTGGAAGATTTAGTGAGCAGACAACCTCCAGCTGAAGCATCCAACATCATCCTTGAGCTAGGTGAGACACCAATGTAGATGTGCTCCATCTGAATACAATATGGGATGCCATGATGGGGACACTCCTTCAATAGTTGCTTGAATCGTTCCCAACCTTCAAATAATGGCTCATCATCATGTTGCCTGAAAGCCATGATCTCATTTCTCAGCTTTGTAGTCATGGTGGGAGGGAAGAATTTAACAAGAAA
The DNA here is from genome assembly GCA_030762895.1 of Sophora flavescens. Taxonomy (NCBI): domain Eukaryota; kingdom Viridiplantae; phylum Streptophyta; class Magnoliopsida; order Fabales; family Fabaceae; genus Sophora; species Sophora flavescens. The sequence continues at coordinate 159,096,812 of CM061068.1, forward strand.
TTTCTCAGTCAGTTTGTTCCATGAGTCAATTGAGTTTGGCTCTAGAGTATTCAGCCAATTCTTTGCCTTGCCTCCCAAGGAAAATGGGAACAATCTCAATCAGAATTCATCATCATGCCTGGAATCTTGAAGTTGCTTGCTACATTTAGAAATTGGTTCAAGTGCAGGTGAGGATCCTCTGCTGCAGCACCATCAAATTGTCCCATTGCTTGGAGCATTTGGAACATCACTGGTTTAAACTCAAACTGTGGTGCAGTGATTGGAGTCCTCACAATTCTGAAGTTGACATAGGCAAACACAAGGAAGGGCGGGGGGGCGGGGGGTTGCATTGTGTTTGTTAATAATTTTCGAAAACAACCTTTAAAACTAGTTTTGCACACAAGAATATTAAATTAGAAGCAAGCACAAAGAAATTGATCCTTTTTAAAAAGCTTTAACAAAAGCAATACCAAAACCCCTAGTCAGTAAAAACAAATAAAGCCATAAGAGTTTAGGGATAGAATGTTCACACAAGATGTTTTATCCTGATTCACTCTCTTCTAACCAAGTGTTATGTCCAGTCCCTTCTACTTGAAGGTTTTTCTCCACTATTTTACAAATAGATTACAACCAAGTATTCAACACATCTCCATGCTTACAAGTATTCCTTCCTTACCAAGCCTCTCTAGGCTCTAACTCTAACAAGGAGATTTAACTTATGATCTTCTTAACTCACTAAGTGTGAGGATATGAAAGTTTAAGATCAGTTGAATATTGCAATAATATTCAAACTAAAGAATACAGACACTTGCTCTTTAAAAGGAAATTAGAATGAGTGATTATCGATTGGCAAAAAGTTGTTCTTCAAAACTTGAGGTCTTATATTTATAGCGACCTTCTTCTTCACTTTTATTTCTTCAATGGTTATTTTGAATAGTCCCGTTCAGAGATAGCATTGAATGCATGATATCCGTTGTGACTGATAGCTAGATTGTGGCAATGCTGAAAAGTACTCTTGGTTATCGAGGTAGCACGAAATGGAGGCTCACTGCTCCGAGCATTGCAGCTTGAAAACTTGTTGTACATCCTTTGTGTACAATCCAACTTTTTCCAGCCATAAAGTTGTCATCGTACAGATCTTTTTGCAGTTTTGCATTGTACGATTCTGCTTTTTGCATTTCTTTGATGGTACTATGTTTCTTTTACAACAAGGTAAAATATTAAAGCAGATAAAACAAATGTGAAGAACAAATATTCTATAGAAATAAATATCAATCATTTGAAATAAATTCAAGAGATTCGGATTGCATTTATTCATTCAAGAGATGGAGCTCATCTACTTAAGAACCCCATCTACTTATGTGAGACTAAGTCTGTTCACTATTTTATTTTTCTCGTCTGCTGATGTGGCATATCCTCTCGTCTATCAAGTCTTTGGACTTGCTATACCTTAGTGAGTTATCACAATCTTCGTCTGGTGACGTTGCACTTAGAGCCCATCTACTTGATTATTTGATCTTTCAGTTCATTCAATTATACCAATTATTCCCGTCTGCTATCAAGTCTTTGGACTTGTTGTATCTAAGTAAGTTATCTTGATTTCCGACTAGTAAACATTTAGTGCCTTGTCTACTTAAGGAAACCAGTCTACTCAATTAAATAAACAACTTTACCAATATTAAAGCAGTCGTCTACAAGGGTGGATGCGTATTTTTCTCAAGGAGTCCAACGAAAACTTATCCCAAGTTTCCATTATTTATATTATTAATATTCCCGCATAACTGAAAGCACATGTTAGATCTCAACTAACACTTTACCAAGCAAATTTAATCCTTTTGTTAACATCAAAACGTAGAGATTTTTAAATCAAAACCACTTTGGTTCCAACAATCTCCCCATTTTTGATGATGACAAAAACTAATTAAATTTGAAAATCAAAGTCTAAGAGAGATTGCAAAGATCCCCCTAAGACAAAGCATTCAGATATATAATCAATAAAAGCATATGAGACAAACTGCATATAAGCTATTAGATCAATGCAACTGCTTATCAAACTTAGAGTATATATGAAAGAATAAATAAGCATAGTTTAGCAGATATCAGGGCAAATAAGTAAACAGAAGTATCAGAGTAGTTATAAACATAATATGCATATGCAGACGAATAAGAGCTTTTCAAAACTGACTTTGTATATATAAAAAATCTTTTTTCTTTCCTTTCTCCTCCTTTTTTGTCATCAGACAAAAAGATGAAGGGAGTGGACCATCATTAGGCAGGAGGAGGTGGTGGAGGAGGTTGATTCTGAGTCTGGGTTTTCTTGAAATCAGTCAAAAATTCCAGCATTTTGTTCACAACCTCTAAGTTTGGAGCCATAGATACTTGAACTCTCTGAGAGACTTCCTCAGTGATCTTCTCAGTCATCTTTTCAACCTTCTCTTCAACCAGCTTGCCAACTCTTTCATCAACTATCTTGCCAAGAACTTCTTCAAGATTTGGTGGCAGAGAATGTTGTCTCAAACTTTCAGTAGATTCTTGGAAATGAGGAGGTGCTTGAAAGGTGCATAATGCTCTGGAATGTTCAGGATGGTCTGAAGGGTGAACCACAGCCAAAGCTTGTGGTTGAGAAGTGTGCTTTTCAGAGGTGCTTTTTTTGGGAATGGACACAACAACCTCTTTCTCATGACCTCCTAAGTCAACAATAGTGGCATTCGTGCCAAGTCCTTCAACTACAATTTCATCTTGTGTGCTCAGAAGGAGGTGAAGGAGGGGCATGTTTAATCACAAGAAGGGGTAAAGTGGTTACTGCTATTTCCTTTGCCCATTTAATGGGATAGGAGAATTCCACATTCCTACATGTTATAGGAAGTCCCCAGAGATCTTTGTAGATCATGTATCTAAAGTTTGAAAGTCCACATTTGCCTCTGACTTTAGGAATGACCTTTTTCTCTTCTTGGGTCAGACCAGAGGAAGATGCTTCTCTTGTGCAATGAATGATGTGGGATTTCCAGAAGTCAGCAGCACGTTTTTCATTAGTGAAAGGTATGAGAGGTGGAGTTTTCACAAGATCAGGATAGATTTTCCTGGGAGGGAATCTTTTCTGGGGCAAGTGAGTGACTAAGGGTCCAAGGTTGTTGAACATTCGTGAAGGAACATTTGTGATTAGTTCGCAGTCAGGATGTGCTTTATGGTAGGGTTCAACTGGTGAGTCTATTTCTTCTGCATACTCAGGTAGGGGGTACCACCTATCAGGGATGTGTTCAGGTTCATGCTGGTGAGTGAGAAATAGAACTCTCCAATCTCTCTTTACTTTAGCCCAATCCTCAGATTTGGCATCATAAACAACAAAAATTGGAGTGAAAGGAAATAAAGTTCTTAAAGGTTTGGGGAAGGGAGCACCAGGGGAAATTCCAACATTTGGTAGATTGAACCAGGGATCATCATCAGGGATAATTGGTTGAAATTGTGGTCTAGATGAGGAGGCTATTTGTGAGTGAGCAGGGGAATGTGTAGGTAAATTTGTGGTTTGGTCTGTATTGGTTGGGGGGAGGGTGGAGATGGAATATAAACATTGTCAGTTATGTTTTGGTTAAATACCTCATTTGGAGCAGAGACAGTAACATTTTCAACAGAGGCAACAGCAGCAGGGAGAGTATCATCACTATTTTCTAAACTAGACACTAAGGCGTCTATTGCTATTTGAACGGGATCACTAGCAGAGATGGTTACCTTAGAGGTCATAGTTATTCTGACCTTTCTTGCAGGTTGCCTTCTGGTTTGTATTGAGACAAGCACAAAGGCCTCAACAGCAGTAACAATAGAAGTTTTCTGCTTCTTCAGGATGGTATTGATAGGAACTCTGTCCTCATCAGCTTCCTCATCCTCATTGTGTGAGAAGATGATTCTTCTTTGCCTCTTCACAGCAGGAGCACCAGTAGGTTCCCTAATTACAATGCCACTAGCTGGTCTCTTGGGGGCAGGTTTCCTTGCTGCAATGGTCTTTTACCTAGTTCCTCTTTTCATTCCTAGGACTTCAACATTGTTGATCTCAATTATTTCTTCCTTGATTTTCATAGCTTCTTCTGCTTTGGCCAAGGCAATTTGTTTGTAAGTACTTAGTTGCATGCCTGAGAGATTGCTTCTCCCAAAATCAGCAGCGGACATTCCTTTCTCGGATAAAATTTTCTTCTGATCTTCTTCAGACATGGCAGCAAGGACATCATAAACACCTTGATTCCTGAGAATCTTTGATAGAAGGTAAGCGTACGGAATGGTAGAGAGGTTCTTTCTATTTTGCATAGCTTGTTTGAATGTGTTATACAGAATCCAGGGAACGTTGATTTTGGTTTCCCAGAAGTGATTGCACATGCATAATTTTGAAGAACAGAGAGGTTGTCCTTGGAGCCAGTCTTGTGTAAGACAGTCTTGTTCAAAATCTGATGGAGGATTTTGATTTCATCCTTCATCTCAGCAGACTTCCAGGAATGAGTTCTTACAGTATGTTCTTTCATTAGGGTAACAACAATGGTCTCAGAACCACCTAAGTCTTCTTCCCAAGTATCAGTGATCACCAAACCCTCTTAGGCACAAGAAATAGCATTGGAAATGGTCTTCTCAGAGACACTCACCTTCTTTCCCACTACGAAGCTAATAATCTCAGTTTCAATGATTGTAGGTTTCCTCCAGAAGGTCCTGATGAGGTTGGGGTAGATTGATACTTTCTCTAAGAACATGTCGTCCTATCCGGCTGCATTTATATACTTGCTTACATTCAAGTTGTTCTCCTCCAGGACTTCAAAATTAAAGTGGTGTTCAACCGCTAAGTTCAGAGAATCTGTGACGTAGGAATGGACACGGAGTGAAGGTGAACCCATTTTTTGAGGTTTGAAGGTTAGGGTTCATAGAAGCAAAGAAACAGAGGTTCGTGAAAAAAAAACTCAGAGGCAATGAAAAGTTTTTTCCTTGGGAAGAGAAGTTGCTTTAAAGGTTTCTGAATTTCAAAGGTTTTTCTTTGAAAATAATTCGAAAGAAAAAATTAATGACAAGACATGTCATTAAGAGTAAAACGATATTTTTATTTTGAAACCATAAAAAGGTTATGATGGGATTGATGGAAATTACTGACTCAGCAAAGAGAATATACTACATATATATGTCTAGTAAGACAAAATAAATGCATTTAATAAAAAATATGCTTTGAAGCAAGCAGTTGTGGATGCGTATGAAATTATACAATGGACACAGTAAACCACAACAATAGATGCAACATATAGTGGACGCGCTACACAACATGCAATAGACGCAGAAATTATCAAAACAATTTTCTCAAGGCTGGACGCCTAAATTAATCCACACATATCATGTTAAGATGCTTTCTAATAAAGATAAATCTGTCCTCTGTCAGAGGTTTAGTAAGGATATATGACCATTGATGGTCAGTATCTACAAATTGAATATCAAACACACCTTTTTGCACATAATCCCTAATAAAATGATGTTTAATCTCTATGTGCTTAGCTCTAGAATGCAAAATTGGATTCTTAGATAGATTTATTGCTGCAGTATTATCACACATAAGTGGAATACTACTTACAAACACATTGTAGTCCTCCAATTGATGTTTGATCCAAAGAAGTTGTGAGCAGCAACTTGCAACTGATATATACTCAGCTTCTGCAGTTGATAAAGCAATGATACTTTGTCTCTTGCTTGACTAAGAGACAAGAATAGCTCCAATGAAGTGACATCCTCCACTAGTGCTTTTTCTTTCAATTCTATCTCCAGCATAGTCAGCATCATAGAAACCAACTAATCTGTAAGCTTCATTTTTCTTAAAGCACAAACCAAGATTAGTAGTACCTTTTAAATATCTAAAAATTCTCTTAACTGCATAAGTGAGATTCTCTAGGATCAAATTGAAATCGAGCACACAAACGTACATTGAACGTAATACCAGGCCTAGACGCAGTAAGATATAAGAGAGATCCTATTATACCTCTATATACCTTTTGTTCTACCTTTTTCTCTTTATCATCTTTGTTCAATATGGAAGTGGGGTACATAGGGGTATTCATTGGCTTAAAATCATCGATCTTAAACTTCTTCATTAGCTCTTTTGTATACTTAGTTTGATGAATGAGCACCTCGTCCAAGGTTTGGTTTACTTGAAGTCCAAGGAAGAATATGAGTTCTCCCACCATGCTTATTTTAAATTCTTTCTGCATTAACTTATAGAATTCTTTTCAAAGAGATTCATTAGTATCACCAAAAATGATATCATCAACATAAATTTACACAACTATGAAATCAGACTTAATTGATTTTATAAACATAGTTGTGTCTACTTTTCCTCTATTAATGCCATTTTCCATAAGAAATGAACTTAGCCTGTCATACCAAGCTCTAGGGGCTTGCTTAAGGCCGTACAAAGCTTTCTTAAGCTTATATATATGTTTAGGGTGGGTTTCACTCTCAAAACCCGGAGGTTGCATAACATAAACTTCTTCATTAATAAAGCCATTTAGAAAAGCACTTTTAACATCCATCTGAAAATGCATAATACTATGATGTGAAGCAATTGAAAGTAGAATTCTAATTGCTTCTAATCTAGCAACAAGTGCAAAGGTTTCAGTATAATCTATACCTTCTTCTTGAGAGAAACCTTGAGCAACAAGTCTTGCTTTGTTTGTTATTACCTTACCATTTTCATCAAGTTTGTTTCTGTAAACCCACTTTGTTCGAATCACTGATTTGTCTTTGGGCAGGGGAACCAGAGTCCAAACTTCACTTCTTTCAAACTGATTCAGTTCTTCCTGTATAGCTAGAATCCACCCGTCGTCAAGCAGAGCCTCGTCTACTATCTTTGGTTCCAACTCAGAGACTAGTGCAGAAATATCTTGTTCTCTGAAAGTTGATCTGGTTCTTAGCTTGTCATTGGGGTTTCCAATGATCTGATCTTGTGGATGATAATTCTTGAAGTACCAAGATTTTTGAACTACGTCATGTTGAGAAGTGGAGGTTTCTGGTTGTTGAGTGGGGTCGTCTGCTTGATGATCAGCTTTCATCTCTGGTGTGTCTCCCGAGATGTTTAGGTCAAGATCTGCAAAAGCTTCATCTAGCTCTGACAATTTCTTATCAGGCTGTTTGTCATCAAACATGACATGAATACATTCCTCTACCATCAGAGTCCTAGAATTGTAAACTGGAAAGCCTTTAGAAGTTTCATAATATCCTAATAGTATTCCAATATCTATTTTAGCATCAAACTTACCAAGGTGATCTTTAGTATTCAGTATATAGCATTTTCAACCAAAAGGATGAAAATAAGATATGTTGGGTTTTCGTCCTTTCGACAGTTGATAAGGAGTCTTGTTCAGGGTAGGTGTAATTTATATTCTGTTCTGAATGTAGCAGGCAGTGTTAACAGCTTCAGCCCAAAAGTGTCTAGGGATAGAGTTATTGTTGAGCATAGTCCTATCCATCTCTTGAAGAGATATATTCTTTCTCTCTGCTGTGGTGTTCTAGGTATTGAGAAATTGTGAAGGATACCACTTTCTTCACAGAACTTATGAAATAAATCATTTTCAAACTCTCCCCCATGGTCACTTCTGATTGAAGTGATACACTTGCCTTTTTCATTCTGTACACGTTTGTATAATACAGAAAACACCTTGAAAGACTCATTCTTGTGAGTTAGGAACATAACCCATGTCCATCTAGTGTAGTCGTCTACTATGACAAGACCATATTTCTTACCACTGACAGAAGCTGTCCTTTTTGGACCAAAAAGATCAAGGTGTAGCAACTCTAGTGGTCTATTGGTACTAACGATATTCTTAGATTCAAAAGAACCTTTGACTTGTTTTCCCTTTTGACATGCATCATAGAGAGAATTAGATTTGAACTTAAGGTTTGGTAGTCCTCTCACGAGGTTATTCTTGTTTGGCTTTGAAATTAATTTCAAGCTTGCATGACCTAGCCTTTTATGCCAAATCCATCACTCATCTTCGATGGACACTAGACATGAGACACTTTGATTTGAGATGTCCTCCAAGTCAATCTTATAAAGATTTTTTGCCTCTTAGTAGTGAATAAAAGTGATCCATCATCTTTCTTGACAGTACATACGTTCTTATCAAAAGAAACTGTATATCCACTGTCACATAATTGACTTATGCTTAGCAGATTGTGCTTCAAGCCATTTACTAAAAGAACATTATCAATGGAGGGAAAAGGATGTTTACCAATTTTACCTACACCAATGATATTTCCTTTCTGATTTCCTCCAAAAGTGACCCAGCCACCATCTTTGGGCTTAAGGCTTTGGAACATAGACCTTTCTCCCGTCATGTGACGTGAGCAGCCACTGTCCAAGTACCAAGACGTCTATTTTCTTTCTGTTGTTAAGCAAATCTGCAACAAGTGTTATCTTATCTTCAGATACCCAAACTGACTTGGGTCCTTTCTTGTTAGTTGTCACTGGACGAGTATGGTTAGCATGTTTATTGAGTATGCATCTAGATGTAATATGTCGACTTTTTCCACACAATTTGCAAATGGTGTTGGACGAGCTAGACTTAGCTTTAGCATAATTATCTTGAACTTTTGAGGCTCTATGCTGTGTATGTGGTTTTGACTTTTTGTGAGATGCTTCTTGCTTCTCTTTGTCATAACCAAGGCCATATTTATCATGAGGTGACCTAGAGTATCTAAAAATGAGACTAAGCTTATCTGAGCCACCTACATGCTTTGACAGAGAGTCTGTTAGATATGTTACATCTTGTTTTAGTTTTGCAACTTCGCAAGAAACATCAGGCTCACACTCCATTTTGTCAGCTAGACTGACATTCACTGATTTTAGTATGTCATTTTCATCTTTAAGATTTTGTTTCTCAGTGCATACCCTATCATATTCTCTAGACAGTTTAGAAAATTTCTGTTTGAGACTCCTAAACTCTCATGATGGTATGGAAGACTCATGCAACAATTCATCAAAAGCTTTTTGAAAAGTGGTTGGGTCAGAGTCCATTACCTCAGCATCAGTGTATTCACTTTCTGATGTAGTGTCTACCATGAGACATATATTTGCCTCTTCCTCAGCTTCATTTTCTTCATCTGATGAAGACAGATCAATATCTTCCCATATAGCCATTAAGCCTTTCTTCTTTTTGAAGAATTTCTTTTTACCCTTTAGCTCAGGGCAGTCAGCTTTGAAATGACCAGGTTTCTTGCATTCCAAGCACAAGGGTGGACCTTTTTCTTTGGAGTATGACTTTTCCTTGGAAACCTTTTTGTTGAATTGCTTCCTTCTGAAACCATCTTTCTTTCTCCACATATGTTGAATCTTCCTGGAGATGAAGGACAATTCATCCTCATCTGATCCTTCATCATTATCAGAAGATCCCGACTTTTTTGATGACTCAACAGCTTTGAGAACCTTTGATGGGCTTTCTTTCTTCGCCTTTAGGGCAATAAATTTCCCTTTTCTAGAATTTTCTTCTTCATTAAGTTCAAGTTCATGAACCTTGAGAGATCTAAGTAGCTCTTCTAGAGAGAGTGTATTCAGATTTTTGGCTTCTTGAATAGCAGTAACTTTGGGTCTCCATTACTTGGATAGACTTCTCAGGGTTTTTCTAACACGATCTCTATTTTCATAGACTTTTCCAAGAGATCTGAGACTGTTAGTGATGGTTTGGAATCTTCCAAACATTTGGTCTATTGTTTCATGTTCACCCATTTTGAACAGCTCATATTGGTGAACCAATATGCTGGTCTTTGATTCCTTTACTTGTGAGGAACCCTCATGAGCAAGGGCAAGAGTATCCCAAATTTCTTTAGCAATATTGCAGCTGTGAACTTTGTCATGTTCAGATATGGTAATAGCACACATGAGATAGTGCTTAGCCTTTAGATTTAGTCGATGTTGGTTTTTCTTCTCTTGAGTCCATTGGGCTCTAGGAACAGCAGCTCCAGCTTTATCTCTTGGCTCTATGTAGCCGGTTTCAATCAGCTCCCAAATATCTACATTCTGCGCATCCAAGAAGGCCATCATCCTCTTTTTCCAGTAGTCATAATCTGTTCCATCAAAGAGAGGAGGTCTGTTGATAGCTTGTCCTTCTGCATCCATGGTTGTTGGATCGTACTCCCTCAGCACTTGTTAGATGCTCAACCCTTTCGAGCCTGAGCTTTGATACCAACTGAAGTTGACACAGGCAAACTAAAGAAAATGATGGGGGGGGGGGGGGGGGTTGAATTGTGTTTGTTAATAATTATCGAAAACAACCTTTAAAACTATTTTGGCACACAAGAAGATTAAATCAGAAGCAAGTACAAAGAAATAGATCCTTTTATAAAGCTTTAATAAAAGCAATATCAAAACCCCTCAGTCAGTAAAACAAATAAACCGGTAAGAGTTTAGGGATAGAATGTTTACACAAGATGTTTTATCCTGGTTCACTCTCTTCTAACCTAGAGTTACGTCCAGCCCCTTCTACTTAAAGGTTTTTCTCTACTATTTTCCAAATAGATTACAACCAAGTATTCAACACCTCTCCAGGCTTACAAGTATTCCTTTCTTACCAAGCCTCTCTAGGCTCTAACTCTAACAAAGAGATTTAACTTATGATCTTCTTAACTCACTATGTGTGAGGATATGAAAGTTTAAGATCAGTTGAATATTGCAATAATATTCAAACTAAAGAATACAGACTCTTGCTCTTTAAAAGGAAATTAGAATGAGTGATTATCGATTGGCAAAAAGTCGTTCTTCATAACTTGAGGTCTTCTATTTATAGCGACCTTCTTCTTCACTTGTATTTCTTCAACGGTTATTTTGAATAGTCCCGTTCAGAGATAGCATTGAATGCATGATATTCATTGTGACTGATAGCTAGATGTTGGTGTAAGCCCTAGAGGCCAGTGTATTTCTTAGACTTACATTTGTATCTTGCTATTATATATATATATATATATATATATATATATATATATATATATATATATATATATATATATATATATATATATATATATATATATATATATGCGGCATTCCAGTTTATTGTGTTACTTGTTTAAACATAATAAAGTCCTTAGAATAGAAATTTCAGTTTAATAGAATATCAAGTGTATGACTTGACCGTGAGACACTATTGAACAATGAAATCCTATTCTTAAATATCCGTAGTCAAATATTTTATAAATAAGGACAATAATAATACATTGAGACTATTATGTGTGCAGACTGATGACCATATCTCACGGGTCATGGATATGAGATATCGAGTCGCCACATAGGTACACATTAGAGTAATGATGTACTGGATTGACCCACCATGAGAACACTACATGGAGCGTTGTGTGAGTGTCATAAGTAGTTCTCATAGTGACAATGGTGTATGCAATCCTTCGACCTGAAATCGCTACGATCCCTACATGAGGAGTCGTGTGCTTTAATATCGTCAAACGTCATCTGTAATAGGATGACTATAAAGACGGTCATTGGGCATACCACGAGCCATGCAGAGGGATGTGAGTGACCTAGATGGAATTTGTCCCTCCTACATAACCGGGAGTAATATCTGTGGGCCCCCGATAGAGTGAGATCTGTAAAATGCATGAGTAGTGATGAAATGAGTCAATATGAGATATTGACCTCATTTGTTGTTAAGTCTACTCGGGTATCAGGGAACATGATATTGAACCATACAAGGGTGACACATTCTATGTCTTGTGTTCAATATAGATATATGGACAAAGGGATAATAATGCACATGAATATTTGTCACAGAAAGGTTTCGTCAAATCACTGACTTTCTCACTACTTAGGTAGCAGTGATGTATTGCTAGATACCGCTCACTGTTTGTAATATTAAATGGGATTTAATATTACTACTAACGTTTTGGGAACCTATAGGGTCACACACATAAGAGCGGATTAAAAGAAGCATTAAAAAGAGAGTTGGACTTTTCTATTGGGCCTAGCGCATAGTACATGGGGCTTAGGTCAAACGCTGCTCACTAACTCACTTAAGGAGGTGCTGCTATAAGTAGACCACTTAAGCTATTATGCCTACACGGTTTTGTTTTACCCTAGTCGCACATAGAGAGTGATAGTGAGCAGCAGGTATCGGTTTTCGAAGCTAGCACTGTGAGACAGAGACGCTTCGGGTTCGTGACGTTGGACGTTCACGGAATTTGCTCGTGTGGATACTTTAGAGACATCGTTCGTGCGGTGTTCGTGATAGACGATTTTTAATCATTTGTCGTCGCTTCAAGAGGTAAATCTTCTAACCATGAATCGTGACCATTTGCAAGGATCCTTCGATGGGAATTTTTCTGCTGCGTTATTTTTTTTTATACGCAAATTCCCAACACTAGATTGTGGCAATGCTGAAAAGTACTCTTGGTTATCGAGGTAGCACGAAATGGAGGCTCACTGTTCTGAGCATTACAGCTTGGAAACTTGTTGTTCCTCCTTTGTGTACAATTCTGCTTTTTCCAGCCTTAAAGTTGTCATCGTACAGATCGTTTTGCAGTTTTTAATTGTACGATTCTGTTTTTTGCATTTCTTTGATGGTACTATGTTTCTTTTACAAAATGGTCAAATATTAAAGCAGATAAAACAAATGTGAAGAACAAATATTCTATAGAAATAAATATCAATAATTTGAAATAATTTCAAGAGATTCGGATTGGATTTATTCATTCAAGAGACGTAGTTCCTCTACTTAAGAACTCCGTCTACTTATGTGAGACTAAGTTTGTTCACTATTTTTATTTTGTTCGTCTGCTGACGTGGCATATCCTCTCGTCTATCTAGTCTTTGGACTTGCTATACCTAAATGAGTTATCATAATCTCCGTCTGGTGATGTGGCACTTAGAGCTCGTCTACTTGATTATTTTATCTTTTAGTTCATTCAATTCTAACAATTATTCCCATTTGCTGACGTGTCAAGCTAGACACGTCTACTATGAAGTCTTTGGACTTGCTGTATCTAAGTAAGTTATCTTGATTTCCGACTAGTAAACATTTAGTGCCTCGTCTACTTAAGGAAACCAGTCTACTCAATTAAATAAATAACTTTACCAATATTAGAGCAGCCGTCTACAAGGGTGGACGCGTATTTTTCTCAAGGAGTCCAACGAAAACTTATCCTAAGTTTCCATTACTTAAATTATAAATATTCCTGCATAACTGAAAGCACATGTTAGATCTCAACTAACACTTTGCCAAGAAAATTTAATCATTTTGTTAACATCAAAACGTAGAGATTTTTTAAATCAAAACCACTTTGGTTCCAACAATCTCCCCCTTTTTGATGATGACAAAAACTAATCAAATTTGAAAAGCAAAGTCTAAGAGAGCTTGCAAAGCTCCCCTAAGACAAAGCATTCAGATATATAATCAGTAAAAGTATATGAGACAAACTGCATATAAGCTATTAGATCAATGTAGCTGCTTATCAAACTTAGAGTATATATGAAAGAATAAATAAGCGTAGTTTAGAAGATATCAGAGCAAATAAGCAAACAGAAGTATCAGAATAGTTATAAATAGAATATGCATATGCAGACGAAAATGAGCTTTTCAAAACTGACTTTGTATATATAAAAAATCTCTTTTCTTTCCTTTCTCCCCCTTTTTTTGTCATCAGACAAAAAGGTGAAGGGATAGGACCATCATTAGGCAGGAGGAGGTGGTGGAGGAGGTTGATTTCGAGTCTAGGTTTTCTTGAAATCAGTCAAGAATTCCAGCATTTTGTTCGCAACCTCTAAGGTTGGAGCCATAGATACTTGAACTCTTTAAGAGACTTTCTCATTGATCTTCTCAGTCATCTTTTCAACCTTCTCTTCAACTAGCTTACCAACTCTTTCATCAACTATCTCGCCAAGAACTTCTTCAAGATTTGGTGGCAGAGAATGTTGTCTCAAACTCTCAACAGATTCTTGGAAATGAGCAGGTGCTTGAAAGGTGCTTAATGCTCTGGAATGTTCAGGATGGTCTGAAGGGTGAACCACATCCCGAACTTCTGGTTGAGAAGTGTGCTTTTTGGAGGTGCTTTGTTTTGGAATGGACTCAGCAACCTCTTTCTCATGAGCCCCCAAGTCAACAGTAGTGGCATTCGTGCCAGGTCCTTCAACTACAATTTCATCTTTTGTGTGCTCAGAAGGAGGTGAAGGATGGGCAGGCTTAATCACAAGAAGGGGTAAAGTGGTTGCTGCTATTTCCTTTACCCATTTAATGGGATAGGAGAATTCCACATTCCTACTTGTTATAGGAAGTTGATAAGCCTCTGGCTCATCTAGTTTCCAGCTAGAAAAGGGGTAGATTTTGTGCCTTATTGGGCGAGTCAACCTCGCTAATCTCCCAAATTGGCCTTGTTTTGTTCCTAAGTTAGGATTTGATTCGTTCAATGCATTTTTAGTAGTTTTTAGTTTATTTTGAGTAGAATTACGCTTTTCGTTTCCTTTTATTGTTTCAGGTTAAAAGTGAAGCTCTTAGAGTCAAGGAAAATGAAGAAAACAGTGGAAAAGCAATTCTGGAAGTTTCGCCTCGCGAGACTGAAGACCAGCCTGAACAGCAACAGTCACCCTTTCTGTCTCGCCCGCGAATCACCATCTCGCCTCGCGAGCCTGAAGGCCTGACTGTGCCAGAAATGTCACCCTCTCTCTCTCGCCTCGCTAATCACCATCTCGCCTCGCGAGCATTCAAATCAGGATGGAGCCAAAACTGAATTTTGCCTCGCGAGAGCTTGCTCGCCCCGCGAGCGGGCGCGAACTAGAAGCCCTATTTATAGGCTGTTTTAGGTCAGATTGGGGATCTTTTGTTCACCACTTGTTTTTAGATCGGTTTTGTGAGACGAATCCTTGTTCTATGGAGCTGCGTCTCCCTATTTTCTTTTCTTGTTTTACAATCATGATGAACTCCAATTGTTTGTGTGTTGTTACAAGCATGAGGAACTAATCCCTTTGTCTAAGGGATCAATGAAACCACCCATGACGGTGTAGCGTTCAATGTGATGTATGTTTCTCTCCTTTACCTCAATTCATGTTTTCCAATTCTGAATTTATTGCGTTGATCATAAGCATGCATGATTTACTAGTTAACGTGATGAGGCTTGATAGGCAATTCGCGTTTAGAACTTGAATTGGGATCATTGATTGAATATTGCACGAGAGTGAGTAGGAGATCAATGCAACCTTATAGGGAACAAGATTTAATAGAGTTTGATGATTGGGTTATGAGACCTAGCAAGTAATTAACTCAACCATTGAATACGTCCTATTGAGCACGATAGTGTCATTAGGAGAATTTGGGGGTCCTGGTGTACATTGCAATTGAACTTAGGGAGAGGATCATCATCACTTGGGTACTATGCATGATTGGGTAGGTGGATTTGTGACCTTAGATATTTAATTCCAGATTTTAATACTATATCTTCTTTTTGATTTGTCGATTTGAATTGCGATCCTATTTTCTCTCTCTCCACAACCACTTGCTTTTACTTGGTCAAACGTATCGAACTCCTTGCAAATTGGTAGAATTGGTAGCCCAATCCCTGTGTCCGACCTCGGTAATTACTTATCGTGTTTTATTACTTACGACGACCCGGTGACTCAACAAGTTTTTGGCGCCTTCGCCAGAGATTGGCACAACCAATTTTCCTGATTTTTGGGAAATTTGATTATTTGGTTAAGCTATTTTTATTTTTTATTTTTCCGTTATTTATTTACTATTATTTCTCTCTACTTCTTTGATTCCACTTGGTCTTGCCTAGTTTTTGTCTGCGAGGTACCCTTTCACAAGAGGACTTGCTATTTGATTCGGAGATCACCAAGACCGAGAAGCGATTAAGGAAAGAAGCCAGAGAACGAAAGAGGCTTGAAGCAATTAATTTTGAGGGGATGGCCGAAGCGAACCCTCCTCCTTACAAGCCTCTTTTCGAGTACAATCTACCCAATTTGGATGATTGTTCTTCTTCTATCGTGAGGGGCAACCTCAATACAGATTCTTTCAGAGTGGAAGGATGTGTCACAGCCCATATCCGTGAGAATCAGTTTGATGGGAGTGGCAAACAAGACCCTCATAGACACATCACTCACTTCCTTGAAGCTTGTGACTTACAAAAGACAAGAGGAGTTTCTCAAGATGAGTTTCACTTGTGGCTATTCCCCCCTCTCTCTTAGGGATGTCGCTCGCGATTGGTTTGACAGCTTGGATCGCAACAGTATCACAACATGGGAGCAAATGACCCAAAAGTTCCTCATTAAATATTTTCCTCCTTAGAGAGCGGCACAAGCAAGAGTAGCCGTCACATCTTTCAGGAAGACAGAAGATGAATCTTATAATGAAGCTTGGGAGAGGTACAATGTGCTCTTGAGAAGATGTCCTTCAGCTTTCTTTGACCCGGTCTCCAAGGTTCAACATTTCTTTAACGGGTTAAGGGGGCGCTACCAGATGAATTGTGATGCCACAACGGGCGGTTCTTTTTCTTATTTATCAGCTAAGGATGGATGGGCATTATTGGAGAAGATGTCGAACAATGATTACAACCGTGGTAGGGAAACCTCAAGTGGAGTCAGTTTTGCAACAATAGAAGCCATTCTAGAGCAGAATAAACTGTTGAAGATGCAAAATGAGGCATTGTCTGGGAACAAAAGGGTTAATGTGATACACGAAGGAATGCCTCCAGGTTGTGATAATTGTAATGGAGATCATGACATTCAGAGTTATCCGTTCAACTTCTCTCAAGAGCATGTGGACTCATGCCACAATTTCTATGACAACGTGCCCCAGAACAACTATCAGAGGAACAGACAGAATGATTACAGTCAGAATCAGAATAGGGGTTATATGAGGAGAGACCATCCGGATTTCGCTTGGAGTAATGCTAGTGGTGGTCTAGCCGGGCAACAACAACCTCAACAGAATCAGAGGCCAAACTATGGGATCCAGCAACGCAATACTCATCAGTCTTTTCCAGGGCCTAATCAATTGCAAACAACAGATGGTGGAAGGCAACCTTGGGAGTTGGCTATAGAAAAGACGAATGCGGCAATTGAGAAGTTGTCAATCAATACAAGCACAACCATCGACAAGTTGGAAACTCATACAGGGGCGGCAATTCAGAATCTAGAGACGTAGATAGCTCAGCTCGCAAGGCAACTAAATGAGCGTCTCCCAGGCACCTTCCCAGGTGATACCGAGAACAACCCTAAGAACCAATGCAATGCCGTAACAACTAGAAGCGGTAGGGTGTTGGGATCTAACAGGGGTGCAACTAGTTCTCAGGAAGCTGAGGCCTCAGAACAACCACATGTTAAGGAAGAGCAACCTAGGAAGGAGGAGTTGGCAAGTGACAAGGCACCGGAGCAAGGGGGAAGGTTAAAACTTGTAGATGAAGAGTTCCGAAGAAAGAAGTGGGTTGAACCCAAAGACCTCCCGCCCTACATGAAGGTACCATATCCTGAAAGATTGAAGAAGCCTCAACAAGATAAGCAGTTCAATAAATTCCTTGATGTATTCCGCAAACTTCAAATTAACATTCCATTTGCGGAAGCCTTGGAACAAATGCCATCTTATGCCCGGTTTATGAAGGAGCTTCTCTCCAAGAAGCGGAGAATAGTGGATGAGGAAACGATTGCTTTGACCGAGGAGTGTAGTGCCATTCTTCAAAGAAAACTACCTCCAAAGTTGAAGGATCCCGATTCTTTTTCTATACCATGCACCATTGGGGAGATGACTCTAGGAAAGGCGTTGTGTGATCTAGGGGCAAGCATCAACTTGATGTCCCTCTCTATGATGAAGAAGTTAGGGCTCAAAGAAGCCAAAGATACACGGATGTCACTCCAACTAGCCGATCGTTCTATAAAATATCCTTATGGGGTGGTCGAAGATTTGTTAGTGAAGGTGGATAAGTTCATATTTCCGACGGATTTTGTGGTGCTTGATATGGATGAAGACGCCGAGATCTCTCTCATATTGGGTAGGCCCTTCTTGGCCACTGGGCGTGCTTTGATAGATGTGCAACAAGGGAAACTCACCCTCCGGGTGCAAGATGAGAATGTAGTCTTCAATGTCTTTGAAGCAATGAAGCACCCCACTGAGAGGTTGGATGTGTATCGAGTGGATATGGTGGACTCAATTGTCAAGGCAAAGGCCACTAGAGAAGCCCATGGTTCTTCACTTGCACAAGTGTTGGTAAAATCCCATGATGATGATAGTGAGGAAGAAGACCCTTTGGGGGATGAGGACTATCTTGAGTGCTTAAAAAATATGGAAGCCTTAACAAGTCTCCCAAGGGATGAATGTGCAAAGGAAAAGCTCAACAACGAAGGAATGGAAGAAGATAACAAGGCACCGGAGTTGAAGCAACTCCCAACCCACTTAAGGTATGCATTCTTGGGGGAGAAGGGACAACATCCGGTAATCATTAGCAATGCCTTGAAAAGGGATGAAGAAGAAAAGCTATTGAGAGTTCTTAGGGAACACAAATCCGCCATTGGGTTGAAGATTTCGGACCTAAAAGGTATTAGCCCTTCCCTATGCATGCATAAGATTTTGATGGAGGATGATTATAAGCCGGTGGTTCAACCACAAAGACGGTTAAATCCCATCATGAAAGAAGCTGTGCGTAAGGAAGTGATTAAACTTTTATATGCCGGAATCATCTATCCAATCTCGGATAGCAATTGGGTTAGTCCAATTCATGTGGTCCCAAAGAAAGGTGGCACAACCGTGGTGGTCAATGAAAGCAATGAATTGATCCCAACAAGGACCATCACGGGGTGGAGAGTATGTGCCGATTATAAAAGGCTTTTGAACTTAAATGAGTTGTCCGAGATCCACATGCAAGCATATGAAAATGCAAGAATCTACAAAGAGCGGACTAAGGCATGGCATGACAAGCACATCTTGCCTAGGAGGTTTGAGCCCGGACAAATGGTACTTCTTCTTTATAATTCAAGATTGAGACCCTTTCCTGGAAAGCCAAAATCAATGTGGTTGGGACCATTCAAGGTCCTCCAAGTTTTTCCACACGGAGCAGTAGAATTAGAAGGGGCCTCTGGAAACTTCAAGGTAAAGGGGCAAGGGCTAAAGCATTACCATGGGGAACCAATCCCGAATGCAAGCAAGTTCTTCTTCTGGATTAACCCTTAGGGGTGACTTGAGTCAGGCTCGGGACATTAAACAAGCACTACTTGGGAGGCAACCCAAGCTACATATCCTTTATCTTTTAAGTTCTGTCATTTTCTCTTCCGAATAAAAAAAAAAGAGAAAAGAAAAACCCAGATTCACCCCGCGAATCCACAGTGGCCTCGCGAGGCAGAAGCCCTGAATCTCAGAGGCTTGCTCACGCTTCTGTCTCGCGCAGCGAGAGCCACTTTCGCCTCGCAAATCTAGGCATCATCAGCTGTTGAAATTCCAGATTCGCCTCGCGTGCTATTACTCACTTTGCGATTCTGGAAAGTGTGAAGAACAAATTTTCCAGATTCGCTTCGTGAGTGATGTATCGCCTCGTGAATCTGTAATTAAGGTTCTCAATTTCAGGAGGTGCTGCAGGAGTTATTCCGGGAGATGTCATTGGCCCAGCAGGAGGGTCGGGTGCCCGTATACCCCTCCGAGGAGGAGCTGTCCCCTCGGCTTGGGTGGCAGGACTACTCTGGGGACCAGGGTGCTATGCCACAGGGGGGGTACCCGAGGGACCAGAGGATGAGGATGCAACCGTAGAAGAACTTTCCTTGGAAGCGCCCACCTACACTACAACTTGATCAGGGAGCACCTTCTCCTTTCCCTCACTCTTATTTTATATTTACGTTCTTTCATTGAGGACAATGTATGCCTTAAGTGCAGGGGAGGGAACCAATTGCTTTGTTTTTGTTTTCTTTCCCTTTTCCCAATTGTTTTTGAATTTCGCTCTTGAATAATTTGAGAAGATCAAGAGTATGTGTGTGAGTGTTGTGTCGGCAAGCTTGGTGTATTTTAATTAAATTTAGCATAGATTGACTACATGAATTATGTTGATCATTGATGATTTCCCCCTACGTTCTGAAAATCGAGAATTTGATCCCCATGTGAAAAATTGAAAATTGAACTTTGAGAAATTTTATTGTGATTGCTTGATTTATGACAAGTTTGGGGTGAAGGGGTGCACACACTAGGAATTGAATCTCGATCAAACAAGTTGCAAAAATGTCAAGGTGAGAAATTTGAGCCTCCAACATGTTCTTAATTGTGTGAATCGCTTTTAAGCTGCACTTTCTCAGATTTGCTTGAATCTGTGCATGGTTTGCATATTTATATGTTGCATCAAATGATCTAGGCAATTTTTCTTTGAAATAACTACTTGGCCATAAATTGAACCAACCTTGATGAATGATCCCTAGTTAGCCACATTGAGCCTTGAAGCCTATTGTTCTTGATGACCTTACATTACAAGCCATTAACTCAGAAAAACCATGATTTTCCCCTATCCTAGGATTTAGGAGAGCATGGAATTTTAGCTTTGTGAGTGTTGTTGTGGAACTAAGTTTGGGGTGGCTACAAGTTCATGAATCATAGTTGAGAAAAAGAAAAGCAAAATCAAAGGCCGAAGGCTTGGGAAAAAAAAGTGATGAAAAGTATTGAATATATGCCAAAAAGGGCAAAGTAAAAAGGTATAAAAAGGAAGAGGTGTGTAGCCACCCAATACAAGGAATAGAGCAATATGAGAGTAAATTCAATTGTTGTAATTCTAGTTTCATGCTCTCATTGATCCTAGGGACTAAGCCTCTATCCTTTGAATATCTTACCTTGAGCCAGGCCTCATTACAACCTATTAAAGACCTTTTGATGATGCATACATATTTTTGTGGGAACTTTGTTTAGATGAAAATCAAAACCATGGAAAGTGCTCTTGAATTGAGCAATAGTGTGAAAAGTTGGTAGCTTAGACAAATTGAGCGAATGAGTGAAATATTAAATGCCCTTGTGAGGAAGGCAATTGTTTGAATTTGGTGATCTCCCTTTTGTGTGCCACTTGGATCCTCAACTCAGATTACTGATTGCATGAATGATGGAATTCTCAATTGTTTAAAGTAAATGAATGTGGGGATTACATTGTTGCAAGGGGGGAAAACATTGAAGAAAAATTGTTGTGTTAAATTGCATGAAATTTGTGCAAAAATTGATTGAATCCTTTAAGCTTGCCAAGTTTTGAGTCTTTTTGAGTTTTAGTTTGCTTGGGGACAAGCAAGGTTTAAGTTTGGGGTGTTTTGATAAGCCTTTGGCTCATCTAGTTTCCAGCTAGAAAAGGGGTAGATTTTGTGCCTAATTGGGCGAGTCAACCTCGCTAATCTCCCAAATTGGCCTTGTTTTGTTCCTAAGTTAAGATTTGATTCGTTCAATGCATTTTTAGTAGTTTTTAGTTTATTTTGAGTAGAATTACGCTTTTCGTTTCCTTTTATTGTTTCAGGTTAAAAGTGAAGCTCTTAGAGTCAAGGAAAATGAAGAAAACAGTGGAAAAGCAATTCTGGAAGTTTCGCCTCGCGAAACAGGATCTCGCCTCGCGAGACTGAAGACCAGCCTGAACAGCAACAGTCACCCTTTCTGTCTCGCCTCACGAATCACCATCTCGCCTCGCGAGCCTGAAGGCCTGACTGTGCCAGAAATGTCACCCTCTCTGTCTCGCCTCGCGAATCACCATCTTGCCTCGCGAGCATTCAAATCAGGATGGAGCCAAAACTGAATTTTGCCTCGCGAGAGCTTGCTCGCCCCGCAAGCGGGCGCGAACCAGAACCCCTGTTTATAGGCCGTTTTAGGTCAGATTGGGGATCTTTTGTTCACCACTTGTTTTTAGATCGGTTTTGAGAGACGAATCCTTGTTCTATGGAGCTACGTCTCCCTATTTTCTTTTCTTGTTTTACAATCATGATGAACTCCAATTGTTTGTGTGTTGTTACAAGCATGAGGAACTAATCCCTTTGTCTAAGGGATCAATGAAACCACCCATGACGGTGTAGCGTTCAATGTGATGTATGTTTCTCTCCTTTACCTCAATTCATGTTTTCCAATTCTGAATTTATTGCGTTGATCATAAGCATGCATGATTTACTAGTTAACGTGATGAGGCTTGATAGGCAATTCGCGTTTAGAACTTGAATTGGGATCATTGATTGAATATTGCACGAGAGTGAGTAGGAGATCAATGCAACCTTATAGGGAACAAGATTTAATAGAGTTTGATGATTGGGTTATGAGATCTAGCAAGTGATTAACTCAACCGTTGAATACGTCCTATTGAGCACGATAGTGTCATTAGGAGAATTTGGGGGTCCTGGTTGACATTGCAATTGAACTTAGGGAGAGGATCATCATCACTTGGGTACTATGCATGATTGGGTAGGTGGATTTGTGACCTTAGATGTTTAATTCCAGATTTTAATACTATATCTTTATTTGATTTGTTGATTTGAATTGTGATCCTATTTTCTCTCTCTCCACAACCACTTGCTTTTACTTGGTCAAACGTATCGAACTCCTTGCAAATTGGTAGAATTGGTAGCCCAATCCCTGTGTCCGACCTCGGTAATTACTTACCGTGTTTTATTACTTACGACGACTCTGTACACTTGCCGGTGACTCAACAGAAGTCCCCAGAGATCTTTGTAGATCATGTATATGAAGTTTGAAAGTCCACATTTGCCTCTGACTTTAGGGATGGCCTTTTTCTCTTCTTAGGTCAGACCAAAGGTAGATGCTTCTCTTGTGCAATGAAAGATGTGGGATTTCCAGAAGTCAGCACTTTTCATTAATCATCTCAATAGACTCAGATTTTAAATAATAATCCAGCAAGGAGTAGTCAAAGGTTTCTTGATTCAGATCAAGCATTATTGATTCAGCTTGTGCCATTACTCCTTTGAATCTTCTATGCTTCTTGTCCTTGTCTTTGTTCAGATCAATCATCTGTAGTCTTGGACAGGTCATATAGGGTATGATTCCAACTCTTGTTTTCGCTTTATGCCTCAGCCATGATGGAGGGACAAAATGTGCAGCTCTGTCAACTCTGAAATAACTGAATTCCCACTTCAGTATTTCATAGATGAGCTGTTCCTTGAAGAAATCAGAGGCCCTCCCATAGACACTGAGATGATTGAAGAATACCCATTTTGTATCACTGTCCATGATCATAGGGACATGTTGTGAGGATCTCGCTCTTCTTTCAGGGACGGTAGGAAGATTCTTCCTTAGTGGGTCTATCTCCCAGACACTTATCACATGTCTCTGAACTCCATCAGTGAAAGGTGTGAGAGGTGGAGTTTTGACAAGATCAGGATAGATTTTCCTGGGAGGGAATCTTTTCTGGGGCAAGTGAGTGACTAAGGGTCCAAGGTTGTTGAACATCGGTGATGGAACATTTGTCATTAGTTTGTAGTCAGGATGTGGTTTATGGTAGGGTTCAACTGGTGGGTCTATTTCTTCTTCATACTCAGGTAGGGGGTACCACCTATCAGGGACGTGTTCAGGTTTAGGCTGGTGAGTGAGAAACAGAACTCTCCAATCTCTCTTTACTTTAGCCCAATCCTCAGATTTTCCATCATAAACAACAGAAATTGGAGTGAAAGGAAATAAAGTTCTTATAGGTTTTAGGAAGTGAGCACCAGGGGAAATGCCAGCATCTGGTTGATTGAACCAGGGATCATCAGCAGGGATAATTGACTGAAATTGTGGTCTAGATGAGGAGGCTATTTGTGAGTGAGCAGGGGAATATGTAGGTAAATTTGTGGTTTGGTCAGTTTGTGTTGGTTGGGGGTGAGGGTGGAGATGGAATATAAACATTTTCAGTTATGTTTTGGTTAAAAACCCCATTTGGAGCAGAGACATTAACATTTTCAATAGAGGCAACAACAGCAGGGAGAGTATCTTCTCTATTTTCTAAACTAGACACTAATACGTCTACTGCTATTTGAACATGATCACTAGCAGAGATGGTTACCTTTGAGGTCATAGTTATTATGGCCTTGCTTGCATGTTGCCTTCTGGTTTGTGTTTAGACAGGCACAAAGGCCTCAGCAGAAGTTTTCTGCTTCTTTAGGATGGTACTGATAGGAACTCTACCCTCATCAGCTTCCTCATCCTCATTGTGTGAGAAGATGATTCTTCTTTGCCTCTTCACAGCAGGAGCACCAATAGGTTCCTTAATTACAATGCCACCAACTGGCCTCTTGGGGGCAGGTTTCCTTGCTGCAGTGGTCTTTTGCCTAGTTCCTCTTTTCATTCCTAGGACTTCAGCATTGTTGGCCTCAATCATTTCTTCCTTGATTTTCATAGCTTCTCCTGCTTTGGCCAAGGCAATTTGTTTATAAGTACTTAGTTGCATGCCTGAGAGATTGCTTCTCCCAAAATCAATAGTGGACATTTCTTTCTCAGATAGAATTTTGTTCTGATCTTCTTCAGACATGGCAGCAAGGACATCATAAACACCTTCATTCCTGAGAATCTTTGATAGAAGGTGAGTGTAGGGAATGACAGAGAGGTTCTTTCTATTTCGGATAGCTTGTTTGAATTTGTTAAACATAATCCAGGGAAGGTTGATTTTGGTTTCCCAGAAGAGATTGAACAGGCAGAATTTGTGGAGAGAAGAGAGGTTGTCCTTGGAGCCAGTCTTGTGTAAGACAGTCTTGTTCAGAATCTGATGGAGGGTTCTGATTTCATCTTTCATATCAGCAGACTTCCAGGAATGAGTTCTTACATTATCTTCTTTCATTAGGGTAACAGCAGTGGTCTCAGAACCACCTAAGTCTTCTTCCCAAGTATAAGTGATCACCAAACCTTCTTGGGCACAAGCAATAGCATTGGAAATGGTCTTCTCATAGACAATCACCTTCTTTCCCAGCACGAAGCTAATAATCTCAATTCCAGTGATTGTAGGTTTCCTCCATAAGGTCCTAATAAGGTTGGGGTAGATTTATACTTTCTCTAAGAACATGCCGTCCCATCCAGCTGCATTTATATACCTGCTTACATTCAAGTTGTACTCCTCCAGGACTTCAAAATTAAAGTGTTGTTCAACCACTAAGTTCAGAGAATCAGTGATGTAGGAATGGACAGGGAGTGAAGGTGAACCCATTTTTTGAGGTTTGAAGGTTAGGGTTCAAAGAAGCAAAGAAACAGAGGTTGGTGAAAAAAAAAACTCAGAGGCAATGAAAAGTTTTTTCCGAGGGAAGATAAGTTGCTTTAACGGTTTCTGAATTTCAAAGGTTTTTCTTTGTAAATAATTCGAAAGAAAAAAATTAATGACAAGACATGTCATTAAGAGTAAAACGACGTTGTTATTTTGAAACCATAAAAAGGTTAGATGAAAGCAGTTGTGGACAAGTATGAAATTATACAATGGACGCAGTAAACCACAACAGTAGATGCAACATATAGTGGACGCGCTACACAACATGCAATAGATGCAGAAATTATCAAAACAATTTTCTCAAGGCTGGACGCCTAAATAAATCCACACATATCATGTTAAGATGCTTTCTAATAAAGATAAATCTGTCCTCTACAAGAGGTTTAGTAAGGATATCTGCCGATTGATGACCAGTATCTACAAATTGAATATCAAACACACCTTTTTGCACATAATCCCTAATAAAATCATGTTTAATCACTATGTGCTTAGCTCTAGAATGCAAAATTGGATTCTTAGATAGATTTATTGTAGCAGTATTATCACACATAAGTGGAATACTACTTACAAACACATTGTAGTCCTCCAATTGATGTTTGATCCAAAGAAGTTGTGAGCAGCAACTTGCAGCTGATATATACTCAGCTTCTGCAGTTGATAAAGCAATGATACTTTGCCTCTTGTTTGACTAAGAGACAATATTAGCTCCAATGAAGTGACATCCTCCACTAGTGCTTTTTCTTTCAATTCTATCTCCAGCATAGTCTGCATCACATAAACCAACTAATCTGTAATCTTCATTTTTCTTAAAGCACAAACCAAGATTAGTAGTACCATTTAAATATCTAAAAATTATCTTAACTGCTGATAAGAGAGATTCTCTAGGATCAGATTGAAATCGAACACACAAACATACACTGAACGTAATACCAGGCCTAGACGCAGTAAGATATAAGAGAGATCCTATCATACCTCTATATACCTTTTGGTCTACCTTTTTATCTTTATCATCTTTGTTCAGTATGGAAGTGTGGTGCATAGGGGTATTCATTGGATTACAATCATCCATCTTAAACTTCTTCATGAGCTCTTTTGTATACTTAGTTTGATGGATGAGCACCTCGTCCAAGGTTTGTTTTACTTGAAGTCCAAGGAAGAATTTGAGTTCTCCCATCATGCTCATTTCAAATTCTTTCTGCATTAACTTAGAGAATTCTTTGCAAAGGGATTCATTAGTAGCACCAAAAATGATATCATCAGCATAAATTTGTACAACTATGAAATCAGACTTAATTGATTTTCTAAACAGAGTTGTGTCTACTTTTCCTCTATCAAAGCCATTTTCAATAATAAATAAACTTAGACTGTCAAACCAAGCTCTAGGGGCTTGCTTAAGGCCGTACAAAGCTTTCTTAAGCTTACATACATGTTCAGGGTGGGTTTCACTCTCAAAACCCGGATGTTGCATAACATAAACTTCTTCATTAATAAAGCCATTTAGAAAAACACTTTTAACATCCATCTGAAAAAGCATAATACTATGATGTGCAACAAATGAAAGTGCAATTCTAATTGCTTCTAATCTAGCAACTGGTGCAAAGGTTTCAGTGTAATCTATACCTTCTTCTTGAGAGAAACCTTGAGCAACAAGTCTTGCTTTGTTTCTTATTACCTTACCATTTTCATCAAGTTTGTTTCTGTAAACCCACTTTGTTCCAATCACTGATTTGTCTTTGGGGCGGGGGAACCAGAGTCCAAACTTCACTTCTTTCAATCTGATTCAGTTCTTCTTGCATATCTAGAATCCAACCGTCGTAGAGCAGAGCCTCGTCTATTGTCTTTGGTTCCAACTCAGAGAAGTGGAGGTTTCTGGTTGTTGAGTGGGGTCGTCTGCTTGATCATCAGATTTCATCTCTGGTGTGTCTCCTAAGATGTTGAGATCAAGATCTGCAAAAGTTTCATCTAGTTCTGATAATTTCTTATCAGGCTGTTTGTCATCATACTTGACATGAATACTTTCCTCTACTATCAGAGTCCTAGAATTGTAAACTCTAAAGCCTTTAGAAGTTTCAGAATCTCCTAATAGTATTCCGTTATCTGTTTTAGCATCAGACTTACCAAGTTGATCTTTAGTATTCAGTATATAGCATTTACAACCAAAAGGATGAAAATAAGATATGTTGGGTTTTTGTCATTTCCACAGTTCATAAGAAGTCTTGTTCAGGATAGGTCTAATGTATATTCTGTTCCGAATGTAACAGGCAGTGTTAACAGCTTCAGCCCAAAAGTGTCTAGGGATAGAGTTGTCGTTGAGCATAGTTCTAGCCATCTCTTGAAGAGATCCGTTCTTTCTCTCTACCACACCATTTTGCTATGGTGTTCTAGGTATTGAGAAATTATGAAGGATACCACTTTCTTCACAGAACTTATGAAATAGCTCATTTTCAAACTCTCCCTCATGGTCACTTCTGATTGAAGTGATACACATGCCTACTTCATTCTATACACGTTTGCAAAATACATAAAAGACCTTGAAAGACTCATCCTTGTTAGTTAGGAACATAACCCATGTCCATCTAGTGTAGTCGTCTACTGTGACAAGACCATATTTCTTACCACTGACAGAAGTAGTCCTTTTTGGACTAAAAAGATCAAGGTGTAGCAACTCTAGTGGTCTATTGGTACTAACGACATTCTTAGATTCAAAAGAACCTTTGACTTGTTTTCCCTTTTGACATGCATCACAGAGAGCATCATATTTGAACTTAAGGTTTGGTAGTCCTCTAACGAGGTTATGCTTGTTTAGCTTTGAAATTAATTTCAAGCTTGCATGACCTAGCCTTTTGTGCCAAATCCATCGCTCATCTTCGATGGACACTAGACATGAGACACTTTGATTTGAGAGGTCCTCCAAGTCAATCTTATAAAGATTGTTTTGCCTCTTAGCAATGAATAAAAGTGATCCATCATCTTTCTGGACAGTACACATGTTCTTATCAATAGAAATTGCATATCCATTGTCACATAATTGACTTAAGCTCAGCAGATTGTGCTTCAAGCCATTTACTAAAAGAACATTATCAATGGAGGGAAAAGGATGTTTACCAATTTTACCTATACCATTGATCTTTCCTTTCTGATTTCCTCCAAAAGTGACCCAGCCACCATCTTTGGGCTTAAGGCTTTGGAACATAGACCTTTCTCCCATCATGTGACGTGATCAACCACTGTCCAAGTACCAAGACGTCTGTTTTCTTCCTGTTGTTAAGCAAATCTGCAACAGGTATTATCTTATCTTTAGGTACCCAAATTGACTTGGGTCCTTTCTTGTTAGTTGTCACAGGACGAGTATGCTTAGCATGTTTATTGTGTATGCATCTAGATGTAATATGTCGAATTTTTCCACACACTTTGTAATAGGTGTTGGACGAGCTAGACTTAGCTTTAGCATATTTATCTGGAACTTTTGAGGCTCTATGCTGTGTATGTGGTTTTGACTTTTTGTGATATGCTTCTTGCTTCTCTTTATCATAACCAAGGCCAGATTTATCACGAGGTGACCTAGAATACCTTAAAATGAGACTAAGCTTATCAGAGCCACCTACAAGCTTTGACAGGTAGTGTGTCAGATATGTTACATCTTGTTTCAGTTTTGCAACTTCGCAAGAAACATCACGCTCACACTCCATTTTATCAGCTAGACTGACATTCACTGATTTTAGTATGTCATTTTCATCTTTAAGATTTTGTTTCTCAGTGCAGACCCTATCATATTCTCTAGACAGTTTAGAAAATTTCTTTTTGAGACTCCTATACTCTCATGATAGTATGGAAGACTCATGAAACAATTCATCAAAAGCTTTTTGAGGAGTGGATGGGTCAGAGTCCATTACCTCAACATCAGCGTATTCACTTTCTGATGCAGTGTCTGCCATGAGACAGATATTTGCGTCTTCCTCAGCTTCATTTTCTTCATCTGATGAAGAGAGATCAAGATCCTCCTATGTAGCCATTAAGCCTTTCTTCTTTTTGAAGAATTTCTTTTTATCCTTTGGCTCAGGGCAGTCATCTTTGAAATGACCATGTTTCTTGCATTCAAAGCACAAGGGTGGACCTTTTTCTTTGGAATCTGACTTCTCCTTGGAAAACTTTTTGTTGAATTACTTCCTTCTGAAACCACCTTTCTTTCTCCACATATGTTGAATCTTCCTGGAGATGAAGGACAATTCATCCTTGTTTGATCCTTCATCATTATCAGAAGATCCAGACCCATCTGATGACTCAGCAGCTTTGAGAACCTTTGATGAGCTTGCTTTCTTCGCCTTTAGGTCAATAGATTTTCCTTTTATGGAATTTTCTTCCTCATTAAGTTCAAGTTCATGAACCTTGAGAGATCCAAGTAGCTCTTACAGAGAGAGTGTATTCAGATTTTTGGCTTCCTGAATAGCAGTAACTTTGGGTCTCCATTGTTTGGATAGACTTCTCAGGATTTTTCTAACATGATCTCTATTTTCATAGACTTTTCCAAGAGATCTGAGACTGTTAGTGATGGTTCTGAATCTTCCAAACATTTGGTCTATTATTTCATGTTCACCCATTTTGAACAGCTCATACTGATGAACCAGCAAGAGTATCCCAAATTTCTTTAGTAGTATTGCAGCTGTGAACTTTGTCATGTCCAGATCTGGTAATAGCACACATGAGATAATGCTTAGTCTTCAGATTTAGCTGATGTTGGTTTTTATTCTCTTGAGTCCATTGAGCTCTAGGAACAGCAGCTCCAGCTTCATCTCTTGGCTCTATGTAGCCGGTTTCAATCAGCTCCCAAATATCTACATTCTGCGCATCCAAGAAGGCCATCATCCTCTTCTTCCAGTAGTCATAATCTGTTCCATCAAAGAGAGGAGGTCTGTTGATAGCTTGTCCTTCTGCATCCATGATTGTTGGATCGTACTCCCTCAACACTTGTTAGATGCTCAACCCTTTCGAGGCTGAGCTATGATACCAACTGAAGTTGACACAGGCAAACACAAGGAGGGGGGGGGGGGGGGTTGAATTGTGTTTGTTAATAATTTTCAAAAACAACCTTTAAAACTATTTTTGAACACAAGAAGATTAAATCAGAAGTAAGCACAAAGAAATAGATCCTTTTTATAAAGCTTTAACAAAAGCAATATTAAAACCCCTCAGTTAGTAAAAACAAATAAAGACGTAAGAGTTTAGGGATAGAATGTTTACACAAGATGTTTTATCCTGGTTCACTTTCTTCTAACCAAGAGTTACGTCCAGTCCCTTCTACTTGAAGGTTTTTCTCCACTATTTTCCAAATAGATTACAACCAAGTATTCAACACCTCTCCAGGCTTACAAGTATTCGTATCTTACCAAGCCTCTCCAGGCTCTAACTCTAACAAAGAGATTTAACTTATGATCTTCTTAACTCACTATGTGTAAGGATATCGAAGTTTAAGATCAGTTGAATATTGCAACAATATTCAAACTAAAGAATACAAACTCTTGCTCTTTAAAAGGAAATTAGAGTGAGTGATTATCGATTGGCAAAAAGTCGTTCTTTAGAACTTGAGGTCTTCTATTTATAGCGACCTTCTTCTTCACTTGTATTTCTTCAACGGTTATTTTGAATAGTCTCGTTCAGAGATTGCATTGAATGCATGATATCCGTTGTGACTGATAGCTAGATTGTGGCAATGCTGAAAAGTACTCTTGGTTATCGAGGTAGCACGAAATGGAGGCTCACTGCTCTGAGCATTGCAGATTGAAAACTTGTTGTTCCTCCTTTGTGTATAATCTAGCTTTTTCCAGCCATAAAGTTGTCATCGTACAGATCGTTTTTAAGTTTTTCATTAGACGATTCTGCTTTTTACATTTCTTTGATGGAACTATGTTTCTTTTACAACAAGTTAAAATATTAAAGCAGATAAAACAATTGTGAAGAACAAATATTCTACATAAATAAATATCAATCATTTGAAATAAATTCAAGAGATTCGGATTGCATTTATTCATTCAAGAGATGGAGCTCGTCTACTTAAGAACTCGGTTTACTTATGTGAGACTAAGTCTATTCACTATTTTATTTTGCTCGTCTGCTGACGTGGCGTATCCTCTCGTCTATCAAGTCTTTGGACTTGCCATACCTCAGTGAGTTATCATAATCTCCGTCTGGTGACGTGGCACTTAGAGCTCGTCTACTTGATTATTTTATCTTTCAGTTCATTCAATTCTACCAATTATTCCCGTCTGCTGACATGGCAAGCTAGACACGCCTAATATCAAGTCTTTGGTCTTGCTTTATCTAAGTAAGTTATCTTGATTTCCGACTAGTAAACATTTAGTGCCTCGTCTACTTTAGGAAACCAGTTTACTCAATTAAATAAATAACTTTACCAATATTAGAGCAGCCGTTTACAAGGGTGGACGCGTATTTTTCTCAAGGAGTCCAACGAAAACTTATCCCAAGTTTCCATTACTTATATTATAAATATTACTGCATAACTGAAAGCACATGTTAGATCTCAACTAACACTTTGCCAAACAAATTTAATCATTTTGTTAACATCAAAACGTAGAGATTTTTTAAATCAAAACCACTTGGGTTCCAACAAATTCAAGTATTCATAGATTCAGGGTCAAACACAACATACCCTCCGATTGCACTGTCCCTGTTGTTGGCCAGAGCCATACTATCATGTTGCTCTTCTTTAGCCATTTCAGAGCTTGCAACATATAGTGTTGCAGCAACAGATTATGTTGCAGTAAAAGCTGGTGTGGAGTTAGATGAAGTAATAACTTCGAACTCAGGAATGGACTGAGCAATTTGATCTCTTCTAAGTCTCCTGAATGTCCTTTCAATCTCTGGATCAAGGCTGTATTCAGGTGTCAAAAACCCGTGCATACAGTTAATGTACCTGATGCTACAACAAATCACCCAGAATATTAGAAAATCTAACTACAAAACTAATAATCTAAAAAGTAGAATTTTAACACCATTAACAATCCCAGGCAACGGCGCCAAAAACTTGTTGCCGTAAAAACAGATGTCTTTAAGCTTGTGCAAGTATACACAATCGTATCAAGTAATATAGAAAGTAAGTTCAGATATCGATCCCACGGGGATTGTAATGCTGTAACAAATTCCAGTTCAGATTATATGTTCTAGGAGTTAGAGTAAATAACCAAAAAATAGTGGTGTGTATGAAAAATAAAGTAAATAAAGCTTTGGAACAAAAACTGAAAATAAGCAAGCAAACAAAAAAGAGAGTATGTTGTCAAATTTGGATAAAATAGCTCTAGGTATGCTGAATCATAAATCCTGCTTAGCTTAGATTATGCTCTGCGTATGCTACAGCATTTAACTCCAGAAAATAAAATTGTTTTTTCCAACACTTAAGGGTTAGGTTCATTAACTGCTTTATATTCCTAGATTCAGATTAATTACACTACCCTATTAATAAGCATGTTCCAGTTAGTTTAGGGACTTGAATAACTATTCCTAGTTCATTCAACACCATTTAATTATCCAATTAATGATTTAATCCCTATCCTTTATCAATTTCCACGTTACTCGAATTTTCCAAACCAAGCAAGCTAGATATTTAATTAAGTTGGCCACTCTTAACTAAATAACATTCAACACATAATAAAGGAAAATGCAGAACATATCATTGCATAAAAAGAGCTAAGCATTCATTACAATAACATACCTAAAGCTTAAGAGGTTTAGCTCATGTTGAGCTTACAAACACAAAATATAAAAATGAGAAGAAAGCCATTACAATGGAGCACGAAAATGGAACAAAGGAGAGGAGGAAGATGACCCTTGGGTGCTGCTATACGTCCTCTTTGCTGTCCTCTCATCTGATATGAGCAGCCCCCTTTTAAAAAGTAAGGAATATTCCATTTTTTAGGGTTTTACAAAGACATTTTTCTCTTTCTTACTTTTGGGACATTAAAATGATATTAAAATAAGTACTTGGGCCCATTTCCTCAAATGTACCACCACAAAACCCAAAAGAAATCAGCAAGGACATCCTCAGCTTTTATGACAGCTGGCAGGAGAGAGAAAAGGTGATCAACTTTTGTCCTTTTCTGCGCGTCTATATGCTGCAGCATGACCAAAGCATTTTCCAGCAGCTTGTCAGCAATTTGAGCTCAGATGCTGCCGAATGCCAGAGCTATTTTCTGCAGCTTGTCTAAACTTCAACAAAAGCCTAACAAAACTCAAGAAACACATTGAACATATTCCTAGACACTCAAAAACAGAAAATTAAACGAAATTTATACAAGGACACATATTACACTAAACTAACTTAAAACACCTAAAACATCCCCATAAAATACTTAAAGATTACAAAAACTCATGCTAAGAAAGAGTAAATAACTGTTCATTAAAATAGTTATCAGTGATCACGTCTAAGAAATCTCCGATGCCAAGGTAAAACGTCTTCCTTCCATGATGCAACTGAGTGTAGTATGTGCCTTCCTCACATATAGGGCATGCTTTGTTCCCCTTAACACTGTACCCGGACAAGTTCTCGTATGTTGGAAAGTCATTGATGGTGCAAAATGACATAGCACGAAGCTTGAAAGTCTCGTGATAATGCCCATCAACTACATCAACAACTTCGACCCACAGCTTCTTCAAGTCTTCAATCAAGGGACTTAGATAAACATATAAGTCATTTCTCGGTTGCTTTGGGCCCGAAATCATCATAGATAACATCATGTATTTGCGCTTCATGCACAACCAAGGAGGTAGGTTGTAAATTATCAAGAGAACGGGCCATGAACTATGAATACTAATTAAGTTACTATATGGATTCATTCCATTTGGAAACAAAGTATGAATATTCTTCCATTGCACAGAATCAGCCGGATGACGAACCTTTCCATCACGTTTCCTCTCATCATGATGCCATCTAAGATTCTTTGCATCTTTCACATTAGCAAACAATCACCTGAACCTTGGAATTATTGGAAGATACCACCACACCTTCACAGGAGGACCCCTTTTTTCTCACATTACAAATCGAATCATCAAGATCATCACCATCGTCACCATCCTTCACTTTGTAGCGTGATACCCACACTTGGGGAAATCGTGATTGTCTTCATAAACACCTGTGTACAATATGCAATCATTGGGACATGCGTGTATCTGCTTATACTCCATACCCATCGGACACAATACCTTCTTGGCCTCATAGTTACGGTCAGGCAATGTATTGCCCTCTGGAAGCAAGTCTTTCAACAATTCAAGCAATTCGGTAAAGCTTTTATCGCTCCAACCATTTCTCGCCTTCACACAAACCAATTTTAACACTTCCAACAACCGTGTATGTGCAGTACACCCGAGATACAAAGGCTCATCCACATCACTGGACAACCATTCATACACATGTGCTCGCTGAAAAGATTCTTGTCCAATATCACAGATCATGTCCTCCACTCGATCATCCTCCATATCTACGTCAACATCCTCACTTTGAGAGACACTTGGCTTAGTACTTAACAACACATCACCATGCCATATCCATCTTGTATAATTAAAGCAAATCCTACTACAAATAAGATGAATACGTATATCCTTGATCGTACATTTCCTCGTATTCAAACATTTGACACAAGGACAAGAGAACATTCATTTAATATTAGGAACATTCCTTTGAGAAAATTCTATAAAATCATCCACTCCTTTCAAATACTCGTCACTTGTGCATTTACAAACCATCCAACTACGATCCATAGCTAGATAGGTCCTGTAGATATAAACACATATATCCAATATAAGCACAATATGGGTGATTGGAAAAGCGCACTATTATTTGAAAACCTAACAACCATATATATAGACCCACTACACTATATCCCTCTTTTTCGAGGTCAAGGAACCAAAACCACACACAATTTGAAGGTTAAACCGCAAAACACTACCAAATGCTAAAATATCCATAACTACACTTTCTATACTAGAGAATGGCAACAAGATACCAAATACATAGAAACTAAAACCACAACATGGGTAGTTTTCAATCTGGTTGAATTTTAGGTCAAATATTGACTTTTTTAAGAGTTTAAAAGGCAACAAATGGTTTACATGGAGAAAAATTTTGAGAACTTAAATATAAATCCCACAACTATCAAACTCATAGAAGCAAACTTATCAAATGTATCTCTTTCCCTTCAACCAAATAAACATCAAATTTAGACTCATCAATGGCATTTATTTAAAACCCATTAAAATAAATAGAAGCCAACAAAACTCCTAATGTTATTTGAACAACTTTTGGCAACACCAACACCGTATAAGCATGATAAGGATTTGTTTCTTTTTTATTATTTAGCTTCACAGTATACATTTCAACTAAAAAAATAAAAGGACCACTACCCTCTAACAAAACAGTTCCAAAACTACACACTACACACACAAAAAAGCTCTACCATTGCAAACATCAACAATCTCAATATCATTCCATAAAAACAGTATCATCAACCCATTGCAACGAAAACTAGGAAACACCATAGACCATCATTTACATAAAATGCACAGCAACCCCAACTCATTTTATCTTCAACTATCATAAATTAACCCACACCAAAAACAAAAATGAAAATGAAACTTTGAGTGTTTGGGGAGTTACCTAAGTTCAGAGAGAGGAGAAGGAGAGTGGCTCAGTGGTGATGCTATCACAGGCGGCTGCCGTTCGATGTGGTTGAGAGTGAGTGGGAAAGAAATAGTTAGGGCGTGTGCGAAGTGAGAGAAAGACAGCGTGTGAGAGAAAGACAGAGAGAAAGAGTGTACCTCACGGTGGTGAAGAGAGGAGATCGCATGAGGGAGAGGCCACCGTTCGATGTGGTTGCTGAGAGTGAGTGAGACAGAGAGTGTTAGGACGCAAGAAAGAGTGTGAAGTTGAGAGAGAGAGATAAAGGTACATCGTGATGGTGAGGAGAGGAGCTCGCGGTGGTGAGGAGAGGAGTGAAAGGATTAGGATAGAGAAGGGCGCAGGTATACGTTGGGAACAGAGCAGAGTATGAAAGTGATGAAGAAACGCGAGTGAAGCTTTGTGCTCACTCAAATTTTTTTATTTAAATCACCTTTAACGTTAGTTGTTAAAAGAACTGACGTTAAAAGTGAATCTCATTACTTTTTACGTCAGTTGTTTAAACAACTGACGTTAGAATGATATCTTTTAACGTCATTTGTTTAAAGAACTGACGTTAAAAGTGACTCCCATCACTTTTAACGTCAGTTCTTTTAACAACTAACATAAAAGGTGATTTAAATGACCTTAATATTTACGGTTTTGCCACCGCCTCCTTTTTAACTTCTACTTTTTATTTAAATGACGTCACCCTTACCCGTTTTTAACATATTTTGCACTAGTGAGAAAAATGAACTATTATGAGAAGAGGATGATGATTAGTTATAAGTATCGATCTATTGTAAGTTTCTTGGTGACTATAAAGCTAATAAGCGAAATATATTGTAGATGGTTTAATTGAGATTTTGGAGAATTGGCTGGTAAAGGCGATGTAGAAGATATTTAAGGGATAATGGTGATTATCGGTTTAGGAGCTGTAAGATGTAAATGAATGAGTTTATAGTTAAGATTAATTAGAGAAGAATTATGAATTAGTGATATACTTAGAAATAAATATGAATTATGTATGAAATGGTTTAGTTTAAAAATTAGATTATCTAATGATAACAATGGTTTATAAATAGTTAATGAAATATATGATTATTGGTTAGAATTATAAGACGTGATTATTGAGTTGTATTTCATGTTAATGGAATAGAGGTGTAAGTGACAAATCATGTATCTTAGATGTTGTTGAGTAATAAGGGATGCGTGGTAATTGATATTTTAGAGGCCTAATGGCATAAGTGATGATTGGTGACTTTTAGAGGCCTTAGGAAGGATGATAGGAGCTTAAGAGAAGGATTTAACGCGTAGAGTTGGGTGATGGTGATAATAGAGTTAATGTACTTAAGGATGAATGTACTTGAGTAATGATTGTGATTATATTGAGATATAATGTGATGAGATTTTTTGAGACCTGTAACATCTGTATTTTCGAACCCTAGTTTATATGCTGGGTAAGTGTGTTTAAGTGTTTGAAAGTAGGTTTAAGTGTTACGCGATGAATCAGCTTCGAATCGAACGAACGCGTGAATTAGGTCATGCGGTCTGGACCAGCACCCTTGGATGTGCCGAAGCCCCACTCTCAAACATCACAACATGTCAAGCAATGGCAAGTGTTTGACGATGCATGGCAAGAAGACTTCGTGATGAAGTCTTTGACCTAGTTCCACGCTCAAGCATGGATGAAACTCACGCAAGAGCGTTGGAATGATCAAGCATGGAGACTTCCACTACAAGAGCGTGTACAATAGAAAAAATAAAAAGGGAGGTAACACATTCACCCCTTCAAAAACTCAGAGCAGAAGCGAGAGAGAGGATCCAGAGACAGTTGTGGAAATTCCGAAGCTTGGTGAGCTCAATCCCGCTAGTGAAATGCAAAACCGATTGTCCCGTCGAGTTTGTATTGTCGCCGGCTTCTTATCTATATCTTTGTTTCTTCAATTAGGCTAAGGTAAGCCTTTACTCGTAATTCATCTACATGCCTACAATGTCGATATTGATTTTTACCTTATGTTTCCATATTCGGCTATCATTTCTTTTATGTATTAGGGTTACCGACGACATCTGCTTGCTGTTTTTGTTGTTAGGACGAATTTCGGAGCATCGGAGGTCCTTGTCATTGGCATGGAAGAATTGAGAGGGATAAGAAAGGAGTTTGTACGTTACCTCAGTGATCTCTATGAGTACCTCAGGTGGGAGAAAGAACCTTCCTATAATCGAAGAGGCGAAAATAGTGTAAAGTACAATAATAGGCGTATGGGATCCTAAACCCTACTAGTGGCCGAGTAATCAAAAATACCAAAGTCATGTTGGCAAATACCTCGTAGTAACTATTTTGACTTGGGAATTGTATGTTTATTGTCTTTAAGTTGATTTTACAAAAATTGGGGATGTCTGATAGTTACTGTTGAGCTGCTTGCTATGTGTTGGTTGGCTTGTCGTGCTTAACATGCTTATTGGTGTGCTTTATGGTTACATGATTATTTTATTAATATTTTAATATGCTTAACATGCTCAGTGTGATTGACATGCTATATTTGTGATTTTATGCTTAGTTGGCATATAGGCTATGATATGTGCTAATTGGGAGATGTGTATGTTGAGGAGAGTGTGATATGGTATGTAGTGGTGTCTAACATAATAAAATATGATTTTATATGTGAATGGTCAATGTGGTATGATATGAGGATTTATTTGAATTATGGTAAAGGTTGAGGCACTAGGTAATGACCCGGTAAGAGTCGGTGAGACTCATACTAGTTTGCATGGTGTTCATAGTCATGTGGGTGGAACACATGAGGTCATAGTATCTAAGTACAGATACTGGATATCACAAGATAGATGATTAGTGATGCTACCGTGATACTCTTGTAGTCCTTGTCAAGCTGCTACGTTTTATGTGTAGCTTCAAGCTACTTATGCACCATAGGTGCTCTATTGGTTGTGAATGCGCTAAGGCAGCTTATGTATATATATTATGGGGAGTGCTCGCTTGGATGACTGACTAACATCCCTAACGAGAATGGGGGATGTGTGACAGGATTTGTAGGTGGCCACGTCACATTACATGCATAGTTGCATGAGTGTAAGGGTAGAGGATGACAAAGTGACTTCGAGGATGATTGATATCTCAATTTGTGTTGCTTGTCTTTGTGCCATTATTGTATATTTATGGTATGTGAAATGGCACAAAACAATACTAGAAGGGGGATTGAATAGTATTTTCGTAAATCAGAGTTTTCTTAGCACAAAACAGAACTTGGTGCAGATCTGGCGCTTTTTGATAGACGCCTGTTATAGCAAGCTGAATTATTAAAGAAACTATTAACACTCCCCAAAATATTAATAACAGTAAATAAATAACTGTAAATAAAGTAATGAGATAGGGGAGAAAGTACTCAGATATTTATCCTGGTTCACCCACAATATTTGGGCTACATCCAGTCCTTGACTTCACCAAGTTTTAACACCATAACCGATCACAGTTACAGACGAGTATTATTTGCACACCTAGCCTCTTCAGCCTCAACCACAAGTACTATTTGCACACTAGCCTCTTCAGGCTCAAGGAGATAAGAGATGTTTTGAAGCACAACTTCAATATTACAAAGATGCGAATCAACCAGATTTACACTACAAAGAGTGAATAGAGATTTAAGATCAGGTAGATTGTAGAATGAGATGTTCTCTAAATAATTTGTAATTTGGATAGAAGAAGATCAGAGTATGAGAGCTTTCAGCGTGAGTGTTCTCAGTTAATACTTTTCTCTTGATAGAGTATGTCTTTCACTTATGTTATGAGTTTTTCTCTATTTTTATTCTCTTCTATCTTGTCAGTCTTCGAGTTCTTCATTTTATACTTGTCCATAATAGATCCGTTGAAACATGATCTTCACCTTG
The DNA here is from genome assembly GCA_030762895.1 of Sophora flavescens. Taxonomy (NCBI): domain Eukaryota; kingdom Viridiplantae; phylum Streptophyta; class Magnoliopsida; order Fabales; family Fabaceae; genus Sophora; species Sophora flavescens. Next base: position 159,136,518 of record CM061068.1, read on the forward strand.
CAGAGATCTTCTCTTTGTCTTCTGGACATAAAATGGTTGTTCTGACTTGGCATTAAATGCTTATGAACTTTGGAGGTCCTTTGTTGACAACAGAGCATAGCAGAGATGCTTTTCTAACTTGGGCAGAGTAGCTTTCCTTATTTGTGCAACATTGAGAAAAGCTCAGAGAAATGTGTTTTTCATTTATTGCATAAAAGATAAATGTAGCAGGGTCTTCATCCTTTCTATTTTTTGTTTTTATTCGAAGACAAAGGAAATTATATTCATTTGAATATTTGATTCCTTTCTTTGATGATTCTTTTCCATTCAGATTCCCAAGTGAGCCTTCAAGAAATATTTTCTTTTAAACGTTGCTCAGCAATGAGGGAATGTGCCCTTATGCTCAGTTGTTTCTTTTATCAAGTTTTCCAACAAATTACTGGGCTTTAGACGCATTCTGGGTGCTTTGTTAGGTCTGACATGTTCTCGAACGCCTTCTTGGTTATGATAGAACTTCAGATGCATCTTTAGATCTTCATACGCTTCTTCCTTAAGATTTTTCTTAAGATCTCCTTTTGATGTATTCTGAAGACTTTGTCTGTAACTTGATCTTTCTTGAATTTGGTCTTCAAGTTTTCTTCAGAAGATTGCATATTTAGCTTTTTTAATCTTGCTTAGATGAGTGTTGTGATCAGTGTATCTTTTATAGATTTCATTATTCGTGGAACCGAGATAGTAGGTGAAGATCTTTGAGAAAATTTATTCTTCATTCTTTATTCTTCAATAGAGTCTTCAAGGTAGTGTTCTGATAACCAGTTATAGTTTCATCTTCATTTTCTATTCTTCATGATGTTTGACCATGATCATAAAATTGTTTCTTGATCTTAGAACTGCGTTGCCTTCCTTTATCTTCAAAGAGTCTAGGATTGAGAACTACTTCAAGGCTTTAGCTTATATAGATCTTTGGCAGACGCATTGCATTAGCTAAATCAATAGCTTCAAGAAGTCAGTCGCATGGAATATTCTTTGATTATTTCATTCTTATATTGACATTAGATTGACCTGTTCAATTATTGTCTTTCCTGCACATCTCAAGTAGTTGATTAGCAATATTCAGACAGTTCAATTAAAATCATTTGCTTAATGTTTGGATTCATCAAAACACACGGGTCAATAAGAGAGTGAGTCAGATGCATGACACAGAGTCAGACGCTTTGTGACTTAACACTTTGCACCCTTTCCATTGCATGATGATATAATAGTTTCTTATCTCCCTATCTCTTTCTCTGTATGCTTCATTATCAGTACGTCGAGCAGACTCTTTCAAGCATGATGCCATACCTCCATCATCCATGGATGGTGGGACCAACCAAGGTCCCGGTGATGGGGACCTTTGAGTTGGAGTTCCACGATGACAGAGGTTGGAAGATAGATCTGGCGACCTTTTTGTCGGCATATACAAGGCCGGTTAGTGTCTACATGCGTTTTGGGGATTCTCCTATGTCTAGCTTTGTCAGAGCTTTCAGGATCGGACAACTTTGACCTTTTCCAAGTTTTGGCTCCCACCTAGGAGACATCAATACTAATGGGACTTATCTCAGTCTTTAGAGGTTATCAGACCAGTAGGAGTCGTTCCTCGTGGGTGCGAGTGCCGTCGTCTACAGTTCCAGTGTATGGCTTGGCGTCAATATGTGTTTATCTCAGACACTGAGGAGACCACGACTGAGCTATCAGGGAAGTCGCTATGGAGAGTGTATAGGCACCATTTTGGCGAGAGCCAGGGTACCTTTAGGTACCCATACTAGCAATAGTATGTGGCCAGTACGTCTATGTATATTTGTGTTGTGATCCTATTATAATTTATTTTGAGTGTGGGTCGGGCTTAGCGGAGTGCTGTGAGAGTTATGTAGTATGGTGTCCTTTTCCGGTATTGTCTTTATCTTTGTTTTTATGATGTTTTGCATATGACAACTCCCTACTGAGGGGGCAAACATGACACTTTTTATATATGTACATATATGTTGTGTGCTTTATATCTTCATATACCTTATGTTAATTTTTAATGTATCCACTTTTCTTTATACGTGTTAACGTTAATATCACGATTAAGGTTTAGTTAATTAGATTTTTATTTAATGAGACATCAAATTGTCTAAAGACAGTGCTTTTGTGGAGACTGTTTATGGATATTCACTTGAGATTGTTTGTGGGCAATGTACCATCTTAAAATCCCAATATAATCATTTTAATAAAAAGATTAAGTTATTATGAGGTTTCGTGTAGAGAATAGTTAGTATAAGAATTTATTAGATTTGGTTAATGGTTAAAAGAATGCAAGAAAGGAATTGGATAGTAACAAAAGCACAAAGGGGTCATGTAATTCTCAAATTTAATTTTCAATGTAGCCAAAATTCAATGTCAGAGGGATATTACCTAAAGAATAAAAAGTTGGTTAAAGTAATGTTTTGGTCCCTATACGTGACATCGATTTTCAATTTGGTCCTTATACGTAAAAAAGTTATCAATTTGGTCCCTATACGTGACACTAATTTTCAATTTGGTCCTCACCGCTAATTGGTCCCTATATAAGAGGACCAAATTGCAAATTATTGTCACATGTAGGGACCAATTCAACAAAAAAAATTTGAAATCGATCCCTACATGTGATAATTATTTTCAATTTGGTCCCTACATATGACAATAATTTGCAATTTGGTCCTCTTATATAGGGACCAATTAGTGGTGAGGACCAAATTGAAAATCAGTGTCACGTATAGGGACCAAATTGATAACTTTTTACGTATAGGGACCAAATTGAAAATCAATGTCACGTATAGGGACCAAAACATTACTTTAACCTAAAAATTTCTTAGGAAAGAATAAATAAATGTAATAGAAAGATTTTTTTAAAAAAATAAAAATGGGCTTTCACGTGAAAGTCACCCACACCCTGGGCAATGGACTTCCTTTGTTAAAAAGGAAATGTGAATGGATGGAGTAAAAAGGTACAAAACCCTATTTTGTTATAATAATTGAGACTAGGCAAGCTTTAGCAGCCGAACCAGAAAAATAGAGAGTAGAGCAGCAACTCTATTTTACACAGATCCAAAAATATCAGTGGGGAGAAGAAGAATTACTGGTAAAACTCTAGGTTTTATCATAAATAATATTTAGAGCTTTTGGACATCTACAAGAGGTGAGTAAAAATAACTTTTACTTACTTTTACTGCCGAGATCCGACTTACCAGAATCTTGCCGTAGAACGTCTAACCAAGAGTGAACACCGAGGTTGTTTTAGATTATGGCTTGACAGAATATTGTATTCCAGTCCTACGTATCCCAATGGGAATCAAAGCCAGACGTAGTTCTAGGTTCAACCCTTGGCCGTACGGTGATCTCAATCCCTTAATCTTGTATCTGATGAATACCAGCGAGCAAGGACTCTTCAATAGTCTCTTGGTCAAGTTGGTTTCTCCAATCGCTTAAGGGAGATTCACCTAGCTCAGTTAAAAGTCAGTCTCACTTTTGGGTTCTCCTCCTTTTTTAATAGGATCCCCATATCTTTAGGAGATATGGATTTATCTCCTTTTATCTCTTAAATCTTCTTTGAGATATGATTTCCTTAATTTGAGGGATTTTATCTCTTCTAACCGGATAAGGTTATTTGAGATAATATCAGGACTATTAAATATAATATCAATATCTTATCATTCCCATATTTATTGGATCGGGTATCCAAGTTCGGTGGCCGGGTTTTACTCCTCGACCAGTACACAAGTCCCCCCAAGCTTTGAGCTAGTAGAAGCATAAAAGTTTTCATGACAGTAGCCGAGCTTGGCCTTTAAAAACCTTATTTGGAGAATCTAAGGTTTATGGTGTAGGTTCTCTTCCCCTTTTTATCATAGTCTTAATGACCGATATTGTACCTCGGCCAATCATTCAACCTCGGTGACCGAGCTTAGAAACTTGGTCTCTTTAGCCTTTCATGTGGCGAGGTAAGTGGCCGAGCTTCACACTTCGGTCTATATATATATATTTTACTTCGGTGAACACCTTGGGCGACCGAGCTTCACGCTTCGAGTTGGTGAGCTTTACACCTCGGCCTATATACAAGCCCCCCAAGCTTTGATCTTTCAGAAAGCATGGAAGCTTCTTTGAAGGAGCCGAGCCTAGCCAAGACGTGGGCAGTCGTTTTAGATCTGCACTGTGACCAAAGTTTCGTAGCTCCCGAGATGAAAAGAGTCGTTGCCTTTGTTATTAAGATAAGGCTAGTTTGTGATGCGTGGCCTCTGTGGCATTACTTCCGAGGCTTGATCTTTGGTTGCGTGCTCATATTTTTAATTGATGACAGCATATATTCCGACGTCTCTGCCACGTGTTTCTTTTCCATTAGTGCACCGAATTTGAACAGACTTGAAGGGACGTTTCTCTTCTCTCACACGTCAACAACCACCGTCATTACTTCGAAAAGTAACGTTTCATTTCTTTTTTGAAACGTTACTCTTTTTATATAAAGTGAGCGAGCTCCGGATACAGGCTTTACTTTCCCTGAACCTTCGATTTTCTTCTTTCTCGATCCTCTTCTTGTCCCAGCTTTTACACTCCTTTTCCTATTCGAGGTACGTCCTTCTCATCTCTTTCTTTCCAGTTTCATTTCTACTTTTTTAGCCATGAAGACTTCATTCGAGGTATCCCAGAATGCCTCTTCTGGGGTTTAGATCATAGAGCCCGAAATCAATCCGATTGGGGGCTCTCCTCATCCTTCTCCGTCTTCCTCTCATGGTGGTGGCGGTGCTAATGGTGCCTCCTCCTCTTCTGATGAGAGTAGCTCCGCTACTCCTGATGCCACACCTGTCCCTAAGCACCGTAAGCGCACCAATAGGATGCTTAGAGTCCCGTACCCAGATATTACTATTCCTGGGTATTTCTGGGTAAGGCCGGATGCGGGAGCCTTTCAGTCAAACTTTAGGGATTCTGAATCCCTTTCGTCCATTAAAAACAAAGTTCCTTCTTCTAGTGGCACTGTAGAGTGTTTGCCATGTTCTGAGAATGAACACGTCTTCCTTCATGCCGCTCCAGATCAACCTTCTTTCACATACGTATATAAAACCATGTTTGAGCAAATTGGAGTTACCTTGCCATTTACCCAATTTGAGTGTGATGTTTTGAAAATTATGAATGTTGCCCCTACTCAACTCCATCCAATAAGCTGGGCCTTTTTAAAGGCTTTCCAAATTCTTTGTGGGCAGATAGGAATGGTGGCTATTGCTCCTAAATTCCTTTACTCTTATAAAGTCATGTTTGGAGATCGGGTCGGTTGGATCTCCTTGAGTGGGGTTGAGTGACAGGCGTGCGACGCGATGCACGCGCGTGCGATTCCGGCAAGTGTACCGGACTGTCGCCAAGTAATAAAAGATATCGATCCCACAGAGACTGTGATCTCGAATCGCAATTAATTTTCAAATTGGCAAATCTAGACTGTATAAAAGAGGTTTTGAAAAAGGATTTTTATTTTTGAAATAAGAGATAAAATGCAATCAAAATCAAGTAAAACAGAAAGTAACAATTTATTTAGAGTTTTTGGATCTAAATGGATTCCTAGGGATTTGGGTTACCTACGAGGCTGTTCATGTTACTAATCTGATTTACCCTTGTTAATTAACAAAATTGCCTTGAAGGCGAGTTTATCCTCTAATAGCTTAAGCTCCCTCTCGGGTTACAAAAACCGTGCCCAATTGACCCAACCCCTACTCTCGTGGTAGTCGAACTCAGATTGGACCCTTTGCGTTTCGTGACAACTCGTTGATCCTCGAGGGATGGCTTCTAACTCTCGTGATTTCAGTCCCAAGTCTGACTCTATAGATCTGACACCTAAGTTCACCGCTAGGTTCCTCCTTAGAATGCCTATGACACGCAAACAAGTGGCCACCGAATTTGCGAGTGATTCAAACACTAGAAATCAGATCTAAAACAAAATCGTAATTAACAAAGATTTTACATCAAATTAACATCATAAACAAAACCTGGGCATAGCCCCAATCCATAGAAACTAAACTACTACTCAAGCCTTGCCATGGAGATGACAAGCTTGGTTGACAACATCATGAAAATACAAATCAGAATGGAGAGGAGGAAGAAGAAGATAGATCCTAAAATGTAGCCTAAGTAGCAGCCAAAAGTCTATGTCTCTCTTATCTGCCTCTGCCTGGTCCTTATTTATAGATGTGGAAAGTTTGAATCCCAATCTAACTCAAAGTCTGATCCAATTCAGTTGCTTCAGGTCCAAGTAATGCGCGTCACGGCCGTGACGACTTCTACCTCGAACACTTCTACAGAATTCAGACTTCTCGTGACGCGAATGGAGTCTTGCAACGCGAGCATTCAATTTATAGCCCGTGATAGGAATTACGGCTAGGCCGTGACAGATTCTGACTTGTGGGGTTTTAGGTCACGGCCGTGATGGACATCACGGCCAGGCCGTGACCGGTTCTGATTTCAGTCTTTCTTCCTTTTCAGTTTTGCTCGATCATGGCCGTGATGGGCATCACGGCTAGGCCGTGATGGGCTCTGTTTGGCTCATTTTCTTCACTTTTCAAGCTCCATCTTCATCCAAACTCCATCATGGTTGATCTTGAGCATTTTATCCTTGATTTCTGCAAAACAACACCACGAAAACCGCCTTATCCGTTCCAAAGTAAAATTAACTAAAAATCAAATGAAATATGCCTAAACTACATGAAAATGCATGCAAAATGATAGACAAAGATGATGTGAAATCACACTCATTAAATCACCCCAAGCTTAAGATTTTGCTTGTCCTCAAGCAATCACTAAGGCCATAAGATATAAATAATCAAAGCATAGATAGTGAATCAAGAACCCGAGAAACTAATCCAAGTGACAGACATATTTAATAAGCACCCGAGAGATAATCGATTTCAAGTCCAATTAGAAGCTTATATTTTTTAAATTTATATTCTCACTTATTCGGGCACTCTTCTCACCTCACTCAAGTGTTCCAGGGTATATGACAATTCGCTCAATTTCCTCAAGGAAGGTATTCTACCATAAGCTTGACTATTAACCAAATCTCTACTTTATTAATGAAAACACATAAGAATCAAGAGGTCTTTTACTTTGGTTGTAATGTGGCCATGGGATTGATTGTTAGGTGGGGAGATCAAGAAAAGGAAATTTCAAGAAGGCTAAACAAATTATCAAACATTGCAAAGCATGACACCTTCTAAAATACCTTTTTGGGCTTTGATTCACTTTTCCACCTTTCTTTCTTTCTTTTTATTTTAATTTCTCACTTTCTTTTGTCATCCCCTTCTCCATTTTATTTTGTGTTTATTTCATTTTATTTATTTGGAGAAGGGGAGATTTTTAGCTCAAGAGAAATATTTTCTAATTTTCTCATCCCATACCTTTTCAAACTACCTTCATACCCTTTTTGTAATACTTTAAAAGGTGCCACACCGAGCATTATTTATCAAAGCAATTCAAGGTACCAAGAAAAGTATTTTAATCTTTAGGCTCAAAATTGGGCAACTAAGGGGTAGCATTTAATCAATCAAAGCTCAGAAGGCCGGAAAAATACCTAGTGCCTCGATCATTTTCAAAAATGTTTTCAAAAATTTTTAAGTTTCAAAACGGTTTCAAGTCAAGTTCTAGAGAATACAATCCAAGAGGAATTAAAACACTCTATCACAAAGAATGGGGTAGATTTAGTGAGTACCCCTTTTTGGCTCAAAATCTTACATTTAGTAGTTCAAAAATCAGTGAGAAATACAAATCTAAGGAACCACATGCTAATTATCAACTATCAAAAGATTATCTCAAGGAATTTTATTTTTAGCCTTGTTACAAGAATAAAAAAAAATTGGGTTCAAAAATTCACTATCTCAATTCATTTGGCACCAAGTTCTTACAATTGGATGCATAATCTAAGTGAGGGGCAATCTAGAGAATGTGATCATGCCCAACTATGCCTATGTGAATGCAATATGAATGCAACAATGCAAAAATTTGCAAAAATACCCCTACCCCAAGCTTAAAAACTAACATTGTCCCCAATGTAAATAATCGAGTCGGAGAGAGGAGAGAAATTGGAACAACTTACCGAGTTGGTAGCGGGTGTTGGCTCACATTCCAGTCAAAACTTTGGTGGAAATAGCATCACGGCCGTGAGGCGTATCACGGGCAGGCCGTGATGGCTTCTGACTTTATTAGTCGTTGGTCTTTTGTTCTTCCTTCATCTTTAACCTGAAAACACTAGACAAATCTATTAATTTATGATTTTTTTGCCTCTTGATCTTCTCAAATTATTCAAGAGCTAAATTCAAAAATAAAAGGAAAAGGGAAAGAAAACTTGGGTTGCCTCCCAAGAAGCGCTTGTTTACGGTCCTAAGCTTGACCAAACTTCCTTCAATCAACCGGGGTCGACTGGGCGTAGAAGTGCAGGAACACTTCTCTTCCATGGAACTCCTTCAAAGAGCCTATTCTGCTCATATGGCCAATTACACTTCCGCTTTGCTCTTTTCACTCGGAGCTTCCTGGCCTTACTCCCTTCCGGCGGAAGTTTTGTTTCCACATGATCAGCAACTCATCACCATTTGGTGCATCATCAGCCATGCATATCTTCGGAGTTGCTTCCATGTTGAGCTCTTCCTTTACCACTGGAGACGTTATATCGATCCTGCACACATGGCTCTCAAAAGGAGGGTTGTTATATGAGTTAGTAAATTCAAAATCGACCCTACCTTCCTCTAAATTTAGAGAGAGTTTACCATTCCTTACATCTATTACTGCTCCAGCGGTGGCCAAGAATGGCCTTCCTAAAATGATGGGGAATTCAGAATTCCCTTTCATATCCAATACCAGGAAATCGATAGGGATGAAGAATTTCCCTACCTTTACAGGAACGTTCTCTAGTATGCCTAGAGGAGTCCTAGTTGAGCCATCCGCAAATTGTAAAGAGAATTTGAATGGTCTCAACTCTTTCGTTCCCAATCTTTCCAAGATAGTGAGGGGCATCAAGCTCGCACTAGCCTCTAAGTCACATAAGGCTTGGTCAATTTGCACTTGTTCAATTGAGCAAGCGATAGAGAAGCTACCTGGGTCTTTCAGTTTAGGAGGCATTTTAGCTTCTATGTCTACTTGCTTTCTCTTGACCAACCTTTGTGGGAAAGGTATTGGGGGTTGGTATGGTGGTGGAGGGACATACTTTGGTTCTGGCTCTTCCTTTTCGCTCATGTCCTCCTCCGGTTCCACGTCCTTTGTACCCACCCCAAGCTTATCATCCCTCAAGTGTATGGCATTACAATGCTCAATGGGATTAGCTTCGGGTTGACCCGGGAACGTACCCTTAGGTCTAGTGTATGTGCTGGCTTGTTGGGCAATCTGGGTTTCTAGCATCTTGTTATGGATTGCTAAGTTGTCTACCTTAGATGCTAGCTCTTTTATTGCCTTGTTTACTGCCCTGCCTTGCTGTCTAAACTCCTCATTTTGTTTTGTTTGGGTTTCAACAAAACTTTCCAATAAAGACTCGAGTTTAGACTGCTGTACTTGAGGATACCCCGGAGTGGGTTTCCTATTACCTTGGCCTTCTTGGTACTCATGGTTCAGAGTGTTGCTGTAGTTGCCGTAGGAGAGGTAAGGGTTGTTCTTCCTTTGGTTGTAAGGATTTGGGGGAGCATAATTGGGCAGCTTCGGGTTTGTGTCGTAGAAGTTGTGACAAGCGTTCACTTGTTCCCCCGAAGCGCTGGATCCATGAGCAATACCTCGTGGGCACTCCATGATGTCATGTCCCTGCATTCCACAAATCTCACAAACAATGTTAGTAGCACCTATTGCACTCACATTAGCCCTTTCAAGCCGATCAAAACGTTTATTAAGTGAGTCTATTTTTGACATTATAAGATCAGTGCTATTAACTTCAAACTTACCCCCCGAAATCTTGTTCGGGTTATTACCTCTTTCTGAACCCCATTGGTGGTCGTTGGTGGCCACGTTTTCAATGATGTTGAATGCCTCAGTCAGAGGCCTATTCATAAAGGCTCCACCAGCTGCAGAATCAAGTGACACCTTCGAAGAGTAGTCCAATCCGTTGTAGAAGGTGTGCACCAGTAACCACCTCTCGAGTCCATGGTGTGGGCAAGACTCAAGCAGTCCCTTGTAGCGATCCCAAGCTTCCGATAAGGATTCTCCGTCTTTTTGGAAGAAGTCGGTGATCTGGGTTCGTATATAGGCCGTCTTGGATGGAGGGAAGAATTTCTCCTAGAACGCCTGTTCCAGTTGGTCCCAAGTAGTCAAGGTGTTGGCGGGCAATTGCTTTAGCCAAGCCTTTGCCTTTCCAGTCAGAGATGAGGGGAATAACCTTAAGCGTATAGCATCGACCGGTGCACCATGAATCCTAATTGCATCGGTGAACTCCAAGAATGTTTCTACGTGATCAGTCGGGTCCTCCGAGGGCAATCCTCCGAATTGGTGCTGCCTAATCATGTTGATTAGCATAGGTGGTATAGTGTAGTTCTCCGCCTCAATATCTGGCCTGGCAATCCCAGTTCGCAAACCTCTCGCATTTGGGGCTGCGTAGTCCTTCAAAGGTTTTGTATCCGGAAGATTCGCCATGAGTGGAATGGGAATCAACTTTTCTCCCTCTCTTTGTAGTCTCCTACGTCTGTGAAAGGTCCTCTCGATTTCTGGATCAACCTCACCAAGGCTCCCAAGACTTAGGGATCTTTGCATATAACACACAGAGAGATGGATACACTAGAAGGAAAGAAATTTTGAATTTTTTTTTCAAATATAAAAATTAAATAAAAAGAAAAGGTCCAGAAAAATCAATTTAAAAATTAAATTGAGATTCGAAAACGCACAGTCCCCGGCAACGGCGCCAAAAACTTGACAGGCGTGCGACGCGACGCGCGCGCGTGCGATTCCGGCAAGTGTACCGGACTGTCGCCAAGTAATAAAAGATATCGATCCCACAGAGACTATGATCTCGAATCGCAATTAATTTTCAAATTGGCAAATCTGGACTGTATAAAAGAGGTTTTGAAAAAGGATTTTTATTTTGGAAATAAGAGATAAAATGCAATCAAAATCAAGTAAAACAGAAAGTAACAATTTATTTAGGGTTTTTGGATCTAAATGGATTCCTAAGGATTTGGGTTACCTACGAGGCTGTTCATGTTACTAATCTGATTTACCCTTGTTAATTAACGAAATTGCCTTGAAGGCGAGTTTATCCTCTAATAGCTTAAGCTCCCTCTCGGGTTACAAAAACCATGCCCAATTGACCCAACCCCTACTCTCGTGGTAGTCGAACTCAGATTGGACCTTTTGCGTTTCGTGACAACTCGTTGATCCTCGAGGGACGGCTTCTAACTCTCATGATTTCAGTCCCAAGTCTGACTCTATAGATCCGACACCTAAGTTCACCGCTAGGTTCCTCCTTAGAATGCCTATGACACGCAAACAAGTGGCCACCGAATTTACGAGTGATTCAAACACTAGAAATCAGATCTAAAACAAAATCGTAATTAACAAAGATTTTACATCAAATTAACGTCATAAACAATACCTGGGCATAGCCCCAATCCCTAGAAACTAAACTACTACTCAAGCCTTGCCATGGAGATGACAAGCTTGGTTGTCAACATCATGAAAATACAAATCAGAATGGAGAGGAGGAAGAAGAAGATAGATCCTAAAATGTAGCCTAAGTAGCAGCCAAAAGTATATGTCTCTCTCATCTTCCTCTGCCTGGTCCTTATTTATAGATGTGGGAAGTTTGAATCCCAATCTAACTCAAATTATGATCCAATTCAGTTGCTTCAGGCCCAAGTAATGCGCGTCACGGCCGTGATGGCCATCACGGCCAGGCCGTGACGACTTCTTCCTCGAACACTTCTACAGAATTCAGACTTCTCGCGACGCGAATGGAGTCTCGCGACGCGAGCATTCAATTTATATCCCGTGATAAGAAATACGGCTAGGCCGTGACAGATTCTGACTTGTGGGGTTTTAGGTGATGGACATCACGGCCAGGCCGTGACCGGTTCTGACTTCAGTCTTTCTTCCTTTTCAGTTTTGCTCGATCATGGCCGTGATGGGCATCACGGCTAGGCCGTGATGGGCTCTGTTTGGCTCATTTTCTTCACTTTTCAAGCTCCATCTTCATCCAAACTCCATCATGGTTGATCTTGAGCATTTTATCCTTGATTTCTGCAAAACAACACCACGAAAACCGCCTTACCTGTTCCAAAGTAAAATTAACTAAAAATCAAATGAAATATGCCTAAACTACATGAAAATGCATGCAAAATGATAGACAAAGATGATGTGAAATCACACTCATCATTGGGCTCTACAAGAGTTCATACAAATTTTTCAAGTCGGACTTTTTCAAAGTCCGACCTACTGTAGGAAATGAGTCCCTATTTTATGACTCGGATGGAATCTCCAAATTCCCTCTTTACTAGCAACCCCACCCCACTAAGTTTTCTAGCTATGATGTCGGCTGCATGACAACTCAAGAAAGATTCGTGTTGAGCTTATTAAGCTTTATCCTCGGCCGTTGCCTTGTGGGAAACTTTTATGGCTTCCCAAATCGTCAACTCGGCAAGCTGATTTTGATTGTAAGTAACTTTTTAGTGGGTATTTTACTTACCTTGTAGCATTCTTGTATCTGACCGCTTTCCCTTTTTCAGTGATAATGGAGAAGTTCAATTATAAAGCCTTGATGAAGAAGTCGGCTAACCAAGCTGTTGGTGGGTCAGTTCCGGTTGCCGAAGCTAAGGGGAAAAAGAAGAAGGTTACTGATGTTGCTGACCCGAACACACGTCTCCTTAAAAGGACTCGGGAAGATTTGCAGTCCGAGGTTCCAAGGAGAAGTCCTTCTCCCCTACTGGTTGTTGAAGAAACTCCTGCCATCGAGAGGAGGTCGGGCAAGGCTCCTGTGGTGGTCGATATTACTTCGGACACCAAATGGTACAACGGGAGTTACAACCCGGGCTTCGGCTCACTTTGGGGTAGTGAGTTTAACCCCTGTTCGCTCATCGACGGCCAGGTGCTCAAACCTGGTGATGCCCGTCATTTTTCTGGAGCAAGGGCCTGGTGGAAGCATGGAGACTGCTGCTGCCTATGCCCTTCGGATAGCTTCGATTACCCGCTTCTGGAGTCACCAGTTCTCGGAAAACGTCAAGAAGATAGAGATGATGAAGGCCAACGCGGCTCGTGCCCTGAAAGTGAGGGACGAGTTGGCTCAAGCTGTGGCCAAGTGTGAGGAGCAAGCTCGGGCTGTTGGCCAGTTGAAGGCCCAAAAGGCGGAGCTGGAAAAAGGTAAGACTGTACTTCAGGCCGAGCTGGACATAGAAAAAGCCGAGTGGCTTAATCTTCAGAAGGTCGCCGAGGAACTTCAAGCCGAGACGGAGGCCAATCTCGAGCTGCCAAAGTCGCTAGAGGCCGAGAAGGAGGCCAATCTCAAGCTCCAATCTGATCTAGCTGAAGTCGAGGCTACCATTATGAAGGAGCACGTCAATGGCTTCTCCCGAGATGTGAAGCAACTTCAGCACTTCAACCCGAATGCTGACTTCTCCCTTCCTGATGTGGACAAGGATTTTGACAGAGATGGAATTCTAGTTCCGTTGTCCGAGCTGGAGGATGAGGAGGAGGTAGCTCTAGAAGAGGAGGTTGAAGGGCAAGCAGTCGAGGAGGGAGCCAATGGTGGAGCCTAAATGGGCTTACCTGACCAATCTTCTGCTATGCCTCCGAGTGCCGAGGATGACCGCAACTCTATTCCCGTTGAAACCGCTGCTCAAGGGGATGCCCATGAGTAACTTAGGAAAATAATTTTTGTATTTTGTTCCTAGGGCAATGCCCTTTTATTTTGGACTCTTTTGTGCTCTAGGCTTTGCCCCTTTTTATTAATTAAGTCACGTGCTTGCTTACGAGTTACTTTTCACTTAGAAAATTGTCTAAGTTTTTTATGTTCATGCCTCGTTTTTACCTGTCGGCTTTGGGAGCTCAAGCTTTCTCGGCTTTTATATTCTTGTGTGTTACTCAGCTTATTCGAGTTTTTTGGTGATCGGAATACCTCTAGGTTTTTCAAATACCTTCTTAGGCATTGTTTACCTCTTTAGGCTCGACATTTCGACATTGGGTTGGTCGATTTTAGCTCGGTCAACCTCTTTAGGTCTTTAACTACCTTTAGGTGTTGTTTACCTCTTTAGGCTCAGCATTTCGACCTCTGCTCGATCAATTTTAGCTCGGTTTACCTCTTTAAGTTTTCTTAGCCATTGGTTACCTTTTTATGTTCGGCATTTCGAACTCAACTCGGTGGATTTTAGCTCGGTCAACCTTTTTAGGCTTATGTTTTTTACCTTTTTAGGTTCGGCATTTCGACCTCAACCCGGTCGATTTTAGCTGGGTTAACCTTTTTAGGCTTTTATTTTTTACCTTTTTAGGTTCGGCATTTCGACCTCAACTCGGTAGATTTTAGCTCAGTCAACCTTTTTAGGCTTTTATTTTTTACCTTTTTAGGTCCGGCATTCGACTTCAACTCGATCGATTTTAGCTCGGTCAACCTTTTTAGGCTTTTAGTTTTTCATAAATAAAATTTTGACCATATAACAATATTCTTTCCTAATAGCTCAACTAAAAATGATTCTATTTATTTATTTTTCCGAGTGTGCCTCATTAAAACCTTCCTGGCCAAAACCTCGTGGGAAAAAGACCGGGTTAGGAAAAAGAGTACATCACCTACTTACATAACTTTAACTAAAATAAAACTTAAGGTGGGAAGTGTTCCATGTTCTTGGAACAGCCTTTCCTGACAACTCTTCTAGCCTATAAGCACCATTTCCTAGATTTTCAACTATTCTGAATGGGCCAGACCAGTTTAATGCGAGCTTACCCTCTTTGGAGTCTTTTCTCGCATCGTTTTGCAATCTCAGCACTAAGTCACCTTGCACAAATTCCCTTGGCTGCAACCTCGAGTTGTACTTCCGTGTTGCTTTTTGCTTGCATAGTTCATCTCCGATTTTTGCCTTAACTCGGACTTCCTCAACCATGTCAAGCTCAACTCAGATTTCTTCTTCGTTCTTACTTTGGTCATGATGCTGCCTTCGGAAAGAGAGTTCGCCGAGCTCAACTGAAATCATTGCATGGGTTCCATAGGTTAGTTTGAATGGCGTTTCACCAGTTGAAGACTGCAGTGAGCAATGGTAAGCCCATAGGATGCTTGGTAATTCTTCAACCCATGCCCCTTTTGATTGGGCTAACCCTCTTTTGAGCTCGTTCAAAATGACTTTGTTGGCTGCTTCTGCTTGTCCGTTTGTTTGTAGATGCTCAACCGAGGTCACTTTATGTTTGATTCCGAGGTTGGAGTAGAATTCTCTAAGCTCTTTATCGGTGAATAGCTTTCCATTGTTTGTGACAATTGCATAAGGGATGCCATGCCTACATATGATGCTTTTCCATACAAAACTCTGAACCTTTTTAGCTGTTATGGTAGCTAATGGTTCTGCTTCAATCCACTTAGTGAAGTAGTCTACTCCTACCAGCAAGAACTTGACTTGACTTGACTTTTAGCAACTGGGAAATGACCGACTATATCCATCCCCATGTAGTAAAGGGCCACAACGAGAACATGGAATGGAGCTCTTCTCCTGGAGCTCGTGCTACATTGGCGAACTTCTGACAAGGCTCACACCTATTAGTCAAGGTAGCACAATCCAATCTCATGGTCGGGTAGTAAAACCTCGCTCGTAGGACCCGAGCTGCTAGAGATCGGCCACCAGAACGGATTCCACAGATTCCTCGGTGCATCTCATCCATTACGTACTCGGACTGCTCCTTTGCTATGCACTTTAGTAACGTCATGGAGAATCCTGTTCTGTACAGCTCTCCATCTAGGATGGTGTAATGGCAAGATTTTAGATGAATTCTCCTCGCCTCCTTAGGATCATTGGGCAATTTGTCAAAGGCTAAATATTCCCAAATTGGTGTCATCCAGCCACGATCATAGTGCTCGGTCATTATCACCTGGGCACTTTTTATGCTCGGTTCGAGGAGATTCTCCTCAATGAAAGTTCTTAGCTGGCCAGCTTTCTTGGTGCTACCCAACTTAGACAACAAATCTGCCCTGGAATTTTCCTCCCGAGGTATATGCTCAATAGTAAAATTATCAAATTCAGAAATTAGACTATTAACTTTGCAGAGATACCTGGTTAGTTGGGGATCCTTTGTTTGATAATTACCTGAGACTTGTCCTGTTACAAGTTGTGAGTCACTTCGGCATTTTAATTCTTTGACTCCAACCTCTTTAGCTAGCATCAGTCCTGCAATAAGGGCTTCATATTCTGCTTGGTTGTTTGAAGCAGTAAACCCAAACTTTAAAGATTGTTCCAGGATTAGATTATCAGGACCTTCAAGAATTATTCCAGCTCCGCTTCCCTTTAAGTTAGATGAACCATCAACATATAGAAGCCAGATGAAGGATCCTGACCTCTGCTTAGAAGAGAGCTCGGCAATGAAGTCGGAGAGGCATTGTGCTTTCATCGGTCCCCTCGGCTCATATTGCAAACCGAAATCTGACAATTCTACTGACCAAGCTATCATTCGCCCGGCTAGATCGGGTTTCCTGAGCACCTGCTTTATTGGATGATCTGTTTTGACTATAACTTGGTGTGACTGGAAGTAAGGTCGTAACCTTCGAGCTGCCATGATTAAGGCGAGGGCTAGTTTTTCAATTACTTGATACCGTGTTTCTGCATCTTTCAGAATTCTACTAACGTAATACACCTGCATTTGTTATTTTTCTTCTTCCTGGATGATTACTGCACTGATTGCATAATCATTAACAGACAGATATAAGTACAGATCTTTGCCTAGCTAAGGCCGAGTTAGGATTGGGGGAGAGGCTAGAAAAAGTTTCAGATCTTCAAAGGCTTTCTCACACTCCTCGGTCCAGGTGAACTCTTTTGGTCTTTTCAAAAGCTGGTAGAAGGGTCTTGCTTTTTCTGCGGATTTTGGGAGAAAGTGGGATATAGAAGCTAATCGGTCAGCTAACCTCTGAATTTGTTTCACATTTTGAGGGCTTGGCATTTCAATGACAGCTATGCACTTATTAGGATTAGCTTCAATTCCTCTATGCGTTAGCATATATCCTAAGAACTTTCCTCCTTGTACACCAAAGGAGCATTTTTCTCGATTTAACCTCATGTTGTACTTTCTGAGTTGGCTAAAAATTTCTTCGAGGTCAGCTGAGTGTTGTTTTGGGTCATCGGACTTTACCATCATATCGTCAACATATACTTCTAGGTTCTTTCCGATCTGGTTTACAAAGACTTTGTCCATAAGCCTTTGATATGTTGCACCAGCATTTTTTAAACCGAAAGGCATCACTCGGTAGCAGTAGTTTGCCCCATCGGTCATAAATACTATTTTTTCCTCATCGGGTGGATACATCCTTATCTGGTTATAACCTGAATATGCGTCCAAGAAGGACAATACTCTGTACCCTGAAGCTTCGTCTACCAATTTGTCAATGTTGGGAAGAGGATAAGAATCCTTTGGACACACTTTGTTGAGATCGGTGTAGTCGGTGCACATTCTCCACTTATCATTGGCCTTTCTAACTAACACCACATTAGCTAGCCAAGTAGTGTATTTCACCTCTCTGATGAAATTTGCTTTGACCAGTTTGGCAGTCTCCTCGACTACTGCTTGGCACCTTTCTTCGCCAAGTTTTCTTTTTCTGAGCTACGGGCTTGGCTTCGGGACATATAGATAGCTTATGGCACAAAAAATTGGGGTCTATGCCAGGCATATCCGATGTCTTCTAAGCAAACAAATCGGCGTTCTTTTTTAAAACTGCTTGAATCTGTTGTTTGAGTGAGGGGTCGAGCTGACTGCCGACCTTAGTGCACTGCTCAGCTTGGGCTCCCGGTTGGAACATCTTTAAAGACTCTGTTGGTTCGGCTCTGGACTCATACATTTCCATCCTTGGGTCTAGTTCAAACATGCCGACCGAGCTCGCTGAGGTAACCGAACTGACCGAGCTCACCACTTTCGCTTTATCTTCTTTGGCATTCTTTGCGATGTTCTGGTTTCGGGTAACCTTCAGACTATCCACATAGCATTGCCTGGCCATCCTTTGGTCAGCTCAGACAGCGACTGTCTCTCCAGACTCGGCTGGGAATTTCATTGTGAGGTGTGGGGTAGAGACAATCGCTCCGAGTTCATTCCACGTCGGTCTTCCAATAAGGATGTTGTACGATGTGCTGGCATCCACAATAACATATTTCCCTCTCCAAACGTTGTTAAGAGGTCTATATAACCTCGGGTTTTTACATGCTCTCCGGCGAACCCTACTAGCTTGACTTCCTCCTCTTTTATCAGCTTTTCTGGAATTCCAAGTTTTTTGAAGGTCACCAGGTATAGAATATCAGTCGAGCTTCCCTGATCAACAAGTGTTCATTTGACCGAGAAGTTAGCTAATTTGGCCGTTATCACCATTGGGTCATCTTGATTTGGGTCCAGCCCTTAGAAGTCATCATCTGAGAAAGTTATGGGAGGTCTTGTCCTTGTTGGTTTTCCAAACACCGTGTTTATAGATCGGATGGCTTTTATATGCCGCCGCCGAGATGAACTCGTTGTTCCTCCACCTGCAAATCCTCTTGAGATTGTATTGATGACCCCTCTGACTCCTTCTGTTTCTTCATTAGGAGCCCTCTGATTGTTCACCCGATCTCCATTCTGATTATTCCCTTGCTGTTTTGCATCTTGGTCACGATTGTCATAACCACGTCTCCCTCGTCGTCGACCAGCTCGTTCGCCTCCATTATCATTTCGGCGAACGAACCGGTCAAGACGGTCTGCTTGTATCAAATCCTCAATTTTTTCCCGGACTGTTTTACAATCTTCACTGGAGTGGCCATAGTTTTGATACCATTTGCACTCTTTACTTCTGTCTGCATTGGCCAGAGTTTTAGATGGTCGAGGTAAGGTGAGTAACTCGGCGTTGCACACCTCCTGGAGAATGGTTGCCCGAGATCGGTTTAGCGGTGTATAGGACTGGTACCAGGGTTGCCTCTCCGAGAACCCCTTTTCATTGGTCTTTTAGGCCCTTTGTGGATTAGTCCCCCTATCTCTTTCTTTGCTCGGAACCGAGCTCTTGTCTTCAAAACCTCTTTATCTCCTTTTGGATTCTACCATCTCTTCCGAGTTCATGAAACCTGTGGTTTTTTCCTGCAACTCTTCAAAATCTCTCGACGGTTTTCGAGATAAATACTCAAAGAATGACCCTGGCTTCAAACCGCCCATGACAGTATGTAGACAGAGTTCTGAGCTCATATTGGGAATTAAAATTGTTTTGGCACTAAAACGAACTATATAATCTCTAAGTGATTCATTCTTTTCTTGTTTAAAATTCGCCAGCGAGACCAAGTGCCTTTTATGCTTTCGACTTGCTGCGAATTGTGCAGTGAACTTAGTTATGAGCACATCAATGGAATCAGTTGACTGAGGTGGAAGATTCGTAAGAAAGGTTAAGGCAGGGCCTTGCAAAGTAGTTGGAAAATTTTTGCACATGACAGCTTCCGAATCGGTCACCAGGTAAACAAAAGAAATAAAGGATTCTACGTGCTCGGTTGGGTCAGTGGTGCCATTGAATTTATCAATGTTAAGAGGCTTAAAATGTCTAGGCATGATTACCTCATCGATGTCATCCGTGAACGGCAACCTCGGTCGTTGGTCTATTACCCTTTCTTTCTGGACAGTCCTTTCTGCACGAGATTTAACTCCTGGACCCTCTGGGTGAGGTTTGGTCTTGGATGGTCGGCTTGTATCATGATGAGAAGGTACGTACGATGGATCCTTTTGGCTACCCTCGGGTGAGGATTGCTTTTCCTCGGAAGGCATCACCGATCTTTCTCTTTTTCGAGCTCTTAATAGCCTTTGATTCTAAGCACGTATCTCCTCGTTCTCCTCACGCAGCTGCATTAAATGTGCCATAACCTCTCCCTGCTGAGGGTTATCTTCATTGATGGGAGGGGGTGGGGATTGTCACTATTATGGCTCATGTTCGAAGCCTCATGATCTACATGGTTCGTGCTGTTTGCCCATCCCCTCGGTCCATTCCGTGTAGTCACCATCAAGCTTTCTTATGGAACCGGGGAAAGTTTTTTCTCGGCCCCACGGTGGGCGCTAAATGTTCCTGCCGAGATCCGACTTGCCGGAATCTCGCCGTAAAACGTCTAACCAAGAGTGAACACCGGGGTTGTTTTAGATTATGGCTTGACAGAATATTGTATTCCGGTCCTATGTATCCCAATGGGAATCAAAGCCAGACGTAGTTCTACATTCAACCCTTGGTCGTACGGTGATCTCAATCCCTTAATCTTGCATCTGATGAATACCAGCGAGCAAGGACTCTTCAATAGTCTCTTGGTCAAGCCGGTTCCTCTAATACGCTTAAGGGAGATTCACCTAGCTCAGTTAAAAGTCAGTCCCTCTTTTGGGTTCTCCTCCTTTTATAATAGGATCCCCATATCTTTAAGATATATGGATTTATCTCCTTTTATCTCTTAAATCTTCTTTGAGATATGATTTCCATAATTTGAGGGATTTTATCTCTTCTAACCGGATAAGGTTATTTGAGATAATATCAGGATTATTAAAGATAATATCAATATCTTATCATTCTCACCTTTATTGGATCGGGTATCCAAGCTCGGTGGCCGGGTTTTACTCCTCGGCCTGTACACTTACTCTTCCATGGTACAAACAATTTCTGGATTGTACAAGTTTATAAAATATTTTTTGTATTCTTATGTATAGATTCTTGTTTTGCGTACATAGTATACTGAACTATCAAAGAAAGTGTCACATGATCTGAGCTACAAGTCTTCAACTTCTCGTTTCTAGGTATAACGTGTTCCAATTCATAAATTGAAAAATACCCATGTGCATCAGTTTCTTTTTCTTCGTAAAGTCAAATCATATTGAATTAGAGTAAAATTTTCCTTTCCATGATGTAACTTTCCACCATCTTGAGCTAAGTCGATTTTTTTTTATTGGATTCTAATCCATTATTATTTGTTTGTGTTATGGATTCAGTCCCACTTAAATTATTGTTAAAAAATATGTTTGATTTATATGACTTGTGATTGATTGGCATGTTAGTTGATGTTATAGTGTTGCCTTAGCATGACATAATATTATTGTTATTGACGCATAGAGTTTGAAAACCTTGATAGTCATCTGGGATGACATATTTCATTATGTATGAGTTGGTCATCGCCTTCCGGGAAGGGATGACGATATACATGCTATTCCGAGAATAGGATGGAGATATCACCATCCGGGATAGGATATAAGATTTTTAAAATATTCACATATGGGATGGAATATTAGATACCTCCATCTGGGATGTGGAAGGCAGTGAAACGCCATTGCATGGATATGAGCTCATAGACCTTAGTGGATCTGGGATTCACACCTGTTCTGAGAACCAAAGAGTCAAGTCAAGTGATTATGAGAATCACCGAGTTATTTTCATGGAGTTGCATTACATAGAGTTTGCATAGTGAATGTGATTAAATGTAATGAGATGTCACCATAGTTGATTTTATGATTTTGTGGTTTAAATGTTTGATATTGATTAATTTATATGTTATTATTTTTGAGTTTTATTATATTTATTAATTAGCGGGTACCATGGATGTTTTTCTGGTTACCGCGCCGACTGAGAACAATACTATTTGTGAAAATCTGTTTAGAACTTGTTTTTGTTCACCGGGATTATATCTCATTAAATGTGTTGTTTTCAGAGCACGAGGACGACGTCATTGAGGCTGAAGAGACTTGAAGACTTAGTGATTTTTATTAATTATTATCTAGCTTGCTTAGTATTTTTTTTTGTTGGAATAAGGACCTGTTTGTGGCTAGACATGTTCATTTTTTTTATCGTTGGGTTTATTAATAGATGTCTGGTTTTGAGGCAAATAAATCTATTTTGTAAGGATTGATTAACATTGCTATTTATTATTTATGAGGCATTTATTTTAGACTATTTTACTTTTTAAATTTTTTATTTTGGCTATATTTATTTATGTTTTATCATGGGTTACTAATGTAACGAAGGGCGTTACATTTTTGGTATTGGAACAGGTCGATTCTAAATTGGGCTGTGGTATTGGGGCTTTTTCTAAAACAAAACTTAGGCGCATAGTATGATTGTTAGAGTTATAATTTTGCATTATATTCTTTTAAATGTTGGATCTGATCAACCCAATGTTTGATTGGTGGTGTGTAGATTGTGGCCACTAACAGGCGATAGACGAATGGTGCACTTGCAGCGAATTTGGCTCGAATGGACAGAGTTATATATGAGTAGGTGAAGACTCTCCCGTCAGATGAGGGACAATGGGAACTGGCCTAATGTTGGGCCGGTTGCAACTCTAGATCCACAGTACAGGTGTCTGTCAGAGTTTAGGAACAATAATCCGCCAGCTTTTCATGGGACCACCGATTCTATTGAGGCATAGGAATGGTTACTGGAATTAGAGAAGATCTTCTGGGTCGCGAGGTGCACTGATGCTCTAAAGGTGAAATTTGCCATCTATATGCTAGAGTAGGATGCAGAGCACTGGTGGAACTGTGCTAGGGGCTGATTGCTTGCTTCGGGCGCCCCTATCATGTGCGATAGATTCAAGGAGGTATTTCTGGAGAAGTACTTTCCGCACAACACCTGAATACAAAATGAGACAGAGTTTCTACAGCTTCGTCAAGGGAGTATAACAATGGCAGAATATGTGGCCAAGTTTGAGATCCTTCCAAGGTTCTCTACTTATGTGAGGGATATTCCTTATGGTCAATGGAAAGCAATTAAGCTCGATCAAGGTTTGAGTCTAGAGCTGCAGAGCCTTATTGGGCTCCTAGAGATTCGAGACTACCCTACTTTGGTGAACAAGTGTAGGGTGGAGGAGCATAATATGCAAGTTGTGCTAGCTGAGAGGCCAAAGGAGAATAGTTATAGCGACGACAAGAGATTTCAGGGCAGAGATGGGAAATTTTAGAAGCATTTGCGACCAGTTTCCATAAAACAATGGGAAGCAAGTGTAGGGAGTCCAGACTGACAAGGGCACTAGGTGCCATAGATGTGGATTGATTCATGGAGATCACACATGTCCAGCGGCACATACCACTTGCTACAAGTATGGTTAAGTGGGACACTATGCCAGAAATTGCAATCATGGAGGGCAATTCCAACCTAGACCACTGAGCTAAGGGAGAGTTTTTACGCTCCAAGGGGAAAAGGTGAAGGTGTCAGATAGCCTGATACAAGGTATGTGTTTAATTAAAGAAATAAAATCAATATATTGTTTGATTCAGGAGCAACTCATTCATTTATTTCTTTAGATTGTGTGAAAAATGATTTGAGTGTTGCAGCTCCTGTAAATGATAAGTTTGTTACCTCTAATGCTTGTTTGAACTATCATTTAGCATGATCTTTTTTATTTTGTTGATCTTATATGCTTGCCTATGTCTGGAATGGATGTCATTCTTGGTATGGATTGGTTGTCTTCAAATCATGCTGTTATAAATTGTTCTGATAAAACTGTCCCTGTTACTAAACAACCAATGTATATTGATTCTTCCCTATCCAATTCTTTTGCATCTGTTGTTTCTTGTCATAAGTGCTTAGTTAAGGGGGCTCAAGGATATATACTCTTTTTCTCTGCTATGACAGAGGATGAAAGTGACGTGGTGGCTGTACCTGTGGTGTGTGAGTTCCAGGGTGTTTTCCCTAAGGATGTCTCTAGCTTACCTCCGAATAGGGAAGTTGAGTTTAGCATAGATCTAGTGACTGGGAGTGGACCAGTATCTGTAGCACCTTATAGGATGGCACCTTTAGAGTTGAGCGAGCTTAAGAAATAGCTAGAGGAGATGCTAGGGAAGGGGTTTATTAGGCCTAGTGTGTCACCTTGAGGAGCACCCGTTCTCCTAGTGAAAAAGAAGGATGGGAGCATGAGGCTATGTGTTTACTATAGGTAGTTGAACAAAGTGACCATCAAGAATAAATATCATTTGCCTAGTATAACAGCCTGATTTTCGGATACACTGTATTAAACGTAAATATATATTTATTTATATTTTTATCTGAGACATAGGAAATTATTTTGGAGGAAACAAAATCATATCTATAACCTACTCTATGGTAGGAAGCTTTGGTTAAAATTTGGGTTTAAAACTCAGACGGAAATCGGTCTACGTTTTTAACTGACTGTATAATTTTATGCCGGCAGAAAACCCTAATTTGACTTGAAACTGAAAACCCTAATCAGGAAACCGACGGAATCGGCAACGGAACTGCAGAGATAGAATGGGACACCAGAGGAGCTGAGCTATGGGATGACTCATCAAGAATTTATGATGCAGTTAATGTTAGAAATTATGAGTTTTTAAGAAAAATGACCAAAATGCCATTTTAGCTTAACCTAACCGACGTTTAGTTAAGTTCTAACCATGGTTAAGAAACCACGGTTAATTCTTGTGGACCAAAATCAGTCACACCTTCATTTAATGTGAGCCACATGTTTGTTAACCATAGTTAGCAAGGTAACCTTAGTTAAGTTAATTATTAACCATAGTTAATCATATATTAATTTAATATTCACAAAACCCATTAATTAAATTCCTAAGAACCAAACAAGGCCTAAGATATAGCCTATATATACTCCAACACCGCAGTCCCTTCACTCACTTCTTCATCTGTTCCATTTCTTCATTTTTCTTCAAAAAACTCCATTGTTGATCCAAGTGCTCCATTGAAGAAGTCGCCAAGATCATCATCTTTTCTTCATCTTCTTCACTCTCTTAAGGTAATAGGATCATCCATGATCATCTCCTTCCATTCTTGAGCTTTTTTTCTTCATATTTTATGAGTTTCCATTTCTAGATCTATAACTTTAAATAATTCTAGAAAATTGTAGAAAAATCATAAAAATGTGAAACCACTTGTGCACACAAATGTATATCACTCAAATTGGCTTTTTCCACACAAGATGTAATTTTTCACTCTTGCCTTTTTCCACTCAACTGTTCTCTTTTAGCTCTTAGAAGAGTCAAACAATAATCCACACAAAAAATCCAAAATTCAAGTAACAAAATTTCACTAAACTTATCAAAACAAAGGAAACAAAAGGAAAGGCTAGAAAGGAAAATCTTTGAGAATAATGAAACAAGAAAGAAGGGAAATATTTCAAGAACTCAAATGGCCCAAATAGAAATTTTTCTCTTCTCTTTTTCTTGAAATTCTAGGTGTTGTTTTCCTCTCTCTTTTTTTCAATTTTTTTTTTAATTCATACAACACACTAGAGAAAAGCTTGCAAAGAGAAACACAAATGTATTTCTTTTTTTTTTTGAATTTTTTTTTGTTGATTTTGGGCAGCAAGAAGATGAACACAATAACACAATAATTCCCTTCAAACAGAAACAAGAAAAAAATTTTTTTTTTTGATTTGGGTTTTTCTGGGTAGAAAAGAAGAAAGGTAGAAGATGAAGAACAAAAACTCAAAAAATTCAACCAAAGCCTAAGCTCTGGTACCACTTGATAACAACCAAATGGAAGGTTACCTTGATGATTGATGAGCCTCTGGTTTACTGGTTTTATAACGAGTAAAGACCTTGGCTTTGTGCTAATTTTATATCATTTTCACCCAAATTAGACTTGATTGTCCTTAAGTAGTATTTTGAGTCTGTAAAGTGTTTTTAAGCTAATTTAGTTGATTTAGAGTTAAATAAAGTACTTACTGTTATTTTCTTATTTTCAGGTAATAAAAAGGAATAATTCTGCGCTTTCGCCCCGCGAAGAAGCTCTCGCCCCGCGAGTCACCAAGCCAGAAAGTCAGAGACGATCACGGTTTACCCGTGTCGAAGATCACGGCTGTGGCAGTTTTGAAGTTGAAGCGTTCGCCTCGCGAGCATCCATTCGCCTCGCGAGCCTGGAAGTCATAAAGCATCACGGTTGGCCCCTGATGTTCATAACGGGCGTAATAAGAAGACTCTTTAGATTCTCGCCTCGCGAAGGTGTGTTCGCCTCGCGAGAATATCAAAAGTTGCAGACTGTTCGCATTATTCGCCTCGCGAAGGTGTTCTCGCCTCGCGAGAAAGCTAATTCCAGAAGTAGTATATAAACCTGTCTTAGGCAGAACTGAAGGGGGGGGGTCAGAGTTAGCCAGTTTTGGCTAGTCTTTGGTAGACAGTAGTAGTAGTTTTCAGTAGTTTATTTCTTTACTTTTGTGTTTAATTCTGTAATGGAGAACTAGTCTCCTAGATTAATCTACTGGGATTGGTTTCAATTACGCTTGAGGTTCTGGATTTCCTATTTGAACTGCTATTCCTTTTCAGTACTGTTCTATATGTTTCTGTTTGCTTAATTCAGATGTGTGTAGGATTAGTATTGATTTATTTCGATGATTGTATGTTCCTATATATAATCGCGTTTACTTAATTCGCGTGTGTTCAATCATGTTCGCTTAGTTCATGAGTGCTTCACCCCGTTTGCTTAATTCGGGAATAGGAATATATGTCTCGTAGTATTGATTTCGCTTGTAAATTGATGCTACAATCGGAAAGGGTTTAGAATCTGCTTAGGGCTTGGATTTGCATGAACCAATGATAATGGGAAACCGAGAACAGTAGGTTAATCGTCTTTAGTTTATTTGCTATTCTCTTTAACTGCTTTGTTTTCATTGTTTTGTTTTCTTCATTTTATTTCAATCCAAACCCCCCCCCCCCCCCCCCACAAAATTTAATTTTCTGTTAATAATAACGACGCCTAAGAGTCCTTGAGAGACGACATCCGAGTTGTCGCTTCCCTATCTACATTATTTTTGTAAACGCTCGTTCTTTTTGGCGCGTGGCGACAGCGCGGCCAAAAATTGTTGCCGTTGCCGGGGACTCTTGTTTGTTGTTATTAGCAGAAAAAAAAAATTCTCTTTGCTGAATTAATTTTGTCTGTTTTGTCTGGTTGTGAATTTTAGCACCCCCCATGGATAATCACATATATGGTTACATGCCTAATGTTTACTATGAACCCCCACCATGCATATATTTTCCTGATTTTTATGGTTTATCATACTGGTTGCCAAGGTTTAGTGGTCTTGCAGGTGAGAATCCGCAGGAGCATCTGAGGGAATTCCAGATTGCTTGTTCTATAATGCTGAGACCTGCAGGAATAACAGAAGACCACATCAAGATGGAAGCTTTCCAGTTCTCACTTGAAGGCGCTGCAAGGGATTGGTTGTATTGTCTTGATGAGAATTCCATCTCAAGCTGGTTTGATTTGAAGGAAGCCTTCCTGTTTAGATACTATCCTAGCCAAGTGACCACCTCTACACCTTCCGAACCTTCACAGAGCACCTTGGATGAGATTGCTTGTATGCTACAACAAATGGCTGAGAACACTCAACGGATGATGGAAGAGAACAATCAACGGTTGGCACAACAAAATCTCGAATTTCAACGGATGATGGAGGCAAGTAATCTTGAATATCATAGGGGAGAAGCTGAATCTCAAGTTGGCCATGCAAATTTTTCAAATTGTCGCCAACTCGGCTGCAATGCTAACTCCACAGCCCATTGAAGAACTTACAGAGTCACAAGTTATTCTTGAAAATACTTCTGATGATGATTTTGATAATGTTTCTGTTGATGATGAACTGTGTGTTGAATCCCCTGATTCTAATTCATGTGCTGATTGTTATTGTGATGGCACTGCTTTGTGTATACACTGTTATGCAGCTTTGTTCTGTTCAGGAAACAAAGAAAATGAGGATCAGGAGGATCAGGAGGACATCTGCTTCCCCGTGCCTGAAGATGATGAAGAACCTTTGGAAGTAGATGATTCAAGTAAATCAATTGCATGTGTTGAGAGTAATGGGGTGGATGAATTAATTGCTGAATTTCCAGACATTCAGAATTTTACTGATTCATTTTATTGTGATATATGTACTGACTCTACTAACACTAACCTTTGTGTGGTGTGTGCTGAAATTTCTGCATGTATAGCAGGTGATAAATTTGTTAGTGCAGTGAATGAAGAAAATGCAGAAGTTGAAGCAGCACCAGTAACCCCAGCTAACTGTTTGCCACCTCCCCCTGTGGAACCAAAAGCTCCGGATTTTGCACCCTTGGATTTTGCACCATGGCCAGTCCAAGAGGTTGAGATCCACTTCTATTGGGAGGACTTTATGGACTTTGTAGATAAAGAGGTCAGCTGTGACCTGAAGGGGAGTGAGAAGTCCGCCGCACTCGGCGAAGTCATCATAATTGTCAAGTGCTCACCCCCACATCAAGGCTGCGAGTTAGGGAAGCATGGAACAAGCTTCCGTCCTTTGGCTACCATGTGGGCCTTATGTTACAAGCGATGGGATCCTGGTGGAACCGCCCTTCAATGAGTTTTTCTTAACCCTTATCTCTTTTAATTTTCTTTTTCTTGCTTTATTTCTGTTTTGTTTTCAATAAAGCTCCTGAATAATTTGAGAAGCTCAGGAGTTGTGTTTGAGTCTTTTGTTGGCAAGTTTGATGGATTTTATTAATTTTTGCATAGATTGATTGCATGATAGTGTTGACTGTTTCCCCCTAGGATTTGAAAAATTTTTGAAAATTTGATCCCCATGTGATTGAAAACTGAACTTTGAGATTTTGTTATGATAGCATGATTTATGATAAGTTTGGGGTGATAGGAAGCACACTAGGGATAGAATCTCTGTCAAACAATTTGCATGAATGTCCAGGTGAGGTTTTGAGCCTCCAACATGTTTTTGACTGTGAGAAATCACTTTTGAGTTGCACTTTCCCGAATTTGCTTGAATCTCCTTATGGTTTGCATGATTATGTGTTTGCTTCAGATGATTTAGGCATTTTCTTTGTAAATAACTACTTAGCCTAAAATAACAATTCCTAATGCATGTTCCCTAGTTAGCCCCATTGAGCCTATTAGCCTGTTAATTCTTGATAACCTAATGTTATAAGCCCAAAAATCTGGAAAACCATGTTAACCCGATCTTAGGATTAGGAGAGCATGGAATCTTAGAATGGGTGCAAGAAACTAAAGTTTGGGGTGGCTGCAAGGTGTAATATGTTGTTTGGGATTGAGAAAAAATTTATGTGAAAAAAAAAAAGAAAAAAGAAAAGAAAAGAAAAGAAAAACAGAAAAAAATTAAAAGTGCAAAAATGCCAAAAAGAAATAAAAAGGTTGTAGTCACCCAAGGCAAATGAAAAATGAGAAAAGGAACGTGAGTGGAATTTCAAAGTGTAAATAATGTTCATGCTCTCTTAGTTCCTAGGGTCTTCAGCCTAGTTCCTTGTGTATATCCTACCCTTAGCCAGGCCCCATTACAACCCATAAAAGACCTTCTGATGTTGGTTCACTTTTTCTGTGGGAATCATTTTGAGATGAAAATCAAATTCATGGGAAGTGCTCTTAAAAGTGAAACTGAGTGAATTGTTGATAACCTAGACACAAACTGAGCGATTGAGTGAAACACAAATTTCCCTTGTGAGGAAGGCAGTTGTTTGAATTTGGTGATCTCCCTTTTTTGTGTAACTTGGATCCCCTGCTTAGATTAATGATTGTTTGAATGATGAAATTCTTAATTGTTTGGAATAAATGATTGTGGGGATTACTTTGTTTGAAAGGGGGGGAACATTGAAGGAAAAATCATTTTGTTGAATTGCTTGAAATCTGTGCGAAAATTGATTGAATCTTTGAGCTTGCCAGGTCTTGAGTCTTTTTGAGTTTTTAAGTTTTAGTTTGCTTGAGGACAAGCAAAGTTTAAGTTTGGGGTATTTTGATGAGCCTCTGGTTGACTGGTTTTATAACTAGTAAAGACCTTGGCTTTGTGCTAATTTTATATCATTTTCACCCAAATTAGACTTGATTGTCCTTAAGTAGTATTTTGAGTCTGTAAAGTGTTTTTAAGCTAATTTAGTTGATTTAGAGTTAAATAAAGTACTTACTGTTATTTTCTTATTTTCAGGTAATAAAAAGGAATAATTATGCGCTTTCGCCCCGCGAAGAAGCTCTCGCCCCTCGAGTCACCAAGCCAGAAAGTCAGAGACGATCACGGTTTACCCGTGTCGAAGATCACGGCTGTGGCAGTTTTGAAGTTGAAGCGTTTGCCTCGCGAGCATCCATTCGTCTCGCGAGCCTGGAAGTCAGAAAGCATCACGGTTGGCCCCTGATGTTCATAACGGGCGTAATAAGAAGACTCTTCAGATTCTCGCCTCGCGAAGGTGTGTTCACCTCGCGAGAATATCAAAAGTTGCAGACTGTTCGCATTATTCGCCTCGCGAAGGTGTTCTCGCCTCGCGAGAAAGCTAATTCCAGAAGTAGTATATAAACCTGTCTTAGGCAGAACTGAAGGGGGGGTCAGAGTTAGCCAGTTTTGGCTAGTCTTTGGTAGACAGTAGTAGTAGTTTTCAGTAGTTTATTTCTTTACTTTTGTGTTTAATTCTGTAATGGAGAACTAGTCTCCTAGATTAATCTACTGGGATTGGTTTCAATTACGCTTGAGGTTCTGGATTTTCTATTTGAACTGCTATTCCTTTTCAGTATTGTTCTATATGTTTCTGTTTGCTTAATTCAGATGTGTGTAGGATTAGTATTGATTTATTTCGATGATTGTATGTTCCTATATATAATCGCGTTTGCTTAATTCGCGTGTGTTCAATCATGTTCGCTTAGTTCATGAGTGTTTCACCCCGTTTGCTTAATTCGGGAATAGGAATATATGTCTCGTAGTATTGATTTCGCTTGTAAATTGATGCTACAATCGGAAAGGGTTTAGAATCTGCTTAGGGCTTAGATTTGCATGAACCAATGATAGTGGGAAACCGAGAACAGTAGGTTAATCGTCTTTAGTTTATTTGCTATTCTCTTTAACTGCTTTGTTTTCATTGTTTTGTTTTCTTCATTTTATTTCAATCCAAACACCCCCCCCCCCCCCAATTTAATTTTCTGTTAATAATAACAACGCCTAAGAGTCCTTGAGAGACGACATCCGAGTTGTCGCTTCCCTATCTACATTATTTTTGTAAACGCTCGTTCTTTTTGGCGCGTGGCGATAGCGCAGCCAATGATCCATTTGGTTAATTTTTTAGACAAGAACTTAGTGTAACACTTTGTAACCAAAATCAAGTGAAGAAAGAAACAAAAATGGAAGAAGATGAGAGATGGATGGCGCCACAAACATGTAGTTTGATAAGCCAAATGATGTTCGCCACAAGAAACATCAAAGTTCCTTATTCATGTGTTTGTGGCATCTTACATATAGGAAACATGGCTGAGTTCTTTTGCTTTTGTTTGCCTTCCATAGGATTCCAAAACCTCTACTTAACTCACCTAATCATGGCACTAAAACACCCATTAACTCTTACTTAACTCAGCCACCATAATCATGAGTTAATTGCCACCAAATCATTCAACTCAGCCACCACAATTTGAAGGTTACGCCCCCTCCTTTGAATGGTCTTGAACTCACAAAAACCAACTTAACTCCCAAGAATAACTCAGGCACATGAAGTCCACGCCACCCCCTCTTCATGACTCTTTATCACCCTAATTATGTGGTGGTTACACTTGCTTCTCAAATTAAAAGTGTAACCCCCCATAATTAATACAATGTTATACACAACTAATGAGGAGTTTCTTATAGCATGCAAGTCAAAGATTCCCTCCCCAAGGCTCTCTAGAATTCGTGTAACACATGGAAAGTAGTGGACTTGACCCAAAAAATATCACAAGTTAATTGGGCTTAATCACACTAACCTTTACACTTATTGGAAATAAAAGAAAACAACCAAGACATGGACTTGGACGCCCTCTTCATGCTTCTTGGGTTTGGATGAGCAAAGTTATTAACTTGGGATCATTGTCTTCATTACTTGCACTTGCACTTGGGCTTATGTCCATTAAAAGAGCCACCATTTGATTTAGAGCTTCTTGGCCCTTTTTGGTCCTATCTCTTGTCATAGGCCCACCAAGTCCTTGAATGGCATCTTGATCCATGATAGTTATTGAGCTCATATCATTCTTGTTGCAAATTTGACTTGCCCCCCCTTGGCCTCTATCAAAGTGTAACCCCCCTTATTTAAATAAATAAAAAAAGGCTAATAACTTAAAGGAGTTACTTGAGGCATGCAAGCCAAAAGATTCCTTCCAACTAAGGTACCAAACTCGTGTAAAACTGAAAACAATATTTTTACCATGATATAAGCCGAATCTGGTCAAGAAGTTTGAAATACGATTTGTAGATGATTTCCTTAGCTTTCCAACGCACTAAAGAACGTATCAATCAGAGATCTGTAGCTCAAGATACAGCCAAAACAAGAATACTGGTTCATCACAAATGAAAATAAAATTTTCATCAAAAACTAATTTGACCTTAAATTAGACACCATTCTTGGTTTGCATCAACCGTCGTTATCGATAAGTAGTATATTATATAATAATTGTGTAGGGCAACCTAAACCCTACTAGTAGTTGAGTAATCGACAAGACCAAAATAACATTGGAAACATTTTCTGTAAAACCAATGGTGATTCGGAGATTGTAGGTTTATCGACATTAGGTTGATTTTAAAGTATTTGATGATGTCTGATTTTATGTTGTTTAATTTACTATGATACGCTGATTGAGGTATTCCACTGCATGTGACGTATTATTTTTGGTGTTTGAATATTTTCTGATATTGTGTTATGCATGATCTGCCTGGTTTTTAGTACTATGCTTAGTTGATTTAAGTGAGGATATATGTTGTTCAGGACATTTGGTTTGGGTGAGAAAGTATCGGTGAATTAGAAGTGCCTAGCTTAAATTGATTATTTTAAAGATGAAATGTGTCATAGAATGTGAGTCAAGGCTAGGATGGAAGCTTGAGGCACTAGGTTGTTATTGATGTAATGCAGTGAGGTTCATAAGTGGTATTGTGTTTATAACCATATGTTTGATACAAATGAGGTCTGAAGTCCTTGTGGGACCGTCCAATGATAGATTTAATTCGTGCAACTATAGTGTCAATGCTCTGCTTGAGCACCCTCGAGAGAGAGAACCAGGGTATGCACCGACTGTACCGTGTAGCTATAGTGTCATTGTATTACATAAGCATTCTTATCATGGATGAGGTTGTGCACCGACTGTACCGTGTAGCTATAGTGTCATTGTTATGCATGAGCACCCTTGATCCAGGGTGTACACCACTGTGCCGTGCAGCTATAGTGTCATTGCTTTGCATGAGCATTCTCACCATGAATAAGGGTGTGCACCGTTTTTGGGGACGTGTCGCTTGGACAACAGACTAACATCCCTAACGGATATGGGGAATTAGTGGCCACGTCATCATAAAGGTTTAGTTGCGTGAGGTTGAGGGTAAAGGATGATATCGTGATTTGAAGATGATTGATAGTTATGTGTGATGTGTGTCTTTGACAGTTATTATATTTTATGGTGTGATTCTTTTCCACTTTTTAATGATAGAACTGTTTCTTATCCCCTGTATTCTTTCTGTTTGTTGTATTCTATTTTTTTTATTGGATCGTATGAGAAGACCCTGTGGCTGAGCTTGATGCTGAGGCGTTGAATGGAACTCAGTATGAACTGGATACGAGAAGACGGGATATGGTTTTCAGTAATGTAGTTTAGTGTCAAGGGCCGGTGAGTCTTATAAGACGTTTTGTTTCCGCTATTAATAGTTGCTTTAAGATGCCTGTTAGGGATCCTACTGACGGGATACCCTAGACAATGTTTTAAATACTCTGATGCATAAACCTATGGTATGTATGTTATATATATGGTATGTTGCTTTGAGTTTTTCTTCCCCTGTGTGTTTATAAGTTTAAGTTTTATTTTATACGTGTTTCGGAATACACTTTTAACGTCAAGAGCGGGATTCAATAATTAATTAATAAGGTTTTAAGTTAATGGCACAAAAGGGGCACAACGGGGTGTCTCATTTGGTATCTGACCAGTTCGATTCTAATCAGACTGTGAGGTCTAGGATGTTGTTGCTGGTCGTGTCTAGTTGAATCCACATCGAATATCGACTATGCTTAGAAGTTTGGTAGTGAGTCCCGACACAATAGTTAATAGTTATATGGCTTATATATACCAGTTTTATGTAGCATTATATTGTAAGATGTGGAAACGGTTCTTAGTCGGGGGGGGGGGGGGGGTGAATTGACCTTTTTAAAATAAAGAGAGTAGAGATAGAGAAAGTGACACAAGTATTTTACTGGTTCGGCCCACAACCTGAGTTGCCTACGTCCAGTCCCCAAGAATCCTCTTGGAGAAATTCACTATGACAAAGTTTATACAAGAGATACCACACTCCTTACAAAAGTCACTCTCCTCTAGTAGGATACCTCACCCACTAGAACCACACTCTTAAGAGATACATCATTCTTGAACCTTGTTGGATACCTCACCAACAACTCACTAAGGGATGCCTCACCCTTACACCTTGTTGGATACCTCACCAACAATCACCACAAGAGATACCACACTCTTGCCAACAAAGGGACGCCTCACCCTTACTTTGAAGGATACCTCACCAACAAAGAATTTTCTCTAATGGCCACTTTGAAGGATACCTCACCAACAAATATTTATGCCCCTCAAGAGATACCACACTCTTGAGAACCTTGGGAATCACAATACCAATACAAAACTTAGAAAACAAATTGAGTGGAAGAGAAAATTCTAACACAAACACTTGTGCGTCAAAGCTTGTAAGCTTCTAGATCACTTGTAACAAAGGATGAGTAGATGGCTTGATATTTTGGCATTATAACAGTGGATTTTTTCTTATGATTTCGTTTTTAAAACTCTTAAACACAAACCCTTTATATAGACTTCAATTGGAGCTGAAAAATTGAAGTTTTACTGAATTTTAGGGTGAGTATTCGAATACTCATACAGGGTATTCGAATACTCCGTGTAACAGAATCCAACAAACTTAACAGAATGGGTAGTATTCGAATACTAACAGGGGTATTCGAATACTCCCTTCAAAAATTTCCAAAATGCTTAAGTAATGGCATACATGAGTTGGTATTTGAATACTCTTGAAGGAATTTCAAGTTTTCCTTAAATTAGACAATATTCAACCATGTATTTGGTTACTTATACCTTAAAAACATTTTCTAACATTTGGCATTTGATTTAGCTCAAATTGATTTCTATTTTTAGGTTTTACCATTATTATCTTCTTAATTTTGTTAAGCCATCTAAACATTGATCATCATCAAAACTCATTTCATATCTTCATTCTTCAACATAGGTGGAGATGTTCTTTACGGAAGCATACTTGAGACTTGAATCCCATCTTCATCTACAATCTCCCCTTTTTTAATGATGACAATTCTTGCTTTGCTTTTGTATCAAGGTTTTGAGAACTTGTGAATAAGGCGTATCATGATTTTTGCTGAGAGCTCCCCCTGAATATATGACACTCCTTCTGAGTAGATTTAGAGAGTCCTACAAAATAAACACAAAAGCACACCTTTTCTCCCCCTTTGGCATTATCAAAAAGCATATAATATGCGGAGAGAAAAGACACAATATTCACAAATATATATGTAATAGATGTCATACATGCATAAACAAAATATATCAAATAAGTTCAAAGCATGCATACTAACATCCATGATAACATTGTCTAATGTATCAGAGTCAAGTTCGTATACCAACACAGGTATACTAATACACTCATCATCACACAAATCCATAGTGGTATCAGAGCATAAGAGTAATCATACAGTAGTCTGAAATGTATAACATCACATGGGTCATAAAAATAGCATCACAGGGTTCCAGGATATATCACAAAAAAATTGAGAAATCATTTCTAATCATCATTTTTAATTTGCAAACCAATTGCATTTCATGCATATATAAAGGTACATGTTCTACTGCCTGGATGACTGTATTTATATAAAGGTTATGCAATTAACCCGCACAAAAAGAGGACTAAAGAAATCAAATATCATCATTATCACTATCCTCTTCATCATTAAACTAGAAATGTAACCTCTGAGCACTGAAATCTCAACATTAGGACCAGATTCTTGCATGGTATTCGAATACTACATGTGGTATCTGAATACTTTACTGAAAACGGAGAATTTTGTGTGTGGTATTCGAATACACTGTAATGGTATTCGAATACTCTTCTGGATAGAGAGCAAAAAACACATAGTTTTCAGATATATTCATGCACATTGCTCATCCAGAGATCAAATCATATTCATATAAGATTAAAAGATCAATATATACAAGATATGAATCAAACATACATGCATCCAAACAACCATAGCATATAAGATCAAATACATGTTTCATGTATGATCCCTAGTTCTCTTCTTATATAAAAGAATTTTTCTCTAGGCAAGGGTTTGGTACAGATATCGGCTAATTGTTTATTTGATTCTACAAAGTCTAGAACAATATCTCCTTTTTGAACATGATCTCTTAAGATATGGTGCCTTATTTCAATGTGTTTAGTCCTAGAGTGTTGTATAGGATTCTTGGATATATTGATGGCACTTGTATTATCACATCTAATTGGAACTTGGTCCAATTCTATTCATAGTCTAACAATTGTTGTTTCATTCAAAGAATTTGGGCACAACAATTACCGGCCGCAACGTATTCCGCTTCGGCGGTTGATAAAGCAACACTAACTTGCTTTTTACTAAACCATTAAATTAAGCAATTACCAAATATATGACATGTGCCACTTGTACTCTTCCTATCAAGTTTGCATCCGGCAAAATCCGAATCCGAATATCCAACTAGACTAAAACTTGATCTTTTAGGATACCAAAGTCCTACATTAGTTGTACCTAACAAATATTTCATTATTCTTTTTACTGCGGTTAGGTGAGATTCTTTTGGACATGATTGATAACGGGCACACATGCATACACTACACATAATATCCGGTCTAGTAGCGGTAAGATAAAGTAGACAGCCAATTATACCTCTATACTTAGTTACATCTACCGAATTACCATGTTCATCTTTGTCAAGATAGGAGGATGTGCCCATAGGTGTGGAAGCTTCTTTTGCCTTGTCCATGCCAAATCTTTTGAGTAGTTCTTTACAATACTTGGCTTGGTTAATGAAAGTTCCACTTGGCACTTGTTTGATTTGTAGCCCCAAGAAGAAAGTGAGTTCACCCATCATAGACATCTCAAATTCACCTTGTATTTGCTTAGAGAATTCATTTCACATAGATTCATTAGTGGCTCCAAAAATAATGTCATCAACATATACTTGTACAATCAAAATATCATGCTTTTTATTTTTAATGAAAAGAGTAGTGTCAACCTTCCCTCCTTGAAAATATTTTTGCAAAGGAAATTTGCTAAGTCTCTCATACCAAGCTCTCGGAGCTTGTTGCAAACCATAGAGAACCTTTTTAAGTTTAAAAACAAGGTTTGTTTTTTCAAAGTTTTCAAACCCGGGTGGTTGATCTACATAAACTTCTTCTTGAATTAAACCATTAAGAAAAGAACTTTTGACATCCATTTGATAGAGCTTAAAATCCGCAAGACATGCAAAAGCAAGAAGCAATCTAATAGCTTCTAACCTAGCAACGGGTGCATAAGTTTCCTCATAGTCTATGCCTTCTTCTTGATTATAACCTTTGACTACTAATCTAGCTTTGTTTCTAACAATTATACCATTCTCATCTAACTTGTTCCTAAAAACCCATTTAGTTCCAATAACTTGTTTATTACTAGGTTTAGGTACAAGTTCCCATACTTCATTTCTTGTAAATTGATTTAACTCATCTTGCATAGTAATTACCCAATGTTCATCTATGATAGCCTCATCAATTGTCTTAGGTTCTACTTGAGACACAAAAGATATAAAATGACATACATTCCTAAGAGAAGAACGAGTAGTTACCCCTTTGGTGATGTCACCTATCACCTTATCAATTGGATGGTATCTAGTCATTCTCCACTCCTTAGGAAGTTACTCATCTCTTTGTTGTTGATCTTGAGGCTCCAATATTGATTCTTGTTCATTGTCCTTTGATTGTTCTTCTTGAGAATCCATTATTGTATCTACAATATCATCATTATGCACTTTCCCAATTTCTTGGGGGTTAGTCTCATCAAATGATACATGAATAGATTCTTCTATAGTCTTGGTTCTTTTATTGAAAACTCTATACGCTTTACTTGATGATGAATAACCAAGAAAGATTGCTTGATCTGCTTTGGCATCAAACTTACCAAGATTGTCTTTTCCATTATTCAAAACATAGCATTTACATCCAAAGACATGTAAATGTGATATATTTGGTTTTCTACCTTTATACAACTCATAAGGAGTTTTTAACAAGATAGGTCTAATAAGCACTCTATTAGACACATAGCAAGCGATGTTAACCGCATCCGCCCAAAAATACTTAGGTAGACTAGATTCATTTAACATGGTTCTTGCCAACTCCTCTAAGGACCTATTTTTCCTCTCAAAAACTTCATTTTGTTGAGGGGTCCTTGGAGCCGAAAAATTATGTTCAATTCCATGTTTACCACAAAAACATTCAAATTCATGGTTTTCAAATTCCCCACCATGATCACTTATAATGCATGCTATTTTCAAATCGTTTTCATTTTGAATCACTTTAGCAAGTTTCTTGAAAGCATGGAATGCATATCTTTTATGAACTAAAAACAATGTCCATGTAAATCTTGAAAAGTCATCAACAATCACTAAATCATAATAGTTTCCACCAAAACTCATTGTCCTTGAAGGACCAAATAAATCCATATCAAGCAATTGCAAAGGTCTAGAAGTAGAAACAACATTCTTGGGTTTAAAACTAACTCTAGTTTGTTTACCCTTTTGGCATGCATCAC
Organism: Sophora flavescens; assembly: GCA_030762895.1. Taxonomy (NCBI): domain Eukaryota; kingdom Viridiplantae; phylum Streptophyta; class Magnoliopsida; order Fabales; family Fabaceae; genus Sophora; species Sophora flavescens. Next base: position 159,175,449 of record CM061068.1, read on the forward strand.
ATAAACCTTCTTTATTAAATTTTATCTTAGGCAAACCAATCACTAAATCCTTAGAGATAAGTTTGTTAAGGTGATCCATGTGAATGTGTGCAATTCTTCTATGCCATAGCCATGCATCATCATCTTTACCAATCAATCATTGTATGGAAGATGAAATTTCATTCAAATCAAGCATATATATGTTATTGATTCTCTTGCCTATAAACCTAACTTGTTTATCATGCATACTTTCAACTAAGCAACATTTTTCATCAAAAACAACTTTAAAGCCTTTATCTCCATATGTGACATGACCACTTTTCCTTGGAGATAGATGGGAAAACTTGGAGATGTCTTCGGTCATATGTTTAGAGCATCCACTATCCAAGTACCACTCCTTGCATAGTGTTTTCAAGCATACCTATAAAAAGAGATCAAATCTTAGGTACCCAATTTGGATTGGGTCCTTGTATGTTAGTCTTGGGTTTACTCCCTTTCGGAACCCACATCAAGTTACAATTCTCAACACCTTTTCTTTTGATATAACATTTTGAAATATGGTGTCCATGCTTGCAAAAAAAATATTGTATAGTTGATTTCTTTTGTTTGCTTGATGGAACAAATTGAGTGTTTTTAGAGGCTTTAGCATCAAATGGATTGTATCACAATCCGGCCTTAACAAAACTATAGTTTGTTTACCAAGTAAGATATTAAGATTGTTACTCCCATTTGTGAACCTTGCAAGTGACTTTTTCAAATCATAGTTTTCACTTTCCAAATTCTTGCAATTTTCACAAGTGGTGGTGCACCATTCTTTTTCCTTACCTTTTGAAGAATTTTTGACATTCTTTTGCATAGTCTCAATCTCTAGCCTTTGATCCTCAACTTGCTTTTTCAAAACAAAATTTTATTTTTCAACTTGAGCCATCAAATTCTTTTGTTTCACAACAAGTTTGGCTAAATCAAGAGACTCTTTATGCAATTTTTCAAAAGCATCATGCAACTCATCATAAGTAAAAGAAAGACAGAGTTCATCATCCGATACCTCATCTTCACTTTGATGTGAAGTCATTAAACATAGATTGGCCTCTTCACTTTGACTATCTTCATCACTTGAGGATGACATTTCATTCTCATCCCATGCTATGTATGCTTTCTTACCCTTCTTGTCTTTCTTGCCCTTCTTCTCATCTTTATCATTCTTCTTCTTGTAGTTGGGGCAATCATATTTCATGTGACCGGGCTTTCCATATTCATAGCAAGTTGGGTTGGAAGTACTCTCCTTTTTTGTGAACTTCTTGTTGTTGAAGTTGCCTCTCTTGGAAGTTGCCTCTTCTCTTGAGAAACTTTCCAAACTTCCTCACTAACAAGTTGATGTGCTCCTCTTGAGATTCCTCACTTGAATCATCACTATCAATTAGGTCTTCCTTTCTTAAAGATGCAACCAAGGCTATCCCTTTCTTCCTCTTGTCTTAATCTTCACTCTCATTTAATCTTGATAGCTCAAGTTCATGCTCTTGAAGCTTGCCAAAGAGTGTAGCAAGTGACATTGTAGAAAGATTCCTTGATTCGCCATAGCCGTCACCTTGGGTTGCCAAGACCTATTCAAACATCTTAGAACTTTGTTAATAAAATCCTCATTATCAAACATATTACAAGAGCACTAAGTTGGTTAACAATATATGTAAAACGTTTTTTCATATCAGATATAGATTCACCATGCAACATTCTAAACAATTCATACTCATGGGTTAAAGTATTCATCCTAGATCTCCTTACTTCAATTGTGCCCTCATGGGCTACCTCAAGTGTATACCACATTTCCTTTCCGGAATTGCAAGTAGAGATTCTAAAGAACTCATCAATACTAACTCCCGTAGTAATGATGTTCTTAGTGTAACGCCCCCCTTGAGGGCATTACTTACGTAACACATGCGGAATTTAAATTAAAAGATAATTTGCTGGTGCTTTCGGAAAATAATTTATATAAATATATAAGTGTCTGAAATTGGGTATAAAAATTTTGTCACGACTCCTAAGCCTTGATTGGCACACAAACTTACTATCATAGTATGGCAAGCCTATTTAATTTAAAGAATATACTTGAATAAGAGCTAGTATTTTACGAAAATTTCACGTGAGTCTCCTCTCGTATTTTCGGACATCCAGGGTAAAAGAACACCGCTAAAATAATTACATTTTCATTCCGTAATTCCAGTTACACCAAATACAATCAAGCAATAACATGCTAAAGATAGTTATATCAATTAGCTTTACAAGACCAAAAGGGAAAGTTTAAGTTTGCTTTCAAAATAACGCTCTCCGAGCCATAAACATTTCATTTTAAAATAAAGGCTCTCTGAGCCGTACTCATACATACTTATCAAAATAATCTAAGTCTCAGACCCTAAGCTGGTCATTCTAAAAGTTATTCCTGAGAAGAACTCACGTGATCGTTCCACAATCAAATACTTCGTCAAGCAACTAGATCTAAGTCTCTGAGTGACTTAGGAAGACTCCTCTGCACATCTGTACTAAAATACCCGAGGTACAATAGCAAACCAGAAGAAACCTGATATGTTTGTAAGGGTGAGATACCCTCATAAGATATATCCCACAACAACCATATACATGATACATACAGCACATAATCATATAAGCAGTCAAATCATGCATATACACAACAAAATAGTGTTATATCAAAGGGCATCAAACCCGCACAGCCAATCTTTCGAAAATATGCATGACACTTCAATCATCGAGGCTCTAACTTAATCTCATGAGATATCAACACCATTTCATTTCATTGAATCATCATTGGAGTTGGTCAAGCTCTAGCCCACCAGGCGATTACCCCCTTACCCTCATGCATTAAGGTCTCGGGGCCAGACGCAACGTCACATGTGCCTCTTAACTCGGTTTACATGGATGAGACTCCCGGATACCACCTTGTATCCGATTTAATCATCAATAGCACGCCTGGCTTGGGGAAATGCACATGATAAAATATTTTATTGAAAGGATTTCTTTGTGTTCATTCTTTTCACTGTCGTTGCTCAAAGCTAACGACTTAATCATCATTTCCCCATCACTTGAGAACTCGAAGCATAGGACTCATAGTCCGAATACTCAATCACAATGCCCAAGACCGTGGGTCCATCAAGGGTTGTGGTCGAGAAAACAACCTTCACCTTTAATCATAATCATCACACGCGGTCATAAGACACGGTCCAACACAACGTGATTAGGACCCAAGTCCCTAATATCATAACCAGGGCTCGTAGTCCCGAATTAACACCGATCCAAGATCACGTGCACATCATCGAATACTAGAGGCGGCGTCTCGCATTCTAGATTCACTTTCATAAGTACTTATTTTTCGTTCGGTGAAAAACAAATCCAAAATCAATCCTCGATAACCTATCCAGGTTATCGGAAAGTTTCTAAAATATTTAGGAAAAACCTTTTCTTTGAAAATCTTTTATAAAGCATCTTTGAAATTCTTTTATCTTTGAAATATTTCCCCCAATAGGATATTGCCAAATAACCTTGAAAGTTTTCACTTGAAAACACATAGTTCGAAAAGGATTTTCCTCTTGTATAACAATAGTACACCAAAATCATTTCAACATTTAAAACAAGTACTTTAAGTTTAAAGAGCTTTTGGAAAAGAACACCAATCCCTCCATATTCAAAGCTTATTAAGGTTTTTAATCCTTATTATGGTTGAGCACAGACGCACGTCTGGCTTAGCAAACTTTCAATCAACAACAGTGTATATCATCAGTGTAATGGCAATCTCACAGTTGAAAGCATTTCATCACATATATGCATTATATCATTTAGAACAAGTACAGTTCAATCATCGGATAATAGCGTAAGCAGTTTAAGTACATAAAATAATCAGGTCAGCTCAATCATCATATAAGTATCCAGTTAAACACCTACACACATGCATACAGTCATTGAATATCCCTAGGCAAAACTCCCCTTACCTTTGAAGACAAATAAAGGATCCTCGTCTTAATACTCACATTAGCTCCAAGAGTGTAACTATCTACTCCATCAAGCAAGCATAGCCGTGTCAAACGTCTCAGAGAGGGAATCCAACAACGCGCAACAACCAAAAATCAAGAAATCAATTTCACATGATCAAACACACATTCTAACTTTATCTAAACACTTAATCTAATTACCAAATAAGGTTATTTTTAAAGAAAATCATGTTTGAAGCTCACGCTTCCTAATACCCTTTTAGGAAACTTTGTTTTGATTAAAAGATCTTGAAAAAGAATTTTGGAAATCATCCATTAAGAGTCCTAATTACACTAAATCATAATTAATTTCATAAAAACATACCCAAATTCAATTTATCTAAACACTTAATCTAATTACCAAATAAGGTTATTTTTAAAGAAAATCATGTTTGAAGCTCACGCTTCCTAATACCCTTTTAGGAAACTTTGTTTTGATTAAAAGATATTGAAAAAGAATTTTGGAAATCATCCATTAAGAGTCCTAATTACACTAAATCATAATTAATTTCATAAAAACATACCCAAATTCAATTTATCTAAACACTTAATCTAATTACCAAATAAGGTTATTTTTAAAGAAAAGCATGTTTGAAGCTCACGCTTCCTAATACCCTTTTAGGAAACTTTGTTTTGATTAAAAGATCTTGAAAAAGAATTTTGGAAATCATCCATTAAGAGTCCTAATTACACTAAATCATAATTAATTTCATAAAAACATACACAAATTCAAATAAAATCAAATTGGGGGTTTAGGGCTCATTATTAAAATTTAGGGAAAACTCAGAATAATGAAATTGGTTTAGGGAAACACAATTTCACAATCCTAATTTCATAAAACAAGCTTAAATCTTAAGATTAAAATCTGAAATCAGAGGGTTAGGGTTAGGGTTTCAAAATCAATTTGGGGGTTTTGAATCTAGAAGAGATGAGAGGGTTTTGACTCACCCAAGCTTGAAGACAACTTGAAGGTGGTGCTGTGGTGCTCCTCGCGGCGGCGGACGGCGACGGAGGGGCGGCGGTTTCAGGAACAAAACGGACCAGAGCTTAGGGAATGATGAACTAACTTGCACAGTTGTCTTCTCCCCACTGTGCTCGATCGGATCGAGACCGGAAGAGAGCTGAGGGCGGCGCGATATGGCTGAGCTCGTGGTGGTTCGAAGCAGACTAGCACTAAACGTGAGCTGCTGCAAAAATCGCGTGCAGGAACGCGACGATCGGAGGAGGTGGACCGGACGTGTGGGTCGCGCGGCTCTGGCGACGGTTCAGACGGCGTGGCGGCGCTCCTTCGGTGGCTGGCTGGTCGTGGAGAGGAGAAGAAAGATGGAGAGAGAAGGAAGAAGGGAAAAAGAAAGAAGAAGGAGAGAAGAAGAAACAGAGAAGAAAAGAAGAAAAAGAGAGATTGCGTCGAGTATAAAGGGGAGAGGAGAGAGAAATTTCAGATTTTTGTACTAGTGGGTACAAAATGAGTGATAAATATTAAGCCTAAAATAAACATGTTTTTACTTTTTGGAATCTAAAAATAAAGATTGATAAAGATATGTTTTCGAATTTCAAGTTAGAGTAAAGATTAATAGTTGAACTGATCTACTAAGAAAATACTCCGTCCAAAATTTAATCTCCGATAAATGTCAAACCAACATATTTTTAACTCTAAAATTAAATAGGATAAGAATATGAAAATGTTTTTCTCTTATTTACATTATTTAAAATATTTTTCTCAGACTTTGGTATAATAGTGACAATAACATAAATTATTATGCAGTAAACGCGCATTCATCGAATGAGTCGGTCTTCTTAACGCACTTAATAAAAATAATTTGAAGAGAGTAATTTAATTACTCAGACTAAACCACATAACTTAATAAACATAAACATCCAAGTAAAATAATTACTCCTAGGTGTAAAAACTAGGGTGTTACACTTAGCCTTCTTATATAATTGGACCTTCTTCTTATCATCATCGGTCCATAAAGATCTAGGTTTATCTTTTTCCTCTTCATTAACATGTTTAGGCATAAAAGGACCATTCATAACCGTATCCCATATATCAACATCTATTGCCTCAATCAAAATTTTCATCCTTGCTTTCCAATAAGGATATATAACCTTCACCATTGAAAATAGGGGGTTTAGAAATAGAAATATAATCACTTGTCCCATTTGATTGAGAATCCATTTCCATGAGACTTGAAAGGTGGTTAACCTTATTCAAGAACTCGCTCTGATACCAATTATAAAATGTGGAAACGGTTCTTAGTCAAGAGAGGGGGTGAATTGACCTTTTTAAAAATTTTCAAAAAACAATGTTTAACTTCCCTTTTTCAAATGGAGTAGCAAGATAGTAAACTTTCCTTGAAGCTTGAGCAAGAAACAATTGCAATACCAATTCAAGAATGCACTTAAATAAAGATATTCAATTGTATAAGCTAAGAGATAGTATCATATAACAATCATGCACTATAGTATCATAAGCATAGAACATAAAGAATCATGCATTCGATAATAAATATTGCAAGAAAGTAAAGAGAGTAAAGATAGAGAAAGTGACACAAGTATTTTACTGGTTCGGCCCACAACCTGAGTGGACTACGTCCAGTCCCCAAGAATCCTCTTGGAGAAATTCACTATGACAAAGTTTGTACAAGAGATACCACACTCCTTACAAAACTCACTCTCCTCTAGTAGGATACCTCACCCACTAGAACCACACTCTCAAGAGATACCTCACTCTTGAACCTTGTTGGATACCTCACCAACAACTCACTAAGGGATGCCTCACCCTTACTTTGAAGGATACCTCGCCAATAAAGATTTTTCTCCAAAGGCCACTTTGAAGGATACCTCACCAACAAAGATTTATGCCCCTCAAGAGATACCACACTCTTGAGAACCTTGGGAATCACAATCCCAATACAAAACTCAAAACAAATTGAGCGGAAAAGAAAATTCTAGCATAAATACTTGTGCGTCAAAGCTTGTAAGCTTCTAGATCACTTGTAACAAAGGATGGGTAGATGGCTTGATATTTTGGCATTATAACAGTGTATTTTTTCTTATGATTTTGTTTTTAAAACTCTTAAATACATACCCATTATATAGACTTCAATTGGAGCTGAAAAACTGAAGTTTTGCTGAATTTTAGGGTGAGTATTCGAATATTCATACAGGGTATTCGAATACTCCGTGTAACAGAATCCAAAAAACTTAACAGAATGGGTAGTATTCGAATACTAACAGGGGTATTCGAATACTCCCTTCAAAAATTTCCAAAATGCTTAAGTAATGGCATACATGAGTTGGTATTTGAATACTCTTGAAGGAATTTCGAGTTTTCCTTAAAGTAGACCAATATTCAACCATGTATTTGATTTCTTATACCTTAAAAACATTTTCCAATATTTGGCATTTGATTTGGCTCAAATTGATTTCTATTGTTAGGTTTTAGCATTATTATCTTCTTAAATTTGTTAAGCCATCTAAACAATCTATGTTACTTGTGACTTACATCAAAACCCTAGAAAAGCAAGCATAAACTATCAAAACGATTACAACATTGATCATCATCAAAACTCTTTTCATATCTTCATTCTTCAACATAGGTGGAGATGTTCTTCACGGAAGCACACTTGAGACTTGAATCTCATCATCATCTACATATATGTTGTAAACCAGTGTTCAGAGAGGTGGAGCTGGAAAAGGAGTTCCAGCAGCAGGACAACAGATGGCCAGACCTCAGGCCATTGAAAGAGTGTTTACCGTGAGGGGAGCTGAATTCTCAATCTGGGATCTTATACAAGGTATGTATTTGATATCTGGTAGACTTTGTTTGTTTATCTAAGTAGCATGATAGACAAGAAAGTGATGTGAGTTTTGTTGAGGTATAGTTGTGACTAGTAGGATGTGATCCCTTAAGATCAATATCAGTGAGTAAGACAATTACTATAAGTCAAATGTTTATCGAGGCATAGTATCATTATGGAACTTAGGGCAATGATTAATTTTCGTAGTTAAGATGGATTGTATGAGTTTGGAAAGAGTAAACGAAAATGTATATAGTAATTTCACCTAAGTTGAATATGAGCAGAAAAGATGATTTCTGATGTAAATTGAGGTTACTAGAGAAATTCAAATTTGTTAAGTTAGATAATCCTAACAGGTGTTGTTCTTTTGATTGCAGTTTATCTTAAGGAGTGTTGAAATGTTTATTTGGAGACTTGAAATGTGTGATTTTGATATAATCTAGAATAGTGAAATACATTCTAAGGAACTAAGACTGTGATTGGATACAAGAAGTAGGAAGTTAGGGTAGTATTGATTGTAGTGTTAATTGTAGAAGTTAGATGTTGAAATTAATTGTGGTGTTAATTGCGGGTAATGGTAGAAGTTAGATGTTGGAATTGATTGTGGTGTTAATTGCGGGAGTTAGATGTTGAAATAAGGTTCTCTAGTGGATCAGTAGTAAGAAGAGGAAAGGATTAAGTTTTAATTATGTCCTTAAAGGATGATAGATCAAGGTGAAATCTTAAGGACAATGAATATAATGTAGTGATGGATTGTTTCGAGGATAAATAGAACGATATAAGAATGAATTATGTTATGAAGTTACCGCTGTCACCTAGGGGAAAGACATCCACGAGAAATATAATGTGGGATCTTTAGATTAAGATACTATTACAAGATGATGTCTAGTTTGAGTCACGAAATTCCGAAGACGGAAGTTTTTTCTAAGTGGGATAGTAATGTAACAGCCCGATTTTCGGACATGCTGTATTAACGGTAAAGATATATTTATTTATATTTTTATCTGAGACCTAGAAAATGATTTTGGAGGAAACAAAATCATATATAGAACCTACTCTATGGTAGGAAGCTTTGGTTAAAATTTGGGTTTAAAACTCAGACGGAAACCGGTCTACGTTTTTAACTGACACTATAATTTTATACCGGCAGAAAACCCTAATTTGACTCGAAAATGAAATTTGTAGATTTTTTTTATATTTTTTCCGTGAGGAAATCTATTTTCCAAATTTATGATCAGAAATAAAATATTATGTTTATTCGGATAAATTTTGGTGAAAGTGTTTGAACGGAAAACAGTTGGTATTTTCACTGACAGTGAGATTTTAATGATCAGGAAACCTAATTTTGACTCATGAACGAAATGGTTTATATTTAAATCATATTTCCAACAAGTTTGGTTAGTTTGAAAATTTTCAACCAAAAACGAAATATTACGCTTTTATTCGGGCATAAAACCCTAATCGGGAAATCGACGGAATCGGCAACGGAACTGCAGAGATAGAATGGGACACCAGAGGAGCTAAGCTATGGGATGACTCATCAATAATTTACGATGCAATTAATGTTAGAAATTATGAGTTTTTAAGCGAAATGACCAAAATGCCCTTTTAGCTTAACCTAACCGACGTTTAGTTAAATTCTAACCATGGTTAAGAAACCATGGTTAATTCTTGTGGACCAAAATCAGCCACACCTTCATTTAATGTGAGCCACACGTTTTTTACCCATAGTTAGCAAGGTAACCTTAGTTAAGTTAATTATTAACCATAGTTAATCATATATTAATTTAATATTCACAAAACCCATTAATTAAATTCCTAAGAACCAAACAAGGCCTAAGATATAGCCTATATATACTCCAAAACCGCAGCCCCTTCACTCACTTCTTCATCTCTTCCATTTCTTCTTCATTTTTTTTCAAAAAACTCCATTGTTGATCCAAGAGCTCCATTGAAGAAGTTGCCAAGATCATCATATTTTCTTCACCTCCTTCTCACTCTTAAAGTAATAGGATCATCCATGATCATCTCCTTCCATTCTTAAGCTTTTGTTCTTCATATTTCATGAGTTTCTATTTCTAGGTCTAGAACTTTAAATAATTCTAGAAAATTGTAGAAAAATCATAAAAATGTGAAACCAATTTCTATGATTTTGTTATGATCCCTACTTTCATTATACAAGAGAATGTAATCAAAAACATTTTCCTTCCCTATTATCTATCGTTGGCTGAAACTTAAGTTGAAAGTGAGTTTGATGTTTTTTTCTTTTTGTCGAAAGTTAATACTTGATTTAAACTCTCTAACATATATATGATTTAAATCCAAGAGCTTAAGTCCAACTAAGTTTTCTAACATATTTTTATATTTGAGGCCGAAACCCTACCCTAAGTGGTTGGATGATTTTGATTTCATATTTTCAACTTATAGCAATGTATCCTAGCTATCTAAGACCTAAGTAGTTAGTATCCAAAAGATTAGAATGAGAAAATGATCGTAGCCCTAATTTGAATTGAATGGTCGAATCTAGCATAAAGTGGGTATAGTTGGGTTTGTTTGATTAATTATAGTTATGTTGTTTGGTTCAAGGTGAAACTGTTAAGCTGTGGTGTGATAGCGAGGAACGTCAAGTTTGAGATTGTGGTGCTAATTCAGATGGGGGAAAGAACCAATCTACCGTCGGAATTGATAAGTAGTATATTATATAATAATTGTGTAGGGCGACCTAAACCCTACTAGTAGTTGAGTAATCGACAAGAGCAAAATCACATTGGAAACCTTTTCTGTAAAACCAATGGTGATTCGGGGGTTGTAGGTTTACCGACATTAGGTTGATTTTAAAGTATTTGATGATGACTAATTCTATGTTGTTGAATTTACTGTGATACGCTGGTTAAGGTATTCCACTGCATGTGACGTATTATTTTTAATGTTTGAATATTTTCTGATATTGTGTTATGCATGATCTGCCTGGTTTTTAGTACTATGCTTAGTTGATTTAAGCGAGGATATATGTTGTTCAGGAGATTTGGTTTGGGTGAGAAAGTATCGGTGAATTAGAAGTGCCTAGCTTAAATTTATTATTTTAAAGATGAAATGTGTCATAGAATGTGAGTCCAGGCTAGGATGGAAGCTTAAGACACTAGGTTGTTAATGATGTAATGCAGTGCGGTTTATAAGTTGTATTGTGTTTATAACCGTATGTTTGATACATACGAGATCCGAAGTCCTTGTGGGACCGTCCAATGATAGATTTAATTTGTGCAACTATAGTGTCAATGCTTTGCTTGAGCACCCTCGAGAGAGAGAACCAGGGTGTGCACCGACTGTACCGTGCAGCTATAGTGTCATTGTATTACATGAGCATTCTTATCATGGATGAGGTTGTGCACCGATTGTACCGTGCAGATTTAGTGTCATTGTTATGCATGAGCACCCTTGATCCAGGGTGTGCACCATGAGTAAGGGTGTGCACTGGTTTTGGGGACGCGTCGCTTGGACAACGGACTAACTTAACGGATATGGGGAATTAGTGGCCACGTCATCATACAGGTTTAGTTGTGTGAGGTTGAGGGTAGAGGGTGATATCGTGATTTGAGGATGATTGATAGTTATGTGTGATGTGTGTCTTTGACAGTTATTATATTTTATGCTATGATTCTTTTCCACTTTTTGATGATAGAACTATTTCTTATCCCCTGTATTCTTTGTGTGTTGTATTCTATTTTTTTATGGGATCGTACGAGAAGACCCTGTGGCTGAGCTTGATGCTGAGGCGTTGAATGGAACTCATTATGAATTGAATGCCAGAAGACGAGATGTGGTTTTCAGCAATGTAGTTTAGTGTCTAGGGCCAGTGAGCCTTATAAGACATTTTGTTTTCGCTATCAATAGTTGTTTTAAGATGCTTGTTAGGGATCCTACTGACGGGATACCCTAGACAGTGTTTTAAATACTTTGATGCATAAACCTATGGTATGTATGTTATATTTATGTTGTGTTGCTTTGAGTTTTTCTTCTGCTATGTGTTTATAAGTTAAGTTTTAATTTTTACGTGTTTCGGAAAACACGTTTAACGTTAAGAGCATGATTCAATAATTAATTAATAAGGTTTTAAGTTAATGGCGCAAAAGGGGCACGGCGTGGTGTCTTGCCTAGGATAGATGACCTTTTAGAATAGTTGAGGGGAGCGTCAGTGTTCACTAAGATAGACTTAAGGTCGGGATATCATCAGACTAGAGTTAAGAATGAGGACATTCCTAAGACAACCTTTAGGGCAAGGTATGAGCATGAGCACTGTGAGTATGTAGTGATGCCCTTCGGTGTGACCAATGCTCCAGTCGTCTTCATGGACTACATGAATCAGATATTTAGGCCATACTTGGATAGCTCCAGTCGTCTCCACAAGAATCTTGGATTCTTGATAAGAACAAGGGGATGGCTCAACCTAGAACCAAAGAGAAACAAATCTCACAATTGGACTTAATCCAAAATGTACTCCAAGTTCTCATTCCATGAAGCACTAGGCATGTACAAATAGGGAAATGGGGGCTTCCAACTCTTGGCTTACAAAGATACCATAACCCCTAACATAACTACACTTAACTATACCACTAATTGATTTAATGAATACATCAATAAGTGGCAACCTACAACTTAATTCTCCTATTTAAACCAAGTAAAAGTGTAACTACCCTGTTTAAACAAATAATAAAAAGACTCATAACTTATTAGAAAAGGAGTTCCTTTAGGCATGCAAGCCAAAAGATACCCTCCTATGAAGCATCATATTCGAAATTCATCATGAAGTGGGCTTAGTCATCATACAAAACATAGTGTAGCCCACTCTCATGGAAAACCAAACAAAGTAACCAAAATTGGATCCACTCAAAGTCCATTACACTTTATTTTAATAGAAATAAAAACTTGACAATGGCAATATGGGGAGTGGAAGTCCAAGCCCATCACGGGTCTTCAAGTTGGATGAGATAAATAACCATTTTGGGCTCCGCTCCATCAAGACTTGAGCTTGGGCTTGTTTCCATCAAGGTTGATACTATTTGGTTTAGAACTTCTTGGGCTTTCTTGATCCTAGATCTTGTCATAGGTCCACCAAGTCCTTGTAGTGGTACTTGGTCCAAGCTCCTTAGTGGGCTCATATCATCCCCTCCTTCTTTAAGTGAATTCGACCTCGAATTGAAATATTCACCACCTGCATCAAAAGGAAACAATTCAGTCACTTTGAAAATTTCACTAACACCATACCCATTGATCTTGGCCAAAACTTGTAATAGCCCACCTCCTCTTGGTTGAATCTTGGATTTCCTTTGTGAAGGAAACCGCTCTTTTCTCGTGTGCTCCCAAACCCAATCTCTGAGTTCAAACACATACTTAAAGAACTTATCACATGTAACAAATATGTTAGGAAATTTCCCATCGTGCAAATATAACATCTTAAGATGTTTAAATGCAAGCAATTGAGTGCCAAAGGTACTAAGCAAATTACACCTTCTTGAGATTGCATCTACCACAATATTTACCTTTATTTGGCTATGGTTCATGACATATGAGAATTTTTCATTCCCTTTCAAATGCATCAACTCATTATCATAAGTGGAATACCCAAGTATAGCCCCATTGTGCTTCTTACCAAAAGTGTCCCCCACAATCACATTAGTTGCATCAAATTTAAGTTCAAGAGATCTCTTAAGAAAAGGTAGAACATGAATGGGTGCTTGAGTATGTAAGACTCAATGACTTAGAGATTTTGATATATGACAAATACAATTTAATGTGTGTGCAAGTGTTTTAGTATCAAATTGCAAAGAATGGTATCAAGCAGTGATCAATAAGTTCATTAAGCAAATTCACGGAAAATATTCAAGGAAGACCTTGAAGGAATCAAGGAGCTGCATGTAGAAATCAAAAGAGCAAAGTCAAAGATCAAAGGATCATTAAGACCAAGCGTAACGGAGAATTTTAGATTTAAGTCTTAGATGATTTGTAAGAGAAAGAAATCTTTTAGTCACAAATTAGCTCAATTGAAAAGATGCATGAAGAAAATCAATTTTCATAACCTGCATTAAAAGGAATAATTTTTCGTTAATGAAAATGATTTTTGGAAATAAGAAGCGCTCATCCAACACAAGTGATAGAAGTGCTCGTCCACTAAAGTGATAGAAGCGCTCGTCCACTAAAGTGACAGAAGCGCTCGTCCACTAAAGTGACAGAAGTGCTCGTCCACTAAAGTGATAGAAGAGCTCGTCTACTAGGTTATGTTCAACAAGTTAAAGGAGTATCCGTCCAATGATGTGGCATATGGAGCTCGTCTACTATCAACTATGAGCCTTGAGGATTGAAGACGACGCCGATGTGGAATATTATTTCAAGAACCAGAATCAAGAAAACAGATTCTGTTATCAGACCCAAATCTGTTTTGATTGATCCCAACGACTATAACTTGTTTTCTATATATAGAGGGATCAAAGGAACACTTTAAAAAAATAATCACATATCATAACATATCATAGTTACCCGAAATCAATTTTTGAGAGATCAATTGTGAAAATCATTCATCTTCTTTCTTGAGCTTATTGTGAAAAGAGTGTTTCATTCTCATAAGTGCTTCAATTTGTTTATCTGACTATTGAGAGTTAGAAATCAATTTTTTGTTCTATTTGATTGTAACGAGAGAGGGAGTCTCTCTGAGTGATTAGGGTGAGGTATCCCTAAGGAAGAACATTGAGGCTCTTCACAAGAGTATGGTATCTCGAGGTGAAGGAGTGCTATGTGGTGTAAAGGTTTTTCAAGCTATCTGGCTAAAGCTTGTTGTGTTAGTGTGTGAAAACCCACAGGTGGAGTGGGGACTGGATGTAGGTCACAGTGGTGGTGACTGAACTAGGATAAATCTAGTTGTGTGGTATCTCTAAACTCAAACTCTTTAATTTCTGTCTTGCACGTATAACTATGATCTTGATGTTGTAAGTATCCAATTGATATCAGTTCTTGATCTGCATAATCAGTATTGAACCTTGAGTAAACTGTAATAATAACTGTGTGTTCAATTCTATTGTCAAGGATCAATATTTGAATTGAATCTTGCTTCATATGTGATCAAATTCGAATAGCTTAATTTCTGTTTCTTAATCACTGAAACTGAAACCTGCAAGTTTGTTCTTGATTGTTAATGCTTGTATCTGAAACTTGCATAACTTGTTCTTAATCTTTAAAGGTTTAATCAGTTTCTGTATTTTATTATTATTGAGTTTTGAACTTGAACCTATTATGTGATCTATTAATTCTGAATCAATCTTTCTTATCCTCATCACCTTCTATTCAAGATTTTACATAAACCCTTCATTGATTTTGTAAAAGATCCCGAGGCCACAAATATGAAAACTAAAGTTTTGTAAAAAGTTTTTAAGAGGGAAATATTTTAAGAAAACTCAATTCACCCCCCCCCCACTCTTGAGTCGTTGAAGCCAAAACAACTGAGTGAGCTTTTGGGAACCCATGCAAGTTCTCAAACCATGGGGTGCTTTCTTTGGGATTAAATCTTCAAATTCTTACAAAAGAGTTTCAACACCACTAGGCAAAGAGAGTTCATTAGAAGCATTAGCAATAAAAAAAAAGTCATTCCAATAAAGTATGCATTGGGGCTGCCTTGAATGTACACTCAACTTTTACCTCATTCTCTTGTTTTGTTTTCTCTCCCTCCTTTTTTTGGATGGAGTCTTCAACCATTTTCTTCACATGTGCTTCAAAACTTACTATTTGTCTTTTCATTATCTCCTCTTTTTTCAACCTCCTTTTTTCCTCATCATAAATCATTTGCCTTTTTATTTTTCTCTCACCTTCTTGTCATGACTGTCATGCATTCACGGATCCACTCACCAACCTTATACTTATGTTCTTGCACATAGTACAAATTTTCAAATCGCAACATTGCAAAGAAAACAAGTTAGAAAATAACAAAATATATGTAAGAACCACTCCACTCACCAAGTGTTTACACTCTTGATCTGTCACTCTAGGAAGACTTTTCCCACACAAGATGTAATTTTCACTCTTGCCTTTATCCACTCAATTTGTTCTCTTTTAGGCCTTAGAGGAGTCAAACTCCAGTCCACAAAAAAATCCAAAATCAAGTAACAAAAGTCACAAAACTTATCAAAACAAAGGAAAACAAAAGGAAAGACTAGAAAAAGAAAAGCTTTGAGAATAATGAAAACAAGAAAGTGTTAAGTCTCTACAATGTGTGACACACTCTACCCCACATGTTATTTATAAAACATTTACATAAAAGAGGTAAGATAAAAACATGCATTTATTTCATAAAATAAAAATTGGATAGAAGGCACCACATTGTAATGTCTCAACAACATGGAAAAGGCAACATAGTTTTCAAGAAGAAATGAAACATAGAGCATAAACACAAAACATAAAACATATCCCAACCTCGATGTCACATATAGAGCTGGTATAACCGTTTCGGAATAAATCCTCGGAATACAAACTGAAACAACTAAACTAATAACAGATATAACTACTGAAAAGTCCTAACTAGAGTCACGGCTCCTCAGAGTCACTCCTCCACTGGCTGCTCCCCGTCCTCTGCATAAAACTATATATGCCAAAACAGAAACTGAGAAAGCGGGGAGTAGAAAACATGTAAACAGAACGACATGGTGATAGTAAGTAAGATGAACATACATCATAGCATAGCATAGCAACATACAACATATATAATCAATATAATATAATCACATCAACATGATATCTCAACCAACATATGCTATGCTTGCAACACTACTCCGCTACTCCAATATGCATGTGGATCCAAACTATCTCAGGAAGGCAACTTCAGAGTTACATATCCACATTGGTCAAAAAGCACCAACACCGGCAGTCCACCAAACCATGGGTGAACCCCTTAGATAGTCGATGCACCATACCTAGGATGCACCACCATGGGGGCCACGATCCACCAAACCTTGGGTGAAAAACCCACGGACGGTCAGTTCGTCGTATTCTAGGACGACCTCCCCTATGTTGATCTTCCCCACTAACAACTCCAATGCGTGATGCATGAGCACAACAACAAACAAGGGCAACCACCTCCTTCGCTTGGGCCAGTAAGCACCCAAGATTTATCACCAACTTCAACACCTTAACCCTTATGAGTCAAGGTCCCTTGGCCAAAAAGCACCAAAGTTCAACTTATCAACACCATGACCAAAAAAAATCGAGGCTACTTTGGCCAAAAAGCATCGAAGCTTATCAACGTGCGGTAACCCATTGGCCACCCGCTTAACCGATTGGTGTATTATCACATTATTGGGGACATTTGGGGTGAAACACCCCTTTAAAACATTTAATCTCGGATTCTGTACAGGAGGGGGAGCACGGGCGTGCTCACCCTATGCACGAGCGTTCTTCCACTAAAGTGAAACACGGTCATGCTTCCTTTTATGCACGATCGTGCTCCTGTTCTGTACGATCGTGCTTAAAGCGCGGCCATCTTCCAGAATTCAAACTGGAAGCACGAGCGTGCTCCCTGTTCAGCATGGCCGTGCTCCTGGAGCTGGCCATACTGTTCCGAGCAGATTCATTGTGTTCTTGAAGCCAAAAACTCCCTAAACACTCTCAAATCAAATCCTAGTGTCTTAACTAAACCATTTGGCGTAAACCTCACATCTCACTAACAGTTCATGTTTAATGAAACATTAGGGAAATTAATCCCTTAACTGTTATGTTAATTAAAATTTCTATTAACAAATCAGGGTCTTATTAACATCCAAACATCAAAATCATCATTCAACCAATCAACATGATAATAACAATATTCATGTCAATCATAACATACCAATTCAGCCAATAATTGGTGACATAGAGCATATCATTAAACATACAATAGTTGGCATATAACAGGCATACCAATAACTGATAGGCAATTGTAGTAATAGGTATACATAACAGGCATGCTCATACTCAAACAACATTAATAACAATTAATCCATATCATCAAACATAACATGGCATTGACAACAATTAACAACAACATTAATGGGCTATGGGAACCCCTCATCTTACAGTACCCCTTTGCCTAATGATGACACTATCCTTCTACCCATACCTGGTATGAAGAAACTGATAGTGATAACACAAACGGTAAACCACGCGTTCCTCGAGCAGCTCAGTTAGTTTTCCAAGCCTTGGTCAAACAGAAAAGGTTAACCAATTAGTTCCCAAATCTAAATAACAGAAAAGGAAACACTAAGAGGGAGGAACCGTTACCTATAAGGATCAACACAGACGAACTAGACGTTCCCAAGAGTCTCTAAAGCTCCAACAATGTAATGGGTTTAGAGAGAATGTGGAAGAAAGGGTTTGTAGCCGCACTAGGGTTTCTGTTTTTGCCAAAATATGGTTTAAAGTGCAACCCTCAGTTTCTGTGCCATTTTTATAAGTTGCAGACCTAAGCACGGTCGTGCACCTTACTAAGCACTGGCATGCTTACCTCAGCGTCACCGTGACGCCAATCCCTTGCACGTTCGTGCTTCCTATTAAGCACGACCGTGCTTGTGATCCAAACGGTCACAAGACACAGCATTGAGCACGGGCGTGCTGGACATGAGCACGGCCGTTGTCATGTACCAGAAAGGGATTTAAGCTTAGAAATCCCACTTAGCCCTCAACAACAACTCTAATCTAAGTCCTAAGACTTAAACAGGCAAACAACATATATAAAAGCACTTAACGAAAAACGGGGTGTTATAATTCCACCCCTGATAAAAATTTCGTCCTCGAAATTTCTTCTCACCTCGATTGAAAATGTGCAGATACGATTCCATCATCTTACTTTCCAACTCCCATGTAGCACTTTCCTTAGTAGCCCCACTCCAAATGACCTTAACCAAAGGAATCTCCTTGCCTCTGAGCTGCTTCACCCTCCTATCCTCGACTCGAAAGGGTAATACCTCAAAAGTCAAGTTCTCTTTTAACTGTATGGTATCGGGTACTATCACATGGCTAGGGTCATGAATATACTTTCTGAGTCGAGACACGTGAAAGACCAGATTGTTCTAGCACACAAGCTCTAAGCAAGTCCTCTAGGAACTGGATGGTTCTCTCAGACTGACCATCAGTCTGTGGGTGATACGCTGAACTAAGTCTAAGCTTGGTACCTAATGCCTCATGCAAACTATTCCAAAACCTAGAGGTAAACCACGAGTCTCTATCTGACACTATGCTAGAGGGTACACCATGTAACCTAACTATCTCTTTGATTTACATCCTGGTCAACTTTTCTAAGGGATACTCCATGTTCATAGCGTTGAAATGGGCATACTTAGTCAATCTATACACAACAACCTAGATCGCCTTAAAACCAGCTGGAGTCCAGACACAAAATTCATGGAGATACTGTCCCATTTCCATTCTGGGATACTCAAAGGTTGCAACTTTCCTAATGGCTTATGGTGTTCTATCTTAGCCTTTTGGCACACCAAACAAGCGTACACAAACTCAACCACAACTTTATTCATCCTAGGCCACCAAAAAATACGCTTAAGATCCTGATAAATCTTGGTGGCACCTGGGTGTACACTCAAACCACTCCTATGTCCTTCTTCAAGGATCAACTTCCTAAGCTCAGGAACATCCGGTATACAGACTCAATCTTTGAACCTCAAAACTTCATCACTTCCTTCCTTAAAACTAAGTTTTATACCCTGAGCAAGCAACTCTCTCTGGTCTAAGAGAAACTGGTCTATCTTCTGACCATCTCTAACTTGATCCATCAAACTGTTGGTAACCTTCAAGGTTCCAAGCCTAATTCTCTTAGGGGTGACTTCCCAAGCTAAACTCAGGTCTCTAAACTCCTCAATCAGATCCATCTCCCTAACCATCAAAGTGGAGACGTGCAAGGTTTTCCTACTTAGAGCATCTGCCACTACATTGGCCTTTCCTGGGTGGTAGGTTAGATCAAACTCATAATCCTTTAAAAACTCCATCCACCTACGCTGCCTCATATTCAGCTCTGTCTGACGAAAGAGATACTTCAAACACTTATGATCACTAAAGACCTTAAACTTTGCCCCATAAAGGTAATGCCCCCAAATCTTTAAGGCAAACAACACAACTCCTAAATCTAGGTCATAGGATGGGTAGTTCTTCTCATAGATTTTCAACTGCCTAGAAGCATCAGCCAGTACCTTACCATTCTGCATCAACACACCACCTGAACATTGTTTAGAAGCATCACAGTAAACTACGAAAGGTTCACTTGGATCTGGCAAAACTAACACTCAGTCTTGATGTCAACCTATTCTTAAGGGTTTGGAAACTCTCTTCATACTTAAAGTCCCACCCAAATAACTGTCCCTTCTAGGTGAGACGGGTCATGGGTAAGGCTATCTTAGAGAAACCTTCTATGAACCTCCTATAGTACCTTGTTAAAACCAAGAAACTCCTAACCTCGGTCACTAACTTAGTGCTTCCCACTGGAGCACCATCTCAACCTTAGTCGAATCCACGACTATGCCACCTTTGGAGATGACATGTCTTAAGAAACTCACCTCCTCTAGCAGAACTCATGCTTAGACTACTTAGCATACATTGCTTTTCCTTAAGGGTCTGCAAGAAAACCCTTAGGTGTTCCTCATGTTCCTCCTTGGTCTTGGAGTACACTAAGATGTCATCTATGAAAACCACCATAAACTTATCCAAGTAAGGGTAAAAGGTCTTGTTCATGTAGTCCATGAACACAGTAGGAGCATTGGTCACACCAAAGGGCATAATCAAGTACTCATAGTGACCATAACGCATCCAAAACGCGGTCTTCGGGATGTCCTCAGACTTAACTCAAATATGATGGTATCCTGACCTTAAATCTATCTTAGAGAAGACACACGCTCCCATTTTTTTTCATATTAATTTGTTACTCTACTCAGATCTACATCTTTTGGTCTCCAATCTTCATCTCTATCATCAGATCCGTCCTTACCTCACCTCCGCTCATCTTCTACGAGCTCATCCCGCTCCAATAACGTCGGCATCGGTGACGGTACCTTACCCGCGTTGTTCGAGCACAAGGTACGGAATGGGTCTCCGGCGATGAAGGTGACGGCGAAGACGGGATTCTTGACACAAAGAAAACATGGTAGGTGGAGTTGACGAATCACGGTCAGGGAGTTAAACAGTTGCAAGCAGTTTTTCCTTGTATATCTGGTTGCCCTTCTTTGATCTTGACCATTGATTTGTTTTATTGATATATCAATGGTCATTTCTTATGGAGGACCAAAACTCTGAGTTTGTCATGGAGTATTGAAGAAAAAGCTTTTAAGATAAGTTCTTTCAGTTCATCAAAGTCTTCATTGGCCTTTTGAATCTCTTGTCTAGCTATTGGATCAGATCCAAACTTGACTTCAAGGTCAGGGGCTTCATCAAAAGTTGATGCCTGAGAGACACTCTGAGCATGAGAGGAAGGTTTCTGACTCAGTGGTTTGAAGGATGATATTTTGGAACATTAGAGATTCCAATATCAGATTCCAACTTTATACTCAGATACCATGGCAGATAGATGATATTGCCTTGGTTAGAGGAGGATGGTTTCTAAGAGCATAAGGTATTATTTTCATATTGGTCTATAGTATGATCATCAGATTGATCAACTACCATATCAACTTGACCCATCTCCAGACATTCAATCTCATCAACAACATCAGAAGTTTCAACAGGTTTAGATACAACAATTTATGAACCCAGATTTATATTATTAGAAGAGAGAATAAGAAAGCAACCACTAGGTAGACTAATAGGAAAGGTATCAAACTTTAGTCTACATGCATTCTGGAGGGTGGAGTAGTACTTGTGAGGGGTAAAAAGAGACAGATGATAAGCCTCTGGCTTATCTAGTGTTATAACTAGTAAGACCATGGCTGTAACACCCCGATTTTCGCTGCCTTGTAATATCGGTAATAAATATATAAATATATATTTTTATCCGAGACTTAGAAAATGATTTTGGATAAACCAAGGTCATTTCCTTGTTATACTTATTTTCATAAGGTTACGAGGAAGTTTTTGGTTGAAAATTGAGGCGGAAGGCTTGATCCGTTTTTTGTGTTTTATTTGTGACAAGAAAAGTTTCTTGCTCAGAAAACCAAATTTTAATTCGTGAACGAGATGAAAAATGTTGTTATCGTATTTGCTACGATACAGGAAGTTTTGAAAAATTTAGTGTAAAAATTAAAATATTATATTTGTTGCGGGTGTATACGTCGAGATGTCTCCAGGAAAAGCTTGTGCGGATGAATCGAGGAGTCGGCAACGTAGAAGAGATGATGGATTTGACCGACTTGCCGAGCATTTATGACGAGCTTATCCGTGTCATAATGGCCATAATGGCACATTTATGACAAGGTGACTTTTGCTATGAAATGACCATTTTACCCTTGTCTTTTTATGACAATTACAAGTCATGCCATTGGAAAATTTGACCAAATCCAACCCAAAACTCACGGCTCCTTCCTCCATTCCAAGCATTTGGACACCACTTTTCCTAGCCATAAATGAGCATTGATGTTAAGTGGATGAGTCATAGGCAAAGTCACACTCTCATCATTATCCCGAAACCGCCACGAAATTATGACTCTTATATGTTCTGAATCTCGGAAAACTTTATACATGAAAGTTGTTCATCTTTCTCTCTTCTTTACAACGACATAAAGATCATCAAAAACGGAAAAGTATATTTGGAGATATGTCCAAATTACCGAAACTTCTCTAAATCTTCATCATCTTTATCTTTCTCTCTAAACTTCTCTAGAATACTTAGAAAACCAAGGTTTATTAACCATGATTTGCAAACCAAGATATTTTCTCCCTAATATGTGGTGTAGGAGGCAGCCACATCTCTTCAAAATTTAGGACCACAAATTTTATTAACCATGATTATACATAAAACCCTAGTTAGGTTACTATTAACTATAGTTAAGATATTATATTATTTTCTAACTTAACCTTGATCAAATAAACTCAACCATGGTTCTTTTATCTTATCAAACCACACATTTCCTCCTCACACCCACCTCTAAACCGTGCCCATCATCCACACTTGGATCATTTTCACTCATTTTCCAACTTCATCATTTTGTCTCTCTCAAAACTTCATGTTCTTCATTTTCTCTCACAAGTTCTTCACTTGTTCTTCACTTGTTCTTAATTTGTTCTTCACTTATTCATAATTTATCTCTAACTTAGAAACATAATCTCATGATTCTTCATTCATGAAACTTGTTCCTTAGATCAATAATCATCACTTGATCCATTTTGTTCTTGAATCCATGAACTTTCAAGTTCATCTTTTCTTTTCTTCAAATTCGGCCCATACCCATATATAACCATCCAAACCTTGTTTTGATCTTCTAAGATCATATTCTCACTTATCTAGATGATCTAAACAATTTCTATTTCACATCTCAAGTTTTTCCCCACAAAACACAAAGAACTCCTTAGTGTTCTTGCTAAGATCATCTTTGTTCTTCAAGTTCTTGAATAAATCTTTTTATTTCAAGGTGAGGAATCTCTCTCTTAATCTTGATATTTTAAGCTTTTCTATTCACAACTTTTATGGATTTATGCTTGTGTTCATCATGTTCTTCATATGAGTCAAAGTTCTTGAAGCTTTCTTCAAAAATTCATAACTAATTCTAGAAAAATCCTTTTGACATGAAACCAATTTCTATGATCTAGATATAACCCCTAATTTATTTATCCAAGAGCATGTGATCAAAATCATTCTCCTTCCCTATTAACCCTTAAGGGCCGAACCTAGGTAGGAAAATGGGTTTGGTGTTTTGTTGTTTGTTTTGAAAGTTAGTACTTGACTTAAGTTCTATAATACATATATAGCTTAAATCCAAGAGCTTGAATCCAAATAAATTTCCTAGCTTATTTTCCTAATATGGGCCGAAACCCTAACCCTAAAGGTTAGAGGATTTTGTTTCAAATTTTAGTCTTGTAATGAGTAATCTATGTTAGTTAAGACTCTAGTAATTAGGATCCAAAAGATGACATTAAGAAGATAACCCTAAACCTATTTTATAAGTCTTGGTCGAACCTAGCCCTAAAGTGTCATAGATGGTTGTTAGTTGATTAATTATAGTTATGATTGTTTGAATGAAGGTGGTTGTGTTAACTCGTGGCGGGATAACGAGGATCGTCGTGTACGTGTTTCCAGTGCAAACTCAGGTGGGGGAAAGAATCATTCTACCGTCGGAATCGATAAGTAGCATATTATATAATAATTGTGTAGGGCGACCTAAACCCTACTAGTAGTTGAGTAACCGACAAGACCAAAATCACATTGGAAACCTTTTCTGTAAAACCAATGGTGATTCGGGGATTGTAGGTTTATCGACAATAAGGTTGATTTTATGATGTTGAGGATGTGTGGCTTTATTACTTATTTGAGTTGATTGTGATATGTTGGTTGTGATAATCTGCTCTATGTGATATTTTATGATATTTGAATATTTTGTTGATATTGTGTTATGCATGATCTGCCTGGTTTGATAAATTGCTTAGTTGATTTTAAGGAAAGATATATATTTCTCGGAGGTATTTTGTTTGGGTGAGAGTTTTGAATATGAATTAGAAGTGCCTCGCTATTATGGTATAGAAGTAATGTGATATAGTATGTAAGTGGAGGTTATGAGGAAAAACTTGAGGTACTAGGTTGTTATTGATAAAAGTCAGTGAGAATCATATGTTGCATCGGTGTTCATAACCGTGTATTTGGGATACACGAGGTCCGAAGTTCTCGTGGACCGTTCCAAATTAGAATTTAAGTTGTGCAACTATAGTGTCATTGCTATGCATGAGCACCCTTGGCGAGTTGAGAGAGAGAACCGGGGTGTGCACCGTGTACTTGTGCAGCTATAGTGTCATTGCTTTGCATGAGCATTCTCACCATGGATGTACACCATGGGTGTGAATGTGCACCGGCGTTGGGAACGTGTCACTTGGACGACTGACTGACATTCCTACCGAGGGATGTGTGACAGGATTAGCAGTGGCCACGTCAGCATAAAAGTTTAGTTGCATGAGTTGGAGGGTAGAGGATGATATAGTGAATTGAGGATGATTGTTGATTTTAAGTGATGCGTGTCTGTGACTATTATTGTATTATATGCTATGAATCTTTTCCACTTATGATGATAGAACTGTTTCTTATCTCCCTATTTCTATATTTTTGGTGTATGTTTACTTCGTTACGTTAGAAGACCAGATGGATGACTATGTTACTGAGGAGGTGGATGGAACCCCATACGAGACGGAGATTGTTGAAGAGTTGAACAATGTTCCGGATGAAGTTGACACTAAAGAACAACCTACTGATCCTAATAATATAGCGTAGTAAGTTTAGGGCCAGTGAGTCATATAAAACGTTTTTATTTTCCGTTAGTTGTAAGCAGTTTGTTTGAATAAGTACCTGTGTGGGATCCTACTGAGAGGATACCCTAAACCGTGTTTTGTAAAATAAAGAATAATTATGTGTGTATTTATGTAATATAGTTTTGGTGTGTTTTGTATTTGTAGAAGTTATATGATTATTATTTAAGTTTTAATTTTTACGTATTTTCAACAGTAAGCGCGTGATTAAGTAAATAAATATTAAGGTTTTAATGTAATAATACGATGGGGCACATCGGGGTGTCTCATTTGGTGGTATCAGAGCAGTTCGATTCTAATCGGACTGTGAGGTCTAGGATGTGTTACTGGCCGTGTCTAGTTGAGTCCACATCGGATTTTAACTATGCTTAGAAGTTGGGTAGTGTGTCCGAACCCGATGCGATAATTAGCATTAGTATGGCATGTGGTATTTATATACCTGTCTATGTAGTATTATATGTCACACTGATGAGAGAGGATGATTTTTGTTCTGAGTAATCATGGCTCATGAAAGAAGAAGTCCGATTATTAGTGGTGACGGATCTCCTGAGGGAACCATTGGAGCTGACAACGGTGAGGTTAATCCTACTGTAAATGGAGGAGAGTCATTTGTGACTCCCAATATCATGGAAACGATAGCTGTTACCTTGTTATTACAAACACAGCAGAATACGAAGATGCTACAAATAAACAAAGAGCAGCAGGAACTGCAGAATCAAATAACAGCCATTGAAACTGAAGAGGCAGAATTGATTACTTTCCTAAAAGGGAAGCCACCACAGTTCCGAGGGGACTATGACCCAAAGAAGTCAGAATGGTGGGTACAAGAGATAGAGAAGATATTTGACACCATGCGCTGCATGGAGGGGAGGAAAGTGACTTATGCTGCATACATGCTAACTGGAGAAGCAGAGTCTTGGTGGAGAGGTAAGATAAGATTACTGGAGTTAGATAGTAGGATTATCTGCTGGCAGTTGTTTACTGAATGCTTTTCGAGAATTATTTTCCGAATGTAGTCCGACGTGCGAAGGAAAGGAAGTTTACTAGTCTCCGACAAGGAAACATGACTGTAGGCGATTATGTATCACGCTTTGAGGCTCTGATTAAGTTTTCAGAATTCTATCAGAGATTCCCAGATGAGGATTGGCGGTGTAGAAGGTTTGAAGAAGGATTGCGACATGAGCTGCGAAGAGCTGTAGTGTATTTAGATATTCAATGTTTTCCGGAGTTGGTTGATAGTTGCAGTGCTATAGAAAGCATAGACCAGAGGCAAGATGCTGAGATGAAACAACCCAGAAGTGGAGGCCCTAATCGATCAGGTTCTCCAAGGAGGGTAGAGAGTGGTTCTCAAGGGAGATGGGGACCATATACTAAACCAGTGCAGACAGCTGCACCAACACTAGTGGTTAGATCGGATCAACAACAACAAGTCTATGTTTGCTTCGGATGCGGAGGATCGCATCATTTTAGAGATTGCACGGAAAAACCTAGTTGTTTCCATTGTGGTAAACCAGGTCATTATGCTCGTAAGTGTAGACAGAGAAATAGGCAGCAGACGGTAGCTGCTGATAAAGGAGCTGGAAGTTATGGAGGTGAAGCAAGGAGAAGAGATCTAGGAGCAGGTTAGCAGCCACAGAAGAGCTTAGCTTGCTTTAGATGCGGAGGACCTCATCATGTTAGAAATTTCAAGGAGAAACCTAGTTGCTTCCACTGTGGAAAACCTGGTCATATAGCTAGAGATTGCGGACAGTGGGTCACTGGGAGAGTGTTTACAATGAGGGGAGTTGAACCTTCTCACTCTGCAGATCTCATATAAGTTATGTGTCTGACATCAGTGTCATATAGTTGTTAAGAATATGACATTTATTGTAAACACTTGTCGATAATCTTATAGAAATGGAAATCGTGTTCTTGGTGGGAAAGTCTGAAGATGGTGACGGAAATCCGTAAGTTTTGTTAGTTAGTCGGTTGTGGTTTTCCTGCTTGTTTAAAATCAAGTACAGTGAAAGTATAGATTGTTGTGGGATAATTGGTATTAAGGGAACTTTATCTTAAGTGCTTGATATATTTGGATAGTATGGGTAGTCCTTGAAAATAATAAAGAGATAACAAATTAGTTTGGAGCTTATCTAGTATAGGATTCATTTGGTCAAGCTTTGTAGCCTTTTATTTTTGAGATAATGGTTATAATGATATGTTGTTCTTGTTTAAATGGTGAGTTAGGATTTCACCTTAAGCTCTGATGGTTATGGATTACAATTAAGACTTGATTGAGCAACATATAATCTAGGTATAGTACCTAAGTATTGTTTCCTATAGTAGGATAAATAGGAAGTGATGGGAGTTTTGAGATATAGATATGATTTGGTAAGATTAAGATCAAGATCGGTGAGTAAGACAATTACTATAAATCAAATGTTGATCTTTTGATTGAAATTTATCTTACTGAGTGTTGAGAGGTTTATTTGAAGACTTGAAAGGTGTAATTTTGATATAATCTAGAATAATGAAATATATTTTAAGGAATTAAGACTGTGATTGGATACATGAAGTAGGAAGTTAGGGTAGTTCTGATTGTGGTGTTAATTACGGCTGCTAGATGTTGAAGTAAGGTTTTCTAGTGGATCAGTAGTAAGTATAGGAATTGATTAAGTTTTGATTATGTCCTTTTAGGATATTAGATCAAGTTGGAAAGGTTAAGGACAATGAATAGAATATAGTGATGGATAAGTTCGAGGATAAATAGAATGATATAAGAATGAATTTCATTATGAAGTTACATTGTCACCTAGGGAAAAACAAATGATGAGAAATATATTGTTGGAGCTTTAGATTAAGATAAGATTACAAGATGATGTCTAGTGTTGAGTTAAGAAATTCGAGGACGGAATTTTTTTCTAAGAGGGGTAGTAATGTAACACCCCGATTTTCGCTGCTTTGTAATATCGGTAATAAATATATAAATATATATTTTTATCCGAGACTTAGAAAATGATTTTGGATAAACCAAGGTCATTTCCTTGTTATACTTATTTTCATAAGGTTACGGGGAAGTTTTGGGTTGAAAATTGAGACGGAAGTTTCGTCTGCCGTTTTACGTGTTTTTTTTTGTGATAAAAGTTTACTGCTCAGAAAACCAAATTTTAATTCGTGAACGAGATGAAAAATGTTGTTATCGTATTTGCTACGATATAGGAAGTTTTGAAAAATTCAGTGTAAAAATTAAAATATTATATTTGTTGCGGGCGTATACGTCGAGATGTCTCTAGGAAAAGCTTGTGCGGATGAATCGAGGAGAGTCGGCAACGTAGAAGAGATGATGGATTTGACCGACTTGCCGAGCATTTATGACGAGCTTATCCGTGTCATAATGGCCATAATGGTACATTTATGACAAAGTGACTTTTGCTATGAAATGACCATTTTACCCTTGTCTTTTTATGACAATTACAAGTCATGCCATTGGAAAATTTGACCAAATCCAACCCAAAACTCACGGCTCCTTCCTCCATTCCAAGCATTTGGACACCACTTTTTCCTAGCCATAAATGAGCATTGATGTTAAGTGGATGAGTCATAGGCAAAGTCACACTCTCATCATTATCCCGAAACTGCCACGAAATTATGACTCTTATATGTTCTGAATCTCGGAAAACTTTATACATGAAAGTTGTTCATCTTTCTCTCTTCTTTACAACGACATAAAGATCATCAAAAACGGAAAAGTATATTTGGAGATATGTCCAAATTACCGAAACTTCTCTAAATCTTCATCATCTTTATCTTTCTCTCTAAACTTCTCTAGAATACTTAGAAAACCAAGGTTTATTAACCATGATTTGCAAACCAAGATATTTTCTCCCTAATATGTGGTGTAGGAGGCAGCCACATCTCTTCAAAATTTAGGACCACAAATTTTATTAACCATGATTATACATAAAACCCTAGTTAGGTTACTATTAACTATAGTTAAGATATTATATTATTTTCTAACTTAACCTTGATCAAATAAACTCAACCATGGTTCTTTTATCTTATCAAACCACACATTTCCTCCTCACACCCACCTCTAAACCGTGCCCATCATCCACACTTGGATCATTTTCACTCATTTTCCAACTTCATCATTTTGTCTCTCTCAAAACTTCATGTTCTTCATTTTCTCTCACAAGTTCTTCACTTGTTCTTCACTTGTTCTTAATTTGTTCTTCACTTATTCATAATTTATCTCTAACTTAGAAACATAATCTCATGATTCTTCATTCATGAAACTTGTTCCTTAGATCAATAATCATCACTTGATCCATTTTGTTCTTGAATCCATGAACTTTCAAGTTCATCTTTTCTTTTCTTCAAATTCGGCCCATACCCATATATAACCATCCAAACCTTGTTTTGATCTTCTAAGATCATATTCTCACTTATCTAGATGATCTAAACAATTTCTATTTCACATCTCAAGTTTTTCCCCACAAAACACAAAGAACTCCTTAGTGTTCTTGCTAAGATCATCTTTGTTCTTCAAGTTCTTGAATAAATCTTTTTATTTCAAGGTGAGGAATCTCTCTCTTAATCTTGATATTTTAAGCTTTTCTATTCACAACTTTTATGGATTTATGCTTGTGTTCATCATGTTCTTCATATGAGTCAAAGTTCTTGAAGCTTTCTTCAAAAATTCATAACTAATTCTAGAAAAATCCTTTTGACATGAAACCAATTTCTATGATCTAGATATAACCCCTAATTTATTTATCCAAGAGCATGTGATCAAAATCATTCTCCTTCCCTATTAACCCTTAAGGGCCGAACCTAGGTAGGAAAATGGGTTTGGTGTTTTGTTGTTTGTTTTGAAAGTTAGTACTTGACTTAAGTTCTATAATACATATATAGCTTAAATCCAAGAGCTTGAATCCAAATAAATTTCCTAGCTTATTTTCCTAATATGGGTCGAAACCCTAACCCTAAAGGTTAGAGGATTTTGTTTCAAATTTTAGTCTTGTAATGAGTAATCTATGTTAGTTAAGACTCTAGTAATTAGGATCCAAAAGATGACATTAAGAAGATAACCCTAAACCTATTTTATAAGTCTTGGTCGAACCTAGCCCTAAAGTGTCATAGATGGTTGTTAGTTGATTAATTATAGTTATGATTGTTTGAATGAAGGTGGTTGTGTTAACTCGTGGCGGGATAACGAGGATCGTCGTGTACGTGTTTCCAGTGCAAACTCAGGTGGGGGAAAGAATCATTCTACCGTCGGAATCGATAAGTAGCATATTATATAATAATTGTGTAGGGCGACCTAAACCCTACTAGTAGTTGAGTAACCGACAAGACCAAAATCACATTGGAAACCTTTTTAAAAACCAATGGTGATTCGGGGATTGTAGGTTTATCGACAATAAGGTTGATTTTATGATGTTGAGGATGTGTGGCTTTATTACTTATTTGAGTTGATTGTGATATGTTGGTTGTGATAATCTGCTCTATGTGATATTTTATGATATTTGAATATTTTGTTGATATTGTGTTATGCATGATCTGCCTGGTTTGATAAATTGCTTAGTTGATTTTAAGGAAAGATATATATTTCTCGGAGGTATTTTGTTTGGGTGAGAGTTTTGAATATGAATTAGAAGTGCCTCGCTATTATGGTATAGAAGTAATGTGATATAGTATGTAAGTGGAGGTTATGAGGAAAAACTTGAGGTACTAGGTTGTTATTGATAAAAGTCAGTGAGAATCATATGTTGCATCGGTGTTCATAAACCGTGTATTTGAGATACACGAGGTCTGATGTTCTTGTGGACCGTTCCAACTGAGACATTAAGTTGTGCAACTTTAGTGTCATTGCTTTGCATGAGCACCCTTGATCGAGTTGAGAGAGAGAACCAGGGTGTGCACCCGCGTGATCTTGTGCAGCTATAGTGTCATTGCTTTGCATGAGCATTCTCACCATGGATGTACACCATGGGTGTGAATGTGCACCGGCGTTGGGAACGTGTCACTTGGACGACTGACTGACATTCCTACCGAGGGATGTGTGACAGATTAGCAAAGTGGCCACGTCAGCATAAAAGTTTAGTTGCATGAGTTGGAGGGTAGAGGATGATATAGTGAATTGAGGATGATTGTTGATTTTAAGTGATGCGTGTCCGTGACTATTATTGTATTATATGCTATGAATCTTTTCCACTTATGATGATAGAACTGTTTCTTATCTCCCTATTTCTATATTTTTGGTGTATGTTTACTTCGTTACGTTAGAAGACCAGATGGATGACTATGTTAACGAGGAGGTGGATGGAACCCCATACGAGACGGAGATTGTTGAAGAGTTGAACAATGTTCGGATGAAGTTGACACTAAAGAACAACCTACCGATCCTAATAATATAGCGTAGTAAGTTTAGGGCGGTGAGTCATATAAAACGTTTTTATTTTCCGTTAGTTGTAAGCAGTTTGTTTGAATAAGTACCTGTGTGGGATCCTACTGAGAGGATACCCTAAACCGTGTTTTGTAAAATAAAGAATAATTATGTGTGTATTTATGTAATATAGTTTTGGTGTGTTTTGTATTTGTAGAAGTTATATGATTATTATTTAAGTTTTAATTTTTACGTATTTTCAACAGTAAGCGCGTGATTAAGTAAATAAATATTAAGGTTTTAATGTAATAATACGATGGGGCACATCGGGGTGTCTCATTTGGTGGTATCAGAGCAGTTCGATTCTAATCGATTTGTGAGGTCTAGGATGTGTTACTGGCCGTGTCTAGTTGAGTCCACATCGGATTTTAACTATGCTTAGAAGTTGGGTAGTGTGTCCGAACCCGATGCGATAATTAGCATTAGTATGGCATGTGGTATTTATATACCTGTCTATGTAGTATTATATGTCACACTGATGAGAGAGGATGATTTTATTCTGAGTAATCATGGCTCATGAAAGAAGAAGTCCGATTATTAGTGGTGACGGATCTCCGAGGGAACCATTGAGCCGACAACCGGTGAGGTTAATCCCCATCAGTAAATGGAGGAGAGTCATTTGTGACTCCCAATATCATGGAAACGATAGTCTGTTACCTTGTTATTACAAACACAAAGCAGAATACGAAGATGCTACAAATAAACAAAGAGCAAAGCGAGGAACTGCAGAATCAAATAATGACCATTGAAACCGAAGAGGCAGAATTGATTACTTTCCTAAAAGGGAAGCCACCACAGCTTCGAGGGGACTATGACCCAAAGAAGTCGAATGGTGGGTACAAGAGATAGAGAAGATATTTGACACCATGCGCGCTGCATGGAGGGGAGGAAAGTGACTTATGCCGCATACATGCTAACTGGAGAAGCAGAGTCTTGGTGGAGAGGTAAGATAAGATTACTGGAGTTAGATAGTAGGATTATCTGCTGGCAGTTGTTTACTGAATGCTTTTCGAGAATTATTTTCCGAATGTAGTCCGACGTGCGAAGGAAAGGAAGTTTACTAGTCTCCGACAAGGAAACATGACTGTAGGCGATTATGTATCACGCTTTGAGGCTCGATTAAGTTTTCAGAATTCTATCGAGAGATTCCCAGGATGAGGATTGGCGGTGTAGAAGGTTTGAAGAAGGATTGCGACATGAGCTGCGAAGAGTCGTAGTGTATTTAGATATTCAATGTTTTCCTGGAGTTGGTTGATAGTTGCGGTGCTATAGAAAGCATAGACCGGAGGCAAGATCTTTGAGATGAAACAACCCGAGTGGAGGCCCTAATCGATCGGGTTCTCCAAGGAGGGTAGAGAGTGGTTCTCAAGGGAGATGGGGACCATATACTAAACCAAAGTGCATACCTGCACCAACACTAGTGGTTAGATCGGATCAACAACAACAAGTCTATGTTTGCTTCGGATGCGGAGGATCGCATCATTTTAGAGATTGCACGGAAAAACCTAGTTGTTTCCATTGTGGTAAACCAGGTCATTATGCTCGTAAGTGTAGACAGAGAAATAGGCAGCAGACGGTAGCTGCTGATAAAGGAGCTGGAAGTTATGGAGGTGAAGCAAGGAGAAGAGATCTAGGAGCAGGTTAGCGACCCACGGAAGAGCTTAGCTTGCTTTAGATGCGGAGGACCTCATCATGTTAGAAATTTCAAGGAGAAACCTAGTTGCTTCCACTGTGGAAAACCTGGTCATATAGCTAGAGATTGCGGACAGTGGGTCACTGGGAGAGTGTTTACAATGAGGGGAGTTGAACCTTCTCACTCTGCAGATCTCATATAAGTTATGTGTCTGACATCAGTGTCATATAGTTGTTAAGAATATGACATTTATTGTAAACACTTGTCGATAATCTTATAGAAATGGAAATCGTGTTCTTGGTGGGAAAGTCTGAAGATGGTGACGAAATCCGTAAGTTTTGTTAGTTAGTCGGTTGTGGTTTTCCTGCTTGTTTAAAATCAAGTACAGTGAAAGTATAGATTGTTGTGGGATAATTGGTATTAAGGGAACTTTATCTTAAGTGCTTGATATATTTGGATAGTATGGGTAGTCCTTGAAAATAATAAAGAGATAACAAATTAGTTTGGAGCTTATCTAGTATAGGATTCATTTGGCTGAAGCTTTGTAGCCTTTTATTTTTGAGATAATGGTTATAATGATATGTTGTTCTTGTTTAAATGGTGAGTTAGGATTTCACCTTAAGCTCTGATGGTTATGGATTACAATTAAGACTTGATTGAGCAACATATAATCTAGGTATAGTACCTAAGTATTGTTTCCCTATAGTAGGATAAATAGGAAGTGATGGGAGTTTTGAGATATAGATATGACTGGTAAGATTAAGATCAGTATCAGTGAGTAAGACAATTACTATAAATCAAATGTTGATCTTTTGATTGCAATTTATCTTACGGAGTGTTGAGAGGTTTATTTGAAGACTTGAAAGGTGTAATTTTGATATAATCTAGAATAATGAAATATATTTTAAGGAATTAAGACTGTGATTGGATACATGAAGTAGGAAGTTAGGGTAGTTCTGATTGTGGTGTTAATTACGGCTGCTAGATGTTGAAGTAAGGTTTTCTAGTGGATCAGTAGTAAGTATAGGAATTGATTAAGTTTTGATTATGTCCTTTTAGGATATTAGATCAAGTTGGAAAGGTTAAGGACAATGAATAGAATATAGTGATGGATAAGTTCGAGGATAAATAGAATGATATAAGAATGAATTCTGTTATGAAGTTACCGCTGTCACCTAGGGGAAAAACAGCGATGAGAAATATATTGTTGGAGCTTTAGATTAAGATAAGATTACAAGATGATGTCTAGTGTTGAGTTAAGAAATTCCGAGGACGGAATTTTTTTCTAAGAGGGGTAGTAATGTAACACCCCGATTTTCGCTGCTTTGTAATATCGGTAATAAATATATAAATATATATTTTTATCCGAGACTTAGAAAATGATTTTGGATAAACCAAGGTCATTTCCTTGTTATACTTATTTTCATAAGGTTACGGGGAAGTTTTTGGTTGAAAATTCAGACGGAAGCCGGTCTGCCGTTTTCTGTGTTTTCGCTGACAGTAAAAGTTTACTGCTCAGAAAACCAAATTTTAATTCGTGAACGAGATGAAAAATGTTGTTATCGTATTTGCTACGATATAGGAAGTTTTGAAAAATTCAGTGTAAAAATTAAAATATTATATTTGTTGCGGGCGTATACGTCGAGATGTCTCTAGGAAAAGCTTGTGCCAGATGAATCGAGGAGTCGGCAACGTAGAAGAGATGATGGATTTGACCGACTTGCCGAGCATTTATGACGAGCTTATCCGTGTCATAATGGCCATAATGGTACATTTATGACAAAGTGACTTTTTGCTATGAAATGACCATTTTACCCTTGTCTTTTTATGACAATTACAAGTCATGCCATTGGAAAATTTGACCAAATCCAACCCAAAACTCACGGCTCCTTCCTCCATTCCAAGCATTTGGACACCACTTTTTCCTAGCCATAAATGAGCATTGATGTTAAGTGGATGAGTCATAGGCAAAGTCACACTCTCATCATTATCCCGAAACTGCCACGAAATTATGACTCTTATATGTTCTGAATCTCGGAAAACTTTATACATGAAAGTTGTTCATCTTTCTCTCTTCTTTACAACGACATAAAGATCATCAAAAACGGAAAAGTATATTTGGAGATATGTCCAAATTACCGAAACTTCTCTAAATCTTCATCATCTTTATCTTTCTCTCTAAACTTCTCTAGAATACTTAGAAAACCAAGGTTTATTAACCATGATTTGAAAACCAAGATATTTTCTCCCTAATATGTGGTGTAGGAGGCAGCCACATCTCTTCAAAATTTAGGACCACAAATTTTATTAACCATGATTATACATAAAACCCTAGTTAGGTTACTATTAACTATAGTTAAGATATTATATTATTTTCTAACTTAACCTTGATCAAATAAACTCAACCATGGTTCTTTTATCTTATCAAACCACACATTTCCTGAATCCTATATATTGTTGTTTTAGGGCAAAATTAAAAGAGCTTTTGGTTACCACTGTTTTGTAGCGGTTAGGGACGAATCCTTGTGTTTCTGGAGTTGTGTCTCCTCTTTTCTTTTTCTTATTTTTACTATAGTGGTTATGTCCGATTGCTTGTCTGTCTTTACGAGCATGAGGAACTAATCCCCTCGTCTGAGGGATCAATGAAACCACCCATGGCGGTGTAGAATTCGATGTGATGTATGTTTTTCTCCCTTTTCTCAATTAGTGTTTTCCAATTCTGATTTGATTGTGTTGATCATATGCATGCGTGATTGACTAGTTAAACGTGATGAGGCTTAGGAGGCAATTCGCGTTTTAGAACTTGAATTGGGATCATCGATCGAATATTGCACGAGAGTGAGTAGGAGATCGGTGCAACCTTATAGGAACCAGGTCTAATAGAGTTTGATGATTAGGGTTATGAGACCTAGTAAGTAATTAATCCAATCGTTGAATACGTCCTATTGAGCACGACAATGGATATAGGAGAATTTGGGGGTCCTGGTTGACATTGTAATTGAACTTAGGAAAGAATCATCATCACTTGGGTACTATGCATGATTGGGTAGGTGGATTTGAGACCTTGGATATTTTAATTTCAGATTTTAATACCTTAGTTCTATTAGATTTGCTAATTTAATTTGCGATCCTATTTTCTCTCCAATCTCAACCACTTTCATTACTTGACCAACTTATCGAATTTCTCGTGAATTAGTTGAATTGGTAGCCCAATCCTTGTGTTCGACCTCGGTAATTACTTACCGTGTTATTTTATTACTTGCGACGAGCCGGTACACTTGCCGGTGACTCAACAAGTTTTTGGCGCCGTTGCCGGGGATTGGCACAACCAATTTTCCTAATTTTTAGGGAATTTGATTATTTGGTTGAGCTGTTTTTATTTTTATTTTTCTGTTATTTATTATTATTCTTTCTCTCTAATTCTTTGATTCCACTTGGTCTTGCCCTGTTTTTGTACGCGAGGTACCCTTTCACAAGAGGACTTGCTATTTGATTCGGAGATCACCAAGACCGAGAAGCGCTTAAGGAAAGAAGCCAGAGAGCGAAAGAGGCTTGAAGCGATTGATTTTGAGAGGATGGCCGAAGAAAACCCTCCTCCTCCTCCTCCTCGTTACAAGCCTCTCTTCGAGTACGATCTACCCAACTTGGGTGATTGTGATTCTTCCATCGTGAGAGGCAACCTCAATACAGACTCCTTCAGAGTGGAAGGATGTGTCACAGCCCAGATCCGTGAGAATCAGTTTGATGGGAGTGGCAAACAAGACCCTCATAGACACATCACTCGCTTCCTTGAAGCTTGTGACTTGCAGAAGACAAGAGGAGTCTCTCAAGATGAGTTTCGCTTGCGGCTTTTCCCTCTCTCTCTCTCTTAGGGATGTCGCTCGCGATTGGGTTGACAGCTTGGATAGGAACAGTATCAGAACTTGGGAGCAAATGGCACAAAAGTTCCTAACCAAATATTTTCCTCCTCAAAAAGCGGCACAAGCAAGAGTAGCCGTTACATCTTTCAGGCAGACAGAGGATAAAACTTATAATGAAGCTTGGGAGAGGTATAATGTGCTCTTGAGAAGATGTCCCTCGCCTTTCTTTGACTCGGTCTCCAAGGTTCAGCATTTCTTTAACGGGTTAAGGGGACGATACCAGATGAATTGTGATGCCGCAGCTGGCGGTTCTTTTTCTTATTTATCAGCTGAGGATGGATGGGCGTTATTGGAAAAGATGTCGTACAATGATTACAACCGTGGTAGGGAAACCTCAAGTGGAGTCAGTTCTGCAGCAATGGAAGCCATTCTAGAGCAAAATAGACTGTTGAAGATGCAAATGGCGGCTTTGTCTGAGAACAAGAAGGTGAATGTGATACACGAGGGAATGCCTCCGGGTTGTGAAAATTGTAATGGAAGTCATGACATTCAGAACTGTCCGTTCAACTTCTCTCGAGAACATGTGGACTCATGCCACAATTTCTATGACAGTGTGCCCCAGAACAACTATCAGAGGAACAGTCAGAATCAGAATAGGGGTTATATGAGGAGAGACCATCTGGGTTTCGCTTGGAGTAATGCTAGTGGTGGTCTAGCCGGGCAACAACAACCTCAACAGAATTGGCAACAACAACCTCAACAGGGTCAGAGGCCGAACTATGGAATCCATCAGCATAATACTCAGCAGGCTCTTCCGGGGCCTAATCAATTGCAAATAACAGATGGTGGAAGGCAACCTTGGGAGTTGGCTTTTGAGAAGACGAATGCGGCAATTGAGAAGTTGGCAATCTATACAGGCACAGCATTAGAGAAGGTGAATGCGGCAGTTGACAAGTTGGAAACGCATACAGAGGCGGCAATTCATAATCTAGAGACGCAGGTTGCTCAGCTCGCAAGGCAACTAAATGAGCGTCTCCCAGGCACTTTCCCAGGTGATACCGAGAACAACCCTAAGAACCAATGCAATGCCATAACAACTAGAAGCGGAAGGGTGTTGGGATCTAACAGGGGTGCAACTAGTTCTCAGGAAGTTGAGGAAGAACAACCACATGTTGAGGAAGAGCAACCCAAGAAATAGGAGTTGGCACGTGACAAGGCACCAGAGCAAGGGGAAAGGCTGAAACTTGTGGATGAAGAGTTCTGAAAGAAGAAGTGGGTTGAACCCCAAGACCTCCCGCCCTACATGAAGGTATCGTATCCTGAAAGATTGAAGAAGCCTCAACAGGATAAGCAGTTCAACAAATTCCTTGATGTCTTCCGCAAACTTCAAATTAACATTCCATTTGCGGAAGCCTTGGAACAAATGCCATCTTATGCCCGATTTATGAAGGAGCTTCTCTCCAAGAAGCGGAGAATAGTGGATGAGGAAATGGTTGCTTTGACCGAGGAGTGTAGTGCCATTCTTCAAAGAAAAC
Source organism: Sophora flavescens (assembly GCA_030762895.1). Taxonomy (NCBI): domain Eukaryota; kingdom Viridiplantae; phylum Streptophyta; class Magnoliopsida; order Fabales; family Fabaceae; genus Sophora; species Sophora flavescens. The sequence goes on from CM061068.1 coordinate 159,214,171, forward strand.
TACCTCCAAAGTTGAAGGATCCCGGTTCTTTTTCGATACCATGCACCATTGGGGGGATGACTCTAGGGAAGGCATTATGTGATCTAGGGGCAAGCATCAACTTGATGCCCTCTCTATGATGAAGAGGTTGGGGATCAAAGAAGTCAAAGATACGCGGATGTCACTCCAACTGGCCGATCGTTCTATAAAATATCCTTATGGAGTGGTCGAAGACTTGTTAGTGAAGGTGGACAAGTTCATATTTCCGGTGGACTTTGTGGTGCTTGATATGGATGAAGACGCCGAGATCCCTCTCATATTGGGTAGGCCCTTCTTGGCCACTGGGGGTGCCTTGATAGATGTGCGACAAGGGAAACTCACTCTAAGGGTGCAAGATGATGAGGTAGTCTTCAATTTCTTTGAAGCAATGAAGCACCCTGTTGAGAGGTCGGATGTGTATCGAGTGGATGTGGTGGAATCAATTGTTAAGGCAAAGGCAACTAGAGAAGCCCATGGTTCTTCACTAGCACAAGTGTTGGTAAAATCCCACGATGATGATAGAGAGGAAAAAGACCCTTTGATGGATGAGGTCTATCTTGAGTGGTTAAAAGACATGGAAGCCTTACCGAGTCTCCCAAGGGATGAATGTGCAAAGGAAGAGCTCAACAACAAAGGCATGGAAAAGGATGATAAAGCACCGGAGTTGAAGGGTGGCACAACCGTGGTGGTCAATGAAAACAATGAGTTGATCCCAAAAAGGACCATCACGGAGTGGAGAGTATGTGCCGATTATAGAGGGCTTTTGGATTTAAATGAGTTGTCCGGGATCCGCAAGCAAGCAATCTACAAAAAGCGGACTAAGGAAAGGAATGACAAGCACATCTTGCCTAGGAAGTTTGAGCTCAGACAAACGGTACTTCTTGATAATTCAAGGTTGAAACTCTTTCCTGGAAAGCTAAGATCAAGGTGGTCGGGACCATTCAAGGTCCTCCAAGTTTGTCCACATGGAACAATAGAACTAGAAGGGGCCTCTGGTAACTTCAAGGTGAATGGGCAAGGGCTAAAGCATTATCATGGGGAGGCATGGCATGGCAAGCAAGATCTTCTTCCGGATTAACCCTTAGGGGTGACTTGAGTCAGGCTCGGGACGTTAAACAAGCGCTTATTAGGAGGCAACCCAAGCTAGGTATCCTTTATTTTTAGTTTGTCATTTATATATATATATATATATATATAATAAAAAAGCTTGAATCGCCACGCGAATCCATAGTGGCCATGCAAGACAGAAGCCCTGAATCTCAGAGGCTTGCTCACGCTTCTGTCTCGCGTCGCGAGGTCTACTTTCGCCTCGCGATTCTGGGCATCATCATCTGTTGGAATTCCAGATTCGCCTCGCGAGATACTACTAGCCTCGCGATTCTGGAAAATGTGAAGAACAATTTTCCGGATCCGCCTCGCGAGTGATCTCTCGCCTCGCGAATATGCAATTAAGTTTTTGATTTGCAGGATTTCTTCCAGGAGAGGCCTTTGGCCCAGCAGAGGGGTGCCCGAGAGACCAATTGGATGAGGATGCAACCATAGAAGAGCTTTGCGTGGAAGCGACCACCTACACTACAACTTAATCAGGGAGCACCCTCTCCTTTCCTCACTCTTATTTTATATATGTGTTCTTTCATTGAGGACAATGTATGCTTTAAGTGTGGGGGAGGGAACCAATTGCTTTTTTTTTCTATTTTTGTTTGTGTTTTTGTTTTTGTTTGTCGCTCTTGAATAATTTGAGAAGATCAAGAGTATATGTATGAATGTGTGTCGGCAAGCTTGTTGGATTTTAATTAAATTTAGCATAGAGGTGAAAGTTGGAGACCACAACATACCACAAGTCGCACGGTTTAAATATCTTGGGTCTATTATACAAAATGACGGAGAAATTGAGGGAGATGTAAACCATCGGATTCAATCAGGGTGGTCGAAATGGAAAATTTTAAGCTAAAGGGAAAATTTTACCGTACAGCTATTAGACCGACGATGTTGTATGGGACGGAGTGTTGGGCGGTAAAAAATCAACACGAGAGTAAAATCAATGCAGCAGAGATGAGAATGTTGCGCTGGATGAGCGGAAAAACTAGACGTGATAGGATTAGGAATGATAGCATTAGAGAGAGAGTTGGGGTAGCACCTATTGTAGAAAAGATGGTTGAATCTCGACTTAGGTGGTTTAGGCATGTATGGAGGAGACCTTTAGATTCTATAGTAAGGAGAGTGGACCAAGTGGAAGGCAATCCAATAGCTAGAGGCAGAGGTAGGCCAAGAAAAACTATAGGAGAAACTATTAAGACAGATTTGGAGGCCAATGATTTAACTATTAACATGATTCATGATAGAACATTATGGCACCGTATGATCCATGTAGCCGACCCCACCTAGTAGGATAAGGCTTGGTTGTTGTTGTTGTTGTTGGTTAGCATAGATTGATTGCATGGATTATTTTGACCATTGATGATTTCCCCCTAGGTTCTGAAAATAGAAAAGTTGATCCCCATGGGAAAAATTGAAAATTGAACTTTGAAAAACTTTATTGTGATTGCTTGATTTATGACAAGTTTGGGGTGAAGGGGTGCACACACTAGGGATTGTATCTCGGTCAAACAATTTGCAAAAATGTCCAGGTGAGGATTTGAGCCTCCAACTTTTTTTTTGATTGTGTGGATCACTTTCAAGTTGCACTTTCCCGAATTTGCTTGAATCTCTTCATGGTTTGCATGTTTATGTGTTGCATCAAATTATTTAGGCAATTTTCTTTGAAATAGCTACTTGGCCTAAAAAGAACCATCCCTAATGCATGTTCCCTAGTTAGCCACATTGAGCCTAATTGGCCTATTGTTTCTTGATGACCCTATATTATAAGCCAAAATCTGAAAAAAAAAACCATGTTAACCCAATCTTAGGATTAGGAGAGCATGGAAGCTTAGCAAGAGAAGGATTGTAAGAAACTAAGTTTGGGGTGGCTACAAGGTTGATATGTCATTATGGGTTGAGAAAAAGAAAAGAAAAATAAAGGTTGAAACCCAAGGCAAAAAGGAAAAAAAGAAAGAAAAAAAAATTGCCAAAAGAAAAGGGGCAAACCAAAAAGATTAGCAAGGAAAAGGCTGTAGTCACCCGAGACAAAAAGAAAAATGGAAAAAGTAATTTGAGTGGAATATGTGTCAAATGCCCATGCTCTCTTAGTTCCTAGGGACTTAAGCCTAGTATCCTTGAATATCCTACCCTTAGCCAGGCCCCATTTCAACCTTTAAAAGACCTTCTGATGTTGCATACATGTTTTCGTGGGAACTATTTTTGAGATGAACATCAAATTCATGGGAAGTGCTCTTGAAATGTGAATTTGAGTGAAAAGTTGATAGCCTAGACACAATTGAGCGGATGAGTGAAATACTAAATGCCCTTGTGAGGAAGGCAACTGTTTGAAATTGGTGATCTTCCTTTTGTGTGTAACTTCGATCCTCAACTTAGATTAATGATTGCATGAATGATGAAGTTCTCGATTGTTTAAAGTAAATGAATGTGGGGATTACATTGATGCAAAGGGGAATTCATTGAAGGAAAAAAACTGTTTTGTTAAGATTACATGAAATTTGTGCGAAATTGATTGAATCTTTAAGCTTGCCAAGTCTTGAGTCTTTTTGAGTTTTAGCTTGCTTGGGGACAAGCAAGGTTTAAGTTTGGGGTGTTTGATAAGCCTCTGGCTTATCTAGTTTTATAACTAGTAATACCATGGCTTTTGTGCTAATTATTCGAGTTCAATCTCGTTTTCGCCCAAATTGGCCTTGTTTTGTTCCTAAGTTAGACTTTGACTCGTTCTAGGCATTTTTAGTAGTTTTTAGTCTATTTGGAGTAGAATTACGCTTTTTGTTTCTTTTTATGTTTCAGGTTAGAAGTGAAGCTTTGAGAGTCAAGGAAAGTCAAGAAACAGTGGAAATTGCCATTCTGGAGATACTCGCCCCACGAGCCTGAAGATCAGCTAAGCAGCAACAGTCATCCTTTCTATCTCGCCTCGCGATAGGCTGCTCGCCTCGCGAATCATGAAGACCCTGGAGGACAGAGACCATCACGGCCTAGCCGTGATGAAGGTCACGGCTGTGACAGACTAGGGTTTGAAGCCTGGCCACGCGAAACATACTCTCACCTCGCGAGAGTCCAATTTGAAAGCGCACCAATTTTAATATTCGCGTCGCGAGAGCATGCTCGCCTCGCGAGCGCGCGCAGATCCTGAATCCTATATATTGTTGTTTTAGGGCAGAATTAAAAGAGCTTTTGGTTACCACTGTTTTGTAGCGTTTAGGGACGAATCCTTATGTTTTTGGAGCTGCGTCTCCTCTTTTCTTTTGCTTATTTTTAGTATGGTGGTTATGTCCGATTGCTTGTCTGTCTTTACGAGCATGAGGAACTAATCCCCTCGTCTGAGGGATCAATGAAACCACCCATGACGATGTGGAATTCGATGTGATGTATGTTTTTCTCCCTTTTCTCAATTAGTGTTTTCCAATTCTGATTTGATTGCGTTGATCATATGCATGCGTGATTGACTAGTTAAACGTGATGAGGCTTAGGAGGCAATTCGCGTTTTAGAACTTGAATTGGGATCATCGATCGAATATTGCAAGAGAGTGAGTAGGAGATTGGTGCAACCTTATAGGAACCAGGTTTAATAGAGTTTGATGATTAGAGTTATGAGACCTAGTAAGTAATTAATCCAATCGTTGAATACGTCCTATTGAGCACGACAATGGATATAGGAGAATTTGGGGGTCCTGGTTGACATTGTAATTGAACTTAGGAAATAATCATCATCACTTGGGTACTATGCATGATTGGGTAGGTGGATTTGAGACCTTAGATATTTTAATTTCAGATTTTAATACCTTAGTTCTATTAGATTTGCTAATTTAATTTGCAATCCTATTTTCTCTCCAATCTCAACCACTTTCTGTTACTTGACCAACTTATCGAATTTCTCGTGAATTAGTTGAATTGGTAGCCCAATCCTTGTGTTCGACCTCGATAATTACTTACCGTGTTATTTTATTACTTGCGACGACCCGGTACACTTGCCGGTGACTCAACAACAGACGCCACAACTTGTGATGCAGAGGTTTTACATGCTTGGGCATCTAATTTTCTTATGACAAGTTACATGGAAGGGGTTTTAACTCTGAAAACAAACTTTTAACTGAACAATAAGAAGGAGAAGGAGAAAAGGATTTCTATCCAAAGTCAAAGAACAAAAACTTTATCAAACCAACAGGCCAGCAATGAAGATAAAGTAAGGGTTCTCATATCTGGACACACCTTTGGTTTTGGTGATGAGGAGGAGAACAAGATTGGCCTTCTCTCCAACATTAGTTCTATACTCCCAAGAGTAACGGCCATATTTATGACAATTAAAAAATTCAACATTAGATTTATCATACCTCCTTTCATATGCTCTTTCCTTTCCTATTCCACGACCTTTAGTGGATTGATGGCTCCTCCCTTCATTATTGTCAAAATTATCATGATCTCATCTTCCTCCTCTTCGTTGGCCATGACCAAGACCACGACCACATCCTCTTCCATGTCCACATCCTATTTGACTACCTTCTCCTTCATTTTCATTCAAAGAAGCTTTGGCTTTGAGGACTTGCTCCAACGACTCATAATGTCTTCTATTAAAACTTTTTTCATAGGCTTGAATAGAACCTATTAATTTGTCTACGGACATTGAGTCAAAATCCTTTGATTCTTTAGTAACACACACCACATAATCAAATTTTGCGATCAAGGAGCGAAGGATCTTTTCCACCACACAAACATCTTCCATCTTTTCTCCATAACGATTCATTTGGTTTACAATAGCCAACACCTTATTGCCAAAATCCAAAATGGATTTGTATTCCTTCATATGCAACAGTTCAAACTTTCAGCGTAGAGTTTGTAGGCACACCTTTTTCACTTTGTAAACATCTTCAAGGGAGATCTTCACAATCTTCCAAGCTTCTTTCGACATGGTTGCATTGGAAACCAACTCAAACATGGCTTCATCCAAACCTTGATGAATGAAGGCAAGTGTTTGTTGGTCCTTCTTCTTCGACTTCAACAAAGTCTCCGTTTCATTTGGTGACAAAGTAGCCTCATTTTGAGGTTGACTATAGCCTTTCTCTACAATTTCCCAAGCATTTTGAAAACCAAGCAAGGCTTTCATACGATGACACCAAATATCATAATTCCCTTTTGTAAGATGAGGGAATTGAAACAAACTCAAACCATTGCTTGCCATCTCTCAACACTCAAAGTGTTTCACTCAACTCCTGATGTCACTTTGTTAGAGGAAGAGGATTTCCATTACTTTGTCACAGTACTTGATACTATTGGTGTAATTCAGTTAGTTAGAATGATAGTTATTGTTGTTAAGTCAGTTAGTTTGTTAGAAGAAAAAGTGGAGAAAGTAGTTAGGAACTATCCCAGCCAAGGTGGGACTTATGACTTGTATATAAATATAGCAAATGAATAAAATTTTGGCTATGATGCATACTCACACATTAGCATAACACTTCTGTCTGCTATTCTGTTTTCTTCCCTGATCCTTTCCTTCGAAGTGTTAGCAGCAAGTATCAAGATTGATACACAGAGTGTGTGAGGAAGAGTTTTGCATCAACAGTGGTATCTAGAGCTGTGTTTCTTGATCCTGGTTCCACAAAGAACAGCATGGCATCTAATGGAAATCTTCCCTTGAATCTCCCAACCTTGACCTCGAAGAACTATGACAGATGGAAGGCACAAATGAAAGTTCTTTTTCGGTTTCAAGAAGTTCTTGAAATTGTGAATGATGGATATAGGGAACTGCCCAGAAATCCCACTGATGAACAAAGAACTGCCCATCAAGTAAGTTTGAAAAAGGATGCTAAAGCCCTCTTCTTGATTCAGCAATGCATGGATTCTGATAACTGGGAGAAGATTTCATCAGCAGAAACTGCAAAGCAAGCATGGGACAACTTGACTCGGTTCTATGAGGGTGCTGACAAGTTAAAGAAAGTTAAGTTGCAGGCCCTAAGAAGGCAGTATGAGCTGCTGTAGATAACTGAGCAAGAAAGTGTAGGTGAGTACTTTACCAGATTGATAGCACTTACAAACCAAATGAAATCTTGTGGTGAGACTCTATCAACTGTAATGATAATTGAGAAAGTGTTGAGAACACTAACCACTAGATTTGATCAAGTGGTTATTGTATTGGAAGAATCCAAAGATCTTGCTACTATGAGAATTGAAGAACTTCAGTCATCCCTTGAAGCCCGAGAGCTAAGGCTCAATGAAAGAAATCCTGTGAAGACTGAGCAAGCTCTTCAAGCTCAGTCCAAACAGAAAGGAGGAGATGGGGGAAAGAACTACAAGGGTAAAGGAAAGTGGAAAAACAACAAATGGAAGCATCAAGAAAAGGTCCAAGGCAGCAGCACTGAGCAGAATCACAATGATGAAGGCTCCAAGAAATATGAAGGGAGCAGAAACAATGATAAAAGAAGAGTTCCAAGAAAGGATGTGCAATGCTACAACTGTCAGAAATTTGGTCACTATGCAAGTGAGTGCAGAGGCAAGAAGGTGCCAAGAAAGTGTGAAGAGGCACAAATGGCTCATGAGGAAGATTCTGATTCGGATGAAGTCCTCTTGATGGCTACCACTAACTCAGAAAATGCAAAATCTGAGTTATGGTATCTTGATACAGGATGTTCTAATCATATGTCTGGCCATAAGGAATGGTTCACAAACCTTGATGAGAATGTGAAGAGCAAGGTTAGATTCGCAGACAATAGCATTGTAACTGCTGAAGGAATGGGGAGAGTAATGATCCAGCAGAAGAATGGTCAGCATGCTGCCATTGCTGATGTTCTGTATGTTCCCAACATGAAGAAGAATCTACTAAGCCTTGGTCAATTACTGGAAAGAGGCTACTCAATGAAAATGGAGCATGATCAGTTGAAAGTGTTTAATAATAAAGGAAGATTAGTCCTGAAAGCTCCTTTGTCAAAAAATAGGACTTTCAAGATTAGTGTTCAAATGCTGCAGCATCAGTGTCTAGCCAGTGAGTGCAGTAGTGAAACTTGGCTGTGGCATCACAGGTTTGGACATCTGAATTTCAGAAGTCTTGGCCTGTTAAAGAGCAAGAACATGGTTAAAGGCCTTCCCACCATCGTGCAGCCAAAGGAAGTGTGTGCTGAATGTTGTGAATCCAAGCAGACAAGGAAATCTTACAAATCTGAAATTCCAACCAGGGCAAATGAGAAACTTGCTGTCATTTCCTCAGATGCGTGTGGTCCCTTTGAGGTAACCTCTCTTGGTGGCAATAGCTATTTTGTTTCCTTTATTGATGAGTTTACAAAGAAAATGTGGTTGTATCTCATTAAAAGGAAGAATGATGTGTTAAGTGTCTTTCAAAAATTCAAATTAATGGTTGAAAAGCAAAGTGGGAAGGCAATCAAGGTGTTGAGGACTGATGGAGGAGGTGAGTATGTCTCACATGAATTTCAGAAATTCTGTGATCAAGAGGGAATCATACATGAGGTGATAGCTCCATATACACCTCAACATAATGGAACTGCAGAAAGGAGAAACAGAACTCTTCTTGATATGACAAGAAGCATGTTGAAGGCAAAGAAAATGCCTGCCTATTTTTGGGGTGAAGCAGTTGCAACTGCAGCCTATATCTTGGATAGAAGTCCAACCAAGAGGCTGCAAGGCATGACACCTGAGGAAGCATGGTCAGGTAACATGCCCAATGTAAGTCACTTTCGAGTTTTTGGCTCATTATGCTATAGGCATGTACCTGAACAACTTAGAAAGAAGCTTGATGATAGAGCTGAACAGATGATCCTCTTAGGTTATCATTCAACTGGATCTTATAAGTTGTTTGACCCTAAGAAGAAGAAAATTGTGATCAGTAGTGATGTTGTGATTGATGAAAAGAAAAACTGGAATTGGGAGGCAGGGCAGGTTGATAGTAATGCTAACAGCATTCTGATGCAGTGTGAAGATGATCAAGAAGATGTGGAAGCTGCTGCAGAAACTCAGATCAGAAGGTCACAAAGAGAAAGGCATGCACCACCAAGATTCAATGAGTATGAGCTGCTTCCAGACTCTTCAATTACAACAGAAGGTGAGCTAGTGCACTTTGCACTATTAGTCGGGCCGAGCCTGTCGAGTTTGAGCAGGCTATGGAAAGTTCAAGTTGGAGAAATGCCATGTTGGAGGAAATCAGATCAATTGAAAAGAATGAGACCTGGGAATTGGTGACCTTGCCAAAACAGAAAAAGCCTATTGATGTAAAATGGGTTTACAAAACAAAAGTGAAGCCTAATGGTGATATTGCCAAGCATAAGGCCAGGTTAGTTGCTAAAGGTTTTCTACAGAAACCTGGTTTGGATTTCTATGAAGTTTTTGCACCTGTTGCACGAATTGAAACAATAAGACTAGTGGTTGCATTGGCAAGCTTCAAAGGTTGGTCACTGCACCAACTTGATGTAAAATCTGCCTTTTTAAATGGCCCACGAGAAGAGGAAGTCTATGTTTCTCAGCCCCCTGGCTACATTGTAAAAAGGCATGAAGATAAAGTTTACAAGTTGAAGAAGGCTCTATATGGCCTGAAACAGGCCCCAAGAGCCTGGAATATGAGAATCGATAGTTTTTTGAAGCAACCGAGATTTGTAAAATGCACCACGAGAACATGGTGTGTATGTCAGGCATGCCTCTACAACAAACACACTTATAGTATGCTTGTATGTTGATGATTTGCTGGTAACAGGAAGCAGTGAAGTTGATGTTGCTGAGTTCAAAAACAGAATCATGAGGGAATTTGAAATGAGTGATTTGGGGGTGCTATCCTACTTCCTTGTCATTGAGTTTACTCATACAAGCAAGGGTATCTTCATGAGCCAAAGGAAATATGTGAAGATGTTTTAAAGAGGTTTAGCATGCTCGATTGTAATCCTCGCAAGCACACTGCGCAGAGGCTGGAATCAAGCTGCGAGAAGGATGGTGCTCGATGAAGCAAGTGGATCCTACTCTTTACAAGCAAATGGTAGGATCCTTAAGATACTTGTGCATCACATGGCCTGACTTAGCCTATTGTGTTGGCATGATTAGTATATATTTGGAGAATCCAAAGTTCTCTCATTTCTATGCAGTCAAGAGGGTCCTTAGATTTGTCATAGGAACTCTTGGATTTGTCTTTCTTTATCCTAAGAGTTCAAGTGGAAGTGCAGCTGAATTATTTGGCTATTGTGACTCGATTGGTGTGGTGACAAAGATGATAGGAAAAGCACCACAAGGCTATGTGTTTATGATTGGAGACAAGCCAGGTAAGTTGGTGTTCAAAGAAGCAAACTGTTGTTGCCTTATCATCCTGTGAGGTGAATATGTTGCAGCCTCAATAGGTGCTTGTCAAGCTCTATGGTGGAAACATTACTAGAAGAGTTGAAGTTGAGAGAAGCCAATCCGGTGAAGCTTCTAATCGACAACAAGTCGACTATTGACTTGGCAAAACATCCAATTGCTCATGGCGGGAGCAAACACATAGAAACCAAGTATCACTTCCTTCGTGATCAAGTCAAGAAGGGTAAACTAATGGTACAACACTGCAAGAGATGTAAATACAAAGTTCTTCGACATACTTACTAAGCCCCTGAAGAATGCAAGGTTTGCAGAATTGAGAAGTATGCTAGGAGTGCAGCTTATGACTAATCTGAATTAGGGGGTGTATTGGTGTAATTCAGTTAGTTAGAATGATAGGTATTGTTGTTAAGTCAGTTAGTTTGTTAGAAGAAAAAGTGGAGAAAGTAGTTAGGAACTATCCCAGCCAAGGTGGGACTTATGACTTGTATATAAATATAGCAAATGAATAAAATTTTGGCTATGATGCATACTCACACATTAGCATAACACTTCTGTCTGCTATTCTGTTTTCTTCCCTGATCCTTTCCTTCGAAGTGTTAGCAGCAAGTATCAAGATTGATACACAGAGTGTGTGAGGAAAAGTTTTGCATCAACAGATACAAGAGTATGGTCTTGTATTTATACTAGTGCTAGAGTGACCCTTGGGCTATCACACATAATTGCTTCACTATAGTACCCAATGCTTAGATTCACATTTAAGGAATTTAAGTGCTAAGTGGCAATTTACAAGGCTTAAAACTACAGTAACTCATAACCTTTCAATTTCGTAACTTGCATTGTTATTCATTTTCTAATTATTATCTAGCATCTTCTCCCGTTGGTCATCTGCATTTTATTTGATATCTTACTCGCTATTTCAAATCCGTCTATTTCAAATACTCTCATAATTGTTTATAACAGACTCAATGAAATAGATTTTGCACAACAGTTATTTGACGAATCACAGGAGAAAACTGTTGCCGCTTGGGGTGCTACGATTTTGGGTTATATGCATAATGGTTTAACGGAGACGACTATCTCTCATTTTCAGGAGATGATGATGCCGACTGATTTCAATCCAAATGCTGTAATAATCACAACTATTTGTCTCTTACAAAGAACGTGATCGACACCCGTTGTGCCGTTGTTTTGGTGTTTGAAGTGTTGGATTATGGGGTGAGCATGTGCAGTGGCTTGGGAATTGTTGAAGATGATAGATTAGTGGTGTTGTAGTTTCCGTTGTGTATCATTTTTTGTTTTTTGAGTTTATTTTGCATAACTTTGACCCCTTAATCATAGCATTACCCCTTAATTATATAGGTAATTTACCTTCAAAAGTTTTTTTAACTGAAACCAGTTGTTACCGGTCAATTTTGGGGAAGACGGATCCTTAGTATATAGTTTGGAGGCCGTAAGCTTTTGCCAGTACTTCAAGCTAGTTTAAGAAATGTAATACATGGGATTTGGGAGCTTGAAGGTACGATTGCCAAGACACTCTCCTTGGAGATCACTCCACTGGTCTCCCACATTTCCCCATATCCTGTAACCTTCTCCTTCTATCTCCTTCCGAATCGCTGACTTGTATATCACTGCACTTTGTCCTTTGTATTGTGTAGTCCTACAAAAATATCCCATGATCAACCAACTTTAGTATAATTTATTGTCCAAATTCATTTTAGGATCTGCTAACCAGTGTCCCAAGGATATTGGTCAAGGATTCCAAAGATCAAGATATATATTGAAAAGTATAGTTTTAAAATTTTTAAAATATTAAATACACCACTTCCCAAGATAAAATTTTTATTTTTAATTCCTTAACTAATGACACTAATTAACATTTGCCTTCACTTTATTAGTTGACTTCATTATCAAAATTCATTCTTGATTCAACATTAAGAGCTGGTTAGGTGAGACTTTTCCGATCACAAGACCAAAAGCGAGCGCCCTTTTTGTTGTTTGTCTATGTCGTATGGCTTTGGTTGTCTGCCACGACACACCAAAAGGAAAAGTAAATTAAGAGTAAGCATTAATTTGAAAATGTCTTTTTTTTACACCTCAAATATAATATTTATATGGGATTTCATGTTTGAAATGAGTTTAATGAGACAAAACTAAAATGACTAATTTCTAAGAATTAGATGCCTAAACTGAGATCCTTACCAACATTTTTTTTATAGACACAAATTTAAAAATCGAATTTAAATCTTTCAAAATCAGTCGTTATTGAATTTGCATGCACGGAAGTTTTGTAAAGACACGAGGCAGACCAATTTCCTATATAGGCACAAAGCTGAAGACTTTGTTGATTCAACCAAAATAAAAGGAAAAGTAATAATTGACCAGGTCTACTTTTCGCTTCTTGAATTTGAACAGGAGTTTCATATCAAACAGTTAAATGGAAAGATTTAAATCCCATGTTAGTGTAAAGAGATTTTTACGCTCTTAACCAATCATAAATTATCATATTTAAAATATATTTGATTCATAATTATCTTAAATGTTATTTATATCATATTTTATAATTGGTTTATAGTGTAAAAATGTTTGTACTTACCATACAATATATAAATTAGATTCTAGAATCTAGATTGAAAGCACATCAACAGTGTGATATAACCTCATTATTTAGGGTAAAAGAGAGAAAACTCCTATGATCCAAAATTATTTAACAATACAACCAGTTTAACGAACAATTTGGCTTCTTTGATCTTATTTAGAGCATGTTTGGAAAATATTAATTTTCCATCTTTCAGTGGTTTTTTGTCCAAAAAACTGTTTTATAGATAATTTAGTATGTTTTGTATCTAGCTAAATTTTTTAAAAAACTTTTTTTTAGAAAAAAGATTTTTCTCCATCTGAAAACAAGGACCCCTTTTTTTGGAAAAAAAAAACTTTTTCTCTCACTCTCACATGAAATGCTCTTTCTCTCCCTCTCATCTTTTGCTTAACATTAAAATAAACAAATAAGTTCATACTCTTTTTCATAATTTATTATGTAAAATTAATTTTTTTTTCACCATCCAAACGAAATAAATTATATTAAAATTGTTTTTCAGCAAACTTCCTAAACAAAAATAGATTCTGATTATAATCGGTTTTTACAATAATCAATTATACATATAATCGATTATCAGCATAGGCTTTGTTTGGTATAAGTTAGCAGATAGCAGATAAGCTAGCTGATAGCGGATAGCGGATAAGCTAGCGGATTGGTTTTGAAGTGTTTGGTAAAACTAGTGGTTGGACTAGGTGATAAATGTAAAAGACATAAAAAGATATGTTTGCATGTTTTTTTATATAAATTATATAAAAAATATTTATTTTAAAATAATTATCGTTTTTAACACTTTGATTTATTTTAAATTGTTTATCATTTGAAAAACTAAAATATTAAATTTTAATTTTAATATTAATTTAGTTTTAATTATTTTTAATAAATAAAAACGGAATAATAAAAATAAAACTATATATTGATATGATTTTTATATCGAAATTTTTTATAGATAAAAATATATTTTCTATTTTTTATCCTAAATATAAATCTAAATAGTGAAATTAATTCTTATTTATATATTATGTTAAATGATTCGCATTTTTAATTTATTAGTTAAGGATAAGTGAGGAATTTAATTAAGATAATAAAGATAAAAATGGAAGAAAAAATTATAAGCTATACGCTATAAGCTCAAACACTACTTCAAGTAGCGCCTGAAAAAAATGCTATACACTAATGAAAAAACGTTAAAAGCTAATTTTAGAAACAATTGCTAAACGGGACTACTTTTTGGCAAACTAAACAGACTAATAATCTATTTTTTCTAAATTTCTCAAACACACTCTTAATGACATGACTTTTGCTTGCTGACATCATAATTCATTATAACGACCCTGTTCGTAAAAAATAACTGATAAGCTAATTTTTAGCCGATAGTAGAAAAGCTAACTGATTGAGTTTGAAGTATTTGGTAAAATTAGCGATTGAACTAGCTTATAAATATAAAATGACATATTTATGATAGACATTGTAAGTGGGATTTCATTAAATGAATGAGGGTAAAAATGAGATAAAAATCAATAAGTTATAAGCTATCATTAAATGAATAGGGTAAAAACGAGAGAAAATTCAGTAAGCTATAAGCTACTAGCCATAAGCTAAATAAATTAACTTATAAAGAAAAGTTATAAGCTAATGAGATAAACTTATTTACCTAATACCTCTACTTCAGTCAAACAAGCTTATAAATTAGTCAAATAAGTTATAAAATAACTTATTGGACTTGTCAAACAGAGCCAACACTTTTCTACTAGTAATATTTTTTCTCATGAGTAGTTATAATGCTTTCTTTCCAAGTTACATGTTAATGGCATCGATAAATTATGATTATACAATTTACTAATAGATATTAATTAGATTTAGGATTGATTAAAAATTGAGTGGGGCATTGGGGAATTGGTTTTGAAGTCATCCATTATAAAAAGAATCATTGCAGAAACATTGCATATGCATATGCATATGCATGATTTGAGTCACATATGTTCCATGTTCCATGTCCTCTTTCTGTCTCTCTGACAATGGTGATGGGGAGGAAGTTTCCCCACATTCACTAACTGATAAAAAATAGGAAATGGCAGTCTCAGAAAATGCCAATGCTTAAGACAACCGATTTTATCGTTTTGTAATGTGAGGCAAGTCTCTAATCCTCGTCGTGGTAAAAGATTTATAATATTTTGACATCAAAATTTGACATCATGATGGACATCCTAATTTTAAGTAGGTTGTTTATCACTTTACTCTTTCTCTCTCTTTAGTTCATTGGTTCACAACCTATTTAAAATTAAAGTGTCTTCTTATGATATTAAATTTTAGTGTCAAAATATCATAACTCCATAATATAAAATGAAATATCGGTGCTTTTCTTATCTTAAATTATAACTATCCCTATGTGTGGTGAGTTGCTTATATATAATTATATATTTTATAGAAACTCATTCTTTTACAACTCAATTTGCAGTGATAGATACCAACCGCCACCCGTTTTATAAAGGGTTTTTTTTTATTTAATTGGTATACCGTCTAAATTTTTTTATACTGTCAACCAATCACAAATTGATACAGTATTAAAAATATTTGACTTTTATCATAATCATCTTAAAAGTCATCAAATCCATGATTTTTGATTAGTTGTTGATATAAAAAAAATTTATACTGACGATACATCCAAATTAAACTGGTTTTTTTTTTTTTTTTTGACAAAGTTTTATAAGGGGTTAGTTGCAAGACTTGTCCATGTGTGCAAACTTATATACGTAATTTAAAGGCCGAGAGAAAGAAAACAAACACATAAGTGGAAATCGCAAAACACGAGTGCACGCAACAACAAACCATGGATTAGTTGGACTCACACAAAAGTAGTTGGTGAACCCAAAAAAATAAAAAAAAAATCACATTAGGCTCTTCCATTGAGATAGTTTTTTCTCCTAGCAATCATGATACAAATATTTAAATTTAATATTTTCGAAATTATTTAAATATTTTTATACAGTTGTGTATAATATATGTATATATATATATATATATTATAAATAAGTGAAAGTTATTGGAAAAACCTTGTTTTCCAAGACCAATATCGAATAATAATTTATTTGCATGGGGTGCACTGCAGAGTACTTGTTGAAAGTTTGATCAGACATATTAAATATTGAGCGGATATAGACGATGAGAGAATGCTTCTAGGAAGCAAAGGTCAGCTGATAATTGAGATCCGCTTCACCCCATCAATTACGCCACCTGTTTTGTCCCATGTCTTAGGTGATTACCGACCGCATATTTAAGATGTGTTTAAAAGAACTGATAGCGTTTATAAAAACTTATCAAAACAAGCTCTTACAAATAATTTATGAAAATTAGTTTATGATCTTTCAATAAGTTTTAAATAAGCTATTTATTCAAACACATCCTTAATTAAATAGATATGATAGATACCATATTTCATTAATTCTTTCTCTCTTGTTAATGTTAAAATTAAAGTTAAAAATAATTAATATTTCTGTAATAAAAATTGACTAAAATATTTCTTTAAATTTTTAAAACTAGTGATGAGTTAAAAGATAATTCTATAGTGACAAACGAAAAACCAAGTGAATATTATATAATTTGATGTGTGCATGTGAAGTTCTACCTTCTTAATTTCTAACCATTCTAAAAATGTGATGTGGACTATCTCTTTTTGTTCTACCATATTTTCTCTTATGTTAAGAAAGAAAGACATAATAGTAAATTTCTTTTTATGTATTGAGTACATTTAAATATGCTGTTGTGTCTTTCTCATTTATAATATGAGAGAAAAGATGAAAGAATAAAAGAAAAAGATCCAAATCACCTTCCTAGCCTAGAAGTACCCATATACCTAAACAGGCATGGTTTAACAAATTAAATTGTATCACATCTAAGTCGCTAGCCATTAAATGTATCGTATCCAATTGTTTAAAAAAAACCATTAATTGTAAAATTTAATAGCATGAAACTATAGCTTCTATAAAATTAAAGTTAGTTAGTAAATGATTATAGATGTATAATTACCTCAAAATAAGGCGTTCATAGCCGGTGAATCCTTGATTATGCAAGTTGTTAGTGGTGATTTTGCCGAGTGTTGCTTCGTCTCTACCTGTTAGCAAGAACACTTTGAATCGTCTCTCTATCAATTCGTTAAACAATTTTAATACCGCAAGATTTGCCGGGCACTCCCCCCTCATGATCCATGCCTTAAAATTCGTAGAATCAAATGGGTCGCACCTACACATATATGACACAAAATTAAATTTTTATGTTATTTGTATATGTGAAAAATTGATACCCACAACACCTAATGAGGTATTGAGTTTGGTTAAGGTGTACATCAAGTTTGGATAATTTATTAACCATTAATTGAGTTTTATTAACCAAACTTTTGTAGATCATTAACCGTATTGTCCGTTAACAAGTTATCCATATTGGCGCAAGTATACTCTTTAACCATTACAAAAAGAGGTATTTAGCAAGCACCAAATTTGGTTGCTAATGTGAAAATTCGGTCACTAAAAATTTAGTGGCCGAATTTTCATATTTAGCTACTGAATTTGGTATCGTTAAATAGCTAGTCGCTAAATCCTTTGGTGGTCGCTAAATCGATCTCTCAAATTTTCATATTTAGCTACCGATTAAATGTGGTTGCTAAATTCAGTCGCTAAATCACTTTTTTTTTTAGTGACCGATAGCATCCGTCGCCAATAACAACCAATCTGGCGACCGATATCTAAGATTCCTGATTAAGTTGTATCTATATATATAGCGATCGATCTAGATGGTCACTTTTTATTGGGTTGCTAAACTAAGTCCAATGCATCATTAACCACAAATTATCTATATAGGTACGATTTTGAATAATTATATAACCTTCTTACTAAATAAAGTATTTTATGTTTCAATGATGTATATGATATGTACTTACTTTTTTTACTTTCCACTTTTTTTGGGAGTCATGAGATGGTTAAAGTGATTTGGGCGAAAAGAAAAAGAGTGAAGTGATAAGAAGGTTGGGGATCCCTCTAACAAAAATATTAACACTAACATATTAATATTTGTCCGTCAAAAAAGAAAAAAACTACTTTACACTTGATTAAATATTAAGTTTTAATAAAGCAAAATTTTTGAAGATATAGCAATTTTTTTTTTTTTTTGGGTTTACTGAAGAAATAGCATTATTCTATTAAAAAATGTGCAGGTAACACGAACTTACCCAAATCCCTTTGCTTTGTAATAGCATATGTTAGAGATGCAAGTGTCATCTACGTCCAAAATCCAAGCATCCATGGCATCACCAGCAAGAGTTTTCTTTATCTCAGAGGCATATACCAAGATTTGTTCCACGATGAGCATAAGGTCCTTCTCGTATTGTCCACCTGTCATGTACTTCTCAACGTGCTTGTAGCACCTCGGTGGGACCGTCCGCCATCGATGCACATTGTTTGTCTCCACAGCTAATCTCCAGCTCAAGCCGTAGCTATCATCATCATCATCATCATCCTCGGAGGCATCAGATTTCACAATACTCTGCTTCTGGTTCAACAACATTTTGGCTAATAAGGCCAAGAAAAATGCTAATCCTGCCACTGCTCGTTGCAGCATCTTTATCTTTAACATCATTTTGGGCTTATAATATAGAGCCAGTTAGAAAGGATATGTAAGAAGAGTTAGTGGATGGAATGATGAAAATAAGGAAGGGGAACCAAAATTAGACCAAAGAGAGTTGACGTGAAGAGATGGAAAAATTTTATGACTGGCTGGCATTATTTGGCTTTTTGCAACTCAGCCTGTTGACGGATTCTTCAGGATTTCTCATCGTTGATGGCAGAGATTGACGAGTACCGGTGTGACTTTTATTTTCAAACTTTTGTGCACAGGCGGAAACTTCATAGAAATTTAAAGGAAAAGGTCTCTTCCTTTCCTTTTATTATTGGACAAAATCAATTGTGATCCACATCAACAGCATGTAGATTTATAGGATAATCGGATTGGGCTAGTTGAAGTTATTGCTTATTCTATGGCAAAAATATTAAGCTAACCCAAAAAAATAAAATAAAATAAAATCTGAAATGTGTTCTTCCTTATTTTCCAAATTACTCATCCTTTTTTGTTTTATTAAAAACTCGCTTTCTCTAAAATCGACTAAGTATATTAGGTTTCATATTGGAAACATCCAGAATTGATTATGTCCTCTATCAAACGTGATTTTAGTAAAGATGAGATGTTTGGTGACTGACAAATAAAATTGATTTTACTTCCAGAAACGATTATGACTAGAAGCTACAAAATGTGTTTGGTTTCACTTCTGGAAACACCAGCAGTGTTTCTGCACCTGTCAAACGTGATTCTGGTAAAAAAAGAGTTGTTTGGTTATACGTTTGATGAAGCAATTTTGGACAGAAACAGCTTGGAATAGCTTCTACTTTTGGATTGAAAAATTACAAAGTTTTACTTCAAACTTGCTTTCAAAATAAATACATCCAAACATAAATCACTTTACTTCATCAATTATATTGAAATCAATTCTACAAAATTAATTACAACCAAAATCACGTTTGTCAAACATTCATCCAAACACACAAAAAGTAGCTTTTGAGTTGAGTTGAAAAATTTACACATCAAACTTGCTTTCAAAATAAAAACATTCAAACATAAATGATTTCACTTTAAACTCAATTCTAACCGAATCAATTTTATAAAATCAATTACATTTAAAATCACATTTATCAAACACTCATCCAAACACTCTAAAATACTACCGCTATCGACAATTTTTTATTATTTTTTATTATGTAACAATTCAGTATTTAAAGATTTGACCAACACAACTACAGTCGAAGTCGGTTAAATGGAGAAAATAAAATAAGATGGTCTGTACCTAGTAATGGCCGACCTTATTGACTGTTTATAGGATAACCGAATTCCTTGTGATTAATTAATCAAATTATTCTAGGAACAACCAATATTCAGATAAAATTTAGCCACTTTCCGGGACCAAGGTTTCGGGACAATGCTAACCTAGAGGTGATTTACAAATACTGGAAAATGACTGCTACATAGGAAGTGGGGACACCTAATGGCCAATTGACACATTTACCAGTTGGACCTGTTATCTGTGCCGTCTCCTTGCTTGATCAAAGAGTCATCCGAATCATTTTCCTGTTGATGCTTCATGTACTTTTTGTTCATACTTTCATTCTCGTTCTCCCAATGTAGCAGCTTTCACATAAATAACACTTACTATACAGAGAGATATACATATAGATGATTTCTTTCTTTCTTGAATTTTCAACACGGTAAAAAAGGTAGAAGAATGCTAAGCATGCTATTCCTCATTCCGCACATACTTGGGTGTTGGGTCTCCTTAGTCCAGTGAAAAAGTTCCATCACAATACCTGCAATATTCAACAAAAAAGAAAACTATAATTACGATTATCCAGTCAGTTTAGGGATACACAATAAATGGTTTAGTGGGAGTTCTGTTATTGTTAAAAAAAATCTCTCAGGTTTGCCAAATTTGGTACCCTCATTTCACCTTCCATTTCTGTTATGAAGGTGGGAGAGGTGCTCAAGCTCATGAGTCAACTCACAAGAGCCCGAATCCCAGATGCTCAAGCGGGGGCAGAGGGGGGACATGGGTATGCCATGGTCCCCTCCAACTTTCTCAATGTTCTTGATAGGAACTATTTCCTATCTTAAGTGCAGGAAGTAAAATAGAAACACGGATATGAAAGGAAGATTGTATTATTGAATTAAAAATGGAAGAGAATTACAGAAATGAAAAGAAAAGACAGAAAGTAAGAGCAAAATGCTCCCAGCTATGGAGGAATACTCCAAGCCCAAGCTCTAAAGCTTACAATTCGGAAATGCATACATACCCCCCATATGTAAACTTCCTTCCCTTTTATCATCATTTCATATCTTCTCTCTCCTCTAACTAACTCATTGACATCATGCCTCCTATAACCACTCACACTACTTATTCACATTATGTTTAGGCCCAGTCCCTCCCCCAAATAAAGAATCAGCTCATATAATTGAATCATTGGGTTTGCTTATCCAACTAATCGGATTAGGAACCTATCAATACCACCCGCCTGAAAATCTGCCTTGTCCTCAAGGCAGAAGGGGAAAAAAACTTATTACAAAAGCTGTCTTCCTCTTCCTTAATTGTTTCCTTGGCATAATTGGAGTTGGACATCCACTGGGGTCCCATAGGTTGAAGCACAATGAAAAAGCTATAGATGAAGAGTAAGAACTTCCACCTGGGTCGAATATGCCACCATGTAGAAGCACACCCTCAACATCTTCATTCAGCTTATTAATAAAGTCTAACCCCCAATACTTAATGTGTTGTTTTCCCTTTCCATTTCTCTATGCATCAACTGTATCTCCTTGGTGGTAGATTGAAGCTCCAGCTTATCATTCCACATATCCAGATAATGGCCCACAAGTGGTGGTTCAAGCATTAACCATGTTTGTTGCTCTGTTTTGAACCCACCCAACAGAGGACAAATGACATTGAGTGTGTTTGAAATTCTCCTGTCATCTCCGGCTTCAGTTTGCAAGTGAGGGGTATTAAAGAGTTGGTTGATTTCTGAGTGAAGCCCATTATAATGAAGCCCATTACTCAACCTTAATTGTGATATTGACATTTCTTCAAGAATCCATTTTTTGTCTTCCTTGAAATGAGCCACACTGGTTGAGTTTGAAAAGTACCCTATTTTAAAATTGCAGTGCCTTTCCATACAATACTGGGCTTGGCCCATTAGGTTTAAAATTAAAAATGGGTTCTGTTGGCAAAATATGAGTCTGCCCCTCCCTTCATTTGTTTCTCCTTCCCTTCTCTGATCTTAGATGCTAGTGACAATGAAGGCTCAACCACGGCCACGCCCTGCGACGACCCAACCCCCACCACGAATGAGTTTCGATCTGGCGGTTTCGATGGCTCCGAGATTTCCATAGCCACCGTTCGAGAATTCTGATTTAGCGGTTCCGATGGCGGAAGCTGGATTGGGTTGGTTACATTGGCACAAGAATGGTGCCTCCTAGTCGAGCTTCATGGGACTGGAATCTCCATAGCCACCGTCCAAAAATGCCCATCTGGTGGCTTCAGCGGCGGCGACGGGTTGGGCTGTCTAGACTGGCACGAGCAGGTTGCTTCCTCATCGAGATCGAGCTCGAGCGCGACGTTTCTGGCCATGGTGACTTCGCTGTCCACAACAATTCTGAAAATGACCCACTAGTATCCGGCGGCTCAAGCAGTAAAAACACAGTCAGCCTGCGAGTAAACATGAATTTCGTCTATATCCCCGTGAAAATACCTGGATTTCATGAATTCTTTTTTGTCTCGGTGTTTCCGAGGCTCCTCGAACCATCTTGAGAAGTTGTGAGCTGCATCTCCACCTTTGATGGTGTTCCATGTACCACGAAGAACATCTCAGTCTTGGCCAGCCACCTAACAAGGTCCTTGTCACTGAAGGAAGGCACCTCGATCTGTTTCGAGGAGAGTCGAGACTCACCCGGAGTCGTGAGAACACAGTTCAACGACTCCGAAGCAGTGATCGACACTAGCTGTCCACCCTAATCTGCGAAGCATGTCTCAGCCTTCGCTACCAACCCAATTGGTTTTTGAGTTTTTCGCCTTCAAATGATGCAGATTCGACGCGTTCTGTGGGGCGTTGAAACACGTTGGGGATCCTAGGAGTTGACGTCAAAATACCCACTGATTCTGGTGTCGTGAACAGTGATGTTGGGGTTGTCGGTGTCGTCGGAATCCCTCACGTATCTCGTCATGCAATGCTGCAACCGTCTCAGCGAGGTTCCGTAGCAACTCATCCAAATCATCGCTTCTATGAGAAGTCATGTGCTCAACCGATTCTCAACGAAAGCACCATTGATAGGAACTATTTCCTATCTTAAGTGCAGGAAGTAAAATAGAAACAGAGATATGAAAGAAAGATTGTATTATTGAATTGGAAATGGAAGAGAATTACAAAATGAAAAGAAAAGATAGAAAGTAAGAGCAAAATGCTCCCAGGTATGGAGGTATACTCCAAGCCCAAGCTCTAAAGCTTACAATTCAGAAATGCACTCATACTACCCATACGAAAACTACCTTCCCTTTTATCATCATTTCATATCTTCTCTCTCCTGTAACTAACTCATCGAAATCATGCCTCCTATAACCACTCACACTACCTATTCACATTATGTTAGGCCTAGTCCCTCCCCAAATAAAGAATCAGCTCATATAATTGAATCGTTGGGTTTGTTTATCCAACTAATCGGATTAGGAGCCTATCAGTTATCATGTTGTCCCCTTGATGCTTTCATGCCTTCATATTACGAGTGTGTATAATCGATTATTGTGATAACCGACTATAATCAGAATCTATTTCTGTTATGGTCTATTTGCTGAAAAACGATTTTAAGGAAATCTATTTCGTTTGGGAGATAAAAAAAACATTTTTATATAGTAAATACGAAAAAAATATATGAAGTTATTTGTATAATTTAAGAATATTTGTTTAGAAGTTAGATTTGCAGGGGTAACCATGGAAGAGTGTTTTGAGAATGAAAAATAATCAAATCACAACAATCTTAAGCTAAAACAAACTAGATGACATAAAACAACTTCAAAAAAAAAACTTTTTTACAAATTTAAGCAAGGTACCAAACATGTTAGATTATTTTGAAAACAACTTTTTGGGGATAAATATGCTAATTATACATTTCAATAGACACATTTTTTTCACATTGTTTACAGATACATATAAAAAAATGTGAGTTCAATTATAACAAGAATGCTCTGTTTCACTAAGCTTCAGTTCATATTATTTGATATATAATATGTAAAAGCTTTATGATAGTTCATCAGGAAACAAAATAATCACTATAATAGCTAAAAGACTAACATTTTCAAGAACTTGCTGCTTCACCGCTGACACGCCTTGCTCCCCATTAAGTATGGGGGATACAGGAATAAGAAGCATCAAAGTAAGGCTCCAATGCTGATAAGCACAAAGATACATTCTCTCTCCTGACTGTTGAAGCCAAACTGTCGGAGTGGCATACACCCAAGTACTAACCTCTGCACCCCATAAATCAGTGACAAGAAAACCATCTTTTCCTTTGGACCACTTGTCACTCTGTAAGGGCCTTACAACATGATAGTGGTTATCCTCACCAGGGGATGCATCAGATGAGCCATAAAGCTTTCAGACAACGAGCTTGGATATGCAATATTAGACTCAGTGGCAACATTGGATGCAGTATTTCCTTTCCATAAGTAGGACCAGGTACTTGCTCCAGAAGATAGAGCATGTGGAGTCAACCTTAGTACAGCATATGTAAATAAATTTATGGTGTCATCCTGACATGAGAGTAAACAGTCAAGGTAAATAAGCAACTTGCTCAATCAGTTTTGTCACAAAAAACACAATACTGTAATTGAAAGTTAAACCGTACAGGAGATAGTGTTGTAGACACCAGCAGATCTTGAAATAAAATCAAAGCGTAGCAGGTAGTGTTTCCTGCAGAAGATTCGAGCATCGTGATAAGTGACTGCCAAAACAAGATGAAATTAATTAACAAAATGGAAATTCATTGAAAAGGCAGACTTCTTTTTTGTTTTCATCAAAAGTAGCTGCAAGATAGTTAATAGCTCATGTGGACACTGGATCCAAAGTTTGGGATGACAGCACACAAACATTTAAAGACAGGAACACATAAAAGACTTAAATTCATTTTAATAAAACATACACCAAATGCAAAGAGGACTCTATAAGCCAGCCAAGATAATAAGATGAGAAAGAGTAAGCATAGCGACAGAGAAACAATACAAGGAACATGGTATTACAAGTATTGAAATTGCCAGTACACTCAAAAGAAGGACATGTGAACTAAGATTGCAACATAAAATGTTCTGAAGCTCTGTCGTCCTAATTTTGGATTATTTTTGTAGTTTTTCATTTTCTTATCACAACTTAAAACTTATCTAACCTGAACCTCAATAGCAGCCTCGCGACCTATTGTCAGCATCTCCACGGTTCCATGTTCCTTTAAGCAATCACGGAATGATGGTAAGTGGTGCTTTTTGTTGGTTCATGAGACTAAACACGGAGATCTCCACGTAAACCAAACCATACAAATTATACACTCAAAAGAAGGACATGTGAACTAAGATTGCAACATACAATGTTCTGAAGCTCTGTCGACACTAATTTTGGATTCATTCATCTAGTATTTCATTTTCTTATCACAACTTAAAACTTATCTAACCTGAACCTCAATCGCAGCCTCGCGACCATTGTTGGTATTGTCAGCATCTGCACAGTTCCATGTTCCTTTAAGCAATCACGGAATGATGGTAAGTGGTGCTTTTAACACTTTATAACCACAAGAAAATCTGCCTCAAAAGAAAAAACTCATAAATAAGGTATGAGAAACAGGTACTTCAGCAATGGTCAGGTAGCATAGATCCAAAGGAAACCACGATAAAGGAATTATCCCATCGAGACCGCTTTTTACATGCTGACAATTGTGACTTACAATGAAATAGTTTGAACTATAACTCAATGAAAAATTATAAAATATCAATTTCATAGACATGCTCTTATGTGACAACTTACCCCTTAGATAATCCATGATAAAGGAATACAAATGACGTCTTACTAGTCCTCCACCAGGTTCTTTCTCCAGCATTGCTCTTATAGTTCCATGAAACATTACAAAAAGTGAGCGAATTTCCTTGAGAACTTTCCTTAACGCATCATCTCTCCATATAGGTGGTGAATCATTGCTTTTCTCCACCACCTACATGGCAAAAACTTCATATTACAGGAAATTGCACACAGGTGAAGTATTCCTAACCATAGAGTACAGCTAGTGATCGGTTCGCTTAGTTAGTAGTTATATTAGTCTGCTTGGTCAACTGGTTGATTATTAGTTAATTTGTCTCTCTTGTTCTATATAAGCCACATAATTGGCTTGCTGTTCAAGACATTCTACCATCATTCAGAAAATTTCAGTTTCTTATTTCTCACTTATACTCTCAATCCTGTCTCTGGCTCTTGCCATGGTTTTTCAACACGAAGTGACATCATAACAACATCTAGACATCAGAAACCCAAATCTCAATAAATAAATAGAAATGACCCATCCAGATATCGGGTTCGGGCTCGAAAAAGATGTGAGAATGCCTTTGTGCTTCGATGAGGTCGCAAGCAGCCTCTGGAAAGAAAATTCTGGAAAAACGAGAGAGAAAGAATATAAGGTTCGAAGCATAGAAAAGATGATGAATGAAGATAGGTACCTACCTTGTAAAAGTGATGAGAGCCAATAACAGAGAGTTGCTTGGAGAAAGGCAAACCGGCGGGGAAGAAGAACAATACCTTGTCCAGCTCTTGCCCTTCGTGTTGCCCTCTCCTCAGATCCAAAATGCATAATTATACCGATTCATTTGAACTACCTGCTGCAGAAGACAACCCCATCGATTCGATTCGATTAGACTCAATCCTCCATTAATCCTGATCCCTTTCCACTTTTCCACTTCACCCCACACCCAACTCAACTCTCTACTTTAATATTTTGCACAAGATTTTTTTTTTCCTTTTGCACGACATTGATATTTTTTTAACATTTTTTTTTAACAAGATAAACATTTCTTAGATGACTCGTTACATTAGGTTGATCCGGGTGGGATTGAATTCGGACCACTCAAGATATATTTGATTTGCTAAAAAAAATGAGAGATCAAACGGCACAAAAATAATTCTCCAATGATTTAAAAAATGAATATAGGATGACACAAAATAATGGATGGGGACGGAACAAATACCTATAAATTTATAACCCATCAAATCTGGTACAACTTTTTTTCCCGTGTCTGCATAATTAAAAAGAGCCTATCCCTCTCTCACAAAACTTTTCATTTCCCCCATCTGTTTGATGTCCTTTTTTTTATTGGTCGGAAAAGCATCCTCTCATATAACATGATGATCATGTTAGTGAAAGATAGACACAAATTTTATTACAATAACTCTATCATGATTGATCATAAGAACCCACTACTCATTTTATTTTATTTTGTTTTTTTCTCTCTCTCTAACAGGATGGTATCTTATTTTTTAAAGAATCGGAGAGGATCTAAATCCTTTTTTTCCTATGCGCCTCTTTTCTTATGAATGTCCTCTCCAGCTTTCGAAGCTCATCTCTCTATCCTGCACTGTCTCTTCTCTCTCTCCATTCTCGTATGTGAGACGCCACTGTTTTGTTTTGATTTTCAGCTTCCATTCTTTTCTCCTGCTTCGCTACCTTTTGTTTCATGATAATTCATTTTTTACATCATACTAGCAGGTTGTGGTCGTGAGCACAAAAAAGTGAGGTTTGCAGTGTGCCTCCCCCATACGTATGAATGCAAGAATTTCGTCAGTGGTTAAAATAATTTTTAAAATTACGTCACTTTATTAATAAATTATAAATAAATATTAAAGAACGGTAATTAATAGAATAATTTCAAAATTTTCAAACATCTTGTTCGGTGTTCATTCCTAGTATAAACCAAACATTGAACAGTATAAAGGGTATTATCGTAAAGTTTACACTATTTTGCTTGTGTTGTGCATCGACCACCAAACAACATATAGTACAAAAGGTTGTCATGTAACTCAACTACTTGTCCTGTAATGTTCTGTCATGTGACTCCTTTTTAGGGAATCAAACGTACCCTTAAGCAACATCTCGGTTTGAATCTTCTGGATAGAGAAAACATGATTGGTTGGGAGGAGAGACCCAACTAAAATTGGTCAGCCAAATTCCGCGATGGAGATAAGTCGGTGAATACTTCACACATATGTCATGATAACTTCAAAAAGAATATTACTAAAATAACAATTTACTTACCTAAATTATTGGGATGAATCTCTACTTAGACGCCAGACAATATCCACAAATTAATCTCTTATCTGTTGGGTGAGAAGATACTCTAGGAAAGTAAAAATAATAATAATTTACTTACCTAAATTGTTATCCTCCCTCATATTAGTTCCCAACTTTGCGAAAGAAAAATTAGTCCCTAGTTTTGAAAATTGTGGATCAATGTTATGTGTGATGTTAGTGCACGTGGGTTATACGATCATGACCCGGATTTCGTAGCCATGACCAACTGAAAGGGAAAGTCTCTTCTTTCCCCTTTGCAGCATCACAAGCATACACAAATTCGTCTCATCCAAAGTAAAAGATTATTTTTCCTACTTTCATAAGGAATATAATACTTCAGAGTGATTAACAAAACAAAGATTTACAAAGTCCTTCTTAAATAAAAAAAAAAGGTACAACCCCTACAGCTATCTACATGACATTCAAGGCTTTTGACAGCTTCGCATATACCTGCAGCTGAATGTTAAACTTAGGGTGAGTCTACTGACTCAGTGAGGGAGTTTCCCCCAAACACATGCAATCACACAAAGTCAAGGGTGAAATAAAATCAAACACTCAGGCAAGCACTAGATCAAACAACTAAATAATCATTGTCAATCTACACATCACAAACATCTTTACATATACAAATAATCTCATAGACTATCAAAATATTGTATGGACATCTTGTCCTTCAAGAGAATACTTGTGGAATGACTTGCACTACTTTCTTTTCTCATAACTCATGTCCCGCTCATAAGGGGATACATATTTCACATCATATACCTTGAGTCTTTGGGTCCACTTGGGATTGTTCACTCAAGGTCCCCTACCCCGACGGTTTTAATTTCGTACCCCAGAGATATCGTACCCTCCGATTAATATCAAAATCCCTCCTCAACACACGGGTGACTGACGGAGTCCCTCTCCACGGCGGTGTTATTTATATACTGGAGCCTCCCGCTCCCCGGTTCGTCTACCCAAAGGTTCATAGCTATCTTTTGTCAATCCATTCCACCAAGTATTTCTTCACAAATATCACATTTTTACATTTGTTTCCTCTTTACAAGATATATACACACAAAGCAAGCATAACGATTTATATCATTAAAATGCACTAGCATTAGTGAATTGTATATAACCAATAACAGAGCACTACTGATAAGGTCCTTGATTCGAGATATGGAAATCTCCAGAAGGTAAAGGAAGGGAAGAAGAAATAAAAATAAATTTCTGAATATTCTCCGCTCATTCATTCATTCGATTACCTCCTTATAGTGAGGAAAGTTGTTACAGAAAAGGTCGATCAATAGCCACCTGTCCTACACACTGATATGAGCATAAAAGTATTTAAAAACATTTCAAATATTACTAAGAGCTATACTAAATATAGAACTCTTTCATCCAGCTGGGTTTGTTAATACTCCTCTTGGGCCTAGCATTTGGGCTCTTCTCAGCAATGTTGATGTTCTGTTCTCCAGAGGAATTCTCAATTGGACCTTTAGTGGACTGGGGCGTATCATTGCCCTACTCTTGGGGATTGACCTTGTCCTCAAGGTCTACATTGGGGTAAGCCCTTTTGAAAGCATCAAGGTCTTCCCACGTGGCTTCTGACTCTGTCAACTCTTCCCATTGAACAAGAATTTGGTCTTCTAGTCCTTGCTGTCCAGAAATGGTACGTCTGCCCAGTATACGCAAAGATTCAAGGTTGGGATTAGGTCCTTGGGAACGAAGTGGTAGTGGGCAAGTCGGGAGCGAATTCCCTGACGTTGTGGCGCGCAACGTCAGGTGACTTTGACGCTTATTAGCCGTCGGATCAAATCCGACGGCTCAGAGATGAAAAGCTTAATTTTTCACCTTTACATCACCAGCCTGGGCGCTGGCTTCCACACTTGCGAGGCGAGCCAAGGTTCGCGGGGCGAATATCCAAAGATGAAAACGCTTATTTTTTTCACCTACTGGCGCTTACATCCCCTGTGGGCGCAGCTTGCAGTTTCCACACTCGCGAGGCGAGCCAAGGTTCGCGGGCGAATCTCCAAAGATGAAAAAGTTTAAGAAACCCAGAGCGCTGGGCGCTGGGCGCCATACTTAAATTCAGTAAAAAATGAACACTGGGAGCCAAGGTCCTGCTTACTTCCCCATTAAAATTGACATTATAGGTAGTATAAAGAACACTGGCATGGTCCTGCTGTTGCATATGGTCTAGAATGGTCACCTCTGAGCTTGTTCAATTGTACAAGAGATTTCCTTAATTTTTTTTCCTCTAAATTTCTCCTTCTATTTGTTCTCCTTGGGTGTTAGCTGCTTGGTAGTTGGTATTACTCCATCCGTTTCTTATCTTTGGTATTTTAAGGTTTCTACACATAAGTTAAGAAATCATTAATTTGCGTATATTTGTATCAAAATACCCTTATTTCTACCATTAATTGTTTACAAATTCCAACTGTATTTACTAATCTAAATAAATACTCCATACTCTACTAAGCCATTTACAAGCACCACTTTTGTTTTGGAAAATGTAGCATTTTTTTACTGAATTTAAGTATGGCGCCCAGCGCTACGAGTTTCTTAAACTTTTTCATCTTTGGAGATTCGCCCCGCGAACCTTGGCTCGCCTCGCGAGTGTGGAAACCAGAAGCCAGCGCCCAGCACTGGTGAAAAAAATAAGCGTTTTTCATCTTTGGAGATTCGCCCCGCGAACCTTGGCTCGCCTCGCGAGTTTGGAAGCCAGCGCCCAGCGCTGGTGAAAAAATTAAGCTTTTTCATCTTTGATCCGTCGGATTTGATCCGACGGCTAATAAGCTTCAAAGTCACCTGACGTTGCGCGCCACAACGTCAGGGAATTCGCTCCTGGGCAAGTCTGCACATCTGGTTGGCCACGGCAAAGATGTAGTAACGAGACATGGAACACGGGGTGTATCTTCGTTGTAGGTGGTATATCAAGCACATATGCAACTGGTCCAATGCGTTTCAATATCTGAAAAGGGCTATAAAACCTGCACGCCAGCTTCTGGGATGGTCTTTGCCCAACTGAAGTTTGGTGATAGGGTTGAAGGCGGAGGTAAACCCAAGTTCCCACATCGAATACTACCTCCCTTCTATGCTTATCCGCAACCTGCTTCATCCTATGCCTCACAGTACTGAGTTAGGTTTTCAGTTTATTCAAGAGAGATTGGCGCCTAGTGAGAAATTGATCCAAAGTGGTGATTTTTGTGCTTCCAGTAAGGTAAGATGGAATAGTGGGGGTGGTGTGCCATATAGTTCTTCAAAGGGAGACATGGCTAGGGATGAATGCAGAGAGGTGTTGTACCAAAATTCTGCTAGGTGTATAAATTGAGTCCACTTTTGTGGCTCCTCGCTCACAAAATAGCGGAGACATCGGTTGAGAACCTCAGTTTGGCCATCGCTCTGTGGATGATACACACTAGAATATGAAAGAGTCGATCCTTGAAATTTAAAGAATGCCTTCCAGAATTTGCTGAGGAAAAGTGGGTCACTGTTACTCACAATGGATTTGGGAAGACCATGTAATTGGTAAATTTCTGCCAAAAAGTGTGAAGCCAAGTAGTGAGCAGTGTAGTTAGTAGGAAGGGAAGAGAAGTGCGCAAATTTTGTGAATCGATCCACCACTACCCATATAGCTGTCTTCCCATGTGAAGGAGGTAAGTGGGTGATAAAGTCCATTGATATTCTTCCCATACTTGGTTCGGAATGGGGAGGGGTTGAAGTAATCCAGCAGGTGTTTGAGTGGTATTCTTGTTTTGTTGGCATACCTGACACTGTGCAACAAATTGTTTGACTGATTTGTACATTACAGGCTAATAGAAGGAAGCTGCAAGACGAGCCAGAGTGGCTTTGCATCCCGAGTGGCCATCAAGAGGAGATGCATGATATTCGTGTAGTAGAGCAGGTTGTGGGTCACTCGTAACAGGAATAAAGAGGAGATCCCCAAGGTATAACAAGCCATCTTGCAATTTAAATTGTGCCTTCATATCAGTATCATTATGCCATTTAACCATAAGTGATTGCCTTTCAGGATAATCAGTAAAGAACTTCCACAACAAAAGTCAAATTAGGTGAGAATATGGCCAACATAATTGCATCAGTGGTTTCTAGCTTGCGAGAAAGTGCATCCACCACTTTATTCGAGGTGCCAAGTCTGTAATGGATCTCATAATCAAATCCCAGTAATATCGTGACCCATTTTTTCTGTTCCGACGTATGAATTCTCTGGTTTAACATATTCTGCAGGCTCTGATGATCCATATAGATGTGAAATTTGCGCCCCAACAAATATTGACGCCACTTCTTCACAGCCTCAGTAATGGCATACATTTCGCACACATAAGTGGATGAAGACTGCATTTTAGAGGACATCTTACTGAAAAATGCCAAGGGATGCGAATTTTGGGACAAACTGCTCATATGGCAATGGTTGAAGCATCGGTTTCCACCTGAAATGGGATTAAAAAATCGGGCAAACCAAGCACAAGTGTAGAGGCCATGGTAAGTTTCAACTGAGAAAAGGCAGCAGCAGCCTCGGGGCTCCACTGAAATTGCCCCTTCTTTAATAAATCAATCGGTGGACTTGTGATTGTGGCGTAGTGACAGACAAACCGGAGGTAGTAGCTGGTGAGACCGAGAAAGCCGTGCAGGGCAATGATAGAATTGGGCATCGACCATCAGCACACACAGACCCTGAGCTGATATAACATGTCCCAAATAATCAATTGAATGGTCCCTGAAGACGCATTTGGACATTTTGGCATAGAATTGAGAAGCTAATAGAAGGGATAGTACCTGCTATAAATAAGTGACATGGTCCACCCAATTGCGACTATAGACGAGGATGTCCGTAACATCCATGTTTTAAGGTCTTGTTTAAGTGTTTAAGATGCATGCTTTTATGTTTGGACGCTTGTTTGAAAAACACGCGATCAATCGGTTTCGAATCAGAACGACAACAAAAATCAGGGTTTCTGTATGGCACAACACTCTTGAGCATGGCATGTGGGGCGCTTGAGTGTGCCATGGGACGCTTGAGCATGTCTTATTGGACGCTTGAGCGTGCCAGCTCAAGCAGGAAGTGGCTCCACGTATAACACAAGGAACGAAGGAAATCACACGTCAGCTTGCTTCAGGGTGAACGCTTGAGCGTTCAGCTAGGGGCTCTCGAGCGCCCGAGTGCTTGTGCGCTGGGTACTCCCACGCTCGAGCGTTGGTAGCTAAATGGATAAAAATAAAAAGGATCAGAAGGTGAAAGTCTCAGACTTTCACCCAATGACCCATACGAAGCAAAAAGACTGGAATAGAAAGTGAGAGGTAGAGAGAAAGTGAAAAATATTCCGGAGCGAGTTTCGATCAATCCGTTTGTCCCATCGTGATCCTATTATATCATCATACTCGTAGCGACGTCTACTTCCTAACCATATCTTTCTTTTCTCACTTAGGCGAAGGTAAGCCTATGTCCTTTTTATGCCGACATGCCATCGGTGACGGTATTGAGGTTTTCTCCTTACTCGGTTATCGATTTCAAGTTCTGTTTTCATATCAGGGTTACCTGTGACATGTGCTTCGTATCCATGTATTCAGGTGAATTTTTGGAGCACCAGAGGTGCTAGTTTGGGACGTGGCAGATTCGTACCTATAGTGGAGGTACTCGTTTCGTTGTCACAGAGCTAGCTACGTGTTGCTCAGGTGGGAGAAAGAAGTCCCCTATCGTCGGTAATGGATTAGTAGTATATTTTACGATAATGGCATAGGGCGACCTAAACCCTAATAGTGAGCGAGTAATCGATAATGTCAATATCACATTGGCGACTGCCCCGTAGTACCAATGATGATATGGGGATTGTAGGTTTATCGCTGTTAGGTTAATTTTGTGTATATCGAGGTTGTGTGGTTTTACCAGTTGAGCTGCTTGATGTGTGTTGTTTGTGTTAATATGCTTAATATGTGCTATTTGTCTAATAGTGATTATATGCATATTTTAATATTATTTTAATATGTGTATTATACTTTGTCTGATAACATGCTATATCTGTCAGTATATGCTTAGTTGGCATATAGGTGATGATATGTATTGTTTTGGAGAGATGCATGTTGGGGTGAGTGTGAATTATGACTTAGATGTGCCTAGCCTAATAAAATATTATTTTATATGTGATGAAACATATGAGGTGATTTGAGATATGATATGAGATGGTGATGGAAGGTTGAGGTACCAGGTTATGACCCGATACGAGTCGGTGAGACTTATATAGATACATTGTGTTGATCACAACCGTGTGGGTGGAACACACGGGGTCAGAGTATCTGACTACGGATACCGGGTGTCATTGGTGAGTGCCCTCATACTGACGATGAGGAAGACTATCGGATGCCTACGGATACCGGATGTCATTGGCGAGTGCCCTCACGACGAGGAAGACTACCGTCATAATTCTTGCCGCACTGCTCCAACGAGAGATGAGATATATTTGTGAGTGTGCGACTATTCTCCACCGGGGATGGGGAATTAGTTTCATTCTCTGAATGAGCATGCATCGAGGTTTGAGGACGCGCCGCTTGGACAACTGACTAATATCCCTAATCAGATGAGGGATGTGTGACAGGATTGTGGGGTGGCCACGTCAGTGTACAAATTCAGTTGCATTAGTACGAAGGGTAGAGGATGATAACATGTCTTGAGAACGATTGCTATCTATATGTGCTTATTGGTGATGCATGTCTTTATGCTATTATTGTATATATGCTATGCATCCTTTTCCGCTTATGATGATAGCTGGTTTCTTATCTCCCTACCCCTTTCTGTATATGTTTGTTCTTGGTTCGCGAAGCAAACCCAGTTAATCACGATGCCAAACTTGGATCACCCGTGGATGACCGAACCGGCGGGGTTTCCACTGAAGGGAACCCTTGAGTTAGAGTTCCACGATGACGGTGGGTGGGGAGTGGATCCAGCCACCTCCTTCCTTTATATACAGGTCCAGTTTCTGCTTACGTGACATTTGGAGAGGGACCTCACTTCGGGCTTGTCGGGACGTTCCACCTTGGACAAACACTCCCCCTTCCAATGTTTTGGTAACCTCCGCCTATGCCATAGCTGTATCCTTGGGTAGCTCATGGATCAGAGATGGTGGTTCCCACTACAGTGATTCCCCGGGATGATGCTCATCATGGTGCTCATTACCGACGACGGTTCCAGCGTCATCATCTCGAGAGGATATCTGGTAGCAACGAGGCAGCAGCATCAACACCACTGTCGAGACCACGACAGCAGGCATGCCGACGTATGCGTGGGGAAAGTCAGGGTAGCTCTAGTCGTCCACGCTATAGTCAGTGGAGGCCAGTGCATATAGTGTACATAGGCTGTGTGTGGTGAGCCCATTTTTTTTATATACATTTTGAGACGGGGCCGGGTGTGTGGAGAGATGGTGAGGGTTGTGTCTTTTTTCTTTGGATCTTTTCATGTATTTTCCTTATGTTATAGTTTGTATCACCGGGACCCTACGGATGGGGTGCCCTATACAGTATCTGTGTACTCTTATGTTATATGTTTATACATGTATATATATGTGTGCCACTTATGTTTCCGTTTTTTATGTTTAAAGTTTTAATATTTATGATTTTTCGTTTTATACGCTTAATGCTAATATCCTCGATTTAGTTTTAGTTAATCAAGTTGTTCTTTAATGGGACATCGGGTTGTCTCAACGTCGTCAAAGAACACGAGCAGGAATTTGGGAAGAAAGGATTGAAAAATATCATTCATTGCTGCCATGAAGAAGAAGGGGCATTTGTCATGCCGAATGGCTTGACTAAGAATTCAAAATTACCAATAATGGTGCAGAACACAATAGGAATAGGGTAGCGATCTTTGATTCTAATGGCATTGAGGGCACAATAATCAACACAAAAGTGCCACAACCCATCCTTTTTCTTGATGAGCAAAACTGGGGAAGAGAAAGGACTGGTGCTCGGCTGGATCAACCCTTCTTTTAGCAGTTATGTTATCAGTTCAGTCATTGCTTCCTTTTGACAATGGGGGTAGCGATAAGGTTTGATGTTTACTGGTTGGGAATTGGGCATGAGATGTATGTGGTGGTCGTGGTTTCGAGGCGAGGGTAGGCCATGAGGGAGGGCAAATGCTAGGGGGAAATGGTTGAGGAGGGCTTGTGGTTGTGGGTTGGAGTTGGTATGTGGGGTAGGTTCTGTTGTGGGTGGCGATACGTCTAAGAATGTGGGTAGCGTAGTATCCACAGGTCAACAAAGTATAGTACAAGACTGTGCTACAGCTTGGGTGGAAAGGACTTTGCATAATTGGTGATGGGAGAGATGTTGAGCGATTGATTTGGGCTCTCTAGATAAAGTGAGGTGGTCAACTTTGTGGGTAAAGGACATAGAAGGTACATAAAAATCAGAAAGTACCATACCCAAGGTACGAAGCCAAGTCATGCTTAGAACAACATCTGCACCTTGAATTGGAAGCAAATAAGGGGGCACCTGAAACTAATGTGTTTGTTAAGCCAAGGGAACATCTACACACAGTCCAATGCAGTGAATTTGAGCTCCATTTCCAACCATTACTGAGAAAGCAACAATTGGAATGACTGGCATTTGCAGAAATGTAGCAAGGCAGGGTTGTAAAATATTGTGGGAACTACCCATGTCAATGAGCACTATTACACAGTGACCGAAAATGGTGCCATTCATCCGTAGGGTTTTGGGTGTGGGGACTCCTAAGGAGGCTGTGTCAGAAAGGTGGAAAAAAGTAGGGTCCGGTGGAGGGGAGTGTGGGGGTGGCAGTTTGCTTGCTGGTATAGGGGGGAGGTTCAGGGTCTGAATTTTCTAGTTCATCAGGGGGAGATTAATCTGGTGTGGGTTCGGATAGCAACAATAAAAAATGTTTGGCATGACATTTGTGACCGGGGTGGAATTTGTCATCACAATTGAAGCATAAACCCTTAGCACGTCGGGCTTGCATTTCCACTGGTGAAGATAACGAATGGGTAAAGGATGGTGAGATGGGGGTTTAGGTAACAGAGGTGGTTGGGTGGTGTTTGATGAAGGTTGTATGGTTGGGTGGGATAAGAGGAAAGAATAGGGGGATGAGGTGTCAGAGAGTTTGGATTCTATCAATTTGGCTAATCCTAAGGCTTGGGCCAAGGAGTATTGTTGGAGGATGGCCAACTCTCTCTGAATCTCGGGGCGAAGCCCGGAAATGAAGTAGTTTAGCAACGCTTCTGGAGGTAATCCCACGACACGGTTGGAAGTCTTCTCGAATTGGACCTGATAATCAGTCACTGACCCAACTTGTCGGAGCTTAAAACAAAGTCGCCTGATGATTTTCATAGGTCGGGGGTCCAAATCGGAGCTCCAGAGTATGCATAAACACTTCCTAAGTAGACAACTGATGATTGACATGCATCCACTTATACTAACTCTAGGCATCTCTGGTCATGTAGAAACCGACAATGTCCATTCATTGGTTTGGTGGAATGTTGTAATAGAGGAAGTATTGATCAACTTGAAAAAGCCAATCGAGAACATCCCTGCCGTCGAAGGTGGGGAGTAGCAGTTTGGGTGGTTTGAGGGGTGGGTGAGGTGGTGGGGGTGGTGGTTGTAGGAGTGATTGAGGGATGCTGGCAACACGGGTTGTGAGGTCGGAAAGGGCGGCGATGGGAGCTTCATGCCGACTGTTCATGGCTGCCTATAGAGTGTTCTGAGATTGCTCAAAATTGATTTAAATTTTGGCAAGCTTCTCATTAAGGGCAGCTATGGCATCAACAATCACCTAAGTTGTTTTGGGAAGCATGGGAAGCAAATGAAAGCGCCAATCATAAGGTCCTTGATACGAGATAGGAAAATCCCTAGAAGGTAAAGGAAGGGAAGAAGAAAGAAAAATAAATTTCTGAATATTCTCCGTTCATTCATTTATTCGGTTACCTCCTTATAGTGAGGAAAGTTGTTACACAAAAGGCGGATCAATAGCCGTCTGTCTTACACACTGATATGAGCATAAAAGTAATTAAAAACATTTCTAACATTACTAAGAGCTATACTAAATATAGAACTCTTTCATCCAGTTGGGTTTGTTAATATTCCTCTTAGGCCTAGCACTTGGGCTCTTCTCAGCAATGTCGATGTTCTATTCTCCATTGGAGTTCTCAATTGGACCTTCAGTGGATTAGGTGTATCAACCACCATTTGAACTACTATTATATGTATAATAATATATAAGCTTTGTTCCATCAAAATAGGAGGTTACGACAATTTCTCTGAGATACATTAAATGAGTTAGACAAAAAAAAGTTCTTATTCATATACTAAAACAGAGCATCACGGCGGGGACAAGCTCAGAGGAGGGGTATCGAGCCTTAAAAAAAATATGCAACATTGATGTTATATCTACAATGCCATATATAATAATACATACACTTGCTCATAAATTTAGGAAATCACAAATTCATACATAAGAGAATGAGCAAGTCAATATTCACATCATCCATAACAATCATTCATCATAAAGAAACACACATGCCTCACCTCTTGTAACTCCTAAGCTTGATGCTCCAAGCAACACGAAAATGGGGAGATGAGACGAAATAGAAAGACCCTCCATGTATTTCTCCTCCATTTCCTTCTTCTTTTCTTCCTTCTTTCCTCTAGTTCTCCCTCTTCCATTTCCTTCTTTTTAGAAAGAACGAGGGAGAAAGAGGTGAACCCCCTCTTAATAACGATTCTTCTCATGTGTGGACAAAAATGTCTCTAACCTTAAGGGCATTGTGGAAAAAACCCACAATTTAACAAAAAAATTACCAAAAACAATATAAAAAAACTAATTATAAATTTTTAAGGGTATGTCAAGTCATGAACTACAATAACTAAGTCTTAAAATCCTCTTTTGAATTTTTATAGCAAGCCCATGAACACTTTTAAATTATAATTTAATTATTAATTAAGAAAATATTTATAACTTTCATAAAAAAAACTTACCATGTAGAACACTTATACGAAGAGAAACTTTTAAATTTACACAGCACAACTTCATTTAAACTTATAATTAAATTATTAAAATTGTGGGATATTACACATACTTAATAAAAGTGTCTTGTATCGGAAAAAAATGTCTCACGCGTTGATTGCTAATTCGGTGCTTGCCTGAAAAAAATACGTTTGAAAATGATTTGTAACATCAATTGAACATCTATAATTGTCACAATGAGTCATATTAGCCCCTGATATTACATAAAAGAATAATTATTCCTTGATTTTGATAGTCGTGGATTAAGTTGGTTGCTAAAGGTAGTACGTATCAACTATACTTAGTAAAATATCTCATGTGACTTGTTAAGTACCAACATTCTTTTGAAAATCGGAACGGACCAACAAGTTCAACCATTTTGATCGGGATCGGTCAGGCGTTCGTGTTGGTCGTGACAACCATAATCCAAGAGGGGGTGAATTAGGTTTATAAAATTTTGTAGATAAATTTATCAAAATTGATTTTCTCAATTAAAACTTAACGCGTAAAACAAAAATAATCAAAGTACCAAAGAAAAGGATGAATAATATAAAGGATATAGAGAAGAAAAGCTTGCAAATCGGATTTTATCATGGTTCAACCACTAACCATTTGTGACCTATGTCCAGTCCCCACACCACTTGTGGGATTTTCTTTCACTAATAAACAAGCTTATAAACTGATGTTTGCAACCTTTGTACACAACAGAGCACTCTAACCACGCCTTCTGGGATACCTCACCCACCACGTGTAAGAGCCTCAACGACCTCTAGCACTCTCCCTCACGCCTCCGAGATACCTCACCCATGCTTCTGAACCTAAAGTCGCACACCAAAGGGATACCCCACCCTTTGCTCTGGAAGGATGCCTCACCTTCTAATCAGAGGGATACCTCACCCTCAACCTAGGGATATCACTCCCTATTAGAGTTTATACAAGAGTAGAAGAAACTGAAGCACTCTAAATAGTGCAGATGATACAAATTGATGACATTCTCACAAAATTTGGCTCAAATTATTTCAAAGTGTAAGACAATTTTTGTTCAATGTTCTTCTATGATTATTTTGTGTGTTCCAAAAGCCCTTTTCAATATTGATAAAAGATTAGAACGTTGGATATTATTTATGGAAAGAGTTGATAAATATGAACTAGCCATTATTCAAAAATATATCCGTTAACAATCAAATGACGTAAACAGAGTCAATTGAAAAAGCCTCCAATCCATTTGAGCACGTGATTGAAGTTATATCGCATCTATACTATATACTGATATATAAAGAGGATAGTTGAATTTTAGTTTCAACATTTCAAAATGCCAATACTACCCCTACATTAAAAAACCGATTCTCTTCCCAAATTATAAAAAAAATGGCATCACATATTTTAAAATTTTTAAAATAAATACATTAATTTCCAACCTTCATATTTTCATATTGGGAGATATCTATACTTCTATACTAATATCGATTAAAAATACCAGATATATACAAGCGACAAATAAAATATTATACACAAAAAACGTGGATAAAAACGAGTAAAAACATTAGAAATGCTGCCGCTAGTATACTTAATATATGTAGCAACTAATTGTTATCTACACACATTATATGTTTTAGTGAATATACTATATTTGAATGGATTGAAGCATTTGAAATCTGTACTGGTCGAGGAGTAAAACCCGGCCACCGATCTTGGATACCCGATCCAATAAAGGTGGGAAGGATAAGATATCGATATTATCTTTAATAATCCTGATATTATCTCAAATAACCTTATCCGATTAGAAGATATAAATCCCTCAAATTAAGGAGATCATATCTATCTTTAATAATCCTGATATTATCTTAAATAACCTTATCCGGTTAGAAGAGATAAATCCCTCAAATTAAGGAAATCATATCTCAAAGAAGATTTAAGAGATAAAAGGAGATAAATCCATATCTCTTTAAGATTTGGTGATCCTATTATAAAAGGAGGAGAACCCAAAAGAGAGACTCACTTTTCACTAACCCATGTGACTCTCCCTTAAGCGCATTAGAGAAACTAACTCGACCAAGAGACTATTGAAGAGACCTTGCTTGCTGATATTCATCAGATACAAGATTAGAGGATTGAGATCACTATATGACCAAGGGTTGAACCTAGAACTATGTCTGACTTTGATTCTCATTGGGATACGTAGGACCGGAATATAATATTCTATCAAGCCATAATCTAAAACAACCCCATTGTTCACTCTTGGTTTGACGTTCTACGGCGAGATTCCAGCAAGTCGGATCCTTCGGCAGGAACATTTGGCGCCCACCGTGGGGCCGAGGAAAAACTTTCCCCGGTTCCATAAGAAAGCTTGATGGTGACTACACGGAATGGACCGAGGGGAGGGGCGAACAGCACAAACCATTTAGATCATGAGGCTTCGAACACGAGCCAGAACCGTGACAATCCCCCCTCCCCCTCCCATCGATGAAGATAACCCTCAGCTGGGAGAGGTTATGGCACAGTTAAGGCAGCTGTGTAAGGAGAACGAGGAGATACGTGCTCAGAATCAAAGGCTTTTAAGAACTCGGAAAAGAGAAAGATCAGTGACGCCCTCCGAGGAAGAGCAATCCTCACCCGAGGGTAGCCAGAAGGATCCATCCTACGTACCTTCTCCTCATGATACGAGCCGACCGTCCAAGACCAAACCTCGCCCAGAGGTTTCAGAAGTTAAATCTCGTGCAGAAAGGACTATCCAAAAAGAAAGGGTAACAGACCGACTATCGAGGTTGCCGTTCACAGATGACATCGATGAGGTAATCATGCCTAGACATTTTAAGCCTCTTAACATTGATAAATTCAATGGCACCACTAACCCAACCGAGCACGTAGAATCCTTTATTTCTTCTGTTTACCTGGTGACCGATTCGGAAGCCGTCATGTGCAAAATTTTTCCAACCACTTTGCAAGGCCCTACCTTAACCTGGCTTACGAATCTACCACCTCGGTCAATTAATTCCTTTGATGTGCTTGTAACTTCACTGCACAATTCGTAGCGTGCCGAAAGCATAAAAGGCACTTGGCCTCGCTGGTGAGTTTTAAACAAGAAAAGAATGAATCACTTAGAGATTATATGGCTCGTTTTAGTGCCAAACAAATTTTAATTCCCAATATGAGCTCGGAACTTTGTCTTCAAACCGTCATGGGTGGTTTGAAGACGGGCCATTCTTTGAGTATTTATCTCGAAAACCACTGAGAGATTTTGAAGAGTTGCAGGAAAAAGCTACAGGTTTCATGAACTCGGAAGAGATGGTAGAATCCAAAAGGAGATAAAGAGGTTTTGAAGACAAGAGCTTGGTTCCGAGCAAAGAAAGAGATAGGGGGACTAATCCACAAAGGGCCCAAAAGACCAATGAAAGGGGATTCTCGGAGAGGCAACCCAGGTACCAGTCTTATACACCGCTAAACCAATCTCGGGCAACCATTCTCCAGGAGGTGTGTAACGCTGAGTTACTCGCCTTACCTCGACCGTCTAAAACTCTGGCCAATGCAGACAAAAGTAAAGAGTGCAAATGGCATCAAAACTGTGGTCACTCCACTGAAGACTGTAAAATAGCCAAGGAAAAAATTGAGGACTTGATACAAGCAGGTCGTCTTGACCGATTCGTTCGTCGAGATGATAA
The DNA here is from genome assembly GCA_030762895.1 of Sophora flavescens. Lineage (NCBI taxonomy): Eukaryota > Viridiplantae > Streptophyta > Magnoliopsida > Fabales > Fabaceae > Sophora > Sophora flavescens. The sequence continues at coordinate 159,256,772 of CM061068.1, forward strand.
TGGAGGCGGACGAGCTGGTCGACGACGACGGAGACGCGGTTATGACAATTGTAACCGAGATGCAAACCTGCAAGGAAATAATCAGAATGGAGATCGGTTGAATAATCAGAAAGCTCTTAATGAAGAAACAGAAGGAGGAGTCAGAGGGGTCATCAATACAATCTCAGGAGGATTTGCAGGTGGAGGAACAACGAGTTCAGCTTGGCGGTGTCATGTAAAAGTCATCCGATCTGTAGACACGGTGTCTGGAAAACCTACAAGGACAAGACCTCCAATAACTTTTTCGGATATCGATTTCCAAGGGCTGGATCCAAATCAAGATGACCCATTGGTGATAACAGTCGAATTAGCCAACTTCTTGGTAAAACGAACACTTATTGATCAGGGAAGCTCGACTGATATTTTATACCTTGCGACCTTCAAGAAACTTGGAATTCCAGAAAAGCTGATAAAAGAGCAAGAAGACAATCTAGTAGGGTTCGTCGGGGAGCAAGTAAAAACCCGAGGTTATATAGACCTCTTAACAATGTTTGGAGAGGGAAAACTATCCAAGTCTGTATCGGTCAGGTATGTTATTGTGGATGCCAGCACGTCGTACAACATCCTTATTGGAAGACCGACGTTGAATGAACTCGGAGCGATTGTCTCCACCCCACACCTCACAATGTAATTCCCAGCCGAGTCTGGAGATATAGTCACTGTCCAAGCTGACCAAAGGATGGCCAAGCAATGCATGTGGATAGCCTAAAAGTTACCCAAAACCAGAATATCGCAAAGAATGCCGAGGATGATAAAGCAGAAGTTGTAAGCTACGTCAGTTCGGTAACTTCAGCGAGCTCGGTCAGCATGTTTGAACTAGACCCAAGGATGGAGATGTACGAGTCCAGAGCCGAACCAACAGAGTCTTTAGAGAAGTTCCAGTTGGGAGGCCAAGCTGAACAGTGCACCAAAGTCGGCAGTCAGCTCGACCCCTTGCTCAAACAACAGATTCAAACGGTCTTAAAAAAGAATGCTGATTTGTTTGCTTGGAAGACATCGGATATGTCTGGCATAGACCCCAATTTTATGTGCCATAAGCTATCTATATGTCCCGAAGCCAAGCCTGTAGCTCAGAGAAAAAGAAAACTTGGCGAAGAAAGGAGCCAAACGGTAGCCGAGGAGACTGCCAAACTAGTCAAAGCAAATTTCATCAGAGAGGTGAAATACACTACTTGGCTAGCCAATGTGGTGTTACTTAGAAAGGCCAATGGTAAGTGGAGAATGTGCACCGACTACACAAATCTCAACAAAGCGTGTCCAAAGGATTCTTATCCTCTTCCCAACATTGATAGATTGGTAGACGGAGCTTTGGGGTACAATGTTTTGTCCTTCTTGGACGCATACTCGGGTTATAACCAGATAAGGATGTATCCACCCGATGAAGAAAAAACGGCATTTACGACTGATGGGGCAAACTACTGTTACCAAGTAATGCCTTTCGGTTTAAAAAATGCTGGTGCAACGTATCAAAGGCTTATGGATAAAGTCTTTGTCAACCAGATCGGAAAGAACCTAGAAGTATATGTTGACGATATGGTGGTAAAGTCCGATGACCCAAAGCAGCACTCAGCCGACCTCGAAGAAATTTTCAGTCAACTCAGGAAGTACAACATGAGGTTAAATCCAGAAAAATGCTCTTTTGGTATACAAGGAGGAAAGTTCTTAGGGTATATGCTAACATATAGAGGAATTGAAGCTAATCCTGACAAGTGCAAAGCTGTCATTGAAATGCGAAGCCCTTAGAATGTGAAAGAAATCCAGCGGTTAGCCGGCTGATTAGCTTCTCTATCCCGCTTTCTCCCAAAATCCGCAGAAAAAGCAAGACCCTTCTTTCAGCTTTTGAATAAACCGAAAGAGTTCACTTGGACCGAGGAATGTGAAAAGGCCTTTGGAGACTTGAAACTTTTTCTGGCCTCTCCCCCGATCCTTACTCGGCCACAGCTCAGCAAGGATCTGTATTTGTATCTCTCTGTCAATGATTACACAATCAGTGCAGTAATCGTCCAGGAAGAAGAAAAACAACAAATGCCGGTGTATTACGTAAGTAGAATTTTGAAAGATGCAGAAACACGGTATCAAGTAATTGAAAAACTAGCCCTTGCCTTAATCATGGCAGCTCGGAGGTTACGACCTTACTTCCAATCACACCAAGTTATGGTCAAAACAGATCATCCAATAAAGCAGGTGCTCAGGAAACCCGATCTAGCCGGATGAATGATAGCTTGGTCGGTAGAATTGTCAGAGTTCGGTTTGCAATATGAGCCGAGGGGACCAATGAAAGCCCAATGCTTCTCTGACTTCATTGCCGAGCTCTCTTCTAAGCCGAGGTCGGGATCCTTCACCTGGCTTCTATACGTTGATGGTTCATCTAACTTAAAGGGGAGCAGAGCTGGAATAATTCTCGAAGGTCCTGATGATCTAATCCTGGAACAATCTTTAAAGTTTGGGTTTACTGCTTCAAACAACCAAGCAGAATATGAAGCCCTTATTGCAGGACTGATGCTAGCTAAAGAGGTTGGAGTCAAAGAATTAAAACGCCGAAGTGACTCACAACTTGTAACAGGACAAGTCTCGGGTGATTATCAAACAAAAGATCCCCAACTAACCAGATATCTCTGCAGAGTTAATAGTCTAATTCCTGAATTTGATAATTTTACTATCGAGCATATACCTCAGGAGGAAAATTCCAGGGCATATATGTTGTTTAAGTTGGCTAGCACCAAGAAAGCTGGTCAGCTAAGAACTTTCATTCAGGAGAATCTTCTTGAACCAAGCATAAAAAGTGTCGAAGTGATAATGACCGAGTACTATGAACGAGCACTAATGTTGCAAATTTTCTTATTTAAAAAATAATCAATAAATTTTGAAATTTGATTGACAAGTAAAATTTCAAATGATAGCAAATAAAAGTTAAAAAATCAAATAGGTTCTCAAGAGTGAAGAAAAATTAATATGACATATAAAAATATTTTCTTAAAATGATTATGTTGCACAGAAAAAAAGAGAAATAAATCAAATAAATTTTTAAAATAGAATTAAAAAATAATATGATAGGTAAATATATTTTATAAAAATAGTTAACTTGCAACGGAAAAGATGAGAAATAAATCAAACATATTTGTAATAGAGAAGAATAATAGTAATATGATAGATAAACATATTTTTTAAAAATGGTTAACTTCAATAGGAAAAAAAAGAGAAAAAGATCAAATAGAATCTCAAGGGAGAAAAAATAATAATATGATAGATAAATATATTTTCTTAAAATGGTTATCTTTAACAATAAAAATGAGAAATAAAACAAATAGATTTTCTAAAGAGAATAAAAATAATAATATGATAGGTAAATATATTTTATACAAATAGTTAACTTGCACAGAAAAAGATGAGAAACAAATCAAATATATTTTCAAGAGATGATGATGATGATGATGATGATGATGATGATGATGATGATAATAATAATAATAATATGATACATAAATATATTTTCTAATTTTTTTAATTTTAAGAGGAAAAATAGAAGAAATAAATCAAATAGATTTTCAAGAAAGAATAAAAAAATTAATAATAATATGATAAATAAATATATTTTCTAAAAACAATAACTTGCACGATGAAAAAATGATAAATAAATCAAATAGATTTTAAAGAAAAAATAAACTAATACTTTGTGTTTAGTATTATTAGTGTTTAAATAAATAACATTGAGAAAATATTAATAAGCTTGAAATGCAGTTATTACTTTGGAAATATATATTTGCTATTAAATATTCAGAAAATCTTAATTTACTAAGTTAATAGAAGAAAGAGATAACATCTTTTTTATTAATTACATTTTTTTATATACATCATCTTTTGTATTATCATTAAACTTTCTTTTCAAACAAACATCTTTTTTAACATAACAATATTCTTCCTTTATATTTTATATCTACCTTTCTATATTACATAAATATTGTGATATTTCACATCCGTCACACGGGTAATAAGCTAGAGTGCATATTTACAAGACAACATATTCTTACTATTCACAATTAAGAGTCATTATATTTATTATAAATATCAATAATAGTTATTAAGTTAATATTCATTACTCTTTATGATCGACGGTTAAGACAAAATACATTTTTTTAATAATTTTTGGTATATAATTTCTAAAAAAAAAGTATAAATGCCTATTTTGGTCCTCCACAAAAAATGCGGTGCCCATTTCAGTCTCTGACAAAAAACAATTACCCCATTAGTCCCTGACAATTACTGTGAGACATTATAATCCCTAACAATATTTAAAGTGAGACTAATTAGTCCCTGACAATTAGTATCGTGGGACATTTTAGTAACGGACGTTGAGTAACGCTTGTAAGGACTAACTTGTCCCATGTTGGTAATTGTCAGGGACTAACGAGATAGTTTTTTTTTTTTGTCAGGGACTGAAATGGATACCATATTTTTTTGTCAGGGACTAAAATGAGCCTTTAAAAAATTCGTGAAAACACTGATTGCATATTTTTATGAAATCTTAAAAAAAAACAATATATTCCTGTACATGAAACAGGTCCATACTCTAGTTGTTTGATATATTGGAAATCAATTTGTAATTTTTGGCAATTAATTGAATCATATCTTGATTAGTGCACGCTAAATCAATTGAAGTTAAATTTAATAAATATAAAAAAATATGTCAAACAATGAAGCACATCTTGACATCACGGCTGAAGCTCCTTCAATTGAAATTAATTTTAATAAAATTGAAAAATATGTCATTTGAAATTGAATGTGCACCGTTTAAAGTGATCTCCATAGATTGAAATTTCATTCAATTGCCATTCAATGTGCGAGGTTAGAAAACTAATTTTAATATACTTTGAAAAACTTATTATTATTATTATTATTAAGTCGGTTTCTAATTTGAAATCAATTTGGAAAACATTTTGCAATTCAAAAGCTCAATTAAAAATATTTTATCCAAAGTGAGTGTTTTGATTAAATTGATTAAATGAGTCAAAATGAGTTTCAATCATCATACCCTTACAAGACATCTAAGACAATATATTTGCCCGATCTTACTTGAGGTCTTGATGCTTGAAGACTTGATACTATTAGCATATTTATATCTTGTTTTGCCAACCTTTGAGTACCTACATGCTTGTAAATTATATTTTCTTTTTGTTTTGCATGCTTATAGTTAGTGTTTGTCAATCATCAAAACATAATCAAATATATACTTACATACACTCCATTTTTTATGATGACAAACCTTACATTTCTTACTTGAGTAATATGTTTATCAGAGTGTATTTGCAGCAGGTATGTGTGGAAATGATCTTCCCATTTCTAAAGAACATTACTCAGAGAAAGTGTTAGTAAAATATATTTACTTATTCCTCCCCATTTTGACATTATCAAAAAGGAAAATATTATGGAAAGAAATAAGCCATGTAATATTTCAATAACAACATTGAACGATGCATCAAAACATAATCAAGACAAATTATATCCATTTGTGTTCTCAACAAGTAAAGGAAACATATTGCATTATTTCTTTAGTTTATTCTCCCCCTCATTATATAATTTCTTCTCAACTTGTTTCCCTCATTCTGTTTATTTCATCCCTTAACCATATAATGTAATTTATTTGAAAAAAGGTTTGAGGATATATTTCAACTTAGTTTTTTTTTTTGTTGCTTTGTGGCAGACAATATGATTTAGGGACGAGACAATAAAATATTTATATTGTCAAGCATATAATTCAGAGTTGCAGCACAATTTTAATAAAGAATCATCTCCCTTGAATGCTAATCAAGTAACAAAAGTTTTTTTTTTTTGTTAAATTCTCCTGCTTAGGCATGCAATTTTATGTACTCATCTTTTTCTTTGTGATGCAATTATTTCTCCTCCTTTCAAAAATAATTTTTCAAACATACACTTCAAATTTACATGGACAAGTAACATGTTTATCATATTATTTTAATCAAACTTGGAATCAAATCACGTGTTTACAATATAATTCACATTTCTAAAAGAGACAATGACATAATCATGAGTAAACCATAATATTCAAAAACAAATTATCAAGCACACATGATTTTGTCATTTATTTTAAGGCATATAGAAATGCATACTTTTATATCTCAAATTTATTGATTTTGCAAGTGAACCATCATAATAAAAAAATACTTTTGATACCTTGAATTTTTCTAATGGAGTCCCTTTCCTTACCCATTGCTTCTTTATTTGAGTGTTGGTCTTTATGAGTTCCATATTTTTCCCATGTCAATCTTTCATAAGGGACTTTTGCTTCGCTAAACAACAATTGCACTTTTGAACTTGGGATGCGTTTCGCTTGATGTTGTCCCCTTTTCTTGACCAAAATGTCCATTATTTTGAAATTTTTTTTTCGGTACATTAGATGTGGTAGAGAGAACTTTTGGTACCCATTCCATCTTGGGTCCTTGAGGGTTAGCAGTTGAGCATTTATAATTTTTACGCACCTATGGTAACTTATTTCTCACATTATATTTCTCCTATGATGACATAGATGAGAAATATGTCCTTGATGACCACAATAATTGCAAATTATAGATGAAGACTTGGTCTTTTTGAGATCATCATAGAAAAACTTTGGGTTTTTAGATTGTTGACATTTCAAAATATTTTTATTAAAAGCGTTGTTCGAATTTCCATGCAAAATAGTGTTACTTCCCTTATTACTAACATTCACGGAATTAGAACAAGTAGATTTGTCAACTTTGTTATATTTAGAAGAAAAGTCCTCAACTTTATTTTTAAAAATACAATTTTCACAAATAGTTGAGGTTTCACAATTTAAAGAAATTTCCTCATAAAGAAAAGTATGATCATCTTTTAAGTTCTCAATTTCAATTTCAATAGATGATATCTTTTCCAAAGAATTCAAGTTTTTATTTTCTAAATTAATCAAGCCATCATATACATCATCATATGCATGTTGGAATCTATCATACAAAGGATTATCATTAAATTTTGCATCATTTACCTCAAGGTCCTTATGAGTCATGTGGGAGCTTGTTTCAATTCTTAGTATGTTTGCCTCCTCATTGGCATGATCTTTTTCCTTATTCGATGTTTCAAGTATGTGCTCCTTTGGATTTTGCCCTGCCTCTTCTTGCTTTCTATGTATACTTTTATCCACATGAAAATTGTTAGCAAGATAAATAGAATCAAGCGTATTCATTATATCCTTTGCACAAGAGCAATCCTTAATTCTAGCATATGCTTCATCATTCAAACTATTTCTCAAAATTTGCATTGCTTTAATATTTAAGGAAAAGCAATTTTTGTCAAATTCATTCCATTGTGATTTGGGTTTAGAAATAAAACCATTTAGCATAATTTCCCACAAATCAAAATCAATTACTTGCATAAAAATTTCTATTCTTGCTTTCCAATAAACGAAATCTACACCATCAAAAGATGGTGGTTTATCAAAATCACAAAAACTCATTTTTCAAAGAAAGCTTTCAAGGTTGCCGACAAATAGGATCTTTCACTTTATGTCGTTAAGGTTCTAACCAGAGTCGAAGCTCTGATACCACTTGTTGGTTGTAGCAACCAAGGTTTACAAAACCGGACCGGCCATCGAACCGGTGAAGGCAGCGGTTCGAGGTTCAATGATCCAACCGAGGTTGAACCGTGATTGAACCGGTTATAATTAAATAATATTATTTTAATTTTTAATATAATATTTGTAACAATATTAAACAAAAAAAATAACAATGTATGATTAATATCAGTTATTATTTTATTAAAGTTTCACTTCCTTTATATATTTATGATGTTGCCCACCCTTCTTCTTCTTTGTGTGCTTTAGTTTATACAATATACATACTATCATACATGTACATTTAACTTAATTTGTTGAATTTTAAACATGAGTTATGACTATATAGTAGTGGAACGAAATTGATACTTGGCTATTTGCTTGTTTTGTTTGAGTAAGCAAAAGTAGGCCGAGTGAGAGAGGAAAAGAAAAAAGATGAGGCAAATATATATAAGAATGCAGGTGGGTAGCGCTACTTCTTCGTAAGAATGCAGATGGGTACCTAATAGAAAAGCACTACCAATCTGCCATAGAAGCACGAGTTGCTAAAAGCATGTGTATGAGAAATCTCCATTGTATTTGATCTGTGTAAGATTTGGAGAGAAAAATAACGCAGTGCAGCCGCAAATGGAAAAGAAAAGAGAGATTTAAGAAAAGAGAGATTTAGGCTTTGTAGGACTACATAAGAAAGTCCGACATCGTAAGCATTTGTAAGCTTTCTGAAAGGATGATCTATAAAAAAGAGTGTGCTGTCATGATGATACGTATTTTTTAATAGGCAAGTGTATCCAGTCGTTCAAGTAATACGGTGGTAAGACCGGATATCGTCCTCAGGGATCGGTTGCCAATTACCAATTCACAAAGTCAACAACTATCTAGACTAAACTATGGTATGAAGTAAGATCAAAATAGAAGATAAAATAAAGAAATAAAATATTTTTGGTCTTTTGGGAATTTTAACAAACACTTGGAGGGAAACAGAAATGTGGTCAAGATTGTCAGGGTTAGACTACGCTAATCCTCCCTTAATTTCAATGAAATGGTTACCAACACAATTCCTAATTCAATTATGACAATCAAGTCTTTTTAAATACTCAAACTCTAATGTCTTAGGTGGAATGAGCCTAAAACCCCAAATCAAACCCTAATGTCTTAGGTGGATTAATCTGAGATTTTGCATTAAGAATCAAGACTTATAAGATTGCAAGCACCCCAAGACCTATGTCTAGGTTCATGAACTACTTGGCATTTGATTCATGAGCATGCCTTAATATCAATCTTTCAATTGTATATCAAAGCAACTCATCATTCATAGGATGATCAAACCAAGGAAAGCATTAACCATGGAATCAAACACTCATAAAGAAATAGAAACTTGCATTGAAACCAAATCAAATACAAACAAGTTTAGAAAAGCTACATCTAACCCCAACAACAAGGGGATTTAACTACTCATAATGAATGACAATACAAAAGCAAAGGAGAGAAGAGATGAAGAACACTCATAGAAGAATCCTCCAATCTTCTCCCATTCCCAGAGAAAGGAAAACATCCCATTTTAGGGTTGGAACCCTCTTCCAGCCGCCTGGCCTCCAAGTGCAGCCTCCTCCTCCAAAGTCTGCCCTAAAACAGCCTATAAATAGCTGTTCTGGGTTTCGCCCGCTCGCGGGGCGAGACCTGCTTCGCGAGGCGAAACCGAAAAGGGTGATCTCTGACACAGTCAGGCCTTCCGGCTCGCGAGGCGAGATGGTGATTCGCGAGGCGAGACAGAAAGGGTGATTGTTGCTGTTCAGGCTGGTTGATAAGCCTCTGGCTCATCTAGTTTTATGGCTAGTATGACCAGGGTTTTGTGCAAATTATATCCTATTTTCACCCAAATTAGATTAGATTGTCCTCAAGCAAGGTTTTGAGTCTCTAAGGTAGTTTTAGGTTAAATTAGCCAGTTTTGAGTCAAATAATGCACTTATAGCTATTTCTTTGTTTTCAGGTTAAGTAGAAGTTGAGAGAATAAAGAAACAGGGGATTCACCTCGCGAGAGTTTTTCTCGCCTCGCGAACCTGAAAGCCAGCAGAACAGTGAAAATGACATCCTCTCTGGTTCGCCCCGCGAACAGCACCTCGCCTCGCGACCCTGAAGGATGACTGTTCCAGAAATATGCAAGTTCTCGGGGTCGCCTCGCGAATAACTTCTTCGCCTCGCGATAATGGAAGTCAGAAAGCATCACGGTTGGCCCCTGATGTTCATAACGGGCGTAATAAGAAGACTCTTCAGTTCTTCGCCCCACGAGAAGACCAAACGTTGCTGACTCTTCATGATATTCACCTCGCGAATGATGGCTCGCCTAGCGAGTGGGCTAAATTTCTGAAGAAGTATAAAAGGCTGTTCTGGGCAGATTGAAAAGGCTTTTGCTTCTCCATTGTTTTTACCTTTTTCTGTGTGTTTTCGTTTTTCCATGGAGAACCAAGTTTCTAGGATTAATCTATTTTAATCGATTTCCAATACACTTGAGGTTCTTGTATTTCCTGTTTTGTATGCTTTTCCCTTTTCAATGCCATGCTATATATTTCTGTTTGCTTAATTCAGGAGTATATTGTGTAGTGTTGATTTATTTTCGGTGATATCATGTTCCTATAATTAATCGCGTTTGCTTAATTCGCGTGTGTACATTTCGTGTTCGCTTAGTTCACGAAGTGCTTAACCCCGTTTGCTTAATTTGGGAATAGGGACATATATCTGTAGTAGTGGTTTTGCTTGTAAATTGTTGCTACAACCGGGAGGGGATTAGAATCTGCTTAGGGCTTGGAAATTGCATGAACCTATGATAGTTGGGAAATCGAGAACAATAGAATAATCATCTTTAGCTATTGATAATCTTTTCAACTGCTCTGTTTTCATTGCTGTGTTTCGTTTTGTTTGTTATTTGCATTCCAATCCAACCCCCACCAAAAAAAAAACTGATTTTTGTGATAAATAACACTTCAAGAGTCCTTGTGAGACGACATCCGAGTTGTCGCCCTACACTACAGTTTTAAAAACCGTTCGTTCTTTTTGGCGCGTGCGCGACAGCGCGACCAAAAAATTGGCGCCGTTGCCGGGGACTCTTATTTGTTATTTTTCCATTTTTTCTTTTCTTTCTTTTCTTTTTCTTTTATTTTCGTTTTTGTTTTGAATTGGTCTGGCTACTAGGTCTAATTGCCCTGAATTGTGTGATTTTGATCCTGAAATTGAAAGAACACTGCACACACGCCGTAGAGAATTTCGGGCTAGCACTAGTAGTGATTCTAATTCCAAAACTGTTTTTGACACTATGGGTGACCAAAGGACATTAAGACAGCTTGCTGCCCCTGATGTTAACTATAACGGATTGTGCATTGAATATTCTGGTGCTGTTACCCCTTTTGAATTAAAATCTGGTCTAATCCATTTGTTGCCAAGGTTTAATGGTCTTGCAGGTGAGGACCCACACAAGCATCTGAAGGAATTTCCGGGTTGTCCGCTCCACAACCTTGAGACCGAGGAGGAGTAATCGAAGATCACATTAAGCCGAGAGCCTTCCCGTTTTCACTACAGGGAGCTGCAAAGGATTGGCTGTTATATCTCCCGCCAAATTCCATTACCACTTGGAACGATTTGAAGAGGCTCTTCTTAGAGAAATACTTTCCTGCTTCCAGAGCTGCATCAATTAGGAAAGAAATATGTGGAATCAGACAGGGAAATGAGTCATTGGCTGAGTATTGGGAGAGATTCAAGCAGTTGATATCCAGTTGCCCCAAAGATCGATTTTACGAACGCCTTCTTATCCAGATACTTTTATGAAGGTTTCTGTCGATGGATAGGAATATTTTGGATGCTGCTAGTGGGGGAGCGCTTGTTGATAAGACCCCAGCTGCTGCCAAGAAACTCATTGAAAATATGTCACTGAACTCCCAGCAGTTTACCACCAGGAGAAATTCTATTGAGACAAGAGGTGTGCACGAGGTCCATAGCTCTCCTTCCAACCAGGCCCTTGAGGATAGAATGGATAGGCTCACTTCCTTGGTAGAGAAAATGGCAATGGATAGGGTTCAGCCGGCAAGGTTGTGTGGCATGTGCAGTTCTCCTGAGCACCCATATGAGGCATGCCCTATTCTGAAGGAAGAGTCAAGTACTGATTTGCCTCAGGCTTATGCAGTCCATCCTTATAATCAAGGCAGCAGTCAGAACCGATACAGCACCCCAGACCTCTCCACAAATAGGTACCATCCCAATTGGAGGAATCATCCTAATCTGCGGTATGGGAACTCATCCCAACAACAACCAATGGCAGCACCACAGAATCCTCCCCAATTGACTACTTCTGCACCTTCTGGACCTTCCCTAGAGGATATGATCAAGCAAGTGGCTGCAAATAACCTCCAGTTTAAAGAAGAAGTTGGGCCGGTCTCAGCGGCAACAGATGCTAGCATTCAAGATTTGAGGACACAGATTGGACAGACTTGCCACATCCATAAACAATTTACAGACAAGCTCAAGGATCCAGTCAAGCGGCACAACCAGTGATAAATCCCAATGCCTCCAATCCTAATGTGAGTGCCATATCTCTGAGATCTGGAAAGGTTGTTGAGGCATCCTCTGAGAAAAATGAAGAAACTGTTGAGGTAACTCCGGAGCCTTCAGTTGATGTTGAAGTTGAGAAGGTGTACATTCCACCGATCCCCTTCCCACACAGTTCAAAAAAATAAGAAGATTGGTGGTGAAGATAAGGAGAAGGAAATTCTTGATGTTTTCAGAAAGGTAGCTGTGAATATTCCACTTCTAGATGTGATCAAGCAGGTGCCCAAGTATGCAAAATTTCTCAAGGATCTATGCACCAACAAGAGGAAGTTGAAGAATAATGAGAGAGTTGATTTGGGAAGAAATGTCTCAGCTCTTATCCAGTCTAAGCCTGCACCAGAAAGAGTTGCTGTTATAGCCCCTACTCAGGCATTACCTCAGAAGTGCAAGGATCCAGGCACATTTACTATTTCATGCACTATTGGGGATAGAAGATTTGAAAATTGCATGCTGGATTTGGGGGCCTCCATAAATGTCATGCCCACATCTATTTTTAATAACCTTGATCTTGGGCCCTTGCAGTATACAGGTCTCACCATCCAGTTGGCCAACAGGACCAGTGCCCGCCCCATGGGAATGGTAGAAGATGTGCTGGTGCAAGTTGATGAGCTGATTTTCCCTGCTGACTTCTACATCCTAGACATGGCAGGGGAGACACATTCCAGTAGATCACCAATAATCTTGGGCAGACCATTCATGAAGACAGCCAAGACTAAAATTGATGTGAATGATGGGACCATGTCTATGGAGTTTGGTGATATTGTGGCAAAGTTCAACATCTTTGATGCAATGAAACACCCACTGGAGGAGCACTCGGTTTTCCAATTAGAGCTGCTTTCTGAGATCATTGATGATACCCATGAGGACCTTGTTTCAGATTTTCCATTTATTTCTGGTTTTGATGATTTATATTCATGTACTAACTGTACTGACACTAACCCGTGTGCTGTTTGTGCTGAGTTTCTTGATTCAACCTTGCAGGGTGATAGTGATAGTGAGAGTGAAGCTGTCTGTTCAGCAGAAGTCCTTGACATCCTGGCTACTCCCAATGTACCATCCGTTGAGCAGCCACCCTCCCTAGAGCTGAAGCCACTTCCTGGGAACCTGAAGTATGCCTACCTGGAGACGAATGAAAAACTTCCAGTCATCATTTCCTCCAACCTTGACTCTGACCAGGAAGCTAAGCTTTTAGAGGTTCTGAAGAAGCACAAGAAGGCTATTGGTTGGACCTTAGCTGACATTCCAGGAATTAGCCCCTCCAGATGTATGCACAGAATTCTATTGGAGGATGGAGCTAAACCGATGAAGGCAGGCCCAAAGGCGGCTAAACCCATTGATTCTGGATGTGGTGAAGAAAGAGGTGACTAAACTTCTGCAGGCAGGTATTATATACCCCATCTCTGATAGTACTTGGGTAAGTCCGGTGCAAGTTGTACCCAAAAAGTCCGGTCTCACAGTAGTTAGAAATGATAATAATGAGCTTGTACCTACTAGAGTCCAGAATAGCTGGCGAGTCTGTATAGATTATAGGAAGTTGAACCAGGCCACCAGAAAGGATCATTTTCCTTTGCCATTCATAGATCAAATGCTGGATCGGCTGGCTGGTAAATCTCATTACTGCTTTCTTGATGGCTTTTCCGGGTATTTCCAGATCCATATTGCCCCTGAGGATCAGGAAAAGACCACTTTCACGTGCCCCTTCGGTACGTTTGCCTATAGGAGGATGCCATTTGGCCTTTGTAATGCTCCTGGCACCTTCCAAAGATGCATGCTTAGCATTTTTACTGAATTTATTGAAAATTGCATGGAGGTGTTCATGGATGACTTCACTGTATATGGCTCCTCATTTGATGCATGTCTGCATAGTCTGAGTTTAGTTCTAGAAAGATGCATTGAGACTGATCTGATTTTGAACTATGAAAAATGTCACTTTATGGTAGAGCGGGGGATTGTTTTGGGTCATGTAATTTCTAAAGAGGGTATTTCAGTAGATCCTGCAAAAATTGATGTGATTTCTTCATTGCCTTACCCATCTTGCGTACGTGAGATCCGTTCTTTTCTTGGACATGCAGGTTTCTACAGGCGCTTTATAAAGGACTTCAGCAAGATAGCTCTGCCATTGTCAAACCTGCTGAAGAATGATACCATGTTTCAGTTTGATGAAAATTGCAAGAAGGCATTTGACTACCTGAAAAGAGCATTGACCTCTACCCCCATCATCCACTTTGTCTGGACAATCCCTTTTGAACTCATGTGTGATGCTTCCAATTTTGCTGTGGGAGCGGTTCTAGCACAAAGGGTGGGCAAGGCTGCCCATGTAATTCATTATGCTTCTAGGACATTAGATGCTGCACAATCAAATTACACCACCACTGAGAAAGAACTGCTAGCTGTTGTGTTTGCACTTGATAAATTTAGGTCTTATTTGCTAGGTTCAAAAGTTATTGTTTTCACTGACCATGCAGCTCTGAAGTACCTGTTAAGGAAACCAGAAGCTAAGCCAAGACTGATCCGGTGGATGCTTTTGCTCCAAGAGTTCAATGTGGAGATAAAAGACAAGAGTGGAGCTGAAAATTTGGTAGCCGATCACTTGAGCCGAATAGCAAGGGATGAGGATCCTTCTCCCATCCAAGATGATTTTCCTGATGAGAGACTTCTACATCTGTATGGGGTAACCCCCTGGTTTGCTGACATAGTTAACTTTCTTGTTGCTGGTGTTGTTCCTGCAGGTACAAGTAGATACAAGTTCCACAAGCTCAAGAGCGATGCAAAGTACTATGTGTGGGATGATCCGTACCTTTGGAAGTTTTGCAGTGATCAGGTGATTCGGAGGTGTGTCCCCGATCATGAGACAGAGTCCATCTTGCACTTTTCACATGCCTCTCAAGTTGGAGGACATTTTGGACCACAGAGGACGGCAAGAAAAGTCCTGGATTCTGGATTCTACTGGCCCACAATTTTTAGAGATGCCTATGAGGTTTACAGAAATTGCAAGGAATGTCAAACAGCAGGCCCTACCATCACTCGTAGGAGTGAGATGCCTCAGCAACCCATGCTTTTTTGTGAGGTTTTTGATGTGTGGGGGATTGATTTTATGGGTCCTTTCCCTGCTTCTTTTGGTTTTGTGTATATTCTTTTGGTTGTTGACTATGTTTCAAAGTGGGTGGAAGCAATCCCCACTAGGACTAACGATGCTAAAGTTGTTTCCAAATTTGTCAGGTCCAACATTTTTTGCAGGTTTGGCATACCTAAGGCTATCATCAGTGACCAGGGCACTCACTTCTGCAACCGAACCATGGAAGCCTTACTCAGGAAGTATGGGGTTGTGCATAGAGTTTCCACTGCTTACCATCCCCAGACCAATGGCCAGGCTGAGATATCAAACAGGGAGATCAAGCAGATTCTAGAGAAGATGGTGCAGCCGAATAGAAAGGAATGGAGCCGCCGTCTGGAAGACACACTGTGGGCTCAGAGGACCGCTTTCAAGACGCCAATAGGAATGTCCCCTTTCAGGCTTGTATTTGGTAAGGCATGTCACCTCCCGGTGGAAGTTGAGCACCGTGCATATTGGGCAGTCAAGAGCTGTAACATGGACATGAAGAAAGCTGGTGTTGAAAGGAAACTACAGCTGCAGCAACTTGAGGAGCTTAGGCTAGAAGCCTATGAAAGCTCCAGGATTTATAAAGAGAAAACAAAACTGTTTCATGATAGGAGGATTGCTAGGAAAGAATTTTTTGTGGGCCAGAAAGTCTTCTTGTTTATTTAATTCACTTTGAAATTGATGGCTGGGAAACTTAGGTCCAAGTGGATTAGACCATTTGTTGTTACTAATGTGTTTCCTTATGGTGCAGTAGAGATTAACAGTGCAGATACCAACAAGTCCTTCAAGGTTAACGGGTAAAGGCTGAAGCCATTCCATGGTGGGGATGCTGGTATTCCTGTGGATGCTAATGTTGAGGAGCTCTCCTTGGAAGCTCCCACCTACACTGACACTTGATCAGGGAGTACCATTTCCTTTCTCTCACTCTGATTTAATAGTTATGTTGTTTCATTGGGGACAATGCATGTTTTAAGTGTGGGGGAGGGAACTAGTTGTAGTTTTGTTTTGTCTTGTCTTGTTTCTTTTCTTTTAGCTCTTGAATAAATTGTGTTAAGTCTTATGTTGGCAAGTTTGATGGATTTTGATTGATTTTGCACAGATTGATTGCATGATTGATGTGATGATTCCCCCTAGGCTGAAAAATTTTTGTTTTTGAAAAGTTGATTCCCATGTGAAATTGAAAACCGAACTTTGAGATTATGTTATGATGGCATGATTTATGATAAGTTTGGGGTGATAGGATGCACACACTAGGGATAGAATCTCTGTCAAACAATTTGCAAAAATTGTCCAGGTGAGGATTTGAGCCTCCAACATGTTTTTGACTGTGTGAATCGCTTTCAAGTTGCACTTTCCCGAATTTGCTTGAATCTCTTTATGGTTTGTATGTTTATGTGTTTGCTTCAGATGATTTAGGCACTTTCTTTGTAAATAACTACTTAGCCTAAAATAACCATCCCTAATGCATGTTCCATAGTTAGCCCCATTGAGCCTGATTAGCCTATTATTTCTCGATAACCCTATGTTATGAGCTCAAAATCTGGAAAACCATGTTAACCCGATCTTAGGATTAGGAGAGCATAGAATCTTAGAAAGAGAATGGGTGCAAGAAACTAAGTTTGGGGTGGCTGCAAGGTGTAATATGTTGGTTGGGATTGAGAAAAAAAATACAATAAAAAGGTTGGAGCCAAAGGCTTGTAGAAAAAAAAATGAATGAAAAAAAAAAGGAAAAAGAAAAAAAAAGAAATAAAAGGTACAAAAATTTCAAAATGGATATTGAAATAAAAGAGGCTGTAGTCACCCAAGGCAATTGGAAAGATGAATGAGAAAAGGAACTTGAGTGGAATTTCAATGTTTTGAAGTGTTTCATGCTCTCTTAGTTCCTAGGGTCTTCAGCCTTGTACCTTTGTATATCCTACCCTTAGCCAGGCCCCATTACAACCCATAAAAGACCTTTTGATGTTGCATGCATGTTTTCTGTGGGAATCATTTGGAGATGAAAATCAAATTTATGGGAAGTGTTCTTGAAAAGTGAAACTGAGTGCAATGTTGATAGCCTGACACAAACTGAGCGATTGAGTGAACACTAAATGCCCTTGTGAGGAAGGCAGTTGTTTGAATTTGGTGATCTCCCTCTTGTGTGTAACTTGGATCCCCTGCTTAGATTAATGATTGTTTGAATGATGAAATTCTCAATTGTTTAGAATGAATGATTGTGGGGATTGCTTTGCTTGAAAGGGGGGGACATTGAAGAAAACTGTTTTGATGTATTGCTTGAATTTGTGCAAGGTTGATTGAATCTTTTAAGCTTGCCAGGTCTTGAGTCTTTTTGATTTTTGAGTCTTAGTTTGCTTGGGGTCAAGCAAAGTTTAAGTTTGGGGTATTTTGATCAGCCTCTGGCTCATCTAGTTTTATGGCTAGTATGACCAGGGTTTTGTGCAAATTATATCCTATTTTCACCCAAATTAGCTTAGATTGTCCTCAAGCAAGGTTTTGAGTCTCTAAGGTAGTTTTAGGTTAAATTAGCCAGTTTTGAGTCAAATAATGCACTTATAGCTATTTCTTTGTTTTCAGGTTAAGTAGAAGTTGAGAGAATAAAGAAACAGGGGATTCGCCTCGCGAGAGTTTTTCTCGCCTCGCGAACCTGAAAGCCAGCAGAACAGTGAAAATGACATCCTCTCTGGTTCGCCCCGCGAATAGCACCTCGCCTCGCGACCCTGAAGGATGACTGTTCCAGAAATATGCAAGTTCTCGAGGTCGCCTCGCGAGTAACTTCTTCGCCTCGCGATAATGGAAGTCAGAAAGCATCACGATTGGCCCCTGATGTTCATAACGGGCGTAATAATAAGACTCTTCTGTTCTTCACCCCGCGAGAAGACCAAACGTTGCTGACTCTTCATGATATTCGCCTCGCGAATGATGGCTCGCCTCGCGAGTGGGCTAAATTTCTGAAGAAGTATAAAAGGCTGTTCTGGGCAGATTGAAAAGACTTTTGCTTCTCCATTATTTTTACTTTTTTCTGTGTGTTTTCGTTTTTCCATGGAGAACTAAGTTTCTAGGATTAATCTATTGTAATCGATTTCCAATACACTTGAGGTTCTTGTATTTCCTGTTTTGTATGCTTTTCCCTTTTCAATGTCATGCTATATATTTCTGTTTGCTTAATTCAGGAGTATATTGTGTAGTGTTGATTTATTTTCGGTGATATCATGTTCCTATAATTAATCGCGTTTGCTTAATTCGCGTGTGTACGTTTCGTGTTCGCTTAGTTCACGAAGGGCTTAACCCTGTTTGCTTAATTCGGGAATAGGGACATATATCTGTAGTAGTGGTTTCGCTGGTAAATTGTTGCTACAACCGGGAGGGGATTAGAATCTGCTTAGGGCTTGGAAATTGTATGAACCTATGATAGTTGGGAAATCGAGAACAATAGATTAATCGTCTTTAGCTATTGATAATCTTTTCAACTGCTCTGTTTTCATTGCTGTGTTTCGTTTTGTTTCTTATTTGCATTCCAATTCAACCCCCCCAAAACTGATTTTTGTGATAAATAACACTTCAAGAGTCCTTGTGAGACGACATCCGAGTTGTCGCCCTACACTACAGTTTTAAAAACCGCTCGTTCTTTTTGGCGCGTGCGCGACAGCGCGACCACTGGTCTTCGGGCTCACGAGGCGAAACCTGGCTCGCGAGGCGAATCTTCCAGAATTCCTTTTCCACTGCTTCCTTCATTTTCCTTGACTCCAAGAGCTTCACTTTTAACTTGAAAATGTAAGATAGCATTAAATGCTTTATTTGACTCAAAATTAACTAAAATATCCTAAAAACTACTTAAGAGACTCAAAGTGTTGCTTGAGGACAATTTAAATCTAATTTGGACGAAACGAGATATAATTAGCACAAAACCAAGGTTTTTCTAGTTATAAAACTAGATGAGCCAGAGGCTTATCACATGACATGAACAAACCGAGGTTAATTTTTTTAAACCAGTTCAACCTTCAAGCATCCGGTTTTGACCGGTTTAAATCGTTTTGAATCGGTTCAACGGTTTTTTTACCGGTTCTATTTTAGGCCGGTTTAAATGGTCAATCGAACCGGCTTAGTATCCGGTTCCCGGTTAAACCGGTTCGACCGGCCGGTCCGGTCCGATTTTAAAAACCTTGGTTAGAACGGTCTGGTAGTTGGGGCAAGTTTTTTCCCCTAATAGAGTTTACCTACAACAATAATTTCCATTCGACTATTAGGATGGCACCTTATGAATCTCTTTATGGGAGGAGATATAGGACACCCTTATGTTGGAGTGAACCTGGTGAGAGTGTTGTACTAGGACCTGAAGTAGTGCAAGAAACCACTGAAAAAGTGAGGATGATTCAGGAAAAGATGAAAGTGGCATAAAGTAGGCAGAAGAGCTACCATGACAAAAGAAGGAAGGCGCTCAAATTCCAGGAAGGTGATCATGTATTCTTGAGAGTTACTCCAACGACTGGGGTTGGTAGAGTGATGAAAACGAAGAAACTTACTCCTAGGTTCATTGGTCCTTACCAAATCCTAAAAAGAGTTGGCGGAGTTGCCTACCAAATAGCCTTACCACTGTTCTTATCCAACCTTCATAGTGTCTTCCAAGTGTCCCAGCTCAGAAAGTATGTTCATGACCCTAGTCACGTGATAGTCCCCGATACCATACAGTTGAAAGAGAACTTGACGTTTGAGGTGTTACCCCTTCGAGTCGAGGATAGGAGGATTGAAGCAGCTAAGAGGCAAGGAAATTCCTTTGGTCACAGTCGTTTGGAGTGGGGCTACTAAGGAAAGTGCTACGTGGGAGCTGGACTGGAAAGTAAATGATGGAGTCGTGCCCGCACCTTTTCAACTGAGGTGATAGAAATTTCGAGGACGAAATTTTTTATAAGAGGGGTGAAATTGTAACACCTCAAGATTCACCCTTATGTTTATATGTGTTAGTTATGGCATATATATGTTTGATATTTATATATATGTGTATATATTATTACATATGATAATATGTATATTAATATATGATTATTTGCATTAATATGAGATTGTGTCTCTTAATGTTTGATTTTATATGTTAATATATGATATGTGATTTTATTAATAATAAGTGATTAAGAATGATATGATAAGATATCGTGTGATTTAGTATTTAAATAGACATAATGTTATTCTTAGATTTTAGCCCCTCAACCAATCAGATTTGAGTCCTTATCAATATAGGATCATCCTGTTTTTGATTATATCTTAAGATCTTATCATAATCTCCTAAGGATTCTATCTAGGAATAACTACCAAATCTGTTGCTAAACTTCCATTGAACTTTTGACCATCTTAGAGTCCGATTTAGGATTTGATCATTAGACATTAATTTGTATATATTTCTCTGAGCTTTCTAAGACACCAATAATGCCTCAATCGGAAACTTGTAGCTCAAGTTATAGTCAAAATACCGAACTGTGTACAGTTTGGACTAAAATAGGAACCCGTTATGACCCAAACTCATATATATACCATTAGACTCGAACTAAAACTAGTTTACACAACCCCAACACTCTGAAAACTGCCTCCCTCCTTCCTCTTTGAATCCTTATGGTTTTTCTCCCTAAAACTCTCTCTAGGGAACCCGTTCTTCACTGCTTCTTGATAGGAGAACATCACTACGAATAGGGGTTCGTTGTGCTTACTGTTTGGGACTTTAGAAAAGGTAAAATTCGTGCACCATGTCCCTTGTGTTATTTCTTTCAAGTTCTTGATCTCTTCCTTTTGATTTCTTGATCTTAGAGTTGAATCAAAATGTCTCTGTGACGTCCTTGAGGTCGTAGACAAGCGCTAGTGAGACGGGACTCTAGTGGTTCTTCTTTCTTCTTTTGAAACGTGAACCTCGTACTAGGTATGGGAGAAGAATAGTGTATACACTAGGCTAGGGAGTAGCGTAAGATGGGGGGTTCCCATAGCCCCGTTTATTGTCGTTATAATGTATTGATGCCATGATCTGCCTTGTTGTATGACTGAATTCTTTATATGTTTAATTGGATTAATTAGTATGCCTATTTGTTATAATTGTTGAGTTGCTCATGATGTGGTATGCCCATTTGAGTTGTCTTATGCCATGAGTTTTGGTTGAATTGGTATGAATACCCATGATCATGAATGTTGTTGTTATGACATGGATTATGTTGATCACATTGACTGGATATGTTGTTAATGATGATGTTACCGTTATGTAGAATATGTTAATAAGACTCTAATTGACTTAATTAGGACTCTTAGTTAACATAGGAATTAAGGGATTAATTCCCCAAGCTTCATAAGACATGAACTGTGTTAGTGAGGGGTGAAGTTTCATGCAGAATGTTTTAGTTAAGACCCTAGGATCTGACTTGAGAGAATTAGGGAGCCTAAACTGCAAGAACGTGTTAATTCTACCCAGAACAGTATGGTCCTGCCCAGGAGCACGACCGTACTGAACAGGGATCACGACCGTGCTCCTAGTTAAATTCTAGAAAACAGGCCGCCATTGAGCACGGCCGTGCAGGACAGATAGCACGACCGTGTCCCACTTAAGTGACAGCATGACCGTGCTGGGGGTTTAGTATGCCTGTGCTCCCCCTACTGGTCAGAACTTAAGATTAATGAATTAAATGGGTGTTTACCCCAATTATCCCCATATGATGTAATAATACACTAATCAAATGATGACAAGTTAGATAACTTAATTAAAGATTAATTAAGATAACAAAGACAAGCTGGTTAAGCCGGTTACCGATGGGTTACCGTATGTTGTCACACTTTGGTTCTTTTTGGCCAAAGTGCTCTCGGTTATTTTTGGTCGAGATGTTGTTATGTTGGAACTTGGTGCTTTTTGGCCAAGGGGGCCTTGACCCCACGGTGTGGGTCTAAGGTGTTAATGTTGATGTTGGTGATAAGTCTTGGGTGCTTTTAGGCCCAAGCAAAGGAGGTGGTTGCCTTGTGTGTTGTTGTGCCATTTGCATAGAGCATTGGAGTTGATGTTGAGGGGGATGTTCAACATAGGGGAGGTTGTCCTAGTTATGATGATCTGGCCCAAGTATCGGGTGGTTCACCCATGGTTTGGTGAACCGTGCGCCCCCGAGGTGCCGTATCCAGTTATGATATGTCGGCTATCCAAGGGGTTCCTCCATGGTTTGGGGAACTGCCGGTGTTGGTGGTTTTTGGTCAATACGGATATGTAACTCCAAAGTTGACTTCCTGAGTTAGTTGGATCCACATGCATTGATGGAGTAGTGGAGCAGGGTTGCATTGTACTGCATAACATATGTTGGATGATTAACATGTTGTTATGGTATTATATGATGATGTATAAATATTGTATGTTGTTATATTGCTATGCCATGCTATGATGTATGTTCATCTTATTCCCTATTCCCATGCCATTGTGTTTACATGATTTCTTACTTCCCGTTTTCTTGTTTCTGCTGTTGCATGTATTTCCTTATGCAGAGGATGGTGAGCAGCCAGCGGAGGAGTGACTCTGAGGAGCCGCGACTCTAGTTAGAATGCTGAGTTATAGTTGTTAGTTTTGTTAGTTGTTTAGTTTGTTTCCGTGATGTATCCGGATTTTGGTTATACCAGCTCTGTATGACATCGGGGTTGGGTTTTTCTTTACCTGTCTTGTTTATGTTTTACTGTTTTTAAAACTATGTTATTTCCACGTTGTTTTTGTTGAGATGTGAAACCTTTTTATCCAAGTTTTTATTTTTTTTAAATAAATGCATGTTTTATAATTACCTCTTTTAAGTAAATGTTTTATATTAACATGCGGGGTAGAAGGGTGTCACAGTACGCGTTAAGTTTTAATTGAGAAAAACAATTTTGATAAATTAATCTAAAAAAATTTATAAATCCAATTCACCCCCCACTTGGGTTATGGTTGCTTCCAAGGTTTTTAAAACCGGACCGGACCGGCCGGTCGAACCGGTTTAACCGGGAACCGGATACTAAGCCGGTTCGATTGACCACTTAAACCGGCCTAAAATAGAACCGGTAAAAAAACCATTGAACCGATTCAAAACCGTTTAAACCGGTCAAAACCGGATGTTTGAAGGTTGAACCGGTTTAAAAAAATTAACCTCGGTTTGTTCATGTCATGATAGCACACTCTTTTTTATAGATCATCCTTTCAGAAAGCTTACAAATGCTAACGATGTGGGACTTTCTTATGTAGTCCTACAAAGCCTAAATCTCTCTTTTCTTAAATCTCTCTTTTCTTTTCCATTTGCGGCTGCACTGCGTTATTTTTCTCTCCAAATCTTACACAGATCAAATACAATGGAGATTTCTCATACACATGCTTTTAGCAACTCGTGCTTCTATGGCAGATTGGTAGTGCTTTTCTATTAGGTACCCATCTGCATGCTTACGAAGAAGTAGTGCTACCCACCTGCATTCTTATATATATTTGCCTCATCCTTTTTCTTTTCCTCTCTCACTCGGCCTACTTTTGCTTACTGAAACAAAACAAGCAAATAGCCAAGTATCAATTTCGTTCCACTACTATATAGTCATAACTCATGTTTAAAATTCAACAAATTAAGTTAAATGTACATGTATGATAGTATGTATATTGTATAAACTAAAGCACACAAAGAAGAAGAAGGGTGGGCAACATCATAAATATATAAAGGAAGTGGAACTTTAATAAAATAATAACTGATATTAATCATACATTGTTATTTTTTTTGTTTAATATTGTTACAAATATTATATTAAAATTTAAAATAATATTATTTAATTATAACCAGTTCAATCACGGTTCAACCTCGGTTAGACCATTGAACCTCGAACCGCTGCCTTCACCGGTTCGATGACCGGTCCTGTTTTGTAAACCTTGGTTCTAACACACAAGCTCTAAGCAATTCCTCTAAGGACTGGATGGTTCTTTCAGACTGACCATCAGTCTGAGGGTGATAAGCTGAACTTAGCCTAAGCTTGGCTCCTAAAGCCTCTGGCAAACTGTTCTAAAACCTAGAGGTAAACCTCGGGTCTCTATCTGAAACTATGCTTAAAGGTACACCATGTAGCCTAATTATCTCCCTGATGTACAGCTTAGCCAACTTTTCCAAAGAGTATTCCATGTTCATCGGAATGAAATGGGTGGACTTAGTTAGTCTATCCACGACAACCCATATAGCCTCAAAACCAGTTGGAGTCCTAGGGAGTCCAGACACAAAATCCGTGGAAATACTGTCCCACTTCCATTCTGGGATACTTAAAGGTTGTAACTTTCCTGATGGTTACTGGTATTCTATCTTAGCCTTTTGACACACTAAACAAGCATACACAAACTAATCCACATCTTTCTTCATTCTAGGCCACCAAAACACGCGCTTTAAGTCCTGATTCATCTTAGTGACACCTAGGTGCACACTCAGTCCACTCCTATGTCCTTCTTCAAGGATCAACTTTCTAAGCTCTGGGACGTCTGGTATACAGACTCTATCTTTGAACCTCAAGACTTCATCGCTTCCTTCCTTAAAACTAAGGTCTCTACCCTGCGCAAGCAACTCTCGTTGATGTAAGAGAAACTTGTCTAACTTCTAACCCTCTCTAATCTGATCCATCAAACTGTTGGTAACCTTCAAGGTTCAAAGCCTAATGCTTTTAGGGGTAACTTATCAAGCTAAATCATGTCTCTAAACTCCTCAATTAGATCCATCTCCCTAACCATCAAAGCAGAGATGTGCAAGGTTTTTCTACTTAAGGCATCGGCCACTACATTGACCTTTCCTTGGTGGTAGGTTAGATCAAACTCATAATCCTTTAAAAATTCCATCCACCTACGCTACCTCATATTCAGCTCCTTTTGATCAAAGAGATACCTCAGACTCTTATGATCACTAAAGACCACAAACTTCTCTCTATACAGATAATGCCTCCAAATCTTTAAGGTTAATACCACAGCTCCTAACTGTTAAGTCTCAAAAATATCTGATGTGCATTTCCCTAAGTTTTGATGAGAACTAAACATTGGTTAATGATTTAATTAACCTTCATATTGGTTGCTAACATGTGTATCTAGTGTGCAGATTAAAACTGTAAGAATCATCTATCTGCTCGTCCACTAAAGTGACAGAAGCGCTCGTCTACTGAAGTGACAAAAGCGCTCGTCCACTGAAGTGAAAAAAGCGCTCATCCACTGAAGTGACAAAAGCGCTCGTCCACTAAAGTGACAGAAGCGCTCGTCCATTGAAGTGATAGAAGTGGTCGTCCACTAAGGTGACAGAAGCGCTCGTCCACACAAGTCTTTGGACTTGCCAAGTCCTTAATGAGAAGCTCCGTCCAATGACATGGCATATGGAGCTCATCTACTAGCCCGTCCGAATGTAAATTCTTAAATGGCTTGATGGACACTCTTATTTTATGGACGCGAATTCTATAAAAATTAGCAGAATCTTATTTCAAGAACCAGAATCAAGAAAAGTCAGAAGTTACTCTCTCAAGCAATCTCGGTTATCAGAACCAAAGACCAGTTAAAGAATGCTTCTAACATGCTTGATTCCCTAGTACCTCCGGTCCTTACACGAAAAGGGAATTGTACTCAGCAAAGAACAAAAAGCTCTCTGCACAACTCTGATATGGATGTGTCACGATGCATAAAGCCATGATCCTTCATGTTAGAGTACAACCAACGTTCCTATTGCATTAATAGCTGCCTAGAACGACTCTATTGCATTTAATGAAGTTCTGCTTGAAGCCAACATCTGAGGGAATGTCTCTAACGGATCCTAAATGCTTGAAGACTATAAATACAGAAGTCATTGAAGATGAAGTATACAGAATACACATAGCATTAAAGAGCCATTACTCTGCGCATTAATATCTTCATTCTTTCATTTTGTATTCTTCAATCATTTGAAGTTATTACGCAGACTTTCCTAAGCTTTACATTCAAACCACTCTGAGTGTTAGTGAAAGATCTGTCTATCTGAAGTTGTATTTATTACAAACCAAATCTCTCAAACAAACCTGAGTGGGCCTGAAGAGGCTAAGTGTGCAAAGAATACTTGTCTTGAGCCTGAATAGGCTAGGTGTGCAAAGAATACTTGTCTTGAAGCCTGAAGAGGCTAGGTGTGCAAACAATACTTGAGTCTGCAACCTGATCAGTTATAGTGGATAAATCTTGGTGCTGCCAAGGACTGGACAAAGCTCTTTGATTTGAAGAGTGAACCAGGATAAATAACTGTGTCAATCTCTCTTTCCTTTTAAACTCTTTAGTTGCTTTAGTTTTCTTATACATTTATCAAGTGGTGTGTTTGCCAAAGTCACTATTAAAATTTCATCACACAGGTCACCCGTCTGTCCTATATCTTTCCACTCGTCTGAACTAAGCTTCTGTATGCGAAAAGTTTTCAACTTTGTTTAAATGCCGATAAACACAATTCAACCCCCCTTCTCGTGTTTATAGTTGTCTATTTCAGTTGGTATTAGAGCTCAGCCTCTGGGTTGAGCATCTAACAGTGTAGAGGTAAAAGGTCCTGAAGAATAGACATGACTGCTGGAGCTAGTTCAAGTGGAAGTCACCAGACTGAAGGAGCTTCCCTAACCAGACCTCCTTACTTCAATGGAGAAAACTACAATTATTGTAAAGATAGACTTCAATGGTTCATTCTATCTACAAACTCTGATCTTTGGGATGTCATTACAGATGGTCCATTCATTCCCAAGAATGATGATAACACTGACAAACCAAAAGCTCAGTGGACTACTGCAGAAAAGACAAAATGTGAGCTGAACCACAAAGCTAGATATAACATCATCTGTGCTCTCAGTCTTGAGGAGTTTGAGAAGGTATGTGCTTGTGACTCTGCCAAAGAAATATGGGACACTTTAGTTGTCACACATGAAGGAACAGCCAAAGTCAAAGAGTCAAAGATTGCCATACTTGTCAGAAAGTATGAATTGTTTGTCATGGAGGAAGGAGAATCTGTTACTCAGATGATAGGAAGATTTCAAACTATAGTGAACAGTTTAAAATCTCTTGGCAAAGTCTATACCAATGCTGAGAAGGTTGTAAAGATTCTGAGAAGTCTACCTAAACAGTGGAGACCTTTGGTCACTGCTATCTCTCAAGGCAAGGATCTCACTACCTTTACTATGGATGAACTTCTTGGAACACTCACTGTTCATGAGCAAGAACTTGGAGATGAAGTTGCACCAAAGAAGGGCAAGTCAATTGCTCTGAAAGCTGACCAAAAGTCAGCAAAAGTTTCCAAGGCTCTAAAGGCAGATGAGTCATCCAGTGATGCTGACCTATCTGAACACGAGGATTCTGAGAGTGATGAGGCATTGTCTCTCCTGACCAGGAAGATAAAGCTTCTCCTA
The DNA here is from genome assembly GCA_030762895.1 of Sophora flavescens. Lineage (NCBI taxonomy): Eukaryota > Viridiplantae > Streptophyta > Magnoliopsida > Fabales > Fabaceae > Sophora > Sophora flavescens. Next base: position 159,284,458 of record CM061068.1, read on the forward strand.
CAGAAAAAGAAGTTCAAGAAGGATAAGCCATTTAGAAGGTTCAACAAGGACAAGAACTTCAAAGAATCCACTTCAACAGACAAAAGTCCAATTGTCTGCTATAAGTGCAAGAAGCCTGGTCACATCAAGGCTGAATGTCCTCAACTCAAGAAGGCCCCTTTTAAGAAATTCTTCAAGAAGAAGAAGAAAGGAATGATGGCTACTTGGGAGGATCTGGAGTCAACATCTTCTGATGAAGAAACAGAGGAAGAAGCCAATCTCTGTTTGATGGCCAACACTGACTCAGACTCAGACGATGAGGTACATCCTGACTATGAGGAATTACTTGATGCCTAAGAGGAGTTCCTGGAGGAATCCAACTGCATATCTAAGGCCTTCAAATACCTCAAGAGATAGTATGTAAAGCTCACCAGTGAGCATAAACAAATCTCAAGAGTGTCAGAAGCTGGCTAAAGAGAACAGTGAGCTGAAGACTGAAAAGTCTAATGAAGCTAAGATCACAAGTGAAGCATCACCATCCGAAGAAGTTGAAAAACTTCAACAGAAAGTGGAAGAGCTCTCTTCTGATCTTGCCAAATTTTTTAATGGTAGAGATAATCTGACTAAGCTACTTGGCTGTCAATGGCACTCTCTTAACAAAGAAGGTATTGGATATGTCCATCAGACACATCATAAAGTATCAACTAAAGCTTCTACAGTATTTGTTAAGTCAACTGTAACCAAGTCTACACCTGTTTGTAACTTCTATGGAAACACTGGACATGGTATGTCTAAATGTATCCATAAGAAGAGAAGGAAGTCTTCACAGACTCCTAGAACTAACAGAAAAGGACCCAGAAAAATATGGGTACCTAAAGATCAAATAATTTTTGTTGCAGATGTCCTCAACAGGACAAAGCAAACACCACTACTGGTACCTGGACAGTTGTTGCTCGCGTCATATGACAAGAGAAAGGTCTATGTTCCTAGACCTCCAACTTAAGAAAGGAGGACACGTTGCCTTCGGAGGGAATTAGAAAGGGAAAGTTATCGGAATTGGTATTATTGGTGGTAAACCCGCTCTTCTCTCCATATCTAATGTTCTTATGGTTAAATGATTAAGACACAATTTGCTTAGCATAAGTCAATTATGTGATAGTGGTTTTGATGTTTCCTTTACCAAGGATGTATGCATAGTTAAAGACTATTGTGGCAAAACCCTCTTTTCAGCTAAAATCAACAAAATCTTTATAAGATTGAACTAACTGATCTCTCAGATCAAAGTGTAACCTGTCTGATGTCTAAAGAGGATGAGAGATGGTTATGGCATAAAAAACTAGGACATGCTAGTATGAAACTAATTTCTGAATTAAAAAGGAATAATCTTATGAGAGGATTGTCTGATATTAGTTTTAAGAAAGATGTCTTGTGTGATGCATGTCAGAGAGGTAAACAGATAAAATCAAGTTTCAAATCTAAAAACCAAGTATCAACCTCTAGACCTCTTCAGTTGTTACACATGGATCTGTTTGGACCAGTTAGTGTTGCCACTGACCGAAGAAAATATGGATTTGTCATAGTTGATGACTATTCTAGATACACATGGGTACTCTTTCTAACACACAAGGATGAGTCTTTTAAGGCTTTCTCAGATTTATGCAAAAAGAGTACAAAATGAGCAGGGTTTCTGTATTTCTACCCTTAGAAGTGATCATGGGGGAGAATTTGAAAATGAGCAGTTTAGACAGTTCTGTGAGGAGAATGGAATCTCTCATAATTTCTCTGCACCTAGAACTCCACAGCAAAATGGAGTGGTTGAGAGAAAGAACAGATCTCTACAAGAGATGGCTAGATCTATGCTCAATGAAAATAATCTCCCTAAGTACTTCTGGGCAGAAGCTGTACACACTGCTTGTTATGTACAAAACAGAATACTTATTAGGCCTTTTATAAAAAGGACTCCTTATGAATTGTGGAAAAGAAAAAGCCCCAACATATCTTATTTTCATGCTTTTGGATGTGAATGTTTTATTCTGAATACGAGAGATGATCTTGGAAAGTTTGACTCCAAGGTAGATAAAGGTATTTTCGTAGGATATTCTGAAATGTCTAAGGCTTTTAGAGTTTACAATTCAAGAACTTGTATTATTGAAGAATCTGTTCATGTTAAATTCAATGATGAATTAAAGACTGATAGAAGAACTATCAGATCTAGAAGATGATCTTAAAGGTCTTGATATAAACAATCCAGAAATTCAACAACCTGATCTAACCAAGACAGAACCTGTGCCTGAGGCTGACAGACAAGTGGAATAGACAAGTCGGCAGACGAGTCAACAGACCAGTCAGCAGACAAGGCAAGATCTTCATGATGATCTCAAAAGGAATTGGAAGTTCAACACTCTTCACCCTAAGGATCTTATTATTGGAAATCCTTCTGAAGGGGTAAGAACCAGATCCACAATTAGAGAATCAAGCAATGTGGCCTTTATTTCATATTTGGAGCCTAAACGCATTGAAGAAGCTCTTGAGGATGAAAGCTGGATTCTTGCTATGCAAGAAGAACTTAACCAGTTCACCAGAAATGATGTCTGGACTCTTGTCTCTAAGCCTAAAAACAAGTCGGTTATTGGAACAAGATGGGTCTTTAAAAACAAATTGGATGAAGATGGTAAAGTTGTCAGAAATAAGGCAAGGTTAGTAGCTCAAGGCTATAACCAACAAGAAGGTATTGATTATACTGAAACCTTTGCACCTGTAGCTAGAATAGAAGCCATACGCATTTTAATGTCATATGTTGCACAACTGAACGCGCTGTCGCGCACGCGCCAAAAAGCGAGCGGTTTTATAAAACTGTAGTTTTGGAAGCGACAACTCAGATATCGTCTCACAAGGACTCTTGACTTGTTATTTACCACAAAAATCAATTTTTTTTTTTGGGGGTGGGGTTGGATTTGAATGCAAATAAGAAAACAATTAAGGAAACACAGAGCAATAAAAACAAAACAGTTTAAAGGATTATCAAATAAGCTAAAGACGATTAATCTACTGTTCTCGATTTCCCAACTATCATCAGTTCATGTAAATTCCAAGCCCTAAGCAGATTCTAATCCCCTTTTCAGTTGTAGCATCAATTAACAAGCGAAATCAATACTACGAGATATATGTTCCTATTCCCGAATTAAGCAAACGGGGTGAAGTACTCATGAACTAAGCGAACATGAACGAACACACGCGAATTATGCAAATGCGATTCAATATAGGAACATAACATCACCGAAATAAATCAACACAACACTATACACTCCTGAATTAAGCAAACAGAAACATATAGCATAGTATTGAAAAGGGAAAAGCAAACAAAACAGGAATCACAGAACCTCAAGTGCGGTGGAAATCGATTACAGTAGACTAATCCAAGAAATTTAGTTCTCCATGGAAAATGAAATACAACTCAAAAAATTCGCAAAACAATGGAGAATGATAAAAGTTCCTCTCATCTGCCCAGAACAGCAATTTATAACATTCAAGAACTGCGCCCTCTTGCGAGGCGAACCCTCACTCGCGAGGCGAATATTATGAAGAATCTGCAACGTTTGGTCTTCTCGCGGGGCAAAGTACGACTCGCGTGGCGAGGAATTGAAGAGTCATGGCTTCTGGTCTTCAGTCTCGCGAGGCGAGACATAGATTCGTGGGGCAACACAGAAAGGTTTGCATTTTCTGGAACAGTCAGCCTTCAGACTCGCGAGGCGAGGTGTTGTTCGCGGGGCGAACCAGAGAGGAGGACTTTCTGCTGTTCAGGCTGGTCTCAGAGTCGCGAGGCGAGAAGACTCTCACGAGGCGAATACCTCCAGGATTGAAATTTCGCCTGTTTCTTCATTCCCTTAACTTCTAAGCTAACCTGAAAACAATGAAATAGCCATAAGTACTTTATTTGACTCAAAACTGGCTAAATTAACCTAAAACTACGTAAACGACTCAAAACGTTGCTTGAGGACAATTTAATCTAATTTGGGTGAAAACGAAATATATTTAGCACAAAACCATGGTCATACTAGTCATAAAACTAAATGAGCCAGAGGCTTATCAACAACACCAAATTACCCTGTTTCAAATAGATGTAAAAAGTGCTTTTCTAAATGGTATAATTGAAGAAGAAGTGTATGTTAAACAACCCCCTGGTTTTGAGGATATTGATCAATCAGATCACATTTTCAAACTTAAAAAAGTATTATATGGTTTGAAACAAGCACCTAGAGCATGGTATGATAGACTCAGTTATTTTCTCAAGCATAAATTTTTTACTAGAGGACAAGTAGACACTACTCTGTTCAAGAAATGCTATAAAAATGACTTTATTATAGTTCAAATATATGTTGATGATATTATTTTTGGAGCAACTAATGAAAGGCTGTGCAAGGAATTTTCAAATCTAATGCAAGCTGAATTTGAGATTAGCATGATGGGAGAATTGAAGTTCTTCCTTGGATTACAAATCAAGCAGACAAGTGATGGAATTTATATTCATCAACAAAAATATACCAAGGAAATACTCAAGAAATACAAAATGGAAAATACAAAGCTCATGAAAACCCCTATGCAACCCAATGCAAAACTAAGCAAAGATGATGAAGGTAAAAAGGTAGATCAAACTGTCTACAGAGGTATGATTGACTCTCTACTGTACTAAACTTCAAGCAGTCCTGACATTCAATTTAGTGTCTGTATGTGTGCTAGATTCCAATCTGATCCTAGAGAATCTCATCTTAAAGCTGTTAAAATAATATTTAGATATTTGCTTAGAACTACTAATCTTGGTTTGCTGTATTTAAGATCAAAAGAATACAGATTAGTGGGATATTGTGATGCTAATTTTGCTGGAGACAGAATAGAAAGAAAAAGCACCAGTGGAGGATGTCACTTCATTGGAGAAAGTTTAGTCTCATGGTCAAGCAAGAGGCAGACAACCATTGCCCTGTCTACTGCTAAAGTAGAATACATCTCTGCTGCTAGGTGCTACTCTCAACTCTTATGGGTAAAACATCAACTTGATGATTACTCTATTTATGAACATAACATATATGTATGGTGTGATAATTCCAGTGCTATATGCTTAACTAAAAATTCAATTCATCATTCTAAGGCTAAGCATATTGAAATCAAACATCATTTTATCAGAAAGGCATCTTTGATATTAAGTTTGTTAAAACTGAAAATAAGTGGGATGATATTTTCATTAAACCCCTCGCAGAAGAAAGTTTTTATTTATTAGAGATAATCTAAACATGCATTGCATCGTTGAATGACATGTCTGAATGTTAACCTATCTGTTCTTTATCACCTGTCTATGCTAAATCTGTCTTTACTCCTATATACATGTTCTTTTAACTAAGCATTAGTTCAGGGGGAGTGATGATACAATAGTTTAAGTGGAGTATGTCTCATATGCTTGCTGCATTACTATGATTTTCTTAACATGTTATCATGCCCTTAACATATCTCATAAATATAACTTGATAACCCTTTTTGATGTTGACAAAATGGGGAGAATAGGATAAATGTGATAGAAATGTGTCATAGAAGAATGAGATGAATGAATATGATACGTATCTTCAATAATACATGGACATGAGTATGTTCTGATAGTTGCTATAATTGCTCAGATAAATCTTAAGTAAGATTGCTCTGATAATAATCTCAAAGTAAAACAAGTCAAACCTATGTGTGACTAAGTTAAACAGATTATATAATTAATCTTAATGTCTGATCAAGCATCTGCATGACCTGTCCACTAAAGAAAAATTCAACCTGTCTGATATATGCTATTTTCCTCGTTGATATTTTCCGAGGTTCATTAAATCATCTCAATGTTTGTCATCATCAAAAAGGGGGAGATTGTTAAGTCTCTAAAATGTCTGATGTGCATTTCCCTAAGTTTTGATGAGAACTAAACATTGGTTAGTGGTTTAGTTAACCTTCATATTGGTTGCTAACCTGTCTATCTAGTGTGCAGATTAAAACTGTAAGAATCATATATTTGCTCGTCCACTAAAGTGACAAAAACGCTCGTCCACTGAAGTGATAAAAGCGCTCGTCCACTAAAGTGACAGAAGCGCTCATCCACTAAAGTAACAGAAGCGCTCATCCACTGAAGTGATAGAAGTGCTCATCCACTAAGGTGACAGAAGCGCTCGTCCACACAAGTCTTTGGACTTGCTAAGTCCTTAATGAGAAGCTCCGTCCAATGACATGGCATATGGAGCTCGTCTACTAGCCCGTCCGAATGTAAAATCTTAAATGGCTAGATGGACACGCTTATTTTATGGACGCGAATTCTATAATTATTATCAGAATCTTATTTCAAGAACCAGAATCAAGAAAAGTCAGAAATTACTCTCTCAAGCAATCTTGGTTATCAGAACCAAAGACCAGTTAAAGAATGCTTCCAACATGCTTTATTCCCTAGTACCTCTGTGTCAATCTCTCTTTCCTTTTAAACTCTTTAGTTGCTTTAGTTTTCTTATACGTTTATCAAGTGGTGTGTTTGCCAAAGTCACTGTTAAAATTTCATCACACAGGTCACCCGTCTGTCCTGTATCTTTCCACTCGTCTGAAATAAGCTTCTGTATGCGTAAATTTTTCAACTTTGTTTAAATTCTGATAAATACAATTCAACCCCCCCTTCTCGTGTTTATAGTTGTCTATTTCACTAACTCTAGATCATGGGCAGGGTAGTTCCTCTCATGGGTTTTCAATTGCCTAGAAGCATAAGCCATTACCTTACCATCTTGCATCAACACTCTACCTAAACCTTGCTTGGAAGCATCACAATATACTACGAAAGGTTTACTAGGATCAGGCAATACTAAAACTGGTGCTGATGTCAACCTATCCTTAAGGGTTTGGAAACTCTCTTCACATCTAGAGTCCCACACAAACAGCTGTCCCTTCTTGGTGAGACGGGTTAAGGGTAAGGCTAACTTAGAGAAACCTTCTATGAACCGTCTATAGTACCCGTCTAAACCCAAGAAACTCCTAATCTCGATCACTAACTTTGGCGCTTCCCATTGGAGCACGGTCTCAGCCTTAGCCGGATCGACGGCTATCCCACCTTTTGAGATCACGTGACCTAAGAAACTAACCTCTTCTAACCACAACTCGCACTTAGACATCTTGGCATACAACTGCTTCTCCTTAAGGGTTTGTAAGACAACCCTCAAGTGCTCCTCATGTTCTTCCTTAGTCTTAGAGTACACTAAGATGTCATCTATAAAGACCACCATAAACTTATCCAGTAAGGGTGAAAGGTCTTGTTCATGTAGTCCATGAACACAGCAGGGGCATTGATCACACCAAAGGGCATAACCAAGTACTCATGGTGACCATAACGCGTCCTAAACACTGTCTTTGGGATGTCTTCAGACTTAACCCGAATCTGATGGTACCCTGGCCTCAAATCTATCTTCAAGAAAACACAAGCTCCGATCAACTGATCTATAAGATCATCAATCCTAGGGAGGGGATACCGATTCTTAATGGTCACCTTGTTGAGCTGTCGATAGTTGACACACAACCTCATACTGCCATCCTTCTTCTTTACTAGCAACACTGGCGCTCCCCATGGGGACATACTAGGCCTAATGAACTGCTTTTGGATAAGGTCCTCTAATTGTTCCTTCAACTTGGCTAGCTCTAGAGGAGACATTCTATAGGGCGCTATGGAAATAAGCCAGTTACCAAGTACTAAATCTATGGTGAACTCCACATCCCTTTCTGGGGGTAGTTCGTAAACGTCCCCCGGAAACACTTTAGGAAACTCCCACACAACAGGCACACTTCCGACATCAGCAGGGCTCTCAACTTTCAGGGAAGACAACATCTTGAACACTTGGGCTTCGTTTTTAATCGAAGCTTTCACTTGGTTGGCGAGAGAAAGGTCGGATTCTTAGACTCCTTAGGAGTTCCAAAAATCAAGGTTTTATCAAAACAATTCAAAAGGATATGGTTGGAAGATAACCAGTCCATGCCAAGAATAATGTTGAGCTATTTTAAAGGTAAGCATACAAGATCAACAATAAAGGTCCTATCATCAATAGTAATATGACAGTTCTTGCATGCATGTGAAGTGAGAACAGGCTTGTTTGTAGTTCATCCATAGTCAAGGTAGTAAGATCCTTGGCTTGAGAGATAGCAGTGACCAAAGGTCTCCACTGTTTAGGTAGACTTCTCAGAATCTTTCCAACATTCTCAGCATTGGTATAGACTTTGCCAAGAGATTTTAAACTGTTGACTATAGTTTGAAATCTTCCTATCATCTGAGCAACAAATTCTCTTTCCTCCATGACAAACAGTTCATACTTTCTGACAAGTATGGTAATCTTTGACTCTTTGACTTTGGTTGTTCCTTCATGTGTGACAGCTAAAGTGTCCCATATTTCTTTGGCAGAGTTACAAGCACACACTTCCTCAAACTCCTCAGGACTGAGAGCACAAATGATGTTATATCTAGCTTTGTGGTTCAGCTCCTATTTTGTCTTTTCTGCAGTTGTCCACTGAGCTTTTGGTTTGTCAGTGTTATCATCATTCTTGGGAATGAATGGACCATCTGTAATGACATCCCAAAGATCAGAGTTTGTAGATAGAATGAACCATTGAAATCTATCTTTCCAATAGTTGTAGTTTTCTCCATTGAAGTAAGGAGGTCTGGTTAGGGAAGCTCCTTCAGTCTGGTGACTTCCACTTGAACTAGCTCCAGCAGTCATGTCTATTCTTCAGGACCTTTTACCTCTACACTGTTAGATGCTCAACCCAGAGGCTGAGCTCTGATACCAACTAAAATAGACAACTATAAACACGAGAAGGGGGGTTGAATTGTGTTTATCAGATTTTAAACAAAGTTCAAAACTTTTTGCATACAGAAGCTTAGTTTAGACGAGTGGAAAGATACAAGACAGACGGGTGACCTGTGTGATGAAATTTTAACAATAACTTTGGTAAACACACCACTTGATAAACGTATAATAAAACTAAAGCAACTAAAGAGTTTAAAAGGAAAGAGAGATTGACACAGTTATTTATCCTGGTTCACTCTTCAAATCAAAGAGATACGTCCAGTCCTTGACAGCACCAAGATTTATCCACTATAACTGATCAGGTTACAGACTCAAGTATTGTTTGCACACCTAGCCTCTTCAGGCTCCAAGACAAGTATTCTTTGCACGCCTAGCCTCTTCAGGCTCAAGGCAAGTATTCTTTGCACACTTAGCCTCTTCAGGCTCACTCAGTTTTGTTTGAGAGATTTGGTTTGTAATAAATACAACTTCATATAAACAGATCTTTCACTAACACTCAGAGAGTGGTTTAAATGTAAAGCTTAGGAAAGTCTGCATAATAACTTCAAATGATTGAAGAATACAGAATGAAAGAATGAAGATATTAATGTGCAGAGTAATGGCTCTTTAATGCTATGTGTATTCTCTATTTTTCAACGACTTATGTATTTATAGTCTTCAAGCATTTAGGATCCGTTAGAGACATTCCCTCAGATGTTGGCTTCAAGCAGAACTTCATTAAATGCAATAGAGTCGTTCTGGGCAGCCATTAATGCAATAGGAACATTGGTTGTACTCTAACATGAAGGATCATGGCTTTATGCATCATGATACAGCCATATCAGAGTTGTGCATAGAGATTTTTGTACTTTGCTGAGTACAAATCCCTTTTCGTCTAAGGACCAGAGGTACTAGGGAATAAAGCATGTTGGAATCATTCTTTAAATAGTCTTTGGTTCTGATAATAGAGGTTGCTTGAGAGAGAGACTTCTGACTTTTCTTGATTCTGGTTCTTGAAATAAGATTTTGATAAATCTTATAGAATTTGCGTCCATAAAATAAGCGCGTCCATCTTGAAAATAACGCGTCCATCTAGTCATTTAAGATTTTACATTCGGACGGGCTAGTAGACGAGCTCCATATGCCACGTCATTGGACGGATACTCCTTTAACTGGTTGAACGTAACCTAGTAGACGAGCTCCATACGCCACGTCATTGGACGGAGCTTCTCATTAAGGACTTAGCAAGTCCAAAGACTTGTGTGGACGAACGTTTCTATCACCTTAGTGGACGAGCATTTCTATCACTTTAGTGGATGAGCGCTTCTGTTACTTTAGTGGACGAGCAGATAGATGATTCTTACAGTTTTAATCTGCATACTAGATAGACAGGTTAGGAACCAATATGAAGGTTAATTAAATCTTTAACCAATGATCAGTTCTCATCAAAACTTAGGGAAATGCACATCAGACATTTTAGAGACTTAACAGGGCTACCCATGACCCTTTCCTTGTTAACATGTTTTTTATGTTTTTATGATTAATTGTTATTTGATGATTATCTGTTATGATAATAAATATTGGTATTAATGTTGTTACTATTAATTGATGTTGTCTGTTATGAATATGTTAATGTTGTGATTCCATGATTATGATGAGTATGATGCTATTGACTGTTGTTTGTGTTGTACTCTTTATGAGTGTTGATTGTTGAGGATATTAATGTCAATAATGATGTTAAGACATTTTTTTTTGTTGAAGAAATGATGTTAAGACGTTAAAATACGTTAATGATAATAATGATAATTAAGGGATGTTTCCCCAGTTGTTCATAATACATGGATATAGTACGAGAGGTAAGGTTATGTTCATAGGGCTTATTTAAAGACCCTAGGATTGATTAGTGAGTGTTCTAGGAACATTAATAACGAAGCTATGATTAAAGGATTAATACCCCATGATGATAACACATAAATATTAATGAAGAACAGTTAAGATTAATGAAGTTGATGATCAATGGATTAGCAAAAGTCAATAGGGTGAATCTGTGAACTGTCACAAGTATTTGGGAAAAGTTTTCTGACCCTTTCTGCCCAGATCAGTACGACCACGCTCCATTGAGTATGGTCGTGCTTAATAAAGAGCACGCCCGTGCTCCAGTTTGAAACCCGAGCAGGCGCACATTTGAGCAATCCTGTGCTCAGCAGGCAGCACGGTCGTGCTTGCCTGCAGGTCCAGTACGCCCGTGCTGAGGGTGAGCCCGCCCGTGCTCACCTAACTAGAACAGAAACCAGAATGTTGAAATAGGGGTTTTCACCCCAAACGCTTAAAATACTTAATAAGATACAAAAGGAACATGATGACCAAACACAAGTGATAAGATGTTGTACCTTGGTAGCCTAGTGTTTGCTCCAAGTGATAAGATGTTGTACCTTGGAAGCCTAGTGTTCGCTCCAAGGGGGCCTTGATGCTTGATGGTCAAGGTGTTGAGCTCTGGTGCTTAATGGCCAAAGTGTTGTTAATTCTTAAAAGACTTAACAATGAACGTTAAACAATAATCCTTGATAGTCTAGTGGTCGAAGTGTTGACGGTGATAAAACTTGGGTAGCCTATGGGCCCAAGTGGAGGTGGTGGTTGTGGTTGTGTGTTGTTTGCCATGTATTCACGCATCAGAGATGTTGATTGGAGGTTGTACAACGTAGAGGAGGTTGTCCGAGAGTAAGACGATCTGGCCGTCCACGGGATTCGTTCGAAAGGGAATCAAGTATACACCGTGGTGGCGCATCTGAGAATAAGATGTGTTGGCTGTCCTTGGGGTCCACCCATGGTTTGGTGGATTGCCTCGGCGTTGGTGCTTATTGGCCAATGTGGAAATGTAACCCCAAAGTTGGCATTTTGAGTTAGTTTGGATCCAAGTGCATAGTAGGAGTGGAGCATAAATGCATTGCATAGCATACACATTATATGATGATGATTGTTATGATATTGATGTTTGATATAACATGTTTGTTTGATGTATGCTCCTCTAGCTAACTGCTTCCTTGCCGTTTTATTCATATATATGTTTCTTACTCCTTATCTCTATGTTTCTTGTTTATGGCATGTATCGTTTATGTTGATGTCGATGTGCAGCCAATTGAGGAGTGACTCTGAGGAGCTGCGACTTGTAGATAGGATATCCCATTTTTAGAAGTTGTTTCCAGTTGTATCCGAGTTGTTTTATCGAATTGGTTATACAAGCTCTGTAGTGTGACATCGGGGTTGGGTTCTTTTATGGTTTTATTTTATGTTATGTTTTCTTTATAAACATGTTTTCGTTATTTTTGCGTTATGTTACAATGCGGCAGTCTCTGGCCGGTTTTGATAATTATATATATTTGCATGTGTTCTCTCTTTTATATATGTGTTATCGCTTTTGAATGCATGCGGGGTAGATGGTGTCACATTTAGTGGTATCAGAGCAGTTCGACCCTGTACGGATGTGGTATGAGTCTGTTGCGAGTCTTCTATGTGTTTTGTTTGAATTATCTATACTTGTTACAGATAATGATGCTCTAGTATTAAGAACCGTTAGATCTTCCTTCTTGGTTCCCTGTGCTTAACTGTTGTCTCGGGTAAATGTAGGAACCAATGGCAGGAAGTGGTAGGAACGACCAAGCGATCATCGATGCTTTGGCACAGCTCGCCAATGCCATAGGCCAGAACCAGAACAACAACAACGATGGATCAGCCGAGTTTCAGGGAGTGGGCAAGTTTAAGCAAAACAACCAACCATCTTTTAAGGGAGCTTACGACCCGGAGGGAGCTTTGTTGTGGCTGAGGGAGACTGAGAAGATCTTCAGGGCTATGGGATGCAACGAACAGTAGAAGGTCATCTTTGGGACCTTTATGCTGACCGAGGAGGCTAAACATTGGTGGGAGAACTGTCATCAGCGTATCTAGGCCGAAGGTACTACGACCACATGGACGGTATTTAAGGACAGGTTTCTCAAGAAGTACTTTCCGGCGAACATCAAGTACGTTAAAATACGTTAATGATAATTAAGGGATGTTTCCCCAGTTGTTCATAATACATGGATATAGTGTGAGAGGTAAGGTTATGTTCATAAGGCTTAGTTAAAGACCCTAGGAGTGATTAGTGAGTGTTCTAGGAACATTAATAACGAAGCTATGATTAAAGGATTAATTCCCCATGATGATAAGACATAAATATTAATGAAGAACAGTTAAGATTAATGAAGTTGATGATCAATGTATTAGTAAAAGCCAATAGGTTGAATCTGTGAATTGTCTCAAGGATTTGGGAAAGGGTTTCTGAACTTTTCTGCCCAGATCAGTACGGCCACGCTCCACTGAGCACGGTCGTGCTCCAGTTTTAAACACAGAGCAGGGTACGCATTTGAGCAAGCCCGTGCTCAGCAGGCAGCACGACAGTGCTTGCCTGTAAGTCTAGCACGCCCATGCTGAGGGTGAGCATGCCCATGCTCACCTGACCAGAACAGAAACCAGAATGTTGAATAGGGCTTTTCACCCCAAATTCTTAAAAGACTTAATAAGATATCAACGGGACATGAAAACCAAACACAAGTGATAATATGATGTACCTTAGTAGCCTAGTGTTCGCTCTAAGTGATAAGATGTTGTATCTTGGTTGCCTAGTGTTCGCTCCAAGGGGGCCTGATGCTTGATGGTCAAGGTGTTGAGCTCTGGTTCTTAGTGGCTAGAGTGTTGTTAATGCTTAAAAGACTTAACGATGAACGTTAAACGATAATCCTCGATAGCCTAGTGGTCGAGGTGGTGATAAAACTTGGATAGCTTATGGGCCCAAGTGGAGGTGGTGGTTATGGTTGTGTGTTATTTGCCATGCATTCATGCATCAGAGATGTTGATTGGAGGTTGTACAATGTAGGGGAGGTTGTCCGAGAGTAAGACGATCTGGCCGTCCGCGGGATTCGTCTGAAAGGGAATCAAGTATACACCGTGGTGAATTGGTGGATTGTCCCGACGTTGGTGCTTATTGGACAATGTGGAAATGTAACCCCAAAGTTGGAATCCTGAGTTAGTTTGGATCCAAGTGCATAGTAGAGGAGTGGAGCAGAACTGCATTGCATAGCATACACGTTATATGATGATGATTGTTATGATATTGCTGTTTGATATAACATGCTTGTTTGATGTATGCTCATCTTGCTCACTGCTACATTGCCGTTATATTCATATATATGTTTCTTACTCCCTATTTCTATGTTTCTTGTGTGTGGCATGTATCGTTTATGCAAAGGTCGATGTGCAGCTAGTTGAGGGGTGACTCTGAGGAGCCGCGACTCGTAGATAGGATTTCCAATTTTCAGTAGTTGTTTTGTTGTTTCCAGTTGTATCCAAGTTGTTTTATCGGATTGGTTATACCATCTCTGTAGTGTGACATAGGGGTTGGGTTCGTTTATGGTTATGTTATGTTTTCTTTATAAACATGTTTTGGTTATTACCGCGTTATGTTACAATGCGGCAGTCTCTGCCCGATTTTGATAATTATATATATTTGCATGTGTTCTCTCTCTTTTATATATGTGTTATCGCTTTTGAATGCATGCGGGGTAGAGGGTGTCACACCTTCGATGCCAGATGTTGTACCAGTTCCCATCCAGGTACCAGTTGAGGCACCTGTACTGACACCAGCGCCAACACCTGCACCCGTACTCGCACCAGTACCTATGCTTGCACCAGCCCATGAGGATGATCAGGTTGTACCCGACATTGATCATATGCTTGTTCTAGAGGTACCTGAGAACCCAGATGTGAGAGAAGCAGGGTCTGAGTCCTCCAGATTGTCGTCCAGAAACAACATAGCTTATCGACGACTGTTTCAGAGGCCTTCTGGGGGGAGCTCTTCTAGCAGCAGCAGAGGAGTAGTGGGACCATCTCAAATCAGGGGTGACAGTGAGGGTTGTTGTAGCCGTATGTGATAGTACCGGCCAGTGCTATCCAGCTAGATGTACATAGGTGTGTGGTGATATCTTTATGATGTATTTTGAGAGGGGACTGAGTGTCGAGAGACATCAAGGTATCTTTTTGTCAGACCTTTTGATGTATTTTATTACCCAAATTGTACATATTTGGAATCCTACTGATGGCATTCTCTCTACAGTACTTTTTGTATATACGTAGATGGTGCTATATACGTATACGTGGGATGTATGATTTCTAGTTGTTTTATTTAAGTTTTTATCTTTCAGTTGTTTTCATATATCGGTTTAACGCTAATATCATGATTAGGTTCTGAATAAAATATGGTTCTCTTTAATGGGACATCGGGATTGTCTCATTTGGTGGTATTAGAGCAGTTTGATTTTGTTCAGACTGTGAGGTTAGGGTTTACTGGCCATTTTAGTTGAATCCACATCGGATAACGACTATATTTAAAAGCTGGGTAGTGTGTCCGTACTTGACACGATAATTAACATCGATGTGACATATAGTATTTATATTCCAGTGTTATGTTGTATTATATGTCATATTAATGTGGGGCTAATGATTTCTTTCAACAGGATCATGGCTCGTGGGAGAGGACGTAGTAGATGTGGTGGTGGTAGAGCTATAGAGAGGGACCCTAGAGTGGGTAACGGAGATGCTTCTCATACAGGTGGAGGAGCTAGAGGTGGAGAAGAGTCATCTGAGACTCTTCTGACCATTCGGGAGTTGGCATCAGCATTGTTGCAGCAGACGCAACAGAATGCTCAGAGGATGCAGAGAGACAGAGTTACAGGAGTAGTAGGACAGGAGGAGAGCTGTTAAGGTCGAGGATGCAGGGTTGGCTACCTTCCTAAAAGGGAAGCCACCCCAGTTCAGAGGTGATTGTAATACAGAGCGAGAAGAGTGGTGGATCCAGGAGTTGGAGAAGATATTTGATACTATGAGATGCAGAGATGACTGGAAGGTGACTTATGCGGCTTTTATGTTGACTGGGGGAGTAGAGTCATGGTGGAGAGGCAAGAGGAGGTTGCTAGAGGCCGAGGGCCGAATGATTAGCTGGAGTTATTCAGAGATTGATTCTTTGAGAAGTACTTTCCGCGGTTGGTCAGACGCGAGAAGGAGAGAGAGTTCATGAGTCACCGACAGGGTAACATGAGTGTTGGCGACTATGCGACTAGATTTGAGGCTTTGATACAGTTTTTTGAGTTCTATCAGAGGTTTCTGGATGAGGATTGGCAGTGTCGGAGGATTTAGGAAGGATTACGGCATGAGCTGCCAAAGGCTATAGTGCCCTTGGACATTTTGAGTTTCCTTGAGTTAGTGGAGAGATGCAGTGCCATTGATAGCATGAATCAAAGGCAGGCTGTAGAGCAGAGACAGTAGCAGAGCAGAGGACCTATGAGGTCAGGTTTTCAGAGGAGATTTGGGAGTGGTTCTCAGTGGAGGCGAGGACCTTATACTAGACCTGTGCAGAGTGGTCAGACATCTACACCAGCACCAGTGGATAGAGTAGTCCAACAGCAGAGGGGCCCAGTCTATTTTCGATGTGGAGGTCCGCATTATGTTAAAGACTGTCAGGAGACACCTTCTTGTTACACTTGTGGGAAACCAGGTCACCTGAATCGGGATTGCAGGCAGAGACAGACACAGCAGCAGACATCTGCTGGTAGAGGGGCCAGTACTTACAGAGGTGGAGCTGGGAGAGGAGTTCCAGCAGCAAGACGACAGATGGCCAGAGCTCAGGCCACAAGGAGAGTGTTTACTGTGAGAGGGGCTGAATCCTCTCGATCTGCCGATCTTATCTAAGGTATTTGTTTAATATCTGGTAGAATCTCGTCTGTGTTGTTGGACTCAGGTGCTACACATTCTTTCATTTCACATGAGTGTGTGGATCATTTACATTTGTCTGTCTCTCAACTACCTTATACTCTTACGGTATCGACCCCGACCAATGATTCCTTGTGGATCTTATCTGTTTGCCTATGCAACAGATAGATGTTATTCTAGGCATGGATTGGCTTTCGGCTAACCATGTAGTGTTAGACTGTTCTAGAAAGACCCTATCTTTTCTTAAGCCTTCTAGCATAGTATCTGCTAATGACGGAATATATATGACGGGTGATGATTCTCCGTAATATGTGATTCTTTCTCAGTGGAAGCTAAGGAGACTCTGAGTATAGATTCTATGCCTATCGTGAGAGAGTTTCCTAAGGGTTTTCCTCCCGATGTTCTAGGTTTTCCACCAGAGAGTGAAGTGGAATTCACGATAGATCTCATACCAAGGACAGGACCTATATCAATAGCTCCTTATCGGATGTCACTCGTAGAATTAGCCGAGTTGAAGAAACAATTGGATGATATGATGAAGAAGTAATTCATTATACCCAGTGTTTCGCCGTGGGGAGCTCCGGTGTTGTTTGTTAAGAAGAAGGACGGAAGTGCTAGGCTATGTACGGATTAGAGGCAATTGAATAAGGTGACAATCAAGAACAAGTACCCGTTACCTAGGATAGATGATCTGATGGATCAATTGAAGGGAGCTTCAGTATTTTCTAAGATTGATTTATGATCCGGATACTATCAGATCAGGGTGAAGAAGGAGGATATACCTAAGACAGCTTTTGGGACGAGGTACGGACACTACGAGTACTTGGCTATGCCTTATGGTGTGAATAATGCTCCAGCAGTGTTCATGGATTACATGAACAAAATCTTTAGACCATTTCTCGACAAGTTTGTAGTGGTGTTCATAGATGATATCCTTATATATTCTCGTAGCTGGGAAGAACACAAGGAACATCTGAGAACTGTGTTGTAGGTGTTGAAAGATAAGAAATTATATGCTAAGCTATCTAAGTATGAATTTTGGCTAGAGGAAGTTCAATTTCTAGGTCATATAATCAATAAGGAAGGAATAGCAGTTGATCCAGCTAAAGTAGAGGCTGTGATTAAGTGGGAGAGGCCTAAGACAGTAAGTGAAGGGAGAAGTTTTCTAGGTTTAGCTGGATATTATAGGATGTTTATAGAAGATTTCTCGAAGATTACGTTGCCTATGACGCAATTAACGAGAAAAGGTGCGGCGTTTGGTTGGAAGGAGAAGTGTGAAGAGAGTTTTCAAAAATTGAAGGAGAAGTTAACTACATCTCCAATGTTGATATTACCAGATCCTTTAGGACAGTTTGATGTGTATTGTGATGCGTCATATCAAGGGTTGGGATGTGTTTTCGGAAGAGTTGTGGCTTATGCTTCCCGACAGTTGAGGATTCATGAAAGGAATTATTCGACCCATGATCTGGAATTGGCAGCTATAGTGTTCACGTTGAAGATACGGCGACACTATCTTTATGGAGCTAAGTTTAATGTTTACAGTGATCGTAAGAGTTTGAAGTACTTGTTTGATCAAAAGGAGTTGAATATGAGACAGATGGATGGAATTTATCAACGATTATGAGTTTGATCTTCAGTACCATCCTGGGAAGGCGAATGTAGTAGCAGATGCATTAAGTAGGAAATCTTTACATGTGTCCGCAATGATGGTAAAAGAGATGGAACTGATTGAACAGTTTAGAGATTTGAACTTAGGTGTGGAGTTAGTTGAGGACAGAATGTGCCTAGGTATGATCACCATTAGTAGTGAGTTTTTGAGAGAGCTTAAGGATAAACAGGTTCAGGATCTGTATTTACAGGAAGTTATTAGAGGTATAGATGAGGGTAAGATTTCTGATTTCAGTAGAGGTATAGATGGGGTGTTGAGGTTTAGAAATCGGATATGTGTGCCAGAGGATTTAGAGCTTAGAAAAATGATTTTGGAAGATGCACATAAGAGTTAGTTGAGTTTTCACCCAGGAGACACCAAGATGTATCAAGACTTGAAGAAGATGTGTTGGTGGCCAAGAATGAAAAAAGAAGTGGCAGAATATGTTCTAGCTTGTTTAGTTTGTCAGAAATCTAAGATAGAGCATCAGAAGCCTGTTGGTTTGCCACAGTCCTTAGATATCCCAGAGTGGAAATGGGATAGTATAGCTATGGACTTTGTGGTTTGATTACCACGAACTCCGAAGAGATATGATACGATTTGGGTTATCATTGATAGGTTAATGAAGTGTGCTCACTTTTTACCTATTTGTGAGAGTTATAGCTTGGAAAGATTAACCCAGATCTATATCAAGGAAGTTGTAAGGTTGCACGGTGTGCTATCAAGTATTGTCTCCGACCGAGATCCTAGATTCACATCTAGATTTTGGAGGCAGTTACACAATGCTTTCAGAACGAAGTTGAGGATCAGTTCTGCTTATCATCCTCAAACGGATGGACAGTCAGAAAGAACAATTCAATCATTGGAGGACCTTTTGAGATACTGTGTGTTGGAACATATTGGCAGTTAGGATGAGTTCCTACCTTTGATTGAGTTCACTTATAACAACAGTTTCCACAGTAGTATCGGGATGGCACCATACGAGGCTTTATATACAGAAAGTGTAAACTCCGTTATGCTGGTTTAAGACTGGCGAGAGTCAAGTGTAGGGTCCTGATGTGGTACAGCAGACAACGGCACAAGTCAGGAAGATAAGAGAGAAAATGAAGGAAGCACGGGATAGGCAGATGAGCTACAGTGAAGGAGACCCTTAGAATTCCAGTAAGATGATCACGTGTTTTTGAGAGTCACTTTGAAGAGTGGAATTGGCAGAGCTATCAAGTCTAGAAAACTTAATCCTCGATTCATTGGACCTTTTCAGATTCTTCGACGAATTGGTCCCGTAGCTTATCATATAGCCTTACCACCTAACTTTTCTAATCTTCATGACGTATTCCATGTCTCACAGTTGAGGAAATACTATCCAGATCCTTCTCATGTGATTGAGCATGTGTCGATACAACTCTGAGAGAATCTAGAATATGAGGCGTTACCAGTTAAGATTGCAGATAGAAGGATTAAAGAACTCCGCGGTAAACAGATTCCTTTGGTTAAGATCATATAGTATCCACACTTATTTTCAGCTACGTAAATTCTAAGGATGGAATTTCTTTTAAGGGGGTGGAAATGTAATGTTCGTCCTTTTATTATTTTTGTTTTACGTCTGTGACCTTTCCCACGCTCAAGCGTGGAGGTCAACCAGACTAGTTCTGGAGTTGACTCCAAGTGGCACAAGCTGACCCATGTGGCACCATCTGATTGGTTGCATGTGTGGTGGCGCTACCTACCTCTAACACTCAAGCGTGGAGGATCCAAAGCTCAAGCGTTGGAACGCTTCAGCATGGCCTTTCCAGCGCTCAAGCGTTGGCGTGTACGTAGGCAAAAATAAAAGACTTAAGTGAACCAAGTTCACTTAAGTCGGAAAATGAAAATAAAAGGCAGAGAGCAGAGAAGACAGAAAGTGAGAGGTAAAGAGAGATAGAGTGAGATAGTTAGAGAGAGAAAGAGTCTCGGCTCAGTTTCAGACTTAATCGATCGTCCCGACGCGATTCTGAGTACATCGTTGTTCATGGCAACGACGTCTTCACAATCCTACCTTCCGTTTCTTCTCTAGTGAAGGTAATCCTTACCTTATTTATGTCGAAATGCCGTCAGTGATGGTATTTGGCTTATCTTTCGTTTCGGTTATCGGTTTCCATTTCCAACTTCATATTAGGGTTCCTTGTAACGTACACTTCGTAATGTGGTATTCAGGTGAATTTTCAGAGGCCCAAGGACCCTAGTAGTGTGCATGACAGAATTGAGAGGAAGAGGGCATTGCTCGTTTAGTTGTCTCAATCTAGTTACAACATCTCGGGTAGGGGAAAGAAGCCATCTAACGTTGGAAATGGCTAGGTGGCATTTATTTCAAAAATGGCATAGGGCGACCTAAACCCTACTAGTGAGTGAGTAACGGACAATATCAATATCACATCGGGGACTACTGAGTGGTACCAATGATGATATTGAAATTGTAAGTTTTCGCCGTTACGTTAAAACTATAATATTCAAGGTTGTATGGTTTGTCTGTTTGATTGTTAATGGTATGCTGTGTGAAATAAGATATGATGGTTTGCCTGGATTTATGGTATTTATTTTATTAGTTATATATATATATATATATATTATTTAAGTATGTTGAGATGCTTGATAATGATGATTTGATTGATGATTATAGTATGCTTAGAGGTTTGTAAGTGTTGATACTTGATGAGTTATGGTGATGTATGTGTGGGTACATGACATACGTTTTCAAAGGTACCCAACCAAGATAATTATTGTGGAATTATGATGAGATTCATGATATATGATTGTGATATGATCCTAAAAAGTAACATGTAAATTTCGGATCTATCCTTCAGTGACTATAAAAATCGAAGAAGAAGAAGAAGAAAAATAAGCAAATGGATGAAGGTAAGACATGAGAATGGCGGCACAATTCCAAGGGAGCCAAGGTGAGGATCGCCACAAGGGTCTTGGACTCTTGATAAGATCAAAGGGGTTGGCTCAATGAAGAACCCAAGAGAGAACACTCTCACAGTTGGTAAAAACCAAATTGAACATCAAAGTTGTATTCATCATGTAATAGGTTTGTACATATAGCATAGGGAAATAAAAACCAATGGTCATCATAAGATGACATAAACTCCTAATAACTAGACATAACTCTCCACTAAGTGGTTAATAAAAGAAAATAACTATTCTACTTAAGAAAATAATAAAAATGATCCATAACTTCTAAAAAGGAGTTCCTTAGGCATGCAAGCCAAAAGTCACCCTCCTTTGAAGCTCAAACTCGTCCAAATATTCATATTAAACTTCCAACCCGTTTTTCACCATGATAGAAGCCGAATATGGTCAAGAGGCCTGAGATATGATTTGTAAATAATTTCATAAGCTTTCCAACGCACTAAAGAATACATCAATAAGATATCTATACCTCAAGATACAGTTAAAACAAGTATACAGGTTCATCACAATGAAAATAAAATTTTCATCAAAAATTAATTTGGCCTTAAATTGGACATCATTCTTGGTTTGCATCAGATTGTTGAGGTTATCTATGAGATAGTTATGAGACGTTAAGGCACTAGGGGATGACCTGAGAGATGGTCGATGATATTATTCATATGCATGGGGTGTATTCCCGAGATTCAACGTTATGGCGGGACCATCCCATTTTATTGTTGGGGTTGCCACTATAGCTTCGTTGCGTTGCATGAGCACCTTCGCGAGAAAACCATGGTGTGCACCTGCAGGAGATGTACTATAGTGCCATTCCTTTGCATAGGCATTCTCACCGCGGATGAGAATGTGCACCGACTTTTGGGGACGCGTAGCTACTCATTGAGCACATGAGGGATATATATATATATATATATCCGGATGGGTGGCAGCCACGTTATCATACGCATTCATTTACATCATGGTGAAGGATAGAGGAAAATAATACGTTTTCGAGGATGTTTGCATATATATATATATATATATATTTGGAGATGCATGTTTTGTTTCTTGTTATTGATTGAATGTTACGGCCCCCTTTCCATGTTGATGTTAAATAGTTTCTTATCCCTGTTTTCCTTTGTTTTTTTGCTTTTCTATCCTTAAACCTACAGACCCAGAGTATACATATGGCTCACTGGGGGCACCCATGGATGGAGGCTCCGGCGGGGTTCCCCTGGACAGGGACTTTTGAGCTGGAATTCATAGATGAGAATGGGAGGCTTGTGGACCCAGTCACTCGTTTCGTTGTGTATACGGGTCCCGTATCTGTGACCTTGGGAGTAGGGAATGGAGCACCATTTGGGATGGTAGGCTCTTTTCGAGTGGGACAGACTCTCCCATTCCGTATCGGATTCTCAGTGGCACCGATACCCCCTATGCCTTCGATGCCAGATGTTGTACCAGTACCCAACCCAGTACCAGTTGAGGCACCTGTACCGGCACCAGCGCCAGGACCTGCACCCGTACTCGCACAGTACCTATGCTTGCACCAGCCCATGAGGATGATTAGGTTGTACCCGACATTGATCATATACTTGCTCAGAGGTACCCGAGATCCCAGATGTGAGAGCAGCAAGGTCTGAGTCTTCCAGATTGTCATCCAGAAACAGCATAGCTTATCGACGACTATTTCAAAGGTGGTCCAAAATCCAAGATTCAATGAAAATCAAAAAGCTATCTTCAACCACATCTCGGATAAAGTTGGAGATATCCATTATGAATATTTGGCTTATTTAAAGAGGTAGGAAAAAGCTTCCAGTAATCTCCACCACTTATCAGAACTCATAACTCAAAAATTCCAGCTATTAACCGCTTTCCAAGCTGTGCAAGCCGAAAGAGAATCCGACATGACTGAGAACAAAAGACTGACTGATCGCCTTGCGAGTTTGATAACCAAGCGAGAGAGGATCAATAAGGAGATAGCTGAAACTGAGCCTCGACTGAAGATTATTGAGGAGAAACTCAAGTCGAGTGTTAAGACCAGAGTCCAATTGTATCATCAATCCATTGTCCTCGACAAGGATATCAACCCTCTTGCTCAACAACAGTTCGCTTTGGAAGGAGATTTGGCCACGACAGAGCATGGACTTTTCGTTGCCAAAAATTCTTACAAGGAATTGAAGACTTCATTTTTGGAGGCTAGAGCTCCGCCAGTTCCAATAGCAATTCCTCTGCAACCAACAACAGTCGTTGGTGATCTCGTAACAATTGAAGCGTCATAAACGGTTGGAGGAACAACTACAGTTGAAGGTGCTGAAGAAACAGGAATGATAGGAATGACTGACGAGGAAGTTGCAGCTGAGGGCCATCACACTACTGAAGTTGTAGCATTGATTAGTCCAGCTGGTATGGAAACCGCCACTACCTCGAATGCTTTGTTTGAGGGTCAACCCGTAGTTGCACAAGTTCCAAATCCAAGTCCATCAGTCAATCCTGCTAATTAGAATAGTGTTTTAGCGGTAGCAAATTAAAACTTGTATGCTTTTTGCAGTCTTTTAGGTTATTATGCTATCAAAATAGCATATCAGCTCATAACTAAAGTGGGCCAAATGACTGCAGTCTCTAACTATAAATTATTTTGGGATAGGAGCATACCTTTGAAGGTTGGAGCTTTTTGTTGGAGGATGAATTTAGATCGAATTCCAACGGCCGCAAATCTATAAAGAAAAGGAGTTGTCATGTCAGAAGAAGCTCCTTTGTGCAGGTTTTGCAATGAAAATTTAGAGGACACTGCACACATGTTCCTCTTTTGTAGATTCACTTATGCAATTTGGATGCACATTTATAACTGACTTGGAGTTGTAACTGCTCTTCCAAGTAATGCTTGGGACCTTCTGTCACAACATGATGGGTTATGAGTTGTGGGAGGGTCCAAGAGGAAATGGAGGCTATTTTGGATTGCAATAATATGGTCAATTTGGTTACACCAGAATTAGATTGTATTCAACCAAAGCAATCTGAACTTCGAGAGAGTGGTAGATTTGATTAAAGTCAGAGTTTGGTCATTGTGCAAAGGTTTGGTGAAGAATTACAATTATTCCTTTACAGACTGGACAATTAGTCCTCTGAGTTGTATGGAAATATCACGTAAAGGAGCATGACCGTGATCATTTTCAAGTGATGGGGATGATGTGTAGGAAGAGGTGGGCTGGACTCAAAATTATGTGCTCCTATATTTCAGCTGCTGAATTGAGGGTGGAGCAACACCTGCAAAGCATACAGAGTACAATGCCTCATTTTTTGGTTTGGCTGATATAGGTGTAATGTAGGATGACTTTTTCACTGTAGTTTATCTGCTTTGTTTTCACTGTTTTAGGTTGGCATATGCTACTGCAATGGCCAATACTGTTATGTTTTCTCCTTTGTATATGGGTTGAGTACCCCTTGTGCTCTTCTTATATATATATATTGTTGCATATTAAAAAAATGTTGTAAAGCTATTTCACCAGCTTGTCGCCATCATTTTGGAACTACCCTTCCCATATGGACGGATAATATAATTTCAAATACTTTCCATTTATGCTCCAGTTTAATTCTTCCCCTTGCATATTGACTAGCCAATAAGCACCCCCAAAAATAACTCGACTGACAATAAATGGACCTTCCCAATTTGGTGACCATTTCCCGTACTTAGGGTCTTTACTTCTAATTGGTAAAATGGTTTTCCAAACTAAATCTCTTTCGGCAAACTGCTTATTTTTAACATGTTTATTATAAGCTCCAGCAACCTTCTGCTTGTTTCGCCGAATATTATCAAGGGCCATCAACCTATCTTCATCGACTGATTCTAACTCCATCAACATAGCTTGTTGATAATCATCTAAGATTAATCCACGTTGTCTTGCCACTCTTAAGGATTTCACATTGATTTCCAATGGCAGCACCGCATCCTGACCAAAATTTAGTCGATAAGGTGTTAAGCCTGTAGCCGTGGACTTAGAATTTCTAAAAGCTCACAATACTTCGGATAAAGCTTCATGCCATTTCTTTGGTTTATCTTCCAAAGTTTTCTTAATCATGGCAATCAATACTTTATTGGT
This sequence comes from Sophora flavescens, assembly GCA_030762895.1. Lineage (NCBI taxonomy): Eukaryota > Viridiplantae > Streptophyta > Magnoliopsida > Fabales > Fabaceae > Sophora > Sophora flavescens. The sequence goes on from CM061068.1 coordinate 159,309,738, forward strand.
AGCCTCGGCTTGTCCATTTGCTTGAGCATAATATAGGGAAGAATGCAACAATTTAATCCCATATTCTTGAATAAAGGCCACCATTTTTTCACCAATTAACATGGTACCCTGGTCTGTTGTAATTGTTTCAGGGATACTATATCTATGGACTATGTGTTGTTTGATGAAGTTGATAACATCGTGCTGAGTGACATTAACCATCGGCTGTGCCTCCACCCATTTGGTAAAATAATTCGTCGCTACAATAATGAAGGCATGCCGTTTGGTTGACGGGGAGTATATCTTTCCAATTAGATCCACTGCCCATCCTCCGAAGGGCCACGGTTTGACTATGGCATGAAGTTCCTCCACTGGCACTATTTGAATAGGACCATGTTTTTGACAAGCTTCACATCCTTTGGCGTATTTATGACAATCAGCCGTCCTAGTAGGCCAATAGTACCCCATCAAATGTATAGTCCATTTCATAACTGGTCCTGCCCTATAAGCACCACATATTCCTTCATGAGCCTCTCCCATCACTTTTAACGCTTCTCCATCACCAACACATTTGATATATATTCCATCAATTCCTCTTTTTAACAATTCTCCATCGAGTAGAGAATATTTTAGAGCTCTCTGTTTAATCTTGAAGTCTGTCTTAGCCGATGGATTCTTCAAATAATCTAAGAGTTCATTTCTCCAATCCCCAAGTGGCTGACTATCAAGAACCATAAGGTCATCCATCTGACCACTTATGAATTTCCTTTATTTATAGCCAGATGCATGTTGAGCCAAATTATTAGCTTCATCATTTTGTTCCCTCGAGACATGCATCACCACAACATCGGCAAACTGTTTTAGTAACAAGTTAGTTGTTTGGTAATATTCTAACATGTTGGGGCTGTTACATTTGTATTCCCTAGTTAATTGTTTAACAACCAACTGAGAATCACCCACTGTTTGAATGTATTGAGCTTTTATGGATATCAAGATTCTTAGTCCCATAATCAAAGCCTCGTATTCGGCTTGAATATTAGAACAATTTGATTGCAGCTGACACATAAACTTCCAATTCTGTCCAGTTGGTCCTACAATTGTAACTCCAACCCCTGCTCCTCTTTTGGTTTTAGACCCATCAAACGTCAAAATCCACGGTTTAAGATTAATACAACGGTTAATCTCTTCAAATGGGTCGAATACATCAACCGAGGGATGTTGAACCACAAAATCAGTTACAGATTGTCCTTTTACAGCCTTCAGAGGTACATAAGTCAGTGCATATGCACTTAGCTTAATGACCCACTTCATCAATCTGCCTTGCAAGACAAGCCTATTAAGTAAATATTTTACAATATCAATTTTGCATAAAACTAAAACTTCTTTAGGCAACAAATAATATTCATGTTTTGTACAAGCATGAAATAAAGATAAGCATAGATTTTCTAAAGGAGTATATCTAGACTCGACCGCATTTAACATACGGCTAAGATAATAGACAGCTCACTCAGTACCATCATCAACTTCCTACATATGCTAATAGGCAGCCGATTGATCCCTCTGCAGCCGATATGTACAACTTCAAAGGTTTTCCTGGCATAGGTGGCACCAAGACAGGAGGACTTGCTAAAGCCTGCTTGATTTGATCAAAACCATCTTGCTGTTCTGTCCCCCAAACCAATTCTTCAGCATCCTTCAACTTGAGTAAGGGAGAAAAAGCCTTCATTTTTCCAGCCGAGTTGGCAATGAATCTCCTTAAAGTTTATCTTCCCTATCAAACTTTGTAGTTCTTTCTTGTTTCTAGGGGGAGCTGTTTCCAAAACTGCCTTTGCTTTGTTCTTGTCTATTTCGATGCCATGTTGGTGGAACAATAAACCCAAGAAATTGCCAGTCGAGACTCCAAATGAACATTTTTCTGGGCTCATCTTCAAGCTATGAAATCTCATCCACTGGAATGCCAATTCCAAGTCGGGCAAGCATTTTTCAAAATCTACGGATTTGACCATTACATCATCAATGTACACTTCCATATTTTTTCGAATTAACTCGTGGAAGATGTCATTCATGGCTCTTTGATAAGTAGCTCCAGCATTATTTAATCCAAAAGGCATAACCACCCATTCGAATATTCCAATTGAACCAGGGCATCTGAAAGCATTTTTATGGACATCCTCTTTGGCTATATAAATCTGATTATAGATTGAATGTCCATCCATTACTGTAAAAATCCCATTGCTCGCCACAGTATCAACTAACATATCAGCTATTGGCATAGCATACTCGCCTTTAGGTGTTGCAAGTTCAGATTCCTGTAATCAGTACAAATCCTTAGCTTGCCATTCTTTTTGAACACTAGAACAATGTTAGACAGACATTCAGTATACCTAACTGTCTGAATAAACCAAGCCTTGAGTAGTCTTTCCATTTCTGCTTTGATTTTAGGCAGCAGATCTGGATTGAATCTCCTAGCAGGTTTTTTATACGACTTAAAACCTTCTTTAATCGGTAGTCGATGCTCCACTACCTACCTAGATAATCTAGTCATCTCACCATAATCCCAAGCAAAACAATCTTTGTATTGTCTAATGAGCTCAACCAACCTGATTCTATCAGATTCGGCTAACAAACCACTAACCTTAGTCATCCTTGGCTCATCATCCGAACCTAAGTTTACTGCTACCATTGGATGTTGTGCCTCAAATGTTGGTAATTTATTATGTATCGAAGGTTTTATACTTTTATTATCATGAGCTTGTCCCCCTTGTTTCTTCTTCGACCCCATTCTGCATCTCCCCTTCGACTGATCTAGTTTCAAAAATGTTGCTTTCAGCCGTGAACATAGTCAGCCGTTGAAGAAGATTCTTGGTAACTTGAGGTTTAATGATCCTTAAAAATGTCCAAAGGCTGTGGTTCGGCCAACATTTTTACTTCAAAACCCTTTGAGGTCAAGTCACATGATTCCCAGGTTCCTTCTGCATAGTCTCCTTGTATTGCGATGGGTTCCATATGAGGTGAATAGAATAAGGTTTCTATTGCTCTTACCTCGACTGTGAATGGATTTTTTTTTTGTCAACACTGTCTCTGCTTTTCCATCATTCCACATGATCAATTATTGATGCAGAGTCAAAGGCACACACTTACTAGAATGGTCCAGTCTCTGCCCACCAATATTGAATAAGTGGTTTTGGCATCTACCACAAAGAAACAAGAGTTAATAGTCTTTGATCCCAGTGTAACATTAGCCACTAAAACTACTAAAGCGGTCGTTGCATCTCCAGTGAAATTTGTTATCTTCATATTAGTTGATACTATATCTTCCTTTGCCTTTCCAAACTTTTTTAAAGTGCTAACAGGCATCACATTCAATACTGCCCCTCCATACACAAACACTCGACTAATTTCTCTACCATTCAAATTTTCTTTGATACATAACGACTTCAGATGCTTGGACATCTCATTAGTAGACTTTTAAAATGTCATTCTGACGGGTGTTAAGAAAGCTTCATCGGACAAAACGGCACATTCCACCTCTTCCGCACACACATCTCCCTCCAATACATTGGTTGTTTCTTGCCTGCCCAAAATTCGCTAGGCAAGATACTTATAACATCAACTTTTGCTGATGGTGGAGTTTCTTCAGTCAAAAGGGTGTCTAGCAAAGACTCTTCAAAGAAGGACATCATATCAACCACTTCCTCGGCCAACACATCTCCTGCATTTCCATTTCTTTCAAAAAATTACCATATTTCTCTAATATGGGGCTCTGCATCAGGTTAATCTCATTCAAAGATTCTAACACACTTTCCTGCTCATCCTGTTCATCTTGTTCCATCCTACCCCTGCACTAGTAATTCTCCTATCCGAGGAAGGCAGAAAACCTGTTCCAGACCCTTGTCAATTTCACTAGATTGAATTTTTTCTTATCTTTGGCCTTGGCCTCGACTAACATCTGCAAAGTTATCTTCATTGTTTGCACATATTTTTTCCTTTGCTGCATCCTTTTTTGAGTGCGTGTTAGCTTATGGAAGATGGGATTGACAGGCTTACTTTCCCTGGCATGTTTATTCAAATTCCATATTCCTTCTTCCACCTTAGCCGAGGGCTTGACCATCCTGAGGTTTCATGTCTTCATCGTTTCTAACAATCACCCTTAGAGATGTCATCCCTCCCTTCACATTCACTTCAGCAACATTTCGTTTACCCTTTGGTATAGGACTTTCATCGATCACTGGTAGCTTTCCTCTATTATCCGATATCTCATGACGAGCCGTTCTGCCCCCAGGCACATACTGCTGATATCTTCTGGGCTGAATATTATGCCCTTCGAACTGCCTACACAAACCCTCAATTTTGCTTTCACTAGAATATAGTGAATCTTCTTCATATTGTTTATGATCTATCTTCAGATGCCCTCAAAACCATTACCCTTCGACTGATTTAACCTACTGAAAACACCGGGCCTCTGAAATTGTGCACTCTCCGATACTTTTTGAGTGGTTGATTTCTTGACAATCATCACACTAGGAGTCCCCAACCTTTCAAAGACATTCAACTTCTGATTTCCTCTATCTCCTTCAGCTGAAGAACTTGCATCCCCCTGTTTCTCTGTTGTTTTATTCAACCTCCATTGCTGGTGGATCGGTTGTTTCCATTTCTTATATGGTGAGCCAGATTCCTTATAAAAGGAAACCATGTCAAAAACTATGTTTGGAAACTTGTCTACGTCTACCCCTATTTCAACCACAGTTTTATCGGATAACTTGAATCTAACATCCTTTACTACCTTCTAGATAGCTATCCTGAAGACTACACAATTTACCGTGGCATGGCTATTTGAATTATGCCATTAACAATACTTCTTACCCTTTTATTCTTCAGCCGATAAAATCTTGTGACCCTCGGCTAGACGAATTTGTTTGTCTTTGAGCAAGTAATAAAAAATCTGATCAGCTTTTGAAATATCAAAAGAATATTTTGTCTTATGCTCTTGGGTATCTATTTCTTTACCTTTAGCGACCCTCACAGCAGGACAAGAAGAGGGTTTTCCCCTGAGGATCTCGTCTACCATAATGTCCAATTTTGGACGGGATTGGGAGGTAAGGAAGAATACCAAGTAAAAGCAGTTCCAGTCGTGGAGAAAGAGAACAACTGCAATTTAAAGTATTCATTCTAATTCGTTTCCCCACACCGAGCCGTAAACCTCCCAATATGCTCCATGGTGGATTTTCCATCGTCCTCTGAGAAGGTAGTGAAATCCGGGGTTTTGAAACCCCTCGGTAGAGACATCATCTTGTCTACCCATTCAGGATAACGTTTCTTGTAGACAAGTCTATCTAACGACTTCAGCTGAATGCCAAAATATTTCTTCATGGTCTCAGCAATCATGTTGGGATCGATTAGCTGAGATCCACAAGGCCTGTAATCGGCTGCCATTCCTTGGGGAACACTTCCCCCAACAACTGGCTTCTTGAAAGGCATAGATGCCCCCTGGTAGGAGTTTTGATAACCATATTCTGGCGTGTAGAAATTCCTGGCTACGTTACCAATTTGAGGTGGATTACTGGTCCATTACTGCTCATTTGTATAACCTTCAGGAATCATGTATTGTATCCCTTGGACAGTCGAGAAATTCCCAACGTGAGGTGGAGGATAATTCCATATCTACTCACCTGAATACTCCACTGGTGTCTTACGCAAAACTCCTCATTGAGGAATCGAACCCAAATGACCATAAGGAGGCTGCTTTGGCACAATCTATCTGAATGGTAAACCAGTTGCGGAAGGTGGAACCACATTCCAATGTTGTTCCCCTACATAGTTACCAAACGACTTAGTCTGTGTTCCTCCATAGCCCGTGGTTGGACAGATGGTTTGAACTGGTGTGGTCGTCGTGATACTGGTACCACTAGCCGAAGAATTTGGTCTCAAGTAAGGCATTCCCAACAATCCGACAATTCCTGGTGGCCTCATAGCCATTGAAACCTGTCCATATGGCATATTAGAATGGATGTCATCACGACCCACGGGAAAACTTGTGGAATTAGCAGTAGGCCTCATTATATTAGAGTACATAGGAATATGAGATGGTACCTGCTGCACTACACTCGGTTGTACCATGCTAGATGGACCTGCCTATTCTTCTGGCATCCCATAACCAGTATGTCCTCCTAGTGAAGGGTTCATATGAGGAAAATTTGGCTGTCCTGGGTTAACCGAGGTAGCCGAATTTTGGGCAGAACCTTGCTTCAATTCTGCCATTGGTATCTCATTCCGTACCATGGGTTGGATGATGTCAGCCAACTATTTTGACATTTGGTACATGAGTTCATTAAGTCCCAATTCAATTTGGTCCTTGATGAAGGTAGTAGTCACTACCAACGACTGACTCTGCTCAGCCCCTTCTACCATTGCTGATGTTCCTGCTTTCTGACTAGCAGGCATGCTACTCGGAACAGGAGTGCTAGGTGATGACTGAAAGGATATTGGCATTCCCAACGTATCCTAAACTTCGGTATGCTTCTTTCCTCCATTCTTTGGTTTCAGTTGTTGCCCCATGTTACTCAACTGTTTTCCAGAATGCAAGTGCATGCGCCAATTGAAGCCTTGACCATGAGAGGCAAACTTCCCAATATGCTCACCTTCACTAGTCCCACCGGGCATGCCAAAATTGTTATCTGTTGAATTGGTGTCAGCCATAACTTTGACAAAAATCAAATAACAATGATTCCCTTAACGGTCGATGACGTTAAGAAAGGGATTCTTTCTCCTAACTTGTGAGTTCCTAAACTACTCCAAAGAGTGTTTAGTGTGAAAAATGAGAGAATTAAACTAAATTGTGAAAATTGAAAACAATAGAATTGGAAATAAAGTGCGTTTGATTGTATTGATGTGTTTTTCTCATATTTACACTAGGTATTTATAAGATACAATATCAACACTTTGATGAATTATCCCTATTGGCCACGTCCTCCTAAATTTAAGAATTATGCACTTAGTGGCTAACAAAAACAAAAACTAATTACTGGTAGACAACGACTAACCATGGCTAACAAAAAGTCCTACATTCTAGGAAAATCTTCATGGTAAGCTGTTAATAACCACCTAAACACGTTTCCTGAGACACCCCGTTGTGCCATTAATTATTTATTTAAACTTACTCGCGTTCTTAATGTTAAACGTAACCCGAAAATACGAAGATATTAAAAACTCAAATACAACACATACACTTATGAAAGATTAACACACCATAGTTATATTACACATACACATCTAGATTTATCCATCACAATACAAAACACTGTCTAGGGTATCCTATCAGTAGGATCCCTCGCAGGTACATAATTATACAAACTGATATAATTAGCGGAAAATAAAAACGTCTTACTAGATGCACTGGCCTTATACACTAAACTCTATTATTAGAATCCACAGCTCTTCCTCCCGCATCAGGTTCATACGGAGTTCCGTCCAACTCCTCAGCAACTGGTTCCTCTATAGAGTCTTCTCATGGAATAAAGTAAACATACACCAAAATACAGAAATAGGGAGATAAGAAACAGTTCTATCATCATAAGCGAAAAATAATCATAGCATATAATATAATAACATTCAAAGACAAGCATCACACATAACTAACAATCATCTTTAAATCATGATATTTTCCTCTACCCTCAATCTCATGCAACTAAACCTTTATTCTAACTTGGCCATCTCTATTCCTGTCACGTTAGTCAGTAGTCTAGAACGGTTTGGTGTCAAGAACTCGGTATAGTGCACTTCTATCTTTCAATAGGATATAACTCGGTATAGTGCACTTCTATCTTTCGATAGGATAGATCAGATCAACACGTCAAGGACTAAAAGAGTATTACGTTAGTCTACCTCGGCATCAATATCTGTAGGGCACTCACCCGCAATATCCGGTATCAAAAATAGGATATCCTGCCCTCGTGTGTTCCACTCACAAGACTGTGAATAACACTGCAAATTTATGATTCTCACTGACCCGCATCCGTTACAACCTAGTGCCTCAACCTTCCATCACAATCTCAACACACAATCCATGTCACATCTTATCTATAAAATAATTAATTTAGGCTAGGCACCTCTAAGTCACAATCATTCTCTCACCCACATGCATATCTCCCTAATAACACATATCATTGCCTAAACACCAACTAAGCATGTTATCAGACCCAGCAGATCATACACAACACAATAATAATAAAATATTCAGACAACAAAATAAAACGCCACATACAGTAGATTACCTCAACCAGCGCACCACAAACAGTTCAATAATAATCAAATCAGACATCCTCAAATATTCTAAAATTATCCTAATGGCGATAAACCTACAATCCTCAAATCATCATTGATACTACAGAGTAGTTTCCCATACGATTTTGGTATTGTCAAGTACTCGACTACTAGTAGGGTTTAGGTCGCCCTACACCATTATTATAAAATATATACTACTTATCCATTCCGACGACATGTTGATTCTTTCTCCCACCTGAACTAACACCGGAATCACGAAAGTGAATCTCCTCGTTACCACACCACAAGTTATCGATTAACTTTCAACCAAAACAATATAGAAACAAGTTAATCAAACAAAATCCATCTATGGCAACCCTAGGTTAAGGTTCGGCCAAGAATTCAAAAGAGGGCTAGGGTTCTTTTCTCATTTCAATATTTTGGATACTAGTTACTAAGGTCTTAGATAGTATAGATAAATTGTTACAAGTCAAAAATTTCAAACAAAACCCATCCAACCACTTGGTTAGGTGATAAGCCTCTGGCTCATCTAGTTTTTGACTAGTAAAGACCATTGTTTTATTCGAGTTTAATCTCGTTTTCGCCCAAATTAGACTTGATTATCTTCAAGCAACATTTTGAGTCTCTAGAGTATTTTTAGGTTAATTTAGCTAATTTGGAGTCGAATAAAGCACTTACTGCTAATCCTTGTTTTCAGGTAATAAAGAGAAGCAATTCTGGAGTTATTCGCCCCCCGAGAGTATACTCGCCTCGCGAGCCTGAAGCCTCACTGTGCCAGAAATGCCATCCTCTCTACCTCGCCCCGCGAACCCTGTCTCGCCTCGCGAGAAATCCAAACCCTGAAGGACAGAGACCATCACGGCCTAGACGTGATGAAGGTCACGGCCATGACAGATAAGCACCCAAAGTCAGAAGTGATCACGGCCTGCCCGTGATAGGCATCACGGCTGTGACAAACTGAAGTTTGAAGTCTCGCCTCGTGAACTGATCTCTCCCCTCGCGAGAACCCATTTTGAACTCGCACCATAATTAATATTCGCGTCACGAGAGTATGCTCGCCTCGCGAGCGCGCGCAGATCCTGGGATTATAAATTGCTGTTCAGGGAAAATTAGAGGGGATCCATCTTTTTCAATAGTACGGCTGCAAATTAGGTTTAGTATTTTGTGTTTCTTTTGTAATGGAGAACTAGTCTCCTTGATTGATCTACTGTAACCAGTTTGCACTGCCACTTGAGGTTCTGTAATTCCTGAACTCATTGCTATTCTCTTTCAATATTTGTTCTGTGTGTTCTGTTTGCTTAATTCAGGATTATATAGAATATATATTGATTTGTTTCGATGATTGTATGTTCCTAAACTTAATCGTATTTGCTTAATTCGCGTGTGTTCAATTCGTGTTTGCTTAATTCACGAAGGGCTTCATCCGTTTACTTAATTCGGAATTAGGAATATATGTCTCGTAGCGTCGGTTTCGCTTGTTAATTGATGTTACAATCGAAAAGAGACTAGAATCCGCTTAGGGATTGGATTTATATGAACCGATGATAGTGGGAAACTGGGAACAGTAGGTTAATCGTTTAGCTTATTTGGTAATTATTTAGTTTGCATTGTTTTCTGCTTAGTTTTCTTTATTTAATTTCAAATCCACCCCCCTCCCCCAAATCTGACTTTTCTGTTAATGATAATCCGAGAGTCCTTGTGAGACGATACTTGAGTTGTCGCTCCCTATCTACATGTTTTTGTAAACCGCTCGCTTTTTGACGTGTGCGCGACAGCGCGTCAAAATTGGCACCGTTGCCGGGGACTCTTGTTGTTATTAACAAAAAATAAATAAATAAAAAAAATTGCCGAATTGGTCTGAGTGTGAATCTACCCATGGATAATTATATGCAAGGATACATGCCTAATGTTAATTATGAACCGCCATGCATATATTATCCTGACTTTTCTGGTTTAATGCACTGGTTGCCAAGGTTTAGTGGTCTTGCATGTGAGAATCCGCAGGAGAATCTGAAGGAATTCCAGATTGTTTGTTCTACAATGCTGAGACCTGAAGGAATAACAGAAGACCACATCAAGATGAGAGCATTCCATCTCTCACTTGAAGGCGTTGCGAGAGATTGGTTGTATTGTCTTGAGCCGAATTCCGTCTCAACTTGGATTGATTTGAAGAAAGTCTTCCTGTTGAGATACTTTCCTGCCTTCAGAGCTGCATCAATCAGGCGAGAGATATTTGGTATTAGACAAGTTAATGAATCACCTCAAGCATATACAGCCAATATTTACAATCAAGGCAACAATCAGAATAGGCACAACATTCCTGACCCTTCCACTGATGAGTACCACTCCAACTGGGTAAACCATCCAAACCCTTGGTATGGGGACTCACCCACGCAACAACAACTGATGTTGCCGCTGACACCACCACAGAACTCTCCCCAAGAGACCACCTCTGCACCTTCTAGACCTTCACTAGAGGACCTGTTCAAGCAAATGACTGCACAAATGACTGCACAAATGGATGCACAAAATCTCCAGTTTCAGCAACAATTTGGACAGTTTCAGCAGCAAATTGGACAGTTTCAGCAGCGAACAGATGCTAGCATTCACAATTTGCAGACACAATTTGGACAATCTCAGCAGCGAACAGATGCTAGTATTCAGGCCTTGCAGACACAGATTGGGCAGATTGCCACTTCAATGAATGCCATGCAACAAGCTCAAGGATCAGAACCCTTGACTAAGGAAATTGAGAGTAAGAGGCATATGGATGACATCCATACCGCCATGCTAGAGGATGATGAAGTAATTCTGGAATTAGATGATTCCATTGACTCCTACGCATGTGCCAATTGTGATGGGAGAAATACCTGTGTGGTGCGTGCTGAAGTTACTGCATATACAGAAGGTGATGAATCTGGTAATGCAGTGGATGGGAATTGTGCAGAAGATGAAGCAGCACCAGAGACCCTCTCTACCTATTTGCCACCTCCCACTGTGGAACAACCGGCAATGGAGTTCAAGCCTCTGTCTGAGAGACTGGATTTTTCATCCTTAAATTTGAAGGCACTATGGCCAGTCCAAAAGGTCGAACCCCATTTTTATTGGGAGGACTTTGTTGACAAGGTTGACAAGGAGGTCATCTTTGACCCAAGAGGGAGTGAGAAGTCCGCCGCACTTGGCGAGGTCACCATGATTGTCAAGTGCACACCTCCATATCAAGGCTGCAAGTTAGGGGACCATGGAATAAGCTTCCGTCCCTTGTTTATCACGTGGGCCTTACGCTACATACCATGGGATCCGGGAGGATCATTTTGCAATTTGAACATTCCGTGGCCGCTGTATCACAGACAATGGGATCCCGGTGGAACCATCTCCATGAGTTTTTCTGAACCTTACTTTTTTTAATTATCCTTGCTTTGTTTCTGTTTTGTTTTCTTTTAGCTCTTGAATAATTTGAGAAGATCAAGAGCTTGTGTGTTGAGTCTTGTGTCGGCAAGCTTGCGGGAATTTGATTGTATTTTGCATAGATGGATTGCATGACATGTGTTATCTGTTGATGATTTTTCCCCTAGGTTTTGAAAATTGAAATTTGGTCCCCATTTGAAAAATTGAAAACTGAACTTTGAGATATTCTGTTGTGATTGCATGATTTATGATAAGTTTGGGGTGAAGGGGTGCACACACTAGGGATCGAATCTCGGTCAAACAGTTTGCGAAAAATGTCCAAGTGAGGGTTTGAGCCTCCAACATGTTTTTAACTGTGTGAATCACTTTCAAGTTGCACTTTCCCGATTTTGCTTGAGTCTCTACTTGGTTTGCATGTTTATGTGATTGCATCAGATGATTTAGGCAGATTTTCTTTGAATTAGCTACTTGGCCCAAATTGAACCGTCCCTAATGCATGTTCCTTTGTTAGCCCCTTTGAGCCTAATTAGCCTATCATTTCTTGATGACCTTATGTTATGAGCCTAAAATCTGGAAAAACCATGTTAACCCAATCTTAGGATTAGGAGAGCATGGATCCTTAGCAAGACAAGGTTCGCAAGAAACTAAGTTTGGGGTGGCTACAAGGATATGATGTTTTGTTTGGGATTGAGAAAAAGAAAAAAAAAATAAAGGTTGGAGCCCAAGGGCAAAAAGAAAAAAAGAAAAAGAGAAAAGTGCAAAAATGTCAAAAAGGGTATTAGAAGAGAAAAAAAAAGGGGCTGTAGTCACCCAAAAGCATAAAGAAAAAAATGGAAAAAAGGAACTTGAGTGGAAATTCAATGTATCAAAAATGTTCATGCTCTCTTAGTTCCTAGGGACTTAAGCCTAGTACCTTTGAATATCCTACCCTTAGTCAGGCCCCATTACAACCTTTAAAGACCTTTTGATGTTGCATGCATGTTTTCGTGGGAACCTTGTCTGAGATGAAAATCAAATTCATGGGAAGTGCTCTTAAAAGTGAAATTGAGTGAAATGTTGATTGCCTAGACAAACTGAGCGAATGAGTGAAACAGTAAATGCCCTTGTGAGGAAGGCGTTTGTTTGAATTTGGTGATCTCCCTTTTGTGTGTAACTTGGATCCCTTGCTTAGATTAATGATTGTTTGAATGATGAAATTCTCAAATGTTAAGAATAAATGATTGTGGGGATTACATTGTTGAAAAGGGGGGAACATTGAAGGAAAATTGTTTGGATGAATTGCTTGAAATTTGTGCGGAATTGATTGAAATCCTTTAAGCTTGCCAAGTCTTGAGTCTTTTTGAGTTTTAGTTTGCTTGGGGACAAGCAAAGTTCAAGTTTGGGGTATTTTGATAAGCCTCTGGCTCATCTAGTTTTTGACTAGTAAAGACCATTGTTTTATTCGAGTTTAATCTCGTTTTCGCCCAAATTAGACTTGATTGTCTTCAAGCAACATTTTGAGTCTCTAGAGTATTTTTAGGTTAATTTAGCTGATTTGGAGTCGAATAAAGCACTTACTGCTAATCCTTGTTTTCAGGTAATAAAGAGAAGCAATTCTGGAGTTATTCGCCCCGCGAGAGTATACTCGCCTCGCGAGCCTGAAGCCTCACTGTGCCAGAAATGCCATCCTCTCTGCCTCGCCCCGCGAACCCTGTCTCGCCTCGCGAGAAATCCAAACCCTAAAGGACAGAGACCATCACGGCCTAGACGTGATGAAGGTCACGGCCATGACAAATAAGCACCCAAAGTCAGAAGTGATCACGGCCTGCCCGTGATAGGCATCACGGCTGTGACAAACTGAAGTTTGAAGTCTCGCCTCGCGAACTGATCTCTCGCCTCGCGAGAACCCATTTTGAACTCGCGCCATAATTAATATTCGCGTCGTGAGAGTATGCTCGCCTCACGAGCGCGCGCAGATCCTGGGCTTATAAATTGCTGTTCAGGGCAGATTAGAGGGGATCCATCTTTTTCAATAGTACGGCTGCGAATTAGGTTTAGTATTTTGTGTTTCTTTTGTAATGGAGAACTAGTCTCCTTGATTGATCTACTGTAACCGGTTTGCACTGCCACTTGAGGTTCTGTAATTCCTGAACTCATTGCTATTCTCTTTCAATATTCGTTCTGTGTGTTCTGTTTGCTTAATTCAGGATTATATAGAATATATATTGATTTGTTTCGATGATTGTATGTTCCTAAACTTAATCGCGTTTGCTTAATTCGCGTGTGTTCAATTCGTGTTTGCTTAATTCACGAAGGGCTTCATCCGTTTGCTTAATTCGGAATTAGGAATATATGTCTCGTAGCGTCGGTTTCACTTGTTAATTGATGTTATAATCAAAAAGAGACTAGAATCCGCTTAGGGCTTGGATTTATATGAACCGATGATAGTGGGAAACCGGGAACAGTAGGTTAATCGTTTAGCTTATTTGATAATTATTTAGTTTGCATTGTTTTCTGCTTAGTTTTCTTTATTTAATTTCAAATCCAACCCCCCCAAATCTGACTTTTCTGTTAATGATAATCCGAGAGTCCTTGTGAGACGATACTCGAGTTGTCGCTCCCTATCTACATGTTTTTGTAAACCGCTCGCTTTTTGACGCGTGCGCGACAGCGCGTCATTAGGGTTTCGGCCAACACATGAAAATAGGTCTAGGAATTTCTTTTGATTTCAAGATCTTGGATAATGAAAGTATAGGTATATGAGAGATGAAAACAAGAATCATAACTCATCAAACATTTTTGTAAGTATTTTTGCAAGATTTATGAAGAAATAGATCTAAGACTTGAAATATAGAAAAACTTGATGAAAATGAAAAAATAATAGATGATCAATGAAGCTAAAGTGATAAGGAAGAGGATCCTCACTTTGAAATGAAGAAAATTGAAGAAAACTCATTTGACCTACTTTGCTATAGATTCGCCATGAATAGAAAATAGGGTTAGGAATTTATTTTGCTCTCACCCTTTTTGGATCTAGCATCTAGATACCTTAGAGAGTTCATAGAAATTGTTACCACATCAAAATCATTTTTCTATGATTTTCTAGGATTAAAAGAAGAAATTACATGCAATAGGAAATATGATGAACTTGGCTAGAATGAATGGAATCAAATGATGAGAAGTGTAGCCATGATCATAAGAGATGAGGATCTACCTCTAGACGATGAAGGAATTGAAGAAAGATGATCAAAATAGTAAGCTTTCAAGTATGGAGTCTTAGGGTTTTTTGTGAGGAAATGAACTTAGAATGTTGAAGAACACAAAATGAAATGTCTTAGTGTTTGATGAAGCGGGAAGGGCTGCATGAAATTGGCTAAGTGTGGGGGTGTTTTGGCTGTGTAAGTTCACTCAAGGAGGAAGGAAAATCATTTTGAAGTTGCCTTGTGAACTGTGGTTGAAGATAACCAAAGCTTGGTTAAGTTATATGAGAAATATAATATTATAAGCTAGCTATTCTTAGTAATCATCATGGCTAGGAAAGAAATGTGTGGTGGATGGGTGTTGAAGGGTGTGGCTGCGTTGTGCACTACACTGAGGAAGAAAAAGCCAATTTGATGATGTCTTGGTCTAAACCATGGTTGCCATTTAACTAAGATAGGTTAGGTTAGGGGCATTTTGGTCATTTCACTTATAAAGACCCATGATTACTTATGACATCATGGATGACATCATGAGTCGTCATGTTTGGCTTGTTGTCCCGACCTCTTCGCGGGTCTCTGCAGTTCCATATCCGACCCCGTCATTTTCCCGACTTAGGTTTTACGCGCGCTTTCTTTAAAATTTCGCCCGTAAAAAGTATAATAATATATTCTTGAGTAATAATTTCAAAATAGCCTATATCGTTGAAAATATGTTATAAAACTAAACTGTTTCGTTCTCGGGTCAAAATTAGGTTTTCCGCTCGGTAACATTTTACTGTCAGTGAAAACACAGGTCGGGTTCAGTCCGAATCTTCAACTCAAAATTTTATCATAACCCTCTACCATAAGGTAGAGTATGAATATGATTTTGTTTATCCAAAATCATTTTCTTGGTTATAGATAAAAATATAAATAATTATATTGTTACCGATAATATAGCGTAGCTAAAAATCAGGGTGTTATATTTCCTGCGATCTTCAACGTCTTCCTGCCTCCTAAAAATGCGCCAAAACAGATTGAAACCTGATCTCCGCTTCTTTAGGAAAACGGTTAGCACGTGTAACGGCTAAAAATGCTTGTGCTCCCTCATCTTATCTATTCGGCTGTTACCAATACTTCAATCAAAACGATTTAGCTGTGATCTTATCTTTTAACCCATATCATTTATTTAACCATTTTCATCTGCTTAATTATTTTCAATCGGCTACAAATATAATACATTTGATTGGCTTCTGATTCGGCTGGTCTTTTTGGCTAATTAACCAACGGCTATTTAATCCCCAAAAAATCAGGTGATAACAACTATATAATAAAATCAACTCCTTTTCAATTTAATACTATATAATAAAATCAACTCCTTTTTAAGAGACGTGCACCTCCTACTTCATTCAGTTTCCCGCTCAAATGTTTCCATCATTCAACACCTTCACAACCAAAATAATTTTTTGTCATTTTTTTTTAAGAATAAAGGGTGCTCCTGTCATTTCATTTCCTTAAAGAAACCCATTTCCTTACTTGACATATCAACAATTGTTCTTTGACTTCTTTCTCCTACTCAACCCGTAGTTTCAACTTTTTATTATCATAATATTATTTATTATTTATTTATTATTACAAATTTCAAATATTTACAACAACTTTCATCATATACTACCATCTCCCAGTTTCACACCTCTTCATTTCCTTTGCTTTTTCCCTTCAGAGGCACTTCTCTTTGCTACATTTCGTTTCGTCACCGGCCACCCTGCTTCGTCTCCGCCCATTCCATCTTGTTGCTTCATTTCTGGTCAATCACGCTTGCGGAGGAGAGTTCCTTTTGAAGTTCCAATTTTTTCCATCATGGTGCCTAATAATCACCACTCTTCCATTGTTTTACAGGCTGCTACCAGAATCACCAGTCTAGATCCCTGTCAACCATTCCAAGTGTAGATCATCATCTTTATAATCCTGCTATTTTACTTTAGTTCATTGTTCATACCAAGTTTTAGTTTTTTTTCCCTAAATAACAACATGCAATGGTCAAAGACTGAAGGGAAATGAAAGTGTATAGTCATTTTCCAGATCAAGTTTTAATTTTTTTTCCAAATAATAACAACATGCCAAAGCACCAAGTTCTCGAACCTTCTACGCTCTTCCTCTCACTACAATGGTTCGTGCCCTCGTCTTCTTCTTTTCCTTTTTTTTTTTCTCTACCTCTTTGTGAGTTTGTTTCCAATCACATCCATAGTTTTTGAGGTGGACTGCAACATAATTATTTGAATTTTAATTCATTTGCCTTCCGTGATTCATTTAAAATTTCAGTCTCCCATTTTTTTGAAACATTTTCATTGAAGTGTTGGATGGCTTTTGGTTATTTTTTTTGTGTTTTTATGCAACTTGTTCTTGCAAGATTGTGACTAAATAGATTTCTACTCATTTTTAATTTGCTTATCTCTAGTCTTAAATTTATTTCTCTAGTTATTATTTTTTTATAGGTAAATATTAGTTGGTAGTGTGTTATGTTAGTATGAGAAATTAAACACATGACCTTTTTATCATTCCAAATCCAATATCTCTTTCCCAAATTACATTGACTATTGTTAAAATCTATTTTCAAATATGCTGGACAGTGCAGCACTATCTATTATTGGTTGACTCACTGTTACTGATCCTATTAGTCATGGTGCTAGCCATCGACCATGGGTAGAACAGATGTAAGCACGTGCTGTTGTTATCTACTGTTACATCAAGGGCACTCTCAAAGGATGGAAGTTCTTATACTGGTCCAATTTGATGGTTTGCTTTCTCAAGTCTTAACAACTCAACTATTATAATTTAGGTTAAAGTAATCTTTTGATTTTTATAAGTGACACTGATTTTTAATTTGGTCCCTATACATAAAAAGTTATCAATTTGGTCCCTATATTTGACACTGATTTTTAATTTGGTCCTCACAACTAATTGATCCCTATATAAGAGGGGATTAAATTGCAAATTAGTATTACATATAGGGATCAAATTGAAAATAATTGTCACATGTAGGGACCGATTTCAAATTTTTTTTGTTGAATTGGTCCCTACATGTGACAATAATTTGCAATTTGGTCCTCTTATATAGGGACCAATTAGCGGTGAAGACCAAATTGAAATTCAGTGTCATGTATAGGGACCAAATTGATAACTTTTTACGTATAGGGACCAAATTGAAAATCGATGTCACCTACAGAGACCAAAACATTACTTTAACCTATAATTTAATAATAACAATAACAACAAAGTCTTTTTTAATACGTCATAGATGGTTCTACTTTACAAGGATTTATGAACATTTTTTAATGAACACATGTCAGAGGTAGTGATAATTTTAATTACTTGATATATAAACTAATAAATAATAATATGATAACTTCAACTATATATATAATTTTGCCTATAAAAAAAACTATATATATAATTTGCTTAGATCCAGTGGAGTCCATGTATAATCCACTCCATCATTTGTCGTTTATCAACCATTTTTTTAGAAAATCATTAGGTTTGTGAAATTACAAGGAATTCATTGGTTTTATTTCTTAAAAATTTGCAGGTATGTTGTAGATGATTGGTGGTTATTGAGATGTCAACCTGATTGAAATATCAGTGATCATTGTGACGTCTTTGTATGTCTTCTTTATTTACCTAAAACAATATCTAGGTTATGTGATATTTAATATCTATTAGTACATTTGTTGTAAATATCTTGGTAGCCCATTGTTTTTTTTTTATTGACTCTTGCTTTTCCACATCAAAGAAATTGATTTCTTTACTTACAAAAATTATTTTCTTTTTAGAGTTTTAATATGTAATTTGACTGAAATTTCTCAAAACACAAGTGCACTTTTTGCAATCATTAATCAAATTTCAAATTTGAAGTTCTTTGAATCTTTGTAAAACATGACATAAAGTCTATGATAAACTTGAGTTATAATGCATTAAAATTAATTTTTTTACATAAGTACATGATAAATAATTATAATTTGTCATTAGATCATTAAATTAATTTAATTATATTTTATGAGTTTAATTGTTATGCTTCGACATCAATATTATGTTGGTCATAATAGAATTGGACTCAGATCCCTCTCGGATTTGAGCCTTTTGATAGAAAAAACGTGGTTGGAAGGGGAGATCCCAGTAAAGATGGTCAATAAGATTCTCCGGTGGAGACCAGTCATCGATGAAACCGGTGAATATTTCACACCTATAATATGATAACAAAAAAAAACTGTTATACATCGATAATATAAAGTTTTTACACTATCAAAATATCCTAAAGCATGTTATGAATGACTTTTTAAGTTTGTTAGGATATGACTCAAATTTTTAAGGGTGAAATATGTGTTTAGTCCCTCAATTTTGACAAAATTTTGATTCTAGTCCCAAATTTGGAAAACTTACTTTTTAGTCCTCTGTTTTTTAAAATGTGTTAGAAATGGTCTATACACCACACTTCCGTTTGAAAAACGGGGGACTAAAACTGAATTTTTGTAAAAAAAATGTGGGACTAAAAATGTGTGGTGTAGGGATCACTTTTGACACATTTTAAAAAACGGGGAACTAAAAAAATACGGTTTCCAAAAGGGGGACTAAAACCGGATTTTTGTCAAAAAAGAGGGACTAAAAACATATTTAACCCAATTTTTAATTACATGAGATAATTTGTGATTAATTAACAATATAATAAATCTTTACACATGTATCAATTAAATTCGTATTTTATTAGCTTCATAATAAATTTGAGAAAAGTTTTTTGAACAACGAAATAGAGACATCATGTTTTTTATGGTGTATTTTTCAAATACGTATATACAAGAAGATAAAAGTAAGATATAAAGATAAATATATACGGTATCACATACAGTGTTCAAATTTTGATGTTCAAATAACATCTATACTTAATAATATATAAAGAGAATAGTTGAATTTTGGTTTGCGCATTTGACAATGCCAACATTACCCCCGATAACTACTTTGTCATCAGATAAGAAGGAGAAAAATTGTATAAAATTGACTCATATATATATATATATATATATATAAAGTGGATGATTAAATTTTGGTTTGCACATTTCATAATGTCAACATTACCCATGATAAGTATTTTGTATCAGATAAGAAGGAGAAAAACTACATAAAATGGACTCATTTTTAAAAAATTTAAAAGATGAGAATTTTGGTTTGCACATTTCATAAAGTCAATATTATATCAGATAACTACTTTGTCATCGGATAAGAATGAGAAAAATTGTATAAAACTGACTCATTTTTTAGAAGTTTTAAAAAATGAGAATTACCCTTCATTTTTTAAAGACGGTTAAAAACATTAGAAATGTGGCCAGACAAGCACTTCAGTACCTGTCTTATCGCTAGTAGTTGATAAAAAATTAAGCATTGGACACTAGTTCATTAAGGCTCTGTTTGGTAAAAACTAGCGGATAACGGATAACGGATAAGTTAGCTGTTAGCGGATAACGGATAAACTAGCTGATAAAAGTGAAATGACATAAAATGATATGTTTGCATTATATATATATATATATATATATATATATATATATATATATATATAAAATAATTATATTATTTATAATTTTTATTTTAAAGTAATTATCACTTTTAACACTTTAATTTATTTTAAATTATTTATCATTTAAAAATTTAAAATATTACTTTTTTAATTTTAATATTAATTTAGTTTTAAATATTTTTAATAAATAAATGGAATAATAGACATAAATTTATATACTAATATGATTTTTATATAAATTTTATTTTTTATAGATAAAAATAATTTTCCATTTTTTATCTTAAATATAACTCTAATGAAATTAATTTTTATTTATATATTATGTTAACGGATTAATATTTTATTTTATTAGTTAACGATAAGTGATGAATTTAATTAAGATAGTAGGGATAAAAATGAAAAAAAAATACGATAAACTATACGGCTATATGCTATAAGCTCAAACGCTACTTCAAGTAGTGTCTGGAAAAAATGCTATAAGTGAAAAAAATGTTATATACTAATTTTAAAAAACTTACCAAACGAGACTACTTTTCTATCCACAGTACGATAATGGATTTCACAAGCCAAACACACTCTAAACAACCATTGCATCCCAAAAATGAAATAAAAATAGAATGCATAAAAAACCAACAACTTCTTGGAGAAGCTATTTAAAAATTGTGAAACGTTTTTTATCTTTTCCCAGATTAGTCACAGATTTACAGGCATCACTCACTACATCTCACCCAAATTAAGGTTTTCAAACGATCTCAAATCTCAGTTATGCAGGTTGGTTGGCTCTTTTTAGGTGAATATTCAGTTGCTCTCCAATTGGAAGCACTATACGTATATGCTTGTTGTAACCAGGTTCTGGGTTGTAATGGTTGAGTATACCTTATACTCCTTATTAATATATTTTTGATTTATCAAAAAAAAAAAAATCTCAAATCTCAATTTAAGGAGGTAGTGGGTTTTCCTTTTCTCTGACATTTAGGTTCTGGGTTTTCTTTCAATTTGATACCTAATCTAATTGCATTAACGGGTTTCTTTTTCTTGCATGTAAATTGATGGAAAATTGGCCACTTTAAATTCTAGATACAGAAATTGTGTTATTATTATAGGAAAGCTGATGCCACAAACTCCTTTATTGTGTTTAAATGAACCATTCTGTTTTCATTTTGTGTTCTTAACAACCAACAAATCAAATTTCTGACCAAATGCTGGGACCGGCTTTCATTCATTGCCATCAATAAAGGGCTTCCATGACCATTTAATTTGTTTCCTTTCCATTTTGGGAACTCTTAGAAAGTTTGTTAGGAATGGAGGCAATTTTGAGAATTTATATATCAAAATCATGTCTAAATGTCCATTTTTACTTCTACCAAACATACTCTAACTCTTTGATTACCAAGTTCTGGGTGTGTTTTGTATTGACAAGTTTTGAGAATACATGAATATTGAATTTTAACTAAAGTGGGTTTAAAAGTAAATATTTGTCTTCCTTTGCGTGGTTTACCCTTCTGATTTGTTATGATCAGTTTTTTTCTTTAACATCTTAGTTGTGTATGATACCTTATTTAGAAATGTATATAAGGAAGTGATTTCTGTTATTTGAGTAAATGGGACTGTTATAGAATTATGTATGTTCTTATATTGCTTAATGTGTGCTTTTGCTTTGGCATTGGTGTAATTTGGAGGCTGATTGCTCACTAATCAAGTATTGTGTAGATTTGTCATTCAATCTGTGACTTAGCTGTTGTTTGCTGTCCTTTCTCCTTGATTTTCATAGATTTTGTGAATTGTGTTGTGTTGAAATTGGTGATCTTTCTTTTTGCAGTCTTGAGTTCATTAAAGTTTACAGTTTGTGGCTTCGAAACAAATACATGGGGAATTGTACAGCTAAGGTGAGAATATTTGGATACTTCAACCAGAATCCTTATAGTTGTGCTCAGTGAAATTTGAAAGCCTAAGGCGATTCTCCTGCTCTCTGATAAACTGTGTTAGAGATTATAGAGAGAAAAGAGAACTAAGAGGCTATATTAATGAAAAAGACTCAAAATTCAGGTAGGAATGAAGGACAATTCCCTCCCCAGAGCTACAGCTCTTCAGAGAAACTATGATTCTCTGCCTTCTGGCTAATTGCTAGTGTGTCTCCCCCTCTCCCTTCTCCTTTCCGCTACTCCTCTTTTATTGATATTATTATTTCCTTAATTTATGCTAACCTCCTAACAGAATGCATATTATTCTCTCATAACAGAAACAGAATACATAGTCATCTACTAAACAAACACCAACAGAATACTATTATCCTCTCCTTGAATATCTCTTTCAAATATTAGTGCCACGTGACAGCTGATCCACTGCTGGATTCTGAACTTATGCTTATTGGCGAACATTCCCTGGCCCTTGAAGACCAACCTCGTCTTCAAGGGAATTGGGTTCTAATCATAAAAGCATGTTCCCAAGTTGCTTCTTCTAATGGTTTGCCTTTCCAATAGATCAGTCATTGCTCTCCCATAACCCCCTGACGTGATGATGGCTGATGGCTGCTTCCAGTACCTCTGCAGGCTCTATGATGTCAGATTCAACAAGTTTCAACCCGTCTAGCAACTCAGTTTCAACATCACACTTCCCATAAGCTTTCTTAAGCTGTGATATGTGAAAACCTGCATGAATCTTAGCTTCAGCAGGGAGCTTTAGTTTGTAGGACACTGGCCCATGTTTTTCTTCAATTTGGAATGGGCCATTGTTCTTGGCTGCTAGTTTTTGATTAATGCACTTGGCCACAGATTGTTGTCGATGAGGTCTTAATTTGAGGAAAATCCATTAACCTACTGAAAATTGAGGAAAACCCATTCACCTACTGAAAATTCAATTTCTCTCCTTTTTCTGTTAGCAAACTTTTGCATACGCCGTTGTCTTTGACATAAAATTGCAGCTGCCTAATAGCTTCATCCCTATCCAACAGTTCTTGTGCTACTGCTGTCACCCTTATTTCTCCTGCTACAAATTGTTGTAGTACTGGGGATTTACACCCTTAAACTATTTTGAAGGGTGATTGAGCGCATAATGTGGTATTATACCGCAGTTCAGCCCAATGTAGCCACTGAGACCAGCTTCTAGGTTCTTCTGTTGCAAAGCACCAAAAGTTAGTTTCCGAGCATCGATTAACCACCCTAGATTGTCCACCCATCTCTAGATGATACATGGAACTCATTCGTAATTTAGTGCCCTGAAATTTATACAACTGCTACCATAAGTTGCTGATAAAAATAGGATCCCGATCACTAATTATCCCCTTACGTATTCTATGCAACCTGACTACTACTTTCACAAAAGATTCTGCCATTCCTTTGGGGATGCTTTAGCAAAATAAAATGAACATATTTGGACAATCGGTCAACTATTACCATTATCACATCATAGCCTCTGGATTTTGGTAGACCGGTTATGAAATTCATTGAAATCTCCTCCCAAATTGCAGCTGGTATTTCAGTGACTGTAATAAGCCTCGTGGGGAAGCGGCCAGGCAAGCATCTAACAAAATTCATTTCCCTTTGTCTCATTCCAAACCAGAAAATGTTCTCTGCTATTCTTCTATAAGTTCGATAAAAACCTGAATGTCCTCCTGTTGGAGTGCTATGAAACTCCTCAAGCAATGCAGGAATCCATTTGGAGGTTTCTGAGATAACCACTTAAACAACAAAACTCCTTCAACGAAAGTAAAACCAGGATATTCCTTAGTCTTGCTGTGCAAATTAGCAATAATTTGTTGGAGTTTAGGATCCTGATGAGTCTCATCAATCACAAGTACTTCCATCCTCCGATGTTGGATATGAAAATAACAGCAAAAGCTCTCCTTGGTCATTCAAATGAGACAAGTCATCTGCAGCCTTGTTCTCTACCAGCTATATAAATCACCACCTGTGCCCCAAAAGTTTGGATATCCAATGCCTTTGATCCGGAGTTGTCACACGCTCTGTAACAGTTGATTTAGACTTCTTTGGTCAGCAAGGACTTTGAACTTTCCATTCAAAAGATATGGTCTCCAGTGTTGTATAGAAAGAACTAGTGCCATCATGTCTTTCTCATAAGTTGATTTAGCTAAATCCTTTCGGACAGGGCCTTACTGAAGAAAGCTTTCAGTTTGCCATCTTGCATCAAAACTGCTCCTAGCCCTCTCCCCAATGCTCACACTCTGATAAATTCTTTTGACAAATTTGGCAGCACGGAGCATCAGACAACCCATCTAAAATAAAATTCTTACGCATGAAATTGTTCTCCCTCCATGTCTCGAGTTGTTGGAGTTGAGTACAGTTGGATTTTTAGACAGGACTGGTATGTCAGCAGTGCTTTTCGCACTGTAAGGAAAGAACAACATCTTCTGCTTCCACCTTTTGAAATTAGCCCCTTCAAAACAGAAAGACTTGTTGAGATCGACAGGGACAGTGTTCTGGTCAGCGGCCATGGCAGAAGGCCATCTTAAAATTGTTCATTCAATGATGAACCAACAACCAAAACGAATAGAACACTGATGTTGAGTCACGGACTAGGTCGCTCTCTTTATATTTCACGTCTCTCCCCAGGTTGTGCAATAATGTACAGCCTCGACGTCCCCAGGATAAAATAGCCCACTAATACTGTGTCAGGGCACTGTCGGCACAGAAGAGAACCTAGCAAACCAACATCCTTAAAATGCTAAAAAGCTGTTCGGAAACAAGAGTCTTTTTTTTTTTTCATTTTTCCCTTGCCCATTTAATATTCTGTGTTGTCCCACTGCACAGTACTATATTACTTCAGACTGTACCTAAAAGTTGGTTCTTCTGTCAGCCTAGTAGCCTCCTGACTTTTGTATTCCTCCCCACAAGTCACAACTGCCTGCCAGGAAGGAAAAAGGCAAAGAGTTTGTGTATAATAGTTTTGCAAACTGTGTGTGACCTGGTTGTTCCTAAAACTTTGTAATGTATCAGTTAACAATAACATCTTTCATATATAATTCAATTGGCTGGAAGTCTCATGTTTCTAATGCTTGTAGCCTCAAGCTAGAGAAAATGATACTGATCATGATGATGTGGATTTTGCTTCTGGGAATGTGCAACTTATTGCCACCAAAGAATCTTGGGACCAAAAGTTGGAACAAGCAAGAAAAGATGGCAAAATTGTAAGTTTTCCATCTTATTTAATTTTATAATGCAGTAAATGTTCAATGTTATGTTATCTGAAGGCCTATTACCATTGGCTGTTCTGTTTGAATGAACACAATAATTTACCATGTTTTACCATTAACATTATGGCGCCCAGATGATTCTATGTGAAATCCCCACCTAGTGGGATAAGGCTTGGTTGTTGTTGTTGTTGTTGTTGTTTATAGTTGGTAAAATGAATAAATATGTATTTCCAATGCTTGACAACAAAGCCTCCCTAGTCTTCTTAGGAATTTTGATCGTATAACTTTTTAAAGAAATCTACTTTCAAGAGTCCATATCCAAAGGACTACTGTAGCACCTACTTGGTTTCTTTTAAATGTCGTTAGTTTATTATCATGCTAGTTTTTGGATTCTGTTTAAATTACATTTCAAAGGCTAATCAACACGGTGCTGTCGTATTTCACACTTAGTGATTAACATGAGTTGTTGATGTTTTTCCCATGGAAGCACCTCACCTAACATCTTGCGTGTTCTCATTCAGAATCAGGAGATATTACTAATTCTTTGCTATTCAATTGACGAAAAAAATTGAAAGGATATTATATGTTATTAGGGAACCTTAAATAACCTGATATTCTCAACATTGGCATGGATAATAAATCGTATTATTCAATCTTAAACTTTGTAAAAGGATAACCTGACTTTGTCTATATATTAATATGATTTAGTATGACTAGTGGAGTCGTGGTTTAGAATTTGTTGCCAACTTAGTATTAAGATATTATCTTAGTGCAGACAATTCAAGGGCATGGTTTTGAATGAAGTAGGACCCCATAGATTCTGTCCATATCATCATGCCTTTCATACACCTGATGGTCATTTCTGATCCCCCACTTGGATACTTTTCTCTCTACACAAATGCACATGGAAATAAAACATATATAATTTAATTGCTTGCAGGTTTTTCAGTATATCTTTTTCTACGTTGTTTTTCTTATCATGAGTATACTTTATTTTCTTTGGGTACAATAATTAATACCAAAGCTTCATGTTCAACAGGTGATTGCAAATTTCACTGCCACTTGGTGTGATCCTTGCAAGATGATTGCACCATATTACTGCGAGTTATCAGAGTTACACCCATCCATTATGTTCTTATTAATTGATGTGGATAAACTAGCTGTAAGCATTGAAGCTACATATATTATTATTATTATTATTATTTAATATGATTATTATTTTATATTATTCTATTGTGATGGCTCCGAATGTCAATTTGTGTTTTTAGAAGGAAAATAAAAATGATTATTTTGTCCTCACCTAGTCCCATGGGTGCTTTAGATGGACCGACCTGTAGGATTATCTTGTGGCCTCAAAAGAAAATGTAATATATCAATTTAAAAATTATTCCCCTTAACTAGAACAAAAAACATTATCAAGTTGCCCGTTCTTCAGCCAATATATAGCCTCAACATGCACCAGGGGACCGAAAAATCTTCATTTAGAAATCTATCATCAAAGATGAGAGTTTCTTTGATATATGATCATGTAGTTTCTCCCTGGTAGATGCTCTAGGATTGGAAGAGGATCCTCTGCAGTTTTGTTTAAACTGCATGGAATCATAGCCATTAAAAATTATTTTTTTATGATAAAATGCTAGAAGGCAAAAATAAGTCCTTAATTTTCAACCATTGGATGATTAACTGCAGCTGGTGCAGTTCTTTTTAAAAGTCTAAAGGATTTGGTTCCTATGGGGAATATATTGTGTGCTACAACACTATTGATCATGGTTTTGTATGTTCCAGGATTTCAGCACTTCCTGGGACATCCAAGCCACACCAACTTTCTTCTTTTTTAGAGATGGACAAGAGGTTGACAAACTTGTAGGAGCCAACAAGCCAGAGCTGGAGAAGAAGATTGCTGCAGTTACTGAATCACTTCCCCAGTGTCAACACTGATTGTTGCTTTATTCCTATTAGTAAAAGCTGTGGTCTTGTCTCTTCACATTACAACCCGTGGCCTTGGGTATTCTATATGTTTTGCCGAGACTTTGTCATTGTATTTATTTTTCCCTTGATGTAATATATGATGATTCAAATGAATCTCTTGGACTGGGTAGAATGAAGAGAGATGACAAATACTTGGGTTTGCCAATGTTTTCCAAAGCTTCTAAAGCTAGGGTGGCTTCTAGGGTGGGAGACCCTATCATGTCTCCCACCATGAGAGATCATAAAGGGGGACATCTTTGCAAAATTTTAATTATTTTTAAATCCTTAACCTTGCAAATATAAAAAATGACCCATCTTCTTCTTTCTCACTCTCTCTCTCCCCTCCTTCGTCAAGTTCATCGGAACACCCTCGGAAAATGCATAAAATCAGTTGGAAATGCATTATTGACCATCGAAAAAGGCATTAGAATCCCAAGTTAACCCTCACTTTTCAGATCTGGAAATACCATGGAGCTTCTCTAGCTCTTCCCTCCCAAACAGCCGATTGTGACAGCTTATTCCCCTCATACGTTAAATATAAAAATAAAACATATTAATAGATAAATGATTTGTTCATCATAAAAAAGTAGTAGGCATCACATGATTCAAGATAGGTATAACTAACAACTGTGGAAAAGAAACATAAATCAAAGCATAAAATAAAACATAAAACATAACCGAAACCCGATGTCACATATCAGAGCCGGTAACCAATCCGATATTACATCGAAAAGACAATTAAAAACAAAAAGACCTAAACTACGAGTAAGTGATCTCCTCATGATCGCTCCTTAAGAAGCTGCTCATCATCCTATGCATAAACCAAGATACATGCAGGGAAAACAACAAATAAGGAGTAAGAAATCATTCGTATAAACATAAACGGTAATGGAATAGGAGGTAAGATGTTCACACAACATATAAAGAATACGGCATAACGACATTTAACATATCCAGTCTCAATACATCATATCAATTAAAATATGCTATGCAATTCAGTGTTACTTCGCTAATCCATATGCATGTGGATTCATAACTAACTCTGGAAGACGACTTTGGAGTTACATATCCAAATTGGCCAATACGCATCAACGTCGGCACTCCACCAAACCATGGGTTGACCCCATGGATAGCTGATGCACCTTACTCTCAAATGCATCACCACGGGGGCGCACGATTCACCTAACTCTCAGATGAATCACTGCGGACGACCACTTCGCCATACTCTCGGACGAACTCCCCTGTCATCGTAACTTCCCCTAACAACTTCATGCATGAATGCATGTATGTTAACACACAGTCAAACATTAACCACTACCTCCATCAATACCATTAATTATGGCTTAACAACTTTGACCAATAAGTATCAAAGTCAACTTTGACCAATAAGCATCAAAGTTTAACAACATCGTTAACCATGATTTAGCAACTTTGACCAATAAGCATCAAAGTCTAACAGCATTAATGTGCGATAACTCATCATTACCGTCTTAACCAACCTTAGCCTTTTCATCATTAAATGTCTTCATTAAGGTTTATAACATTAATTTAATGTTGGACAATCACTCTTGTTTTTATCTCTATCACTGTCTCATCTATTCGTTCTAGGGAACCTCACAAGTTCTCCTAATTAAAGCACTCGAGATCATCCCCAAATGTCCTTTACTATTCCATTAGGCATTAACCTTACCCCTCGTTACTATCTTCATGTCTTATGAACATAAATTACTTATTTTTAGTATCAGGCTCAATACTAACACCCCCATGTCTTTAACCAACGTGATTTAATAACAACATCGATTCATCATCTCAAACAATGATCATAAACACCTTTTTCATGATATACAACCAATCATCATCAGTATCTCGCATACATCACACTAAATCATGGTAACATATAGACAAGTATACTTATTCATATAACGACAATAACAATCAAACAATCATGATCGATAAAGGCATATAACACCCAAAAGGGTCATGGGTTAACCCTTATCTTACGCTACCCCAAAACCTATATGTTCATACTAATTCCTTCTCCCTATACCTGGTATGACGGTCTAAGTCTACGGTCAACTTTAGCGAATCCAAACTCGGCTCACTCGAACGGTTCAACAAATCTTGGTCAAGAACATTAAAAAAGGAAAGATCGATTAATCCCCAATTCAAGAAAAAAATGAAAATTAATAAAGGGTTTACAAGATTACCTTAATTGACACTAATGCGTGGCTTACTCTCCAATCGCAAGAGAAAACCCCAAGAGATTTGAAGAGGTTCAAGAGGAGGGAGGGGAAAGGGTTTTGTGGCACAAGGATTGCGAAAAAGTGTCAAAATGAGGGTTATGGCTCGTAACCCTCTAAAGTTAGCGTTTTTGTGCCGTTAAGAAACGAGTAGGGGGTCGTGCTCAAATGAGAACGATTGTGCTCAATAAAAAGCAAAGGGTTGTGCTTAAGGAGCAAGGCCCCTGCTTAAACGAGCGTGGGGTCGTGCTCAAATGAGCACGACCGTGCTCAATATAAGCAGGGGGTCGTGCTGAATGAACAGGGGGTCTGCAATATCCCCGTCAAATGCTTAAATTCCGACACGGCCGTGCTCAGATGAGCAAGGGGCCATGCTCATGTGTCAAGAAGAGATTTTTTTACCAGAAATCCCCTGTAAATCCCTTTTTATCCATCCTAAGACATTTTCCTAATAATCTACCACACACACATCATTTATATGCAACATATATTAATTAAAACATACATATATAAGCATGGAGATGAAAAATAGGGTGTTACAATTCATCCCATGATAAAAATTTCATCCTCGAAATTTCTATTCACCTCAAGCAAAAAAGTGTGGATATGACTCCATCATCTTGCTTTCTAACTCCCATGTAGCACTTTCCTCTATTCACCTCAAGCAAAAAAGCAAAAAAGTGCGGATATGACTCCATCATCTTGCTTTCTAACTCCCATGTAGCACTTTCCTCTATTCACCTCAAGCAAAAATGTGCGGATATGACTCCATCATCTTGCTTTCTAACTCCCATGTAGCATTTTCATCAGTAGGCCCACTCCAAACCACCTTGACCAAGTGAATTTCCTTTCCCCTCTGCAGCTTCATCCTTCGATCCTCAACCCAAAGCAGTAGTACCTCAAAATTCAAGTTCTACTTTAACGAAATTGTATCAGGTGTTATCACATGGCTAGGATCATGAATGTATTTCCGAAGTTGGGACACATGGAACACATTGTGAAGGTTGGACAAGAAAGATGGTAAGGCTATTTGGTAAGCAACTTCACCAACTCATTTCAATATTTGGTAAGGACCAATAAGCCTGGGAGTAGTTTCCGGGCTTTCATTACTCTACTAACCCACCCCAGTTGTTGGAGTAACTCGTAAGAACACATGATCATCCTCCTGGAATTCGAGAGCCTTCCCTCTCTTGTCATGATAACTATTTTGCCTACTATGTGCCACTTTCATCTTATTCTGGACCATTCTTACATTTTTTGTAGTCTCTTGCACTATTTCATGTCCTAGCACAACATTCTCACCAGGCTCATTCCAACACAAAGGTGTCCTACATCTCCTTCCATACAATGCTTCACAGGGTGCCATCTCAATACTGGAACAAAAGCTATTGTTGTAGGTGAACTCTATAAGGGGTAAGAACTTATCCCAACTACTCGACTATTCTAGCACACAAACTCTCAACAGATCCTCTAAGGATTGGATGGTTCTCTCAGACTGACCATAAGTCTGTGGGTGGTAAGCTGAACCCAGTCTAAGCTCTGTCCCTAAAGCCTCATGCAAACTATTCCAGAACCTAGAGGTAAATCTAGGATCTATATGTGACACTATGCTAGAGGGCACACCATGTAATCTAACTATTTCTGATGTACAACCTGGTCAACTTCTCTAGTAGATATTCCATGTTCATAGGGACGAAATGGGCAGATTTAGTCAACCTGTCCACCACAACCCATATAGCATCATAACTAGATGGAGCCCTAGGGAGTCAAGACATAAAGTCCATAGAGATACTATCCCACTTTCACTCTGGGATACTCAAAGGCTGCATCTTACCCGAAGGTTTCTGGTGTTCTATCTTAGCCTTTTGACACACTAAGCAAGCATAGACAAACTCAGCTACATCCTTTTTTATTCTAGGCCACCAAAACATATGCTTCAAATCCTGGAACATCAGGTATACAAACTCTATCCTGGAATCTCAAAACTCCATCAGCTCCTTCCTTAAAGCTAAGGTTTCTACCCTGAGCAAGCAACTCTCTCTGTTCTAAGAGGTACTCATCCATCTGTTCCATCAAACAATGGTGATCTTCAAAGTTCCAAGCCTAATATTCTTAGGGGTGACTTCCCAAGCTAAACTCAAACCTCTAAATTACTCAATTAAATCCATCTCTCTAACCATTAAGGCTGAAACATGTAAGGTCTTTCTATTTAAAGCATCTTCCACTACATTGGCTTTTCCTGGGTGGTAACTCAACTCAAAATCAAAATCCTTAAGAAACTCCATCCACCTATGCTGCCTCATATTCAGCTCTTTCTGGTCAAACAAGTATTTTTAAACTCTTATGATCACTAAAGACCTCAAGGATGTTCTTTAGTGATTTTTAAACAAGTATTTTTAAACTTTTAAGGCAAACACTATAGCTCATAGTTCCAAATCATGGGTAGGGTAGTTCTTCTCATGAGTTTTCAACTGCCTAGAAGCATAAGCTACTACCTGGCCATTTTGCATTAACACACCATCTAAACCTTGCTTGGAAGCATCACGGTGCACTACAAAATATTCACTAGGATTGGGCAAAACTAACACAGACGCAGATGTCAACCTTTCATTTAAAGTCTGAAAACTTTCCTCACACTTAGAGTCCCACACAAAGATTTGACCTTTCTTAATGAGACCGGTCAATGGTAAAGCTATCTTAGAGAACCCTTCTATAAACCTCCTGCAGTACCCTGCAAAACCTAAGAAACTCTTAATCTCGGTAACTGACTTCGATGCTTCCCAATGGAGCACGGTATCTACCTTTACTGGGTCTACAACTATTCCTCCTTTAGATATGACGTGTCCTAAGAAACTCATATCTTCTAATCAAAACTCGCACTTAGACAACTTAGCATACAACTACTTTTCCTTAAGGGTCTGCAAGACTACCCTCAAGTGTTCCTCATGGTCTTCTTTAGTCTTAGAGTACACTAAGATGTCATCTATGAAAACCACCACAAACTTATCTAAGTAAGGGTGAAAGGTCTTGTTCATGTAATCCATGAACACAGCAGGAGGATTAGTCACACCAAAAGGCATAACCAAGTACTCGTAGTGACCATAACGTGTTCTAAACGCTGTCTTCGGGTTGTCCTCAGACTTGAACCGAATATGATGGTATCCTGACCTTAGATATATCTTAGAAAAGATGTAAGCTCCTACCAACTGGTCCATGAGGTCATCAATCTTAGGGAGAGGGTGCCTATTCTTAACGGTCACCTTGTTGAGTTGCCGATAGTCGACACACAACCTCATGCTGCCATCATTCTTCTTCACTAACAACACTGGCGCTCCCCACAAGGACACATTAGGCATAATGAACTATTTCTGGATCAACTCTTCTAACTACTTTTTTTTAAACTCTGCTAGCTCTAGAGGAGACATCCTATTAGGTGCTATTGATATAGGTCCAATCCCAGGCACTAAGTCTATGGTTATCTCAACATCTATCTCACGGGGTAAGCTATAAACGTCATCAGGGAACACGTAAGGGAACTCTCTCACTATTGACACATTCCCAACATTAGGTTAGCTCTCTACTTCCAGGGAAGATAACCCGATGTGATTTTGGGCCTCTTATTTCATAGAAGCCTTAACTTGGTTGGCAGAAAGAAACCTCGGATCCTTAGACTCCATAGGAGTTCCAAAAATAATGGTTTTATCAAAACAATCCAAGAGAACATGGTTGGAAGACAACCAATCCATACCAAGAATAACATTAAGTTCTTTTAGAGGAAAGCATACAAGGTCAACTACAAAGTTCCTACCATCAATAGTAACAGAACAACCTTTACAAACATGAGAAGCAATCATAGGCTTCTTGCATCGTCCAAGGCAAACTATGTTGGAACCAAAGTGGTTATGGTTAATAATCTTTGTAAATTTTGATGTTAATAAAAAGATTAAATTTTTATGACAAAGTTTTATGGACTAACTCGTCTATTCAAAGTGTGCAGGACTGCCTTCGTATTGCTAGACAAGGAAACTGGTCTAAAGATGCTTAAACTAAGTCCAAAAGCATTGCTAGTCCAAGCTTAGTTCGCTAGACGAGTCACTAGTTTAAACTGGTAAATCGCTAGTCCACTCTAAGTTCACTAGACGAGAAGGCCTCATCTAGATGTGTGGACCAATCCTTCCTTGTGGGATTAACCATCTTTTCCAAGATCCTTTTGATTTCCCTGTTAGACAACTCAGCTTGCCCATTAGTTTGAGAGTGGTATGCAGTGGCTATTTTGTGTTTAACTCCATATTTTGCAAGCAATTTGGAAAATAATTGGTTGCAAAAATGGGTTCCTTCCTCACTTATGATGGCTCTAGGGGTGCCAAATCTAGAAAAAATATTCTTTTGTAAGAGTTTTGTCACCACCCTAGCATCATTCTTGATTGTAGCCATAGCCTCCACCCATTTAGACACATAATCAACAGCTACTAGAATATAGAGGTTGTCAAAGGAAGGAGGAAATGGTCCCATAAAGTCAATGGCCCACACATCAAAAAGTTCAATTTCTAAAATAGTATTTAGGGGCATTTCATTTTTGTTAGACAGATTTCCTACCCTTTGGCACCTATCATAGTGTTTTACAAATTCATGTGCATCTTTAAATAAAGTAGGCCAGAATAAACCTGATTGGAGCTCCTTGGCAGCAATTCTCATGCCACCAAAGTGTCCACCGTATGCTGAAGCATGGCACTGGCTCAGTATACTCTGAAACTCTTCATCTGCAGTACACCTTCTGTTCAAGTTATCTGGGCACATCTTGTAGAGGTATGGTTCATCCGAGACATATTGTTTCACTTGATGAAAGAATCTTATTTTCTGTTGCGAGTTCATGTCCGGGGGAACCACACCACTAGCCAAACAATTCACTAGGTCTGCATACCATGGTGCTGCAACATCTTGCATTGCTAGAAGTTGTTCATCAGGGAAAGATTCATCAATGGCTATTCTCTTTGATGCTGCAGCACCCTCTGGTAACCTTGAGAGATGCGCTGCTACTTGGTTCTCCCCTCCCTTCTTGTCCCTGATCTCTAAATCAAATTCTTGCAGCAGCAGCATCCACCTTATGAGACTTGGTTTAGCATCCTTCTTGTCAATGAGATATTTGATGGCTAAGTGGTCAGTGTATACAACCACTTTTGTACCAACAAGATAGGATCTAAACTTCTCAAAGGCAAACACCACAGCTAGCAACTCCTTTTCAGTGGTGGTATAGTTGATCTGAGCATCAATCAAGGACTTGCTTGCATTGTAAACAGGGTGTAACACCTTATTGTACCTTTGTCCCAGGATTGCTCCTACTGCAAAAGTCACTTGCATCACACATAAGCTCAAAAGGCTTCTCCCAATCAGGTGGAACTATGATAGGTGCAGTGATGAGAGCATTTTTTAGAAGCTCAAAGGCTTTCAAACATTCAACTGTGAATTCAAAAGTCCTATCATGCTCCAGTAACTGGCACAGTGGCTTGAATATTTTGGAGAAATCCTTGATGAACCTTCTGTAAAAACCAGCATGACCTAGGAAACTTCTGATGCCCTTCAATAACCTCAATCTTTTCCTTGTCAACTTCAATGCTATTTCTGGAAATTCTATGACCAAGAACAATTCCTTCTGTCATCATGAAGTGACATTTCTCCCAGTTTAATACAAGATTAGTCTCTTCACATCTGTCCAGAATTTTCTCTAAATTCACCAAACAGTTCTAGAAAGTCTCCCCAAACGCAGAAATCATCCATGAAAAATTCCATGGATTTTTCAATCAAATCAGAGAACATGGCCATCATACATCTCTGGAAGGTTGCTGGAGCATTGCATAGTCTAAATGGCATCCTTTTGAAAGCAAAGGTGCCATAAGGACAAGTGAAAGTTGTTTTCTCCTTATCTTTTGGTGCTATAGCAATTTGGTTGTGTAATACCCTTCTCGAGTTCTACATTGTACGTGACATTTTAAGGCTGAAAAGTAGGTTAATGAAAATTCTTCTTAAAGGATGGGGTAATTTTTTCCTGTCGTAAGTCGTAAATATAATTACTTGGAATAAGGTAAAAGTTCTATAACATATTTCATAATCATAATAAGATTAAAAGTTCAAAAGTCACTTACATAAAAACCCAACCTAACTCATAGACAGAAGTCATAAAGATATACAGACTCAACATAAAGATATGGAGACACAACTCCTAAAATATAAGATACTTGGAGTTGCATCTCCATAAACGTTAACATTAACTCCCAAACATACCCAGCTGGCCACACTAAAATAGAAAAGACAATCCTTTCTCGTACACCATGAGAAGGACAAACCCAACTGACGAGATCTAGTGGAAACTCTATTTGAGTCCACTGTCGGTGTCGTCACAAAAGACAATACTAGAGTCACTACAAAAGTAACTCTCAGACTAAGCCATTTCCCTTTCAAAGGAAAAACTATAATTTACGAACTATTGACTATCATGCCTATCTCAAGAAAAGAAAGGTTAGGCATAACTGAAATCCTAACACCATCGCCTTGAACCCTTTGAAGTCTGGAACACTTCCACTAGAAATTTCACCATAACGTTCGCATGCTCGAACCTCAATCTCTATGATGAATTAGTCAAGCGTCATCTTGACGTCTCAATCTTCTCAACAGAATACAGAAAGCACATAGCCAACCAACATAGGCAATATAAAATAAGGAGATGAGATTTCCATTCATCTTACACATAAGGCAGACATGCAGTGGTACGACACACATACATGTTACCGCAGACATATATTCATTTTATCTTCCATTCAAATTCTACAGTTCAAAACTTCAAGAATATACTATCATGGAACACAAAGCTCAAATCATAATCATAATGTACGTACTATCATAATCACATGTGATCTCTTTCTGTGAAACATCGGGCTCTTTATGAAACCTCTACTATTGGGAAGCTTAGCTTCCTAGCCACAAGGGCCTTTCTGAACATAGTATTAACTATGTATTTTGGCAAAATTGCTGGAATACGTCCAATTGGTCTATCCATCGGCTAACCTCGTGATTCCACCAGAATCCCCTTTGATGTCAATCTCTGACGGACGATATTCTCGGGTTCGAATCACCGGTCCTTCGCTAAACTACGGTTCTCAAGAAAACTTTCCATGTTTGTGCAAAGATATTTTAAGGCACTTGCTTACAAGTCCTAACACATTATGAAATTGGATCGACAGTCCAATCATCTATTTCTTTACACTTTTCTAATGGAGCCTTTCTCTTGGCTTCCAAGAAATCAAATAACTCTTAGTCCTTTAAATCTTATGGAGGTATGGATAGTGAATTATCCACACTTTACGACAAATGATCTTGCTTTATCATAAGTCATAAATCATTAAGTTCATATTTTCACTAAATCATCCTCGACTTGGGTTTTCCATTTACTTGAAGACTAAAATCCTCTTTTTCCTTAAAACCAAACCTTTAGATAAAAATCAAATCATTTTGAACATAAGTCAATCAATGGTACATAGGTATTAAACTTCTCGAAACATTTTCTCAAAAATCTTTAAAAACGCTTGATGACGGTTCCGCCGCTTTTTACTTGTCTTAGGCCCAAAAGCCATACTTTTGAAAATATGGTTCTTCACCTCAAATATATTACTCACCTAGGTTATAATACTCATATTAAGATGTTAAAATACTGATTTTACAGTTTATTTTCCATGTATACAAAATTCCTAAAAATTTGACCGAATGTCATTAAGTTTGTAAATCGCGTAATTTATTTTTCAACGATTTTAAACTCTAATGGTCCAAAACTCATTTTGGAGTCTTAGAACACTTAGCTAGGTATGAAAAAACAGTTTCTAACTCTCCGATTATAATTATTTTCAAAAATTGCAGTTTAGTCCCTAAACTTTCATTAATTACAAAAAGG
Source organism: Sophora flavescens (assembly GCA_030762895.1). Classification (NCBI taxonomy): domain Eukaryota; kingdom Viridiplantae; phylum Streptophyta; class Magnoliopsida; order Fabales; family Fabaceae; genus Sophora; species Sophora flavescens. The sequence goes on from CM061068.1 coordinate 159,347,425, forward strand.
TCCTTATTTACTTGAAACCTTATAACTTTTTATCTAAAACTTCAAATCACTCCAAACCAACTTCTTTAGAAATATTTTTCAGTTATCATCAAATTTCAAAAAATTACATTTTTGGCCTCGTATTTTTCAATATTTGTAAATAGGTCCTTGTTTATTAAAAAGCTCATATCTTTTTATATATTAATCCAATTGACCTCAAACCAATTTCTATGGTTTCATCTCATCAAAGAATACAATCATAACATACAAGAGTATGAATTTCAGGACTGCCACTGAAATTCTCATAAATTGCATATTAGTTTATAAGGACTCATAAATTCATATATTTCAATATACACATCCAAATCAATCCAAACCAATTTCTATACTCTTATATATTCATTCAATCCTTATAATAATTATCCAACCAAATTAAATCATCATGGAACCCATTAAAACAGTCATGGCCGAATGGCCTTAAATAATCATGTTAAGCATTTTTTTAATAATTCAATCAAACAACAAGCAAGGTTCCAATTAGAGATCGTTGAGATCAAAACCAACATATATCACAACCAAACATCAACCAAATCCTACAAGAGGGTCACACACATAGGTAATTAAATATACAAATTTCACGCTTAGGAATTACAAGACTATATGGACACTAAATAAACCATCAACATATCTACATTAAGGTAGGATAGTGGTAATCTCCCCCATACCTCTTGTAGATCACTTGGAAAGTAAAGTAATAGAAGGATGTTGTTCACCTAAAGCCTCAAGATTTGAACCAACAAAACCTAGCCATGAACAACCAACAAGAAAACAAGTTAAAGATTGAACAAAATCATCCTAGCCCACTTGAACATAGTTTCGACCAAGATAGAAAGAAATAGCTAGGGATCTCTAAATTTTTCAAGATCTTGGATGATGAATATAGAAGTCCTATGGAGATCATATAAATTGATCTCACATTAAAATGATTTTTCTATGATTTTCAAGAATTATTTGAAAAACTAGATCTAGGAATTGGAACTTGAAAAAAACTTTGAGATATGAAGAAATTTTGTGAAGAGAGATGAAGGTATGATCATGGATCATAAGGCTATACCTTTGGAATTCCAAGAAATGAAGTATATCTTAGAGCTCCTTTGTAAATCAAGTGAAAGAACTTAAGAGTTTTTGTGTAGGAAAGTATAAGAATGTGAACACTTGTGAAAGAGCAAAAAATGAAATGAATATGGATTTTATAGAGGCGAGGTCGTGTAGTGCATGTGGAGGAAGAGAAGAAATCAATTTAAAATTGGCTTTGTTATCATTAATGAACTATGTTGGAAAAATAACCAAAGCTTGGTTAAGTTAATGGTGATTCACCATGGTTGTCATAAATGCACATTAATGGGTATGGTGAGTCATTACAATGACTCACCATGGTGACTCATTCCTCTTGAGTCATCATGGATGACTCGTTGTTCTTTCCCCCTGGTTATATCTCTGCACATTCGTGTCTGGATCCGTTGTTTACCCGATTAGGGTTTTTGAGAGGAAGATGATGAAATGGAAGAAAAATGAAATGAGTTTGGTTTAGTGGAGGGGCTGCACGAAAATGAGTAGGTGTGAGGGTAGTTTGTTCAATATTCACTTAGGGACACTCTTGGAATTTCACTTAAAGACCAAGGGCATTTTGGTCTTTTCACTAGAATAAATATCATTATATTTTGGTGTCATCATTATGCTTCATAAATGCTAGGTGAGAAACCCATGTGACTCACCACCTTAGGTGGCAAGATTTCCCATCATCCGATGTCGGGTTTTGTCTCTGCATATCCGTTCTCGACTTCGTCGATTACCCGTTTGTTGATAATGCGCCCGAATAAAGTATAATAACTTATTTATTTTGAAAATGTTCAAAATAACCAATATCGTTGGAAATATAATAAAAATCTAAACTGTTTCGTTCACGAGTCCAAATTAGGTTTTCTGATCTGTAAACTTTTACTGTCAGTGAAAAACACAGACCGGGTTCTGCCTGAATTCTAAACCTAAAGTTTCACCGTAACTGCCTTCGATATAGAAGGTCTCAACTATGATTTTTTTTTCCCTCAAAATCATTTTCTAGATCCCTGGTAATAATATAAAATATAATTACCGGTCAAGACGCAAGAAAACGGGATGTTACAGGTTGTAACCAGAATAACCATTCATGAAGCAATAAAATTCCTTTCCAGCCAACCTATCTAGCATTTGATAAATAAAAGGCAAGGGGAAGTGATCCTTTCAAGTTGCTTTATTTAGCTTCCTGTAGTCCATGCAAATCCTCCAACCAGTTACAGTTCTTGTTGGGATGACTTCATTCTTTTCATTTGTAATAACAGTCACTCCCCCTTTCTTAGGCACACACTAGATAGGACTCACCCACGCACTGTCTGAAATGGGGTAGATAATGCCAACATCCAGTCACTTGATGATCTCTTTCTTGATCACCTCCTTTATGATTGGATTCAATCTCATTTGGCTTTCAATGTTATTCTTTGAATTGTCTTCCAAAAGATCCTATGCATGCAAATTGAGGGACTGATTCCCTTAATGTCAGCCATCTGCCATACTATTGCCTTTTTGTTCCTATTTAAAATTGTTAGCAAGTGTTCCTCTTGAGGACAGGTTAGTGAAGCATAAATTATTACACGAAATGTGTCATTATCACCAAGATATGCATATTTCAAATGGGTTGGCAGCTTTTTCAATTCCAAAGTGGGAGGTTTAATAGTAGAAGGAATATTATCCTTAAAAGTACCATCAGTTACCTCCAATGACTTATACTCCTCAAGTGGATAACTTTACACTACTCATTTCCTCCTCCAGAACTTGAGGCCTTAGGAGTTTCTGTTGTCGCGGGTAATATACCAATTTTCTTTGAGTTGAGAGCATTGGCAAGCTGTCTCACTTGAGTCTCCAAATTCCTCATTCCAGCCTTGGTCTCTGTCATGAATGCTTTCAGAACAGATTCTAGAGATGGTTCTAGGGGTTTCTGTTGAACCGGTGATTGTTGCTGAGGTTGCTGTTGCCTAGGTTGTTGCTGCTGGTTATAACCAGAGGGTGGATTCAGAGTGTTACTATAATTGGAGTATGACAGATTAGGATGCAGCTGTTTCCACCCTGCATTGTAGGAATTAGTGTATGAATTGTTTCCTCTGTTATTGTTGTTTCCAACATAGTTAACTGAGGCTGGGTTTGCAGAGCAGTTTTCATAAAGGTGCTCTCCACCACAATATACACAAGAAACAGAATCTGCACTGTAGATCACCATTGCTTCAGTCTTGATAGGTGGAGATACAAAATTGCCCTGATTCCCCATAGTCATTCCTTTTACCAAATTGGTCAAAGCAAGCGCCTGTGCAGATAATGCAGATGCTTCACTCACTTCATAAGCCCTATTCATAACATTGACCTTGCTAGGAGCAAGTCTAGTTGTTAGCCATTGATAATCAAGTAGCGAGAATACCTTCTATCAGAGCATGAGCTTCATTGTAAGATTTGGTGAGTAGGCTGCCTCAAGCTGAGGTATGCATCATCCTTGAACCAGGTAAGACACCATTGTAGAAGTGTTCCATTTGGATTCAGATTGGGATACCATGATGATGACACTTCTTCAACAGTTGTTTGAATTTCTCCCAAGCTTCAAATAATGGCTCATCTTCATGTTGCTTGAAAGAGGTGATGTTTGTTGTCATCTTTGCATTCATTGTAGGTGGGAAGAACTTGATTAAGAATTTCTCAGCCAGTTTGTTCCAAGTGTTAATTGAATTGGCATCCAAGGAGTTCAACCAGTTCTTCGCCCTTCCACCTAAAGAGAATGGGAACAGTCTCAGCCTGAATGCATCATCAGTGATGCCTGGGATCTTGAAGTTACTTGCTACATCCAAGAACTGTTTCAGATGCAGGTGAGAGTCCTCTGTTGCAGCCCCATTAAATTGTCCCGTAGCTTGTAGCATATGGAACATGACTTGCTTGAACTCAAACTGAGGTGCAGTGATTGGAGTCATCACTATCCCAGTATTCATGGCTTTAGGATCAAATATTGTGTAACAGCCAGATTTTAATTATGATGTTCAACCAGTTAAAATATAATTAAATTATATTTTAAATTTGAGAGTTAGAAATTGTTTTTTATTAAAATAAAATCATATTTATAGTCTACTTTATGGTTGAGGGTTACGATAAAATTTTCGGTTGAAAATTTAGACGAAAGCTGGTTTGCGTTTTCACTGTCGGTATAAGTTTATTGTATAGAAAAACTAATTTTGACCCGTGAACGAGATAGTTAGTGTTTTTATTATATTTCCTTCAACTTTGATTATTTTGAAAATTTTCGTTCAAAAATAAAATATAATATTTTATTCGGGCGAAAACGTCGGAAGAATTACGATCGGAAATGCAACCGGGTACGAAATGGAGTTTTTGAAAGTGGTCATGATGGACTTTTTGAAATATATCATATTATATTCTAAAAACCTATTTTTCTCTTTCCTCTTCAACCAAACAAGGCACGAGGTCAAAACTTGCTCTCCAAGATCATCCTCTCTCCAAAATTTCGTGCTCCCCTCTTCCTCCTCTATATAATCATCACTTATCTTCATTCTCTCATTTTTCTTCCTCCATCTTCACACTTCTTCAACTTCTTCCATTTCTTCTTTTTTCAAACACTTAAAGCTTCCATTTTTATTAGTCTTTTCCACTTGAGTTCTTCATTAAAGTTCTTCCTTATACTAAGAGTAATGTTCTCATATGAATCTTTTTGCAAGTTTCATCTTTTATTTCTTAGTTTACTTTATGTGTTCTTTATATGTTTTAAACTTCTAAAATCTCTCTAAAATGGTAAAAAACTCCTTTTGAGTTGAAACCACTTTCTATAGTCTTGTATCTTATATTTTCACATACTAAGAGGTTGTGTAAAACAAAAATCTCTACCTATCTCTTCCAATGAAGGCAGAATGCTTGCATTTGAAACCTAGGAAGTTTTTGTTTCAACTTTTGGAATATGATCATGTGTTTGAGTTTCTAACTATCCATTGATCTTAAATCTATAAATCTTGGAAGTTTTGATAGCTTGTCCTATGATGACTGAAAATATGAATAAGTAAGCCTAGGATACTGTGTTTCAACTTTCCAAGTATGATCATGGATTTAGAACTCTTAATACCTTGTGATTCTAAACCTAAGTGTTATTGTTAAACAAAGAATATTTTCCTCATCATCCTATGATAGCCGAAACTTAGTGTTTAGGTGCTAGGATGTGTGAGTTTTTATTTTTCCAAAAGGATCGTGGACTTAAGCTCCATAAGATATTTGGATGCTAAGTCTAAGAGATTGGAAAGTTTAAGGATTTCTAACTTGTTTATTATATGTTATTAAAGCTAGGATGTATTACTTTCATTTTTCCAATATGATCATGGACTTGAGCTCCATAAGATATTTGGATGCTAAGTCTAAGAGATTGGAATGTTTAAGTTTCCATTGTTTTCCAAGATGATCATGGATTTGAGCTCCATAAGATATTAGGATGCTAAGTCTAAGAGATTGGAATGTTTAAGTTTCCATTGTTTTCCAAAATGATCATGGACTTGAGCTCCATAAGATATTTGGATGCTAAGTCTAAGAGATTGGAAAGTATAAGGATTTCTAACTTGTTTATTCTATGTTATTAAAGTTAGGATGTATTACTTTCATTTTTCCAAGATGATCATGGACTTGAGCTCTATAAGATATTTGGATGCTAAGTCTAAGAGATTGAAATGTTTAAGTTTCCATTGTTTTCCAAAATGATCATGGACTTGAGCTCCATAAGATATTTGGATGCTAAGTCTAAGAGATTGGAAAGTTTAAAGATTTATAACCTATAAATCCTATGAAGGCCGAACCTAGAAGGTTATGGACCTAGGATACTTTGTTCTTATTTTTCCAAAATGATCATGGTTTTGAGCTCCTTAATACATATGGATGCTAAACCTAAGAGATTTGAAAATTTAGTGAATGCTAGCCTATTTTACTAGCCTTGGCCGAATACCCTAAGTTTATAACTTAGTGGGATTTTAATTCAACTTTGTTAAGTGATCATTGTTTATGAACTCCTAACACTTAAGGATCATAAATCCATGAATTGTATAATTTTCGGGAATCTCTAACCCTAAGAACTAGCCTTGGCCGAACCTATACCTTGTGGTTTAGTGTTCTTGTTTGATTTTAACTTGTGATTTTGTGTTCATAACCTTAGACTTCCATCATGGAGGAAACGAGGACGTTCGTGGTATACCTCTTCGAGCATATAATCTCCTTACCTTCGCAGAAGGTGGAGTTAGTACTTTGTGGTGTGACAACGAGGAGCTTTGAGTTCGGGAGTCTGGTGATAAACCAGGTGGGGGAAAGAACCAACCTATCGTTGGAATGGATAACCAGTAGATTATATAATAATTGTGTAGGGCGACCTAAACCCTACTAGTAATCGAGTAATCGACAAGACCAAAATCACATTAGAAACCTTTTCTCTAAAACCAATGGTGATTCGGGGATTGTAGGTTTATCAATATTAGGTTGATTTTATATTCTTGATGGTTGATTTGAGCTTATTACCTTTATTGAATTGATTTTTGTGCTATGTTGGTGATATGGGAATATTTTGATTGATATTGTGTTATGCATGATCTGCCTGGTTTTTATTATTATGCTTAGTGGATTTTAAGCAAAGATATATATGTTGTCTAAGAGATGATTGTTTTGGGTGTGAGGATAATGATGATTTAGAAGTGCCTAACTTAGATGAGGAATGTTAAAGATGTGTTATGACATAGAATATGTGTCAAGTTCTAACGAACGGTTAAGGCACTAAGATGTTGTTAAACCGGGTTGGTGAGATTCAAATATAGGTGTTGTTGTCCACAACCGTGTATTGGTAATATAATACACAAGGACAAAAGTGTATTGGTAATATAATACACAAAGACAAAAGTGTATTAGTAATATAATACACAAAGACAAAAGTGTATTGGTAATATAATATGCAAGGACATCTGCGTATTGGTAATATAATACACCGTGTATTGATAATATAATGCACGTAAAACACTTCTGTGTATTGGTAATATAATACACCGTATATTGGTAATAAAATACACGTAAAACACTTCTGTGTATCGGTAATATAATACACGTAAAACATTTCTGTGTATTGGTAATATAATACACCGTGTATTGATGATATAATACACGTAAAACACTTATGTGTATTGGTAATATAATACACCGTGTATTGGTAATATAATACATGTAAAATCAAGAATTCTCGCGAGACCACTTCCACCTTAACGGGAATGGGGGTGGAACACCTTAACGGGAATGGAGGTGTGCACTAGGTGGAATATCCTAACGGGAATGAGGGTGTGCCTCGATGCAAATGAGGGATGGTGACAGGAGTGGTAATGGCCACGATAACGTAAAGACATGGTGACAGGATTAGAGAGGTTACGTTTAAATAACGTGTTAGATTGCCTGAGAGTAAGGGTAGAGGATGATATATATTAACCCGAGGATGATTCGTTAGTTATGTGTGTTGATTGTCTGTGGCAATTACTGTATAATTTTACAATGTCTCTTTTCTGCTTTTGATGATAGAACTGTTTCTTATCCCCTGTATATTTCTGTATGTTGTATTTTATCTCCTTGTGGAATTGTACGAGAAGACCCTGAGGATGAGCGTAACTAGGAGGCGCTGGATGAAACTCCCTACGAACCAGAGGCTGGAGGACGAGCTGTGACCCATGGTGATTAGGGTCTAGTTAGTTATGACCAGTGCGTCTCGTGAGGCGTATTTTTATTATGTTTTCCGCTATTTAACTTTTTGTCTAAGTATATACCTGTAAGGGATCCTACTGATGGGATATCCTCAACAGTGTTTTGTAATATGTATAATATACTTATATTGTGATATGTCATTCTATATGAAGTTGTATACTTTATAAGTTAAGTTTTATTTTTTATGTATTTTCACATTAAGCGTACGATTAAGTAATTAAATAATGAGATTTTAATCTAATGACACAAAGAGGCACAGCGGGGTGTCTCATACTGCATACCCCCTGATAGCACAGTTTCTGTTATTGGCCATAGCCATGCTATCCTGCTGCTCTTCTTCAGCCATTTCTGAACTAGCAGCTGATGGTGATTCAGTGGAAGTTGGTTTGGAATTTGTTTGAGTATTCAACACCAACTCAGGTAAGGACTGAGTAGTTAATCCTCTTCTAAACCTCCTGAATGTCTTTTCAATCTCTGGATCAAATCTGCAATCAAGTGAAAGGAACCTGTGCATGCAGTTTCAGTACCTGATGCTACAGCAATTCACTCAGAGTATTAGATATTCTAACTATAGAACTAATAATCTAAAAGTAGAATTTTAACACCATTAACAATCCCCGGCAATGGCGCCAAAAACTTGTTGCCTTAAAAAAAGTTGTCTTTAAGCTTGTGCAAGTATACAGAATCACAACAAGTAGTATAGAAAGTAAGTCAGATATCGTTCCCACGAGGATAGTAATGCTGTAGCAAAATTCCTATTTAGACTATATGCTCTAGCAATTAGATTGGTAACAAAAATTTGGTGTGTGTGAAAAATAAATGTAAATTAAGCTTGAGAAAGTTAACACTTAAGAAAACGCGATTTAAAAGAGACAAGTTGTCAAATATGATAAAAATAGCTCTAGGTTTGCTCTTTCATAAATCCTGCTTAGCCTATATTATGCTCTGCCTATGCTCCAGCGTTAACTCCAGGAAACAAAAATGTGTTTCCTAACACTTAAGGACTAGGTTCATTAATTGTCTTTTATTCCTAGATTCAGATTAATTACACCATCATCTTAATAAGCATGTTCCAGTTAGTTTAGAGACTTGAATAACTATTCCTAGTCTAATCAACAGCATATAATTTTCCAATTAATGATTTAATCCCTATCCTTTAACCCTTTCCACTTTACTCAATTTTTCCAAACCAAGCAAGCTTGACATTTAATTAAGTTGAACAATCTTATCTAAACAAAAAATAACGCATGATAAAGGAAATGCAGAACACATTCATTGCATAAAAACAGCTAAGCATTCATTACACAAGCATACCTAAAGCTTGAAGAGTTTAGCTCATGTCGAGCTTACAAAAATCAAAATGATAAAGTGATAAAGAAGTCATTACAATGGTGAAAGTAAAAGAGAAAAATGCAGCAGCAGCTTGAGGTTGAAGAAGCTCGGCGCAGCTCCCTAGGTCAAGACAAGAATGTGTATGTCATAAATGTGTCCCAGCCCCCCTTTTTAGGATTACCCTAATTATTATATATACCCTAACTCTCTCTCATCCATTTTGGGCGAACAAATATTATTATTTAATGGAGTCCTGGCCTATTTCCAAAAATGCTGGAAGGCTAATCCCTAGGCATGTGGGCTCCACGTTATCAGGGCATCAACGCATATGAGGAGAGAGAAGAGGTGTCCAAGTCAGCTTTTGTCTTCTAGTACAGAGCCACCGAAGTTAGGCTTTGCTGTAGCAGTCAAGAAGTCCATTTTTCATGCTTCAATCATGCTCCAGCACCTCTATGTTCAAACATGTAGAAAAATATGAGACAATGACGAAGCACAGTCAAGCATATATCTGGCATTCGCATGTTTCAGCACCAACATTTACCAATTAGCAACTTATTCACAAAAATTCAAACTAAAACTTTGAAGGCATTCAAGGTATAAAGGTAATAAATAACCCTTCTTACAAAGAGTTATCAGTACCCATACCTTCTTGGGTCCTTACTTGTTAGATGTATGAGTCCGTGAAGACTTGACTTTTCTTTTATGAAAGCACTTGGACGTGATATGTACAGATTTACCACAAAATGTACATGAAGTTCTAAAAGATTATTTATTAGGATTTTCCGATTATCTGAGAATTTATCAGATACTTTATCATGATTCTCTTCAATGTATCCTATACCAGTTTTGTCAAAGCTAGTTCTTTGACCTCCAAGAAGTTTTGTCAGATTGTCCTTGCCATTGAAAATTCTAGCAAGATCATTAGTGAACTCTTCTACTTTCAGTTGAATTTTTAACACTTCTTCAGACTATAGTGTTTCATCAATGATCTCCACTTTCAGCATTTCTACCTTGAGCTTCCTGTTTTCTTTAACTAGTTCATTAATCTCAAGATTTTTCAGCTAATGCTCCTTAGTGAGCTTCACATACTTTTTATTAATCTCTTTGAAATTGTTAAGAATACAGTTAGATTCATTGAGAAGTTCATGGTAGGCATCTTGTAGATCCTCAAATTCAGAATTTACCTCATAGTCTGAGTCAGTGTCTCCTATCAGACATTTGAACTCATCTACTGATTCTTTCTCAAGATCTTCCCAAGTGATCATCTTATTCAGTGCTGGCATTATGTCAACAGCAATTTGTGGGATTGTATCTGTTTACAGTCATCAAAGAGTGGATTGTGGATAGCATTAATTGTGTAAATACACCAAATCAGTTTCTTGATTGTATAGCTTTTATTCCTAGGATAGTTGTCCTTGTTATATATAGCAGTTAGAGAGTCTATACAACACACAATAATGCAATATACAAAATATTTCCATACTATTTTGTTTATGGCATCAGAGCACAGTTCTTGGTGCCTCTAGTCCAACACCTTCCGCTACAAACAAAACCAAAACCGTTTCATAACAACCAAAATGGTTGATACCAACGAAAATATGGTTGAAAACCAAGAAAAACACAAACACAATTCCACACAAAAATAGATAGAGGAAAAGGAAATAATACTACCCGATCCTCTAGCCTTACATCATTCAGACACACCAGCACTCACTCTGGTTAAAACACCGTTGGATGGACGCAACTACGGAGAATAGAGCCGTTTAATGCGCCTCGCTCTCAGTGCTAGGAACAAAATTGGGCTCATCGAAGGAACCGAGAAGGCATCGCCAACAACTGATGCGTGGTATTCGTTGTGGAAATGATGCAATGATCTCGTGACAACCTGGATACTCAAATCCAACCAGCCCGACATAACTCGCAGCGTCATCTACTCAGAATCAGCATCAGCAGTTTGGAACGATCTTTGTGATAGATCCTCTCAAGGAAATGACTCGAGAATGTATCAAATTTGGCAAGAAATTGCTTAATGATACCAGGGATCCCTCTCTATTTCAGCATACTACACAAAACACAAGGGAGTTTGGGACAAATTGTCATCTTACTAGGAGCCCATTGCTAGTTCCTATGACATGTTGAAGAAGATTACAGTCAGCAAAGAGAAGGAGAAGGTGGTGCAGTTCTTGGTGGGGCTTAATGAACCTTATTCCCAAGTGCGAGGATCGATCTTGATGATGAGTCCCCTCCCAGATACACAAAAAGTTATTGTCTAATCATTCAGCAAGAGAGGCAGACGGGGGTCTCAATTCGTTGGGAGATTCCACCAGCAGCATACGCCATCACTCGACCACAAAATGGAGTTCGTCACTCCTTCACACAACGTCGAGACTCTTTTATTTTTTCCCCAATCAATTTATTAGTTTAAATAGTGGTTGAATTTGTAAATTAATAGTTGGTCTTGAATTTGTGAATTAGTAGTTACTCAATGTCTCTTTTATTAGTTGCATCGATTCAGTATATTTATCATGGTCTCATCAACATACTTAGCATCCAAGACAGTTTCGATCTAATCTGACGGCCAAGGATTAGAAGGAACTTTGGGAAGTCGAGGAGATTATAGACCTAGGACCTGTTGAAGCAGCTAGAGGCAATATGGGTGCTAAAATGTGCCACTGTATGGTGTTAGATCCTCCACATTAAAAACAAATTAACATTCATATATCACTATAAGAAAATACCCAACAAATCTAGCATGAACTTTTTAAAGGAAGAATCTGGGTAAAGTTCAAGATGAAAGTGTGTCATAACATAGTCACCCACATTCAAATTTGGAGCTCGATTTGTTTTGTCTTGTTGGGTGTTAGACATGATTTCTTCTAATTTGAAAATAGCACCACAAGCATCTACAAAATTGCACATAAGTTTTGTCATTACTAACTTACTATAAAGTTTGGAGGGTGAGGTTGTGACGTGAGTAGCACGTTTTTATCCTATTATTATATAGTGGACCATGTATATAGAAAAAAAATTTAGAAAAGAAACAAAATACAAAATGACTCAAGTATAGGAATGGTAATTGTTAAAGAAAAGGAAATCAATTAAGGAGTAATTTTCGGATTGTATGTGTTTACAGTCATCAAAGAGTGGATTGTCGATAGCATTAATTGTGTAAATACTCCAAATCAGTGATTTGATTGTATAGCTTTTATTCCTAGCATAGTTGTCCTTGTTATATATAGCAGCTAAAGAGTCGGTACAACACACAGTAATGCAATATACAAAATCTTTCCATACTATTTCGTTTATGGCATCACATCACCGTTCTTGGTGCGTCTAGTCCAAAACCTTCCGCCATAAACAAAATCCAAACCTTTTCACAACAACCAAAATGGTTGATACCAATGAAAATATGGTTGAAAACCATGAAAAACACAAACAAAATTCCACTCAAAATGAGATAGAGGAAAAGGAAATAACACTACCTGATCCTCTAGCCTTACATCATTCAGACACACCAGCACTCACTATGGTTAAAACACTGTTGGATGGACGCAACTACGGAGAATAGGGTCGCTTAATGCGCCTCGCTCTCAGTGCTAGGAACAAAATTGGGCTCATCGACGGAACATAGAAGGCACCACAAACAACTGATTCAAGGATTCATTGGGGCAATGATGCAATGATCTCGTGACAACCTGGATACTCAACTCCATCCAGCCCGACATTACTCGCAGCGTCATCTACTCAGAATCAGCATCAACAGTTTGGAGCGATCTCCGTGATAGATTTTATCAAGGAGATGACTCGAGAATGTATCAAATTCGGCAAGAAATTACTGAATGTCGCCAAGGATCCCTCTCTATTTCAGCATACTAAACGAAAATTTCATGTCTAAACCTTCAGGCAGAGTGGCAGATGGAGGTTGCAATTCATTGGGAGATTCCACTAGCAGCATACGCCATCACTCGACCACAAAATAGAGGTCGTGACTCCTTCACACAGCGTCGAGACTCCTTTATTTTTTTCCCAATCAATTCATTAGTTTAAATAGTTGTTGAATTTCTGAATTAATAGTTGGTCTTGAATTTGTGAATTAGTCGTTACTCATTGTCTCTTTTTTACTTGCATCGATTTATTTTATTTATCATGGTCTCATCATCATACTAAGCATCCAAGACAGTTTCGGTGTCATCTGTCGGCTAAGGATTAGTATGAACTTTGGGAAGTCGAGGAGATTAGAGACCTAGGACCTGTTGAAGCAGCTAGAGACAATAAGGGTGCTAAAATGTGCCAGTGTATGGTGTCAGATCCTCCACATTAAAAACAAATTAACATTCATATATCACTATAAGAAAATACCTAACAAATCTAGCATGAACTTTTTAAAGGAAAAATCTGGGTAATGTTCAAGATGAAAGTGTGCCATAACACAGTCACCCACATTCAAATTTGGAGCTCCATTTTTTTTTTGCCTTGTTGTGTGTTAGACATTTCTTCTTCTAATTTGAAAATAGTACCACAAGCATCTACAAAATTGCACATAAGTTTTGTCATTACTAACTTACTATAAAGTTTGGAGGGTGAGGTTGTGACGTGAGTAACGCGTTTTTATCCTATTATTATATAGTGGACCATGCATATAGAAAAAAAAATTAAGAAAAGAAACAAAATACAAAATGACTCAAGTATAGGAATGGTAATTGTTAAAGAAAAGGAAATCAATTATGGAGCAATTTGCTGGATTGTATCTGTTTACAGTCATCAAAGAGTGGATTGTGGATAGCATTAATTCTGTAAATACACCAAATCAATGTCTTGATTGTATAGCTTTTTTCCTAGGATAGTTGTCCTTGTTATATATAGCAGTTAGAGAGTCCGTACAACACACAGTAATGCAATATACAAAATCTTTCCATACTATTTCGTTTATGGCATCAGAGCACCATTCTTGGTGCCTCTAGTCCAAAACCTTCCGCCACAAACAAAATCCATACCTTTTCACAACAACCAAAATGGTTGATACGAACGAAAATATGGTTGAAAACCATTAAAAACACAAACACAATTCTACACAAAAAGAGATAGAGGAAAAGGAAATAACACTACATGATCCTTTAGCCTTACATCATTCAGACACACCAGCACTCACTCTGGTTAAAACCTCGTTGGATAGACACAACTACGGAGAATAGAGCCGCTCCATGCGCCTCGCTCTCAGTGCTAGGAACAAAATTGGGCTCGTCGACAGAACCGAGAAGGCACCGCCAACAACTAATGCGTGGTATTCATTCTGGCAATGATGCAATGATCTCGTGACAACCTTGATACTCAACTCCATCCAATCCGACGTAAATTGCAACATCATCTACTCAAAATCAACATCAGCAGTTTGGAGCGATCTCCGTGACAGCTTCTATCAAGGAGATGACTCGAGAATGTATCAAATTCGGCAAGAAATTGCTGAATGTCGCCAAGGATCCCTCTCTATTTCAGCACACTACACGAAACTCAAGGGACTTTGGGACACATTGTCATCTTACCAGGAGCCCATTGCCAGTTCCTGTGACATGTTGAAGAAGATTGCAGTCAGAGAAGAGAAGCAGAAGGTGATGCAGTTCTTGATGGGGCTTAATGAACCTTATTCCCAAGTGCGAGGATTGGTCTTGATGATGAGCCCCCTCCCTGATACACAAAAAGTTCATGTCTAATCCTTCAGCAAGAGAGTAAGATGGAGGTCGCAATTGGTTGGGAGATTCCACCAGCAGCATACGCCATCACCCGACCACAAAATGGAGGTCGTGACTCCTTCACACATCGTCGAGGCTTTTTTATTTTTTTCCCAATCAATTCATTAGTTTAAATAGTAGTTGAGTTTGTGAATTAATAGTTGGTCTTGAATTTGTGAATTAGTAGTTGCTCATTGTCTCTTTTTTACTTGCATCGATTCAGTATATTTATCATGGTCTCATCAACATACTTAGCATCCAAGACAGTTTCGGTGTCATCTGACGGCTAAGGATTAGTAGGAACTTTGGGAAGTCGAGGAGATTAGAGACCTAGGACCTGTTGAAGCAGCTATAGACAATAGGGGTGCTAAAATGTCCCATTGTATGGTGTTAGAACCTCCACATTAAAAACAAATTAACATTGATATATCACTATAAGAAAATACCCAACAAATCTTGCATGAATTTTTTAAAGGAAGAATCTGGGTAATGTTCAAGATGAAAGTGTGCCATAACATAGTCACCCACATTAAAATTTGGAGCTCGATTTGTTATGACTTGTTATGTGTTAGTCATGTCTTCTTCTAATTTGAAAATAGCACCACAAGAATCTACAAAATTGCACATAAGTTTTGTCATTACTAACTTACTATAAAGTTTGGAGGGTGGGGTTGTGACGTGAGTAACGTGTTTTTATCCTATTATTATATAGTGGACCATGTATATAGAAAAACAAAATTAAGAAAAGAAACAAAATACAGAATGACTCTAAGTATAGGAATGGTAATTGTTAAAGAAAAGAAAATCAATTAAGGAGAAATTTGTGGGAAATCATCAAAGAGTGGATTGTGGATAGCAATAATTGTGTAAATACACCATTCTGGTTAAAACACTCTTGGATGGACGCAACAATGGAGAATAGAGCCGCTCAATGCGCCTCGCTCTCAGCCTCATTAGTTTAAATAGTAGTTGAGTTTGTGAATTAATAGTTGGTCTTGAATTTGTGAATTAGTAGTTGCTCATTGTCTCTTTTTTACTTGCATCGATTCAGTATATTTATCATGGTCTCATCAACATACTTAGCATCCAAGACAGTTTCGGTGTCATCTGACGGCTAAGGATTAGTAGGAACTTTGGGAAGTCGAGGAGATTAGAGACCTAGGACCTGTTGAAGCAGCTATAGACAATAGGGGTGCTAAAATGTCCCATTGTATGGTGTTAGAACCTCCACATTAAAAACAAATTAACATTGATATATCACTATAAGAAAATACCCAACAAATCTTGCATGAATTTTTTAAAGGAAGAATCTGGGTAATGTTCAAGATGAAAGTGTGCCATAACATAGTCACCCACATTAAAATTTGGAGCTCGATTTGTTATGACTTGTTATGTGTTAGTCATGTCTTCTTCTAATTTGAAAATAGCACCACAAGAATCTACAAAATTGCACATAAGTTTTGTCATTACTAACTTACTATAAAGTTTGGAGGGTGGGGTTGTGACGTGAGTAACGTGTTTTTATCCTATTATTATATAGTGGACCATGTATATAGAAAAACAAAATTAAGAAAAGAAACAAAATACAGAATGACTCTAAGTATAGGAATGGTAATTGTTAAAGAAAAGAAAATCAATTAAGGAGAAATTTGTGGGAAATCATCAAAGAGTGGATTGTGGATAGCAATAATTGTGTAAATACACCATTCTGGTTAAAACACTCTTGGATGGACGCAACAATGGAGAATAGAGCCGCTCAATGCGCCTCGCTCTCAGTGCTAGGAACAAAATTGGGCTCATTGACGGAACCGAGAAGGCACCGCCAACAACTGATGCGAAGTATTCTTTGTGCCAATGTTGCAATGATCTCGTGACAACCTGGACAGCCAACTCCATCCATCCTGACATAACTCGTAGCATCATCTACTCAGAATCAGCATCAGCAGTTTGGAGCGATCTCCGTGACAGATTCTCTCATGGATATGACTCGAGAATGTATCAAATTCAGCAAAAAATTGCTGAACGTCGCCAAGGATCCCTCTCTATTTCAGTATACTACACGAAACTCAAGGGACTTTGGGACCAATTTTCATCTTACTAGGAGCCCATTGCCAGTTCCTATGACATGTTGAAGAAGATTACACTCAGAGAAGAGATGGTGAAGGTGATGAAGTTCTTGATGGGGCTTAAAGAAACTTATTCCCAAGTGCAAGGATCGATCTTGATGATGATCCCCCTCCCAGATACATAAAAAGTTCATGTCTAATCCTTCAGCAAGAGAGGTAGATGGAGGTCGCAATTGGTTGGGAGATTCCACAAGCAGCATACGCCATCACTCGACCACAAAATGGAGATCGTGACTCCTTCACACAGCATCGAGACTCTAGCTATTCTCGTAACTCGTCTTTCAGTTGTAACACCCCGTTTTCGTATAAGTTCTTTTATGTGTGCCTTGTTTGTTAGGAAGGTTTAGAGTGGGTTAAGTGGAGTTTTTGAGTTAAAAAAATCCCTTCCTGACGCCTGATCACGCCCGTGCTCATGTGTCAGCATGCCCGTGCTTGATGCACGTGTCTTGTGACTGCTTGAGCCACAAGCACGGCCGTGCTCAATAGGAAGCACCATCGTGCTCAAGGGGGAAACACGTCTCGCTAATGCTAAGTGGAGTACGATTGGCTCAACAGGGAGCACGACAATGCTCGGGTCAGAGTCTATATATAGACAGTGAGCAGCGAGGGTTATTTGTGAAACCCTCAAAATTGGCACTTTAAACAATCCTAAGTATGATGGCAGCCTCTCTCATTCTTCCCCTTTGAACCCAATCATTGTTTGGTGTTCCGCTCGTAGTTGAGAGAGTAGAATCACCCGTTAGTGTCAATTAGAAAAGGTATAGTTCTTCCATTTTCTTAGTTCCTTTTTGTTGTTGTGAATTGGGAACTATTTGGTGAACCCTGTTTGTATTGACCAAGGCTTGGAATCGTTCGTCGAGTCGTTCGAGGGAACTAGTCTAGGAGCTTCTTCTATTTAACGGGAATTCTTCATACCAGGTATGTGGAGAAGGAATAGTATGAGTATGTAGGCTTGGGGGTAGCGTAAGACGATGGGTTCCCATTACCCTTTATGTTTAATAACTTGTTGTATGCCTATATGCCTAATTGAATATTTGATGTTAAACTGTTTGTTTTTATGATATTGATGTGACTATTATTAATTGTTTATGGATGTCTGTTATGTTCATGTTGACGTAACGAAGCCATGATTGAGTGTTTTTATCATATTTATGGTATTGTGATATATTGATTGTTGTTTGGTATTATGAACGCGTGGCATAAATACAATAAAACTGTTAAACAATGTTAAGGGAGGTTGTTCCCCTTGTTTGTAAGACTGAATGTTAGAAATGAGTGAGGATTATGCCAATGGCTTAGTCAAGGACCGTAGGGATTGATCTTGAGCGATTAGGGACGATTAATGGAATAAAACTAAAGTATTAATTCCCCTCTAATTATAAGACATGAACATTTAATCAATACTAATGAAACTGATGATCAATGGATTAGTAAGAACCCTTAGGATTGAATCTGAATTGTTCCCAATGTATTGGTAAGGGGTTAGTGACCCTTCTGCCTAGACCAACAGGGCGCACTCTCGAGCACGCCCGTGCTCAATAGGGAGCACACCTGTGCTCAAGGGGGAGCATGCTCGTGCTCCCATTCAAACCTAGAACTGGGCGTGCTGCTTACGCACGCCCGTGCTCAATAATCAGCACGATCGTGCTTAACTGTGAGCTCAGCACGACCGTGATGACCGGTGAGCACGCCTGTGCTCACCTTTGCAAAATAAAATGCAGAACAATGCTGAAGCAGGGGTTTCACCCCAAATGCTCTAAAAGACTTAATAAAATACCAACGAAACATGAAGACCAAAGACAAGTGATAAGATTAATGTACCTTGGTATCCTAGTGGCCAAGGGGGCCTTGATGCATGATGGTCAAGGTGGTAATCTCTAGTTCTCAATGGCTAGAGTGTTAATGATGATATGGTACCTTGGTAGCATAGTGGCCAAGGGGGACCTTGATGCTTGATGGTCAAGGTGATAATCTCTAGTACAGAACAACTAGAGTGTTTAATTAATGAATACAAAAATAACGATAATCCTCGATAGCCGAGTGGTCGAGGTGTTGATGGTGTTAAAAACTTACGTAGCATATGGGCCCAAGCGGAGGTGGTGGTTGTGTTTATGTGTTGTTTTGAGCATTCATTCACGCATCGGATATGTTAGTGGAGGATGTTCAAGATAGGGGAGGTCGTTCGTGAGTAAGGTAATCTGGACGTCCGCGATGATTCGAGTGAATCATGTACAACCGTGGTGCCGCACCCGAGAATAAGGTGTGTCGGCTATCCTAGGGGTCCACCCAAGGTTTGGTGGATTGCCCCGGTGTAGTTGCTTTCTAGCCAATCTGGAAATGTAACTCCAAAGTTGATTTCCTGAGATAGATGGATCCAAGTGCATAGGGGAGTAGTGGAGTAGAGTTTTCATTGCATAGCATACACGTTTGTATGATGATATTGATATGTTATATTGTTTCCAGCTATAACATGATTGTTGATGTATGCTCGTCTTGCTAACTGCTTCCTTGCCATTATATTCGTATACAAGTTTCTTACTCCCTATCTCTATGTTTCTTATTGTGGCATGTATCTTTATGCAAAGGATTACGAGCAGCCAGTTGAGGAGTGACTCCGAGGAGCCGTGATTCTCTAGTTAGGATTTCAAGTTTGCAGTAGTTAGTTAGTTGTCCAGTTTGTATCCGAGGATATTTTCCGAATTGATTTTACCAGCTCTGTAATGTGACACCGGGGTTGGGTTTTCTTTTTTGTTTATGTTATGTTTTTTCCCCGCATTTTGAGCTTGATACGATGTGGTGCCTTTTACCTTAGTTTTGATTATTTTCATCAAATGATGTTTATTTTAAAATTACCTTATCTTTTAATGCTTTATATGTATGCGGGGCTGAGGGTGTCACGTTTAGTTGTATTCGAGCAGTTCGGCTATGTCCAGACGTGGTATGAGTCTGTTATGTGCTCTTGTTTGAATTGTGTATACTTGTTATATACAATGATGCTATATGTTAGAAGCAGTAGCTTTTACTGCTTTAAGTTCCCTGTATTTAACAAGTTTTCTTGGGTGTTTACAGGAACTTATGGCGGGAAGAGGAGGCAGAAATGACCAGGCTATCGCAGGTGCTTTGGCACTCCTTGCCAACGCGATAGGCCAAAACCAGAATGTCAACAACAACGGGGGACCAGCTGAGTTCCAGGGTCTCGACAAGTTCCAGTGGAACAATCCGCTATCTTTCAAGAGAGCTTACGATCCTGAGGGTGCCCTATTGTGGATGAGGGAGATCGAGAAGATCTTCCGAGCCATGGGATGCAACAATTAGAAGAAGATCATCTTTGGGACTTTCATGCTGACAGAGGAGGCTGAGAATTGGTGGGAGAACTGTCATCAGTGCTTCCATGCGGAAGGTTCTATGATCACATGGACTGTGTGCAAGGACAGATTTCTCGAGAAGTACTTCCCGGCAGACATCAAGGACAAGAACGAGATGGAATTTCTGGCGCTGATGCAGGGCAACATGCCGATGGGAGAATATGAAGCTAAGTTTGAGGAGCTCATCCGTTACTATACACTGTATCAGTTTGTGGCGGACGATCGCTCCAAATGCGTGAAGTTTGAGGATGGTTTGTGTCCAGAGATCAAGCAGGCTATCAACTACCAGGAGATCCGAGTCTTTCCAGTTTTAGTGAACAAGTACAGGATCTATGAAGATGCCTGCAAGTCTGGAGGGTCAGCGGCCAAAGGATCAAACAGTCAGAGCAACAAGAAGAATGATCAGGGAAACAAGTGGAAGCAGCGTCTCGCTTCAGCAGGCAAGGACTTCAAGCGGGATGGCAAGAAGTCCCAGTTTTCTTATGACAGGTCCAGGAGATGGGATTCATCTGATTCTATACCTCTTCGTTGCGGCAAGTGTGGACAGAACCACTTCATTACCCAATGGAAGGAGACGGACATCATCTGCTTCAAGTGTGGCATGCATGGCCACATCAGCCGGAACTACAAGGAAGGAAAATCAGAACCATAGAGTGCGAGCAAAGGTCAGAAGCCTCAAGCCAGCCGACTGAAGACCACAGGGAGAGTCTTTACTCTCAGTGGAGCAGAGGCCTCCGAATCTGAAGATTTGATCCAAGGTATGTGCCTCATTAATAAAGTTCTTTTGACAATATTGTTTGATTTGGGTGCGACTCACTTGTTTGTGTCATACGAATGTGCTAAGAGTCTTAAATTGCTAGTGACACTTCTTGAGTGTGATTTGTGTGTTGCCACAAATAAACCTGTTCTCACTTCTTATGCATGCAAGAATATTCTTATTACCATAGACGGTAGAGACTTTATTGTTGATCTTGTATGCGTACCTCTAAAAGAACTTGATGTTATTCTTGGCATGGACTGGTTATCTTCCAACCATGTTCTTCTGAATTGCTTCGATAAAACCATAGTTTTTGGAACTCCAGTGGAGTATAGGGATCCTAGCTTTTTCTCTGCTAACCAATTTAAGGCTTCGATGAATGAAGGAGTCCAAGTGTACATGATGCTATCTTCCCTGGAAGTCGAGAGTCCTCATGATGTGTAAAGTTTACTTGTTATGTGAGAATTTCCTGAAGTGTTCCTGGGGGATGTTTACGAACTACCCCCAGAGAGGGATGTGGAGTTTTCCATAGACTTAGTGCCTGGCACTGGGCCTATATCCATAGCACCCTATAGAATGTCCCCTCTAGAGCTAGCTAAGTTAAAGGATCAGTTAAAGGATCTGATACAGAAGCAGTTCATCAGGCCTAGTGTATCCCCATGGGGAGTGCCAGTGTTGTTGGTGAAGAAGAAGGATGGCAGTAGGAGGTTGTGTGTCGACTATCGACAACTCAATAAAGTGACTGTTAAGAATATGTATCCCCTCCCTAGGATTGATGATCTTATGGATCAGTTGACCGGGACTTGTGTTTTCTCGAAGATAGATTTGAGGTCAGGATACCATCAGATTCGGGTTAATTCTGAGGACATCCCGAAGACAACGTTTAGAACGCGATATGGTTACTACGAGTACTTGGTTATGCCCTTTGGTGTGACCAATGCTCCTGCGGTGTTCATGGATTATATGAACAAGACCTTTCACCCTTCCTTGGATAAGTTTGTGGTGGTTTTCATAGATGACATCGTAGTGTACTCCAAGACCAAGGAGGAACATGAGGATCACTTGAGGGCTGTTTAGCAGCTTAAGGAGAAGCAGTTGCACGCTAAGTTGTCTAAGTGCGAGTTTTGGTTAGAGGAGATGATTTTCTTAGGTCACGTGATCTCTAAAGGCGGGATAGTCATGGATCAATCTAAGGTAGAGACGGTGCTCCAGTGGGAAGCGCCAAAGTCAGTGACCGAGGTTAGGAGTTTCTTGGGTTTAGCAGGGTACTATAGGAGGTTAATAGAAGGCTTTTCTAAGTTAGCTTTACCCTTGACCCATCTCACAAAGAAGGGGCAGTTCTTTGTGTGGGACTCTAAGTGCGAAGAGTTTCCAAACCTTGAAGGATAGGTTAACATCAGCACCAGTTTTGGTTTTTCCCGATCCTAGTAGGCCTTTCGTGGTGTATTGTGATGCATCGAAGTAAGGTTTAGGTGGAGATTTGATTCAAGATGGTAAGGTAGTAGCTTATGCTTCTAGGTAGTTGAAAATCCACGAGAAGAGCTACCCTACCCATGACCTAGAGTTAGGAGCTGTGGTATTTGCCTTAAAGATTTGGAGGCATTACCTGTATCGAGCTAAGTTTGAGGTTTTTAGTGATCATAAGAGTTTGAAATATTTGTTTGACCAGAAAGATCTCAATATGAGACATCGTATGTGGGTGGAGTTTTTAACGGATTATGAGTTTGATCTGACCTACCACCTAGGAAAGGCCAATGTAGTGGCCGATGCTTTAAGTAGAAAAACCTTGCACGTCTCCACTTTAATGGTTAGGGAGATGGATCTTGCTGATCGAGGAGTTTAGAGACCTGAGTTTAGCTTGGGAAGTTACCCCTAAGAGCATTAGGCTTGGAGCCTTGAAGGTTACCAACAGTTTGACGGATCAAGTTAGAGAAGGCCAAAAGTTGGATAAGTTTCTCTTAGACTAGAGGGAGTTGCTTGCTCAAGGTAGAGACCTTAGTTTTAAGGACGGAATTGATGGATTTTTTAGGTTCAAAAGTAGAAAATGTATACCAGACGTCCTGGAGCTTAGGAAGTTGATCCTCGAAGAAGGAAATAGGAGTGGACTGAGTGTACACCCAGGTACCACTAAGATGTATTAGGATTTAAAGAGGATGTTTTGGTGGCCTAGGATGAAGAAAGATGTGACTGAGTTTGTGTACGCTTGTTTAGTATGCCAAAAGGCTAAGATAGAACACCAGAAGCCATCAGGAAAGTTACAACCTTTGAGTATCCCAGAATGGAAATGAGACAACATTGCCATGGATTTTGTCTCTGGACTCCCGAGGACTCCAGCAGGTTATGAAGCGATATGGGTTGTTGTGGATAGACTGACTAAGTCTGCCCATTTCATCCCTATGAACATGGAATACCCTTTGGAAAAGTTAACCAGGTTGTATATCAAGGAGATAGTCAGGTTACATGGTATACCTTGAAGCATAGTCAGATAGAGACCCGAGGTATACCTCTAGGTTTTGGACTTCTTTACATGAGGCCTTAGATACCAAATTTAGGCTAAGTTTAGCCTATCACCTGCTGACGGATGGTCAGTCTGAGAGAACCATCTAGTCCTTAGAAGACTTGCTTAGAGCTTGTGTACTAGAATAGTCTGGTAGTTGGGACAAGTTTTTGCCCCTAATAGAGTTCACCTACAACAACAGCTACCATTCCAGTATTGGGATGGCACCTTATGAAGCTCTTTATGGGAGGAGATGTAGGACACCTTTGTGCTGGAGCGAACCTGGTGATAGTGTTGTCTTAGGTTCTGAGATAGTGCTAGAAACCACAGAAAAGGTGAGTATGATTCAAGAAAAGATGAAAGCGGCACAGAGCAGGCAGAAGAGCTACCATGACAAAAGGAGGAAGGCGCTCGAATTCCAAGAAGGCGATAACGTATTCTTGAGAGTTACTTCGACAACTGGGGTCGATAGAGTGATGAAAGCAAAGAAACTTACTCCCAAATTTATTGGCCCTTACCAAATTCTTAAAAGAGTCGGTGAAGTTGCGTACCAAATTGCATTGCCAACTTTCTTGTTTAAAATTCACAATGTCTTTCATGTGTCATAACTTTGTAAGTACATTCATGACCTAAACCATGTAATAGTCCTCGACACGATTCAGAACCCCTTCGAATTGATCAGAATCGGTGGGTGAAGCAACTGAGGGGAAAAGAGATTCCTTTGGTTAGAGTCGTTTGGAGTGGGGCAATTAAGGAGAATGCTATTTAGGAGCTTGAGAGCAAGATGATGGAGGTATACCCACATCTCTTCGTTCGAGGTGAGTAGAAATTTCGAGGACGAAATTTTTATAAGGGGGTGGAATTGTAACACCCCGTTTTCCGTATAAGTGCTTTTACGTGTGCCTTATTTTTTAGGAAGGTTTAGAGTGGGCTAAGTGGGGTTTTTGAGTTAAAGAAATCCCTTCCTGATGGGTGAGCACGCCCGTGCTCATGTGTCAGTATGCCCGTGCTTGATGCACGTGTCTTGTGGCTACTTGAGTCACAAGCATGACTGTGCTCAATAGGAAGCACGACCGTGCTCAAGGGGGAAACGTGTCTCGCTGACGCTAAGTGGAGCACGACCATGCTCGGGTCAGAGTCTATATATAGACAGTGAGCAACGAGAGTTACGAGTGAAACCCTCAAAATTGTCACTTTAAGCAATCCTAAGTGTGATGACAGCCTCTCTCATTCTTCCCCTTTGAACCCAATCCTTGTTTGGTGTTCCGTTCGTAGTTGAGAGAGTACAATCACGCATTAGTGCCAATTAGCAAAGGTATAGTTCTTCCCTTCTCTTAGTTCCTTTTTCTTGTTGTGAATTGGGAACTAATGGGTTAACCCTGTTTGTGTTGACCAAGGCTTGGAATCGTTCATCGAGCCATTCAAGGGAACCAGTCTAGAAGCGTCTTCGGTTTAACGGGAATTCTTCATACCAGGTATGGGGAGTAGCAAAAGTATGAGTATGTAGGTTTGGGGGTAGCGATTGATCTTGAGTGATTATGAACAATTAATGGAATGAAACTAAAGGATTAATTCCCCTCTAATTATAAGACATGATCATTTAATCAATACTAAGGAAACTGATGATCAATGGGTTAGTAAGAACCCTTAGGATTGAATCGGAATCGTTCCCAATGTGTTGGCAAGGGGTCTGTGACCCTTCTTCCCAGACCAGCAGGGCACGCATTCGAGCACGCCCGTGCTCAATAGGGAGCACGCCCGTGCTCCTATTCAAACCCAGAATTGGGCTTGCTGCTTAAGCACGCCCATGCTCAATAGTCAACACGACCGTGCTTGACTATGAGCTCAACACAATCGTGCTGAGAGGTGAGCACGCCCGTGCTCACTTATGCAGAACTAAATGCAGAACAGTACTGAAGCAGGGGCTTCACCCCAAATGCTCTAAACGACTTAATAAAATACCAACGAAACATGAAGACCAAAGACAAGTGATAAGATTATTATATCTTGGTAGCCTAGTGGCCGAGGGGGCCTTGTTGCATGATGGTCAAGGTGGTAATCTCTAGTGCTTAATAGCTAGAGTGTTAATGAGGAAATGGTACCTTGGTAGCCTAGTGGCCAAGGGGACCTTGATGCTTGATGGTCAAGGTGGTAATCTCTAGTGCAGAACAACTAGAGTGTTTAATTAAGGAATACGAAGGATAATGATAATCCTCGAAAGCCAAGGGGTCGAGGTGTTGATGGTATTAAAACTTGGGTAGACTATGGGCCCAAGTGGAGGTTGTGGTTATGTTTATGTGTTGTGTTGAGAATGCATTCATACATCGGAGATGTTAGTGGAGGATTTCAACATAGGGGAGGTCGTCCGTGAGTAAGACGATTTGGCCATCCATGGCGATTCGAGTGAATCATGTACAACCGTGGTGGCACACCCAAGAATAAGGTGCGTCAGCTATCCTAGGGGTCCACCCATGGTTTGGTGGATTGCCCCGACTTTGGTGCTTATTGGCCAATGTGGAAATGTAACTACGATGTTGACTTCCTGAGGTAGATGGAGCCATATGCATAGTGGAGTAGAGTTTGCATTGCATAGCATACACGTTTTTATGATGATATTAATATGTTATATTGTTGGCTGCTATAACATGACTGTTGATGTATGCTCGTCTTGCTAATTTCCTCCTTGCCATTATATTCGTATACATGTTTCTTACTCCCTATCTCTATGTTTCTTGTTGTGGCATGTATCATTATGAAGATTGCGGCGAGCAGCCAGTTGAGGAGTGACTCCGAGGAGCCGCGACTCTCTACTTAGGATTTCCTGTTTTCAGTAGTTAGTTAGTTGTTTAGTTTGTATCCTAGGATATTTTCTGGATTGGCTATACTAGCTCTGTATGTGACATGAAGGGTTGGGTTTTGTTTATGTTATGTTTTTATTTTCCGCGTTTTGAGACTTGATACGATGTGGTGCCTTTTACCTTAGTTTTGTTTATTTTCTATAAATGATGTTTATTTTAAAATTACCTTATCTTTTAATGCTTTATATGTAAGCGGGGTAGAGGGTGTCACATTTAGTGGTATCAGAGCAGTTCGGCTCTGTCCGGACGTGGTATGAGTCTGTTGTGAGTCTGTTGTGTGCTCTTGTTTGAATTGTCTATACATAGACAATGATGCTATATTTTAGAAGTCGTAGCTTTTCCTTCTTTAAGTTCCCTATATTTAACAAGTTTTCTTGGGCGTTTACAGGAACTTATGGCTGAAGAGGAGGCAAAAACGACTAGGCTATCGCAGATGCTTTGGCACTCCTTGCCAACGTGATAGGCCAAAACCAGAATGTCAACAACAACAGGAGACCAGCTGAGTTCCAGGGTCTCGACAAGTTCCAGCGGAACAATCCGCCGTCTTTCAAGGGAGTTTACGATTCTGGGGGTGCCTTGTTGTGGATGAGGGAGACCGAGAAGATCTTCCGAGCCATGGGATGCAACGATCAGCAGAAGGTCATCTTTGGGACTTTCATGCTGACAGAGGAGGCTGAGCATTGGTGGGAGATCTGTCGTCAACGCTTGCAAGGGGAAGGTACTATGATCACATGGACTGTGTGCAATGACAGATTTCTTGAGAAGTACTTCCTGGCAGACATCAAGGACAAGAAGGAGATGGAATTTCTGGCGCTGAATCAGGGCAACATGTCGGTGGGAGAGTATGAGGCTAAGTTTGAGGAGTTTGCCCATTACTATACACTGTATCAGTATGTGGCGGACGATCGCTCCAAATGCGTGAAGTTTGAGGATGGTCTGTGTCCAGAGATCAAGCAGGCTATCGTCTACCAGGAGATCCGCGTCTTTCCAGTTTTAGTGAACAAGTGCAGGATCTATGAAGATGCCTGCAAGTTTGGAGGGTCAGCCTCCAAGGGATCCGACAGTCAGAGCAACAAGAAGAGTGACCAGGGAAAAAAGTGTAAGCCGCATCTCGCTCCAGTGGGCAAGGACTTCAAGTGGGATGGGAAAAAGTTTCAGTTTTCTTCAGATAGGTCCAGGAGATGGGATTCATCTGATTCTTGACCTCTGCGATTCGGCAAGTGTGGACAGAACCACTTTACTATCCAATGCAAGGAGACGGACATCATCTACTTCAAGTGTGTCAAGCATGGCCACATTGGTCGGAACTACGAGGGATGAAAATTAGAACCACAAAGTGCGAGCAAAGGTCAGAATCCTCAAGCCAACCGACTGGAGACCACGGGTCGAGTCTTTACTCTAAGTGGAGCGGAGGCCTTCAAATCTGAAGATTTGATTCAAGGTATGTGCCTCATTAATAAAGTTCGTTTGACTGTATTGTTTGATTCGGGTGGGACTCACTCGTTTGTGTCATATGAATGTGCTAAGAGTCTTAAATTGATAGTGACACTTCTTGAGTGTGATTTGATTGTTACCACACCCACAAATAATCCTATTCTCACTTATGCATGCAAGAATTTTCCTATTACCATAGATGGTAGAGACTTTATTGTTGATCTTGTATGCTTACCTCTAAAAGACCTTGATGTTATTCTTGGCATGCACTGGTTATCTTCCAACCATGTTCTTATGAATTGCTTCGATAAAACCATAGTTTTTGGAACTCCAGTGGAGTCTAGGGATCCTAGCTTTCTCTCTGCCAACTAAGTTAGGCTTCGATGAACGAAGGAGCCCAAGTGTACATGACGCTATATTCCCTGGAAGTCGAGAGCCCTCCTGATGTGGAATGTCTGCCTATTGTGCGAGAATTTCCTGAAGTGTTCCCGGGGGATGTTAACGAACTACCATCAGAGAGGGATGTGGAGTTTGCCATAGACTTAGTGCCTGGCACAGGGCCTATATCCATAGCACCATATAGAATGTCTCCTCTAGAGCTAGCCAAGTTAAAGGAACAGTTAGAAGATCTGATGCAGAAGCAGTTCATCAGGCCTAGCGTATCCCCATGGGGAGCGGCAGTGTTGTTGGTGAAGAAGAAGAATGGCAGTATGAGGGTGTGTCGACTATCGACAGCTCAACAAAGTGACGGTTAAGAATATGTATCCCCTCCCTAGGATTATGATCTTATGGATCAATTGATCGGGGCTTGTGTGTTCTCGAAGATAGATTTGAGGTCAGGATACCATCAGATTCGGGTTAAGTCTATGGACATCCCAAAGACAGTGTTTAGAACACGAGATGGTCACTACGAGTACTCAGTTATGCCCTTTGGTGTCACCAATTACCCTGCGGTGTTCATAGATTATATGAACAAGACCTTTCACCCTTACTTGGATAAGTTTGTGGTGGTTTTCATAGATGACTTCTTAGTGTACTCCAAGACTAAGGAGGAACATGAGGAGCACTTGTCACGTGATCTCTAAAGGTGGGAAAGTCGTGGACCCGTCTAAAGTAGAGACGGTACTCCAGTGGGAAGCACCAAAGTCAGTGATTAAGGTTAAAAGTTTCTCGGGTTTAGCAGGCTACTATAGGAGGTTTATAGAAGGCTTTTCTAAGTTAGCTTTTCCCTTGACCCGTCTCACAAAGAAGGGAAAATTGTTTGTGTGAGACTCTAAGTGTGAGGAGAGTTTCCAAACCCTGAAGGATATGTTAACATCAGCACTAGTTTTGTATTTGCCCGATCCTAGTAAACCTTTCGTAGTGTATTGTGATGCATAGAAGCAAGTTTTAAGTCAAGTGTTGATGCAAGATGGTAAGGAAGTAGCTTATGCTTCTCGGCAGTTGAAAATCCACGAGAAGAACTATCTTGCCCATGACCTAGAGTTAGGAGTCGTGGTGTTTGCCTTAAAGATCTCGAGGCATTACCTTTATGGAGCTAATTTTGAAGTTTTTAGTGATCACAAGAGTTTGAAATATCTGTTTGACTAGAAAGAGCTCAATATGAGACATCGTAGGTGGATGGAGTTTGTAAAGGATTATGAGTTTGATCTGACCTATCACCCAGGAAAGGCCAATGTAGTGGCCGATGCTTTAAGTAGAAAAACCTTGCACGTCTCCGCTTTAATGGTTAAGGAGATGGATCTAATCGATGAGTTTTGAGACCTAAGTTTAGCTTGGGAAGTTATCCCTAAGAGCATTAGGCTTGGAACCTTAAAGGTTACCAACAGTTTGAGAGATCAAGTTAGAGAAGGCCAAAAGTTGGATAAGTTTCTCTTAGACTAGAGGGAGTTGCTTGCTCAAGTTAGAGAACTTAGTTTTAAGGACGGAAGTGATGTAGTTTTGAGGTTCAAAGATAGAATCTGTATACCAGACGTCCCGAAGCTTAGGAAGTTGATCCTTGAAGAAGGACATACGAGTGGACTGAGTGTGCACCCAGGTGCCACTAAGATGTATCAGGATTTAAAGAGGATGTTTTGGTGGCCTAGGATGAAGAAAGATGTGGTTGAGTTTGTGCATGCTTGTTTAGTGTGCCAAAAGGCTAAGATAAAACGCCAGAAGCCACCAGGAAAGTTGCAACCTTTGAGTATCCCAAAATGGAAATGGGACAGTATTGCCATGGATTTTGTGTCTAGACACTCGAGGAGTCCAACAGGTTATGAAGCGATATGGGTTGTTGTGATAGATTGACTAAGTCTGCCCATTTCATCCCAATGAAATGGAATACCCTTTGGAAAAGTTGACCAGGTTGTACAACAAAGAGATAGTCAGGTTACATGGTATACCTTATAGCATAGTGTTAGATAGAGACCCGAGGTTTACCTCTAGGTTTTGGACCAGTTTGCAAGAGGCTTTAGGAATCAAGCTTAGGCTAAGTTCAGCTTATCACCTACAGACTGATGGTCAGTCTGAGAGAACCATCCAGTCCTTAGAAGACTTGCTTAGAGCTTGTGTGCTAGAATAGTTAGGTAGTTGGGACAAGTTTTTGCCCCTAATAGAGTTTACCTACAACAATAGCTACTATTCCAGTATTGGGATGGCATCTTACGAAGCTCTTTATGGGAGGAGATGTAGGACACCTTTGTACTGGAGTGAACCTGGTGATAGTATTGTGTTAGGACCTGAGATAGTGCAAGAAACCACAGAAAAGGTGAGGATGATTCTAGAAAAGATGAAAGCGGCACAGAGTAGGCAGAATAGCTACCAACACAAAAGGAGGAAGGCGCTCGAATTCCAGGAAGGCGATCACGTATTCTTGAGATTTACCCCTACAACTGGGGTCGGTGGAGTGATGAAAGCGAAGAAACTTACTCCCAAATTCATTGGCCCTTACCAAATTCTTAAAAGAGTCGGTGAAGTTGCGTACCAAATTGCATTGCCTCTTTTCTTATCTAAACTTCACAATGTCTTTCATGTGTCACAACTTCGTAAGTACATTCATGACCCAAACCATGTGATAGTCCCAGACACGATTCAGTTAAAAGGGATTTTGACTTTCGAGGTACAACCCCTTCGAATTGAGGACCAGAGGGTGAAGCAACTGAGGTGCAAAGAGATTCCTTTGGTTAAAGTCGTTTGGAGCGGGGCGACTGAGAAGAGTGCAACATAGGAGCTTGAGAGCAAGATGATGGAAGTGTACCCACATCTCTTCGTTCAAGGTGAGTAGAAATTTCGAGGACGAAATTTTTATAAAGCGGTGGAATTGTAACACCCCGTTTTCCGTATAAGTGATTTTATGTGTGCCTTGTTTGTTAGGAAGGTTTAGAGTGGGCTAAGTAGGGTTTTTGAGTTAAAGAAATCCCATCCTGACACATGAGCACGCTTGTGCTCATGTGTCAGCACGCTCGTGCTTGATGCACGTGTCTTGTGGCTGCTTGAGCCCCAAGCATGATCGTGCTCAATAGGAAGCACGACCGTGCTCAAAGGGGGAAACATGTCTCGCTGACGCTAAGTGGAACACGACCGTGCTCAACAAGGAACACGACCGTGCTAGGGTCAGAGTCTATATATAGACAGTGAGCAGCGAGGGTTTCGAGTGAAACCCTCAAAATTGGCACTTTAAGCAATCCTAAGTGTGACGACAGCCTCTCTCATTCTTCCCCTTTGAACCCAATCCTTGTTTGGTGTTCTGTTCGTAGTTGAGAGAGTACAATCACACTCTAGTGCCAATTAGCAAAGGTAATGGTCTTTCCCTCTTCTGTTTCCTTTTCTGTTTCATTTTGGGAACTAATGGGTTAACCCTGTTTGACCAAGGCTTGGGAACGTTCGTTGAGCCATTCGAGGGAACCAGTCTAGGAGCGTCTTCGGTTTAACGGGAATTCTTCATACCAGGTGTCGGGAGAAGGAATAGTATGAGTATGTAGGTTGGGGGGAGCCGAAGGGTTCCCACAATCCTTTATGTTTGATAACATGTTGTATGCCTATATGCCTAATTGTTATCTGATGTTAAACTATTTGTTGTTATGATATTGGCATGACTATTTTTAATTGTTCATTGATGTCTGTTATGTTCATGTTGACGTAACGATGCCATGATTGAGTGTTTTTATCATATTTATGATATTGTGATATATTGGCTGTTGTTTGGTATTATGAACGCGTGGCATAAATACAATAAAACTGTTAAACAATGTTAAGGAAGGTTGTTCCCCTTGTTCATAAGATTGAATGTTAGTAATGAGTGAGGATTATGCCAATGGCTTAGTCAAGGACCGTAGGGATTGATCTTGAGCGATTAGGGACAATTAATGGAATGAAACTAAAGGATTAATTCCCTTCTAATTATCAGACATGGACATTTAATCAATACTAATGAAACTGATGATCAATGGGTTAGTAAGAACCCTTAGGATTGAATCTGAATCATTCCCAATGTGTTGACAAAGGGTTTGTGACCCTTCTGCCCAGACCATCAGGGCGCGCACTCGAGCACGCCCGTATTCAACAGGGAGCACTCCCGTACTCCCATTCAAACCCAGAACCGGGCGCACTACTTAAGCATGCCCGTGCTCAATAGTATGCACGACCGTGCTTGAATGTGAGCTCAGCACGGCCGTGCTGAGGGGTGAGCACGCCTGTGCTCACCTTTGCAGAACAGTACTGAAGCAGGGGTTTCACCCCAAATGCTCTAAAAGACTTAATAAAGTACCAACGAAACATGAAGACCAAAGACAAGTGATAAGGTTATTGTACCTTGGTAGCCTAGTGGCCAAGGGGGCCATGATACATGATTGTATAGGTGGTAATCTCTACTGCTTAATGGCTAGAGTGTTAAAGAGGATATGGTACCTTGGTAGCCTAGTGGCGAAGGGGCCCTTGATGCTTGATGGTCAACGTGCTAATATCTAGTAAATAACAACTACAGTGTTTAATTAATGAATACGAAGGATAACAATAATCCTCGATAGCCGAGTGGTCGAGGTGTTGATGGTGTTAAAACTTGGGTAGCCTATGAGCCCAAGCAGAGGTGGTGGTTGTGTTTATGCGTTGTGTTGAGCATGCATTCATGCATCAGAGATGTTAGTGGAGGATGTTCAACATAGGGGAAGTCATCCATGAGTAAGACGATCTGGTCGTCCGAGGCGATTCGAGTGAATCATGTACAACAGTGGTGGCGCACCCGAGAATAAGTGCGTCAGCTATCCTAGGGGTCCACCCCAAGTTCAGTGGATTGCCCCGATGTTGGTGCTTATTGGCCAATGTGGAAATGTAACTCCGAAGTTGACTTCCTGAGATAGATGGATCCAAGTACATAGTGAAGTAGTGGAGTAGAGTTTGCATTGCATATCATACACGTTTGTATGATGATATTGATATGCTATATTGTTGCCTGCTATAACATGACTGTTGATGTATGCTCGTCTTGCTAACTGCTTCCTTGTCATTATATTCGTATACATGTTTCTTACTCCCTATCTCTATGTTTCTTGTTGTGGCATGTATCTTTATACAGATGACGATGAGCAGCCAGTTTAGGAGTGACTCCGAGGAGCCGAGACTCTCTAGTTAGGATTTCCAGTTTTCAGTAGTTAGTTAGTTGTTCAGTTTGTATCCGAGGATATTTTTCGAATTGGTTATACCAACTCTGTATGTGACATCAAGGGTTGGGTTTTGTTTATGTTATGTTTTTATTTTCGGTGTTATGAGACTTGATACGATGTGGTTCTTTTTACCTTAGTTTTGATTATTTTCAATAAATGATGTTTATTTTAAAATTACCTTATCTTTTAATGCTTTATATGTATGCGGGGTAGAGGGTGTCACATTTAGTTTCAGTCGCAAGTTCTGTACCCACTGTGAGCAACGGGGACATTCAGTAAAGCAATGTTATTATTTGATTGGGTTTCCAGTGGGTTACAAATGGCATGACAAAAATGTGAAGCCCGAGAATAAAATGGCAGTAGCCAATAATGTTGATATGAAGAGGGAATTGAACAATGAAAGTCCAACCTTCACAATTGAGGAATAGAAACAGATCATGGCTCTTCTCCTCGATAAAAATGGTAACAATCAAGCACTCGTAAATGAAACAGGTATATTTACACCCAACTGTAATAGAATTGATCATTATGCACATTCAACATTATATTGGATTGTGGACAATGGAGAAACTGGTCATGTATCACATCTTGCACCTACTCATGCTAAAAATAAGGCACCACATGCTTTTGTTGGATTACCTAATGGTGAACAAGCCATCAATGAAAATGTTGGATCAGTTCAATTATCAATAGAATTGTCTCTTGACAGAATTCTTCATGTGCATAAATTTCATGTGAATTTGATATCTGTGAGTAAATTAACACAAGCTTTGAGATGTATAGTGATATTTTACCTGGATTTTTGTGTTGTGCAAGATGTGGATACGAGGAGGACGATTGGCCTGGGCAAGCATTTTAATGGTCTTTACTATGTCACACCAACCCAAAACCCCTGCCTGGTCAACCACATAGCCCGCACTTCCAACCTTTGGCACCAATGACTTGGACACCCATCGGCTGCTCCTCTTCATCACTTGTCCCAAATTTTTCCATAAATTGTCTTTAAATTTAAGCATGAATATGAGATTTGTCCCCTAGAAAAACAAACTCATTTATCTTTTACCTCAAGTTCAATAAAAACAGTTGCCCCATTTGATTTGATTCATTGTGATATTTGGGGTCCACTTAAAATTCATACACACTTTGGGGCTCGTTATTTCTTGACCATTGTTGATGATTTTACTCGTTTTACTTGGGTGCATCTCATGAATTCTAAATCCAACACCCAATCATTGTTAAAATCCTTTTTTCTTCGATCAAAACACAATTTAATCAAGCAAATAAGATTTTACGTGCCGATAATGGGGGTGAATTCACATCAATGCATTCTTTTCTTGACGAACGTGGGACTATTTTTCAACACATGTCCTTATACACCCCAACAAAATGGGGTAGACGAGCGCAAACACCCTCATATTTTAAATGTAGCACGTGCCCTTTGATTTCAAGCCAATTTACCACTACGATTTTGGGGGAAAAGTGTCCAAACAGCATGCTATCTTATCAACCGCCTACCCACCCCTCTACTTTGACATAAATCTCCATATGAATTCTTACATAACAAACCACCAAACTATTCCAACCTTCGGATTTTTGGTTGCCTATGTTATGCCACAAATCTCACTCCCAATAACAAACTTGATTATTGTGCACGTCGTTGCATTTTCATTGGGTATCCTCTTGGGTAAAAGGGTTACCGTGTCTATGATCTTGAAAACAAGAAATTTTTAATCTCTAGAGATGTCACTTTCCATGAACATACATCCCCCTTAAAAAAATTTCCACCAGAAACTCAAGATGACAACCAAGTTTTACCTGTTTCAGGAAGCCCAATTGTAACATCCCAAATTTCCTAGTTTGATATATAGTATTATCCAATAAATAGAATGAGAAGAGTAACAACTAAAAATAACAACTACCTAGTAGTTTCCTTTTTCTCCAGTAGTTGCTACTTTTGACAACTGCAACACTCCATACAACAAGCTGATATGAGTACCAACTAAAATAGCAACCACTATGTAGTTTCTATTTCGCCCAGTAGTTCCTATTTTTGACATCAGTAGCAACACTTAACAAAAAAGGAAGAGAAAAATAAGATACACTAAACTGTGTCGTTTGGGATAAGTGGGGGAAACCTGATTCATTTCTTTTTATAACCTTGACCCTTTTCTATCTATTCATTTTTTGGGAGTAGCATCTCATCTCCTTCTTCCACATAGCCTACTAACTCTCTCTACCCAACCCTCTCTATATCAATTCCACAAAATCCACCATAGCTTAGCTTGCATGTGGATTCAATTGGATTATCCTCATGTTCTATACCTTTCCCCTCAATTTCTTAAAGTTTGAGAAGATAGTTTGTACAAGGAAGTGAAAAAATAAAGCCTTGAGTTAGAGAGCAAGAAGATGAAAAGCTAGGTTTTCAACCATGAAGGAGGACCCAAGAACTAGAGTTGCTTCCTCTCCTTCTAAGTGCATATGAGGTGACATTTGAAAACCCCAAAACCTCTCTACGGTGTGATTTGTATGATTTTGCATGTTTATTTTGAATTAAAATATATTATAGTTTGATATTTGGGATTTTGGGAGTTAATCCATAGATTGATAAATTGCATGTGCTTAAAAATGATGAATGAGGATGAATATTGAATGTTTTATGCTTAATTTCATGCATGTTCTACCCAACACAGGGGCGTCTGGGCACTTGTGAGTGCTGGACGCCCATGAAAACGTAGGAATTGGGTCTTGATGTCTTCATATGAAATGTAGCCTGGATGTTAGCTAAATAATGGCGTTGGTTTCATCTCAATTAGACTTTTGTAGCTAAAGTTATGGTCAAAATACTGAGCAGAGGTCAAGCTGTCAGGATTAATACTTAGAGATTTCTTCATTGAGAATTAGCACTGGTCGCGCTGTCGCGCACGCGCCAAAAAGGACGAGCGGGTTTTAAAAATGTAGTTTAGGGCGACAACTCGGATGTCGTTCTCAAGGACTCTTAAAATGTTATTTTCCACAAAAATAAGTTTTTTTTTGGGGGGGCTTGGATTGAGATGCAATCAAAGAAAACAAAATAATGAAAACAGAGCAATAAAACAAGACAGTTCAAAGAGGTTATCAAATGGCCAAAAACAGATTAATTTATTGCTCTTGATTTCCCAACTATCATAGGTTCATGCAATTTCCAAGCCCTAAGAAGATTCTCATCCCCTTCCAGTTGTAGCAACAATTTACAAAAGAAACTACTACTACAGATACATGTCCCTATTCCCGAATTAAACAAACGGGGTTAAGCCCTCATGAACTAAACGAACATGAAAGTACACACGCGAATTAAACAAACGCGATTAATTATAGGAACATGATATCACCGGAATAAATCAACGCAATACAATATACTCCTGAATTAAACAAACAGAAATATAAAGCATGGCATTGAAGAGGGAAAAGCATACAAAACAGGAGAATACAAGAACCTCAAGTATATGGAAATCAATTACAATAGATCAATCCTAGAAACTTAGTTCTCCATAACAAAAACGAAAACACACAGAGAAAAATGTAAAACAGACAAATGGAGAATCAAAAGTCTTTACAAACTGTTCAGAACATCAATTTATACTAGTCAGAAATTAAGCCTATTCGTGAGGCGAAGCCTCTCTCGCGACGCGATTCTTGTGAACAGTCTGCAACCTTTGGTATTCTCGCGAGGCGAACAATCCTTCGCGAGGCGAGGAACTGAAGAGTCTTCTTGTTACGCCCGTTATGAACATCAGGGGCCAACCGTGATGCTTTCTGACTTCCAGGCTCGCGAGGCGAAT
Source organism: Sophora flavescens (assembly GCA_030762895.1). Taxonomy (NCBI): domain Eukaryota; kingdom Viridiplantae; phylum Streptophyta; class Magnoliopsida; order Fabales; family Fabaceae; genus Sophora; species Sophora flavescens. Next base: position 159,384,804 of record CM061068.1, read on the forward strand.
GGATGCGCGCGAGGCGAGACTCTTCAACTTCAAAACTGCCACGGCCGTGACCTTCAACACGGGCAAGCCGTGATCGTCTCTGACTTTTCAGGGTTGCAATACTCGCGGGGCGAGACCTTCTTCGCGGGGCGAACCAGAGACCTTGCATTTTCTTGGAACAGTCAAGCCGGGTCGCGTGGCGAGTATAGCTTTCGCGGGGCGAACCCCCTGTCTCTTTATTCTCTTGCCTTCCAACTTACCTGAAAACAAAGAAACAACTATAAGTGTATTATTTGACTCAAACTAGCTAAATTAACCTAAAACTACTCTAGAGACACAAAACCTTGCTTGAGGACAATCTAATCTAATTTGGGTGAAAATAGGATATAATTTGCACAAAACCCTGGTCATACTAGCCATAAAACTAGATGAGCCAGAGGCTTATCAAAATACCCCAAACTTAAACTTTGCTTGTCCCCAAGCAAACTAAGACTCAAAAATAAAAAAAAAACTCAAGACCTGGCAAGCTTAAAAGATTCAATCAACCTTACACAGAATTCAAGCAATATATCAAAACAATTTTCTTCAAAGTTCCCCCCTTTTAAAGCAAAGCAATCCCCACAATCATTCATTCTAAACAATTGAGGAATTAGTCATTCAAGCAATCATCAATCTAAGCAGGGGTTCTAAGTTACACACAAGAGGGAGATCACCAAAATCAAACAACTGCCTTCCTCACAAGGGATATTTTGTGTGTTCACTCAAACGCTCAGTTTTTGTCAGGCTATCAACATTTCACTCAATTCACTTTTCAGAAACACTTCCCATAAATTTGATTTTCATCTCCAAAAGATTCCCACATAAAACATGCATGCAACATCAAAAGATCTTTTATGGGATGTAATGGGGCCTGGCTAAGGGTAGGATATACAAAGGAACTAGGCTGAAGACCCTAGGAACTAAAAGAGCATGAAATACTTCAAACATTGAAAATTCACTCAAGTTCCTTTTCTCATTCATCTTTTCCTTTATGCATTGGGTGACTACAACCCTTTTTATTCAAATACTTTTTTTTTCTTTACATTTATTTTCTTTTTTTTTGGCTCCAATCTTTTCATTATTTTTTTTTATTTTTTTTTAATAACATGCCAGTAGCCACCCCAAACTTAGTTTCTTGCAAACCTTGTCTTTCTAAGCATCCATACTCTCCTAATCCTAAGATCGGGGTAACAAGGTCTTTCAGATTTAAGCTCATAACATTAGGTTATCAAGAATTAACAGTAGGCTAATCAGGCTCAAAGGGGCTAACTAAGGAACATGCATTAGGACTTGGTTATTTTTAGGCAAAGTAGCTATATACAAAGAAAATGCCTAAATCATCTGAAGCAAACACATAATCATGCAAATCAAAAAGAGATTCAATCAAATTCAGGAAAGTGCAACTTGAAAGTGATTTTCACACAATCAAAAACATGTTGGAGGCTCAAAACCTCACCTGGACATTCATGCAAATTGTTTGAAAGAGATTCTATCCCTAGTGTGTGCTTCCTATCACCCCAAACTTATCATAAATCATGCCATCATAATAAAATCTCAAAGTTCAGTTTTCAATCATATGGGGATCATTTTTCAAAACTTAAAATTTTTCAGCCTAGGGGGAATCATCACATATCAATCTGTGCAACATCAATCAAAATCCATCAAACTTGCCAACAAAAGACTCAACACACAAATACTCCTGAGCTTCTCAAATTATTCAGGAGCTTTATTCAAAGAAAAGAAAAAAACTACAACTAGTTCCCTCCCCCACACTTAAAACATGCATCGTCCCCAATGAACAACAGAACTATACAATCAGAGTGAGGGAAAGGAAAAGAAACTCCCTGATCAAGTATCAGTGTAGGTTGGAGCTTCCAAGGAGAGCTCCTCAACATTAGCATCCGTAGGGTCACCAGCATCCACACCATGGAATGGCTTCAGCCTTTGCCCATTAACCTTGAAGGTTTTGTTGGTACCTGCATCATTGATCTCTACTGCACCATAAGGAAACACATTAGTAACCACAAATGGTCCGATCCACTTGGACCTAAGTTTCCCAGCCATCAATTTCAGGCGGGAATTAAACAATAAGACTTTCTGACCCACAAAAAATTCTTTCCTAACAATCATCCTATCATGAAAAAGTTTTGTTCTCTCTTTATACATCCTGGAGCTTTCATAGGCTTCCAGCCTAAACTCCTCAAGTTGCTGCAACTGCAGTTTTCTTTCAACACCAGATTTCTTCATGTCCAAGTTACAGCTCTTTACTGCCCAATATGCCCTATGCTCAACTTCCACCGGGAGGTGACATGCCTTACCAAAAACAAGCCGAAATGGGGACATTCCTATAGGGGTCTTGAAAGCAGTCCTCTGTGCCCACAGTGCGTCTTCCAGACGGCGGCTCCATTCCTTTCTATTAGGCTGCACCATCTTCTCTAGAATTTGCTTGATCTCCCTGTTTGATATTTCAGCCTGGCCATTGGTTTGGGGATGGTAAGCAGTGGACACTCTATGTACAACCCCATATTTCCTGAGTAAGGCCTCCATGGTTCTGTTGCAAAAGTGTGTGCCCTGGTCACTGATGATGGCCTTGGGTATGCCAAACCTGCAAAAAATGTTGGACCTAACAAATTTGGAAACAATTTGAGCATTGTTAGTCCTAGTGGGGATTGCTTCTACCCACTTTGAAACATAATCTTCAGCTAAAAGAATATATACAAAACCAAAAGAAAGAGGGAAAGGACCCATGAAGTCCATCCCCCACACATCAAAAACCTCACAATAAAGCATTGGCTGCTGAGGCATCTCACTCCTACGAGTGATGGCAGAGCCTGTTATTTGACATTCCTTACAATTCTTGTATACCTCATATGAATCCCTAAAAATTATGGGCCAGTAAAATCCAGAATCCAGGACTTTTCTTGCTGTCCTCTGAGGTCCAAAGTGTCCTCCAACTGGAGAGGCATGTGAGAAATGCAGGATGGACTCTGTCTCATGACCGGGGACACACCTCCGAATAACCTGGTCACTGCAAAACTTCCACAGGTAGGGGTCATCCCACACATAATACTTTGCATCGCTTTTGAGCTTGTGGAACTAATGTCTACTTGTACTTGCAGGAACAACACCAGCAACAAGAAAATTTACAATGTCAGCAAACCAGGGGGTTACCCCATACAGATGTAAGAGTCTCTCATCAGGGAAATCATCTTGGATGGGAAAAGTATCCTCATCCCTTGCTATCCGGCTCAAATAATCTGCTACCAAATTTTCAGCTCCACTTTTATCCTTTATCTCCACATTGAATTCTTGGAGCAAAAGCATCCACCGGATCAGTCTTGGCTTAGCTTCGGCTTCTTCAACAGATATTTCAAAGCTGCATGGTCAAGAAAACAGTCACCCTAGAACCTAGCAAATAAGACCTAAACTTATCAAGTGCAAATACATGACTAGCAGTTCTTTCTCGGTGGTGGTGTAATTTGCTCGTGCAAAGCATCTAAGGTCCTAGAAGCATAATGAATTACATGGGCAACCTTGCCCACCCTTTGTGCTTAAACTGCTCCCACAGCAAAATTGGAAGCATCACACATTAGTTCAAAAGGGAGTGTCGGTCACAGGGGGCTGGATGACAGGGGGTAGAAGTCAACGCTTTTTTGAGATAGTCAAATGACTCCTTGCACTTTTCATCAAACTGGAACAGGGCATCATTCTTCAGCAGGTTTGACAATGGCAGAGCGATCTTGCTGAAGTCCTTTATAAAGCGCTTGTAGAAACCTACATGTCCAAGAAAAGAACGGATCTCGCGTATGCAAGATGGGTAAGGCAATGAAGAAATCACATTAATTTTTGCAGGATCTACAGAAATACCCTCTTTAGAAATTATATGACCCAAAACTATCCCCTATTCTACCATGAAGTGACATTTCTCATAATTCAAAATCAGATCAGTATCAATGCATCTTTGTAGAACTAGACTTAGACTATGCAAACAAGCATCAAATGAGGAGCCATATACAGTAAAATCATCCATGAACACCTCTATGCAATTTTTAATAAAATCAGAGAAAATGCTAAGCATGCATCTTTGAAAGGTGCCAGGAGCATTACAAAGGCCAAATGGCATCCTCCTATAAGCAAACGTACCGAAGGGGCACGTGAAGGTGGTCTTTTCCTGATCCTCAGGGGCAATATGAATCTGGAAATACCCGGAAAAACCATCTAGAAAACAATAATGAGATTGACCAGCCAGCCGATCCAAAGATCGATCTATGAACGGCAAAGGAAAATGATCCTTTCCCGTGGCCTGGTTTAGCTTCCTATAGTCTATACAAACTCACTTGACTATTCTGGACTCTAGTAGGTACAAGCTCATTATTTTCATTCCTAACTACTGTTAGACCAGACTTCTTTGGTACAACTTGCACCAGACTTACCCAAGTACTATCAGAGATGGGGTAGATAATACCTGCCTGTAGAAGCTTAGTCACCTCTTTCTTCACCACATCCAGAATCAATGGGTTAAGTCGCCTTTGGGGCCTGTCTCCGACGGCTTAGCTCCATCCTCCAATAGAATTCTGTGCATGCATCTGGAGGGGCTAATTCCTGGAATATCAGCCAATGTCCACCCAATAGCCTTCTTATGCTTCTTCATAACCTCTAAAAGCTTTGCTTCCTGGTCAGAGTCGAGGCTGGAAGAGATGATGACCGGAAGTCTTTCATTTGTCTCTAGGTAAGCATACTTCGTGGTTCTGCGGGAGTGGCTTGAGCTCTAAGGATGGTGGCTGCTCAACAGATGGTGCATTGGGAGTAGCCATGATGTCACGGACTTCTGCAGAACAGACAGCTCCAATCTCACTATCACTATCACTATCATTATCATCCTCACCCTGCAAGGTTGAATCCAAAAACTCAGAACAAACAGAACATGGGTTAGTGTTAGTACAGTTAGTACAAGTATATACATCATCAAAACCAGAAATAAGAGGAAAAACAGAAATAAAGTCATCATGGGTGTCCTCAATAAGCTCAGAAAGCAACTCTAAGTGGAATACAGAGTGCTCCTCCATTGGGTGTTTCATAGCATCAAAGATCTTGAACTTGGCCACAATACCACCAAACTCCATAGACATAGTCCCATCATACACATCAATCTTAGTCTTGGATGTCATCATGAATGGTCTGCCCAAGATTATTGGTGACCTACTGGAAGGTGTCTCTCCTGCCATGTCTAGGATGTAGAAATCCGCAGGAAAGATCAAATCATCAACTTGTACTAGCACATCCTCCACCATTCCCATGGGTCGGGCACTGGTCCTGTTAGCCAACTGGATGGTAAGACCTGTATACTGCAAAGGCCCAAGATCAAGGTTGTTAAAGATGGAGGTAGGCATGACATTTATGGATGCTCCCAAGTCTAGCATGCAGTTTTCAAACTTCCTATCCCCAATAGTGCATGGGATAGTGAATGTGCCTGGGTCCTTGCACTTTTGTGGCAGTGCCTGAGTAGGGGCTAAAACAGCAACTCTTTCTGGCTTAGACTGGATAAGCGCTGAGACATTCATTCCCAAGTCAACCCTCTCATTAGTCTTCATCTTCCTCTTGTTGGTGCATAGATCCTTCAAAAATTTGGCATACTTGGGCACTTGCTTGATCACATCCAGGAGAGGAATATTTACAACCACCTTTCTGAATACATCAAGAATTTCCTTCTCCTTGTCTTCACCACCAATCCTCTTATTTTTCTGAATCCTGTGTGGGAATGGGATTGGTGTCCCCTGTACACTTTCTCAACTTCAACTTCAACAATAGGCTCAGGAGTAACCTCAACAGATTCTTCATCTTTTCGAAGTGGCCTCAACTACTTTTCCGGATCTCGCGAGATATAGCACTCACATTAGGATTGGAGGCATTAGGATTTATCACTTGGTTGTCTGGGCACTGGGTTGTCCCTTGACCTTGCTGAATATTATTTATATTTGTGGCCAGCTGTCCAATCTGTGTCCTCAAATCTTGAATGCTAGCACTTGTTTTTTTTCAAATCGTGCCTATGAAGCCGCAACCTCTTCGCTGGAACTGGAGGTTATTTGCAGCCATTTGCTTGATCATATCTTCTAATGAAGGCCCGGAAGGTGCGAAGTGGCCCTTGGAGGAGGATTCCCGAGGTGCCATCGGTCGTTGTTGGGATGAGTTCCCATACCGCAGATTAGGATGATTACTCCAGTGGGATGGTACCTATTGGTAGAGAGGTCCGGAGTGCTTGCACCGATTCTCGATTGTTTCCTTGATTATAGGGGTTTCTTGCATAAGCTTGAGGTACTTCACCGACAAACTCTTCTCTCTCGGATCGGGCATGGATCAAATGGGTGCTCGGTGAATTGCACATGCTACATAACTTTGCAGGCTGAACCTTGTCTATTGCCAATTGCCTTACAAAGGAAGTCGACTCATCCAATCTATTCTCAAGGGCGGCCTGGTTGGAAGATGAACTATGAATCTCATGCACACCTCTTGGCTCAATCAATTTCTTCTTGTAGAAAACTGCTGGGAATTCAATGACATATTCTCAATGAGTTGCTTGGCAGCAGCTGGGGTCTTATCAACTAATGCTCCCCCACTAGCAGCATCCAAAAGATTCATATCCATCGGCAGCAATCCTTCATAAAAGTACTGGATCAGGAGTTGTTCAGAAATTTGATGCTGAGGGCAACTGGATACCAAATGCTTGAACCTTTCCCAAAGATTCGACTAGTGACTCATTCCCTTGCCTGATGCCACATATCTCTTTCCTTATTGAAGCAGCTCTTGAAGCAGGAAAATATCTTTCTAGGAACACCCTCTTCAAATCATTCCAAGTGGTGATGGAGTTGGGCTCAAGATACAATAGCCAATCCTTTGCAGCTCCCTGGAGTGAAAACGAAAAAGCCTTCAGCTTGATACTATCCTCAGTGACTCCCTCTGATCTCGAGGTTGTGGAGCATACAACTTGGAATTCCTTCAAGTGCTTGTGTGGATCCTCACCTGCAAGACCATTAAAGTTGGGCAACAAGTGAATAAAACCAGATTTCAGTTCAAAAGGAGTGTCAGCACCAGGATATGAAATACACAATCCATTATAGTTGACATCAGGGGCAGCAAGCTGTCTTAATGTCCTCTGGTCTCCCATGTTTTCAAAAACAGTTTTGAAATTGGAATCACTACTAGTGCTAGCCCGAAATTCCCTACGGAGTGTGTGCAGTGTTCTTTCAATTTCCGGGTCAAAATCACACAGTTCAGGGCAATTTGACCTAGTAGCCAGACCAATTCAAAACAAAACAGAAAAATAAAAGAAAGAAAATAAAATAAAAAAAAAATGCGAAAAATAACAACTCAGAGTCCCCGGCAACGGCGCCAATTTTTTGGTCGTGCTGTCGCGCACGCGCCAAAAAGGACGAGCGGGTTTTAAAAATGTAGTTTAGGGCGACAACTCGGATGTCGTTCTCAAGGACTCTTAAAATGTTATTTTCCACAAAAATAAGTTTTGGGGGGGGGGGGGGGGGTTTGATTTGAGATGCAATCAAAGAAAATAAAATAATGAAAACAGAGCAATAAAACAAGACAGTTCAAAGAGGTTATCAAATGGCCAAAAACAGATTAATCTATTGCTCTTGATTTCCCAACTATCATAGGTTCATGCAATTTCCAAGCCCTAAGCAGATTCTCATCCCCTCCCGGTTGTAGCAACAATTTACAAACGAAACTACTACTACAGATACATGTCCCTATTCCCGAATTAAACAAACGGGGTTAAGCCCTCATGAACTAAACGAACATGAACGTACACACGCGAATTAAACAAACGCGATTAATTATAGGAACATGATATCACCGGAATAAATCAACGCAATATAATATACTCCTGAATTAAACAAACAGAAATATAAAGCATGGCATTAAAGAGGGAAAAGCATACAAAACAGGATAATACAAGAACCTCAAGTATATGGAAATCAATTACAATAGATCAATCCTAGAAACTTAGTTCTCCATAACAAAAACGAAAACACAAAGAGAAAAATGTAAAACAGACAAATGGAGAAGCAAAAGTCTTTACAAACTGTTCAGAACATCAATTTATACTAGTCAGAAATTAAGCCTATTCGCGAGGCGAAGCCTCTCTCGCGACGCGATTCTTGTGAACAGTCTGCAACCTTTGGTATTCTCGCGAGGCGAACAATCCTTCGCGAGGCGAGGAACTGAAGAGTCTTCTTGTTACGCCCGTTATGAACATCAGGGGCCAACCGTGATGCTTTCTGACTTCCAGGCTCGCGAGGCGAATGGATGCGCACGAGGCGAGACTCTTCAACTTCAAAACTGCCACGGCCGTGACCTTCAACACGGGCAAGCCGTGATCGTCTCTGACTTTTCAGGGTTGCAATACTCGCGGGGTGAACCAGAGACCTTGCATTTTCTTGGAACAGTCAGGCTTCTGGGTCGCGTGGCGAGTATAGCTTTCGCGGGGCGAACCCCCTGTCTCTTTATTCTCTTGCCTTCCAACTTACCTGAAAACAAAGAAACAACTATAAGTGTATTATTTGACTCAAACTAGCTAAATTAACCTAAAACTACTCTAGAGACACAAAACCTTGCTTGAGGACAATCTAATCTAATTTGGGTGAAAATAGGATATAATTTGCACAAAACCCTGGTCATACTAGCCATAAAACTAGATGAGCCAGAGGCTTATCAGCACCTATAAGGAGACTAATTTAGGTCTTGATATCAACATGTAAGTTGTAGGTATTCTTATTATCTTTCCAATAAGATGAATATCAACTTGGTTGGATTGTTATAACTCTAGATATAGCCTTTGGATTGTACATATGTCATAGAAATTTGTTATAAAAATGAAAAAAAGTAACACTAAGAATCTAATATGCAACTTTAGAGGTCCATAAATATCAAGAGGATAAATGGGGATGATAGATGAATGATATTCATAATTAAGAATTCATTAATTAGAGGTTCTATAGCCTAAGGTTAGTAAATAATCAAATAATGAAATGACCTAAGTGCCATAGATGAGATGCAACACTAGTGCAAAATAGATAATAAATAGGCAAGGTTAACATCTGATAACTAAAACTTAGACATTAAAAAGGAGGCGGTGGCAGTTCTGTAATTATCAGGTTCATTTAAATGACTTTTTACATCAGTTGTTTAAACAACTGACGTTAAAAGTGATGTTGTTCACTTTTAACATCAGTTGTTTAAACAACTGACGTTAAAGGTGATATTTATGTTTTTTAATTGAGTATAACGTATACTACCCGCGCGCATTGCCTTCTTCATCACTACTCACGCTCGTTCTCTGCCTCTGTTCTCACCATTTCCTTCTACCCTAACCCCTTTCGAGTGACCGCCGCCGTCGCAACCGAGTTCTTCTCCACCACCTCCGGCCGCAACCAAGGTGTTCTCTGGTGAGTTCTTCTTTCTTCTCTCTTCTCTTCTCTCTAGTCTGTCCCTGCTCTTCCCTAATGTCTCTTTGTGTTTTCTGTCTCATTTAAGGTTCTCCACACGCAAGGAACCCATGAGCCACGCTCCTTCACCACTAAGCCACTCTCCCTCTCCTCTTTGTGAAACCAGTAATGTGCCTTAAACCTCATTTTTTTTTGTCATTTTGATTATATTGTTTTCAAATATTATGTATTGCATTGATGTTTTTAAATTGTTGGTGGTGAGGGATGGGTTAGGGGTGGCTGTGTGGGGTGAGGGACATAACAAGACCTTCACCCTGTTTATTAATATTATTATTGAAATGTAAAATGTCATTCACTAAACTGAAAGAGAAACATTACAGAGGTTGAAACCAGCAAGGTTTGGGACATAACCCAACCAGGTTCTTGACCCTACACATTTGGAACCAAGTCATCTTGAAAGCACTAACAATTGCTTATTTCCATTTCTCAAAATTCTTTGGAACCAAGTCATCTTCTGTTGTGTAGACATGGCTTGGAGTCTTACTTGATGGCGTCAGTTTTAGGACTAACATTGTGATATGATACCGTATATAGGACCAAAATGCAAAAAATAAAACATATAGGGCCAAAGTAAAAAATAAAATAAAAAACGTACATGATCAATCAACCTATTTTGCCATTGTGCTTATATTGGATATATGTGTGTATATCTACAGAACCTATCTAGCTATGGATCATAGTTGGATGGTTTGTAAGCGTACAAGTGATGAGTATTTGAAGGGAGTGGGAGAGTTTATAGAATTTGCTCAAAGGAATGTTCCTAATAGTAACAGAATGTTCTGTTGTCCTTGTGTCAAGTGTTTGAATACGAGGAAATGTACGGTGAAGAATATACATACTCATCTGATTTGTTTTTGGATATGCTTGAGTTATACAAGATGGATATGGCATGGTGATGTGTTGTTAAGTACTAAGGCAAGTGTCTCCCAAAGTGAGGACGTTGACTTAGATATGGAGGATGATCGAGTAGAGGACATGATCCGTGATATTGGACTAGAATCTTTTCACCGAGCATATTTGTATGAGAGGTTGTGCGGTGATGCGGATAAGCCTTTGTATCCCGTGTGTACTACTCATACACGGTTGTTGGCGGTGTTAAAATTGGTTTGTGTGAAGGCCAGAAATGGTTGGACCGATAAAAGCTTCACCGAATTGCTTGAAGTGTTGAAAGGCTTGCTTCCGGAGGGCAACACATTGCCTGACCATAACTATGAGGCCAAGAAGGTATTGTTTCCAATGGGTATGAAGTATAAGAAAATACACGCATGCCCCAATGATTGCATACTGTACACCGGTGTTTATGAGGACAATCATGATTGCCCCAAGTGTGGGTTATCACGCTACAAAGTGAAGGATGGTGATGATGGTGATGATCTTGATGATTCGATATGTGATGTGAGAAAAAGGGTCCTTCTACGAAGGTGTTGTGGTATCTTCCAATAATTCCAAGGTTCAAGCGATTGTTTGCCAATGTGAAAGATGCAAAGAATCTTAGATGGCATCATGATGAGAGGAAACATTATGGAAAGGTTTGCCATCCGGCTGATTATGTGCAATGGAAGAATATTGATACTTTGTTTCCGGATTTCGCCGATGAGCCAAGAAACCTAAGGCTTGGACTTGCTACGGATGGAATGAATCCAAATGGTAACATGAGTAGTATTCATAGTTCATGGCCTGTTCTGTCGATAATTTACAACCTGCCTCCTTGGTTGTGCATGAAGCACAAATACATGATGTTGTCTATGATGATTTCGGGCCCAAAGCAACCGGGAAATGACTTAGATGTTTATCTAAGTCCCTCGATTGAAGACTTGAAAAATCTGTGGGTGGAAGGTGTTGATGTAGTTGATGGGTATTCTCACGAGACTTTCAAGCTTTGTGCCATGTTACTTTGCACCATCGACGACTTTCCAGCATACGGGAACTTGTCCGGTTATAGTGTCAAGCTGCATAAAGCATGCCCTATATGTGAAGAAGGCACATGCTACACTCAATTGCATCATGGAAAGAAGACGATTTACCTTGGGCATCGGAGATTTCTTAGACGTGATCACCCATATCATAAGATGAAAAAAGCTTTTAATGGATACCAAGATACTGAAGATGCTCCGACGGTCTTAAATGGAGAGCAGGTTTATCAGAAAGTAAAGGACATCAATGTTATCTTAGGCAAATCCAAAAAGAAGGGCAAGGCTGCTGAGAAAAACATATGAAAGAAGAGGTCGATATTCTTTGATCTTCCATACTGGCTCAAGCTTAATGTCAGACACTGCATTGATGTGATGCATGTGGAGAAAAATGTGTGTGATAGTGTGATCGGGATGCTTCTCAACATTCAGGGCAAGACAAAGGATGGTGTGAATGCTCGTCTCGACCTCGTTGCTATGGGTATATGAGAGCAGTTAACTCCAGTTGTTGAGGATGGTAAGCAAACTTATTTGCCTCCAGCATGTCATACTTTGTCAAAAAAAGAGAGACAAAGTTTTTGTGAGTGTCTTCAGGGCATCAAAGTTCCACATGGTTACTCTTCAAATATCAAGAGGCTTGTCTCTGGTGACCTCAAATTGGTTGGCTTAAAGTCTCATGATTGCCACATCTTGATGCAACAACTCCTGCCTGTTGCTATTCATGGTATTGCTCCAAAAAATGTGAGACATACCATTACTCGGTTGTGCTCATTCTTCAATTCTATATGTAGCAAAGTCGTTGAACCCCATAAGTTGGATGAGTTGGAAGTTGAGGCTGCTACAATTTTGTGCCAATTGGAGATGTATTTTCCTCCTTCCTTTTTCGACATCATGGTTCACATAATTGTTCATTTGGTGAGGGAGATTAGATTATATGGGCCTGTTTTTCTGAGATGGATGTACCCAGTTGAGCGCTACATGAAGATCTTGAAAGGGTATGGAAGAATCCACATCATCCTGAAGCATCTATTGTTCAAAGGTATGTTGCAGAAGAAGCTATTGAGTTTTGTTCAGACTACCTTCATAACACGGATCCTATAGGGGTTCCTAAGCCTCGTCGTGATGAGAGAAGATGTCAAGGTAAGGGTACACATGGTTTAACAATTAATAACAAGGGTAAGGAGGAAGTGCTGCAAGCACATTTGTATGTATTGAACAACATTGATTTTGTTCAACCTTACTTTTGTGAACATAAAAGAAAAGTCAAGGAAGAAAACCCTCGAATGAATGAAAGGTGGTTGTTGAACAAGTATAACAAGACTTTCTTGCAATGGTTCAAGGAAGAAATGCTTAAGGATGGTAGTACTGCTTCTGACGAGGTAAGATGGCTAGCACGTGGGCCTAGCTTCAATGTCATATGTTGGAGTGGATACGACATCAATAATTTTTCCTTTTATACAAAGGAACAAGATAACAAGAATACCATGCAAAATAATGGGGTTATGATCGTGGCCGAAGCAATGCACTTCTGTAGTTCAAAGGACACAAAACCCGTTAAAGCACCGATACCTTACTTTGGAGTCATTGAAGAGATTTGGGTGCTCGATTACACTAAGCTTACGGTGCCGGTTTTTAAGTGTAAGTGGGTTGATAGTAAAGGTGGTGTACAAACCAACGAATTGGGGTTTACATTGGTAGACCTTTGCAAGTTAGGTCATAGAAATGAGCCTTTCATAATGGCTTCAAGCAAAACAACTATTCTACATCACTGATCCTTCTAACAAAAGGTTGTCCGTGGTTCTCCAAGGAAAAAGCATGCATAATGGTAGTGATGAAAATCAAGATTCAACTCTTGATATTCCTGAGACTCCTTCTTTTTCAACAAACATGCCTACTATAATTGAGGAAACACAGGGGGACGATGTACATGCCACTCGTGATGATCATCACGAAGGGATATTGAAATAGGTAATTTAAACTTGATTATAGTGTGAGTTTTGTTCTTTTAAGGCAAACGTCTTATTTATCCATGTTAGTTTTGATTTATTTTTATTTATCCATATGTATTTATTCTCTATCTTTAGTTACCATGTTAAAAAAACATATTTTAATATTTACCGTTTCTGAATAGGCATACACATGGATCACTCGGACCTGCATGCACGGGAGGACACTATAGGGCCTACGCAGGACACTATGGGGGCTATGCCTGATGATACTGTAAGTTTACATGGTATATACTATCTTTATTCTTTAGTTATAATGTAAGTTTAAGTTCTTTATATATTCTTTATTTATCCTTATTATACATAACCCTCTAATTTAACATTTTTTTGTCCAAACAGACATCACAGTCTCGAAAGAAACGGGGTAGATGAGCCACGTCATTGAAGAAGTTAGAGAAGGCTAGGAAAAAGTGGTCAGCCTCTTGAGGTGTCCTTTGATGCTAAACTAAAGCTCCAGGGCCCCCGTGCTAGAGAATTTAAATCGTGGGTGATTCTACAAACCAAGCAGCCCGTTAGCATCGTATACAACCATTGGGATGACATTCCACAAAACGTTAAGGATAAGATTTGGGAGGCTGTCACGGGATTTTACTTTTACATTCTTTTGATGTACGATATTAAATAATTATTTGAGTCTAATTCATCATGTTTGTTATGTATTTAATATGTATATAGCTTGGACAGTGCCGAATGACAAGCATCATCGGGTGAAATGGCTCTCATTGGGGGAAAGGCGCTGGAGTGGGGTCAAGCATGATCTTAACTAGGCACTATGTTTCTGGGAAGAAGAAGCTTGATAATATGTTCTTGGATTACCCCTGGATTGATAGGGAGACGTGGGATACATTTGTTAGGATTCGACATGGGGACGAATTTCAGGTTAGTTGATGAAGTTAATTTATTTATGCTTCTTAGAGATCATTTAAGTAAAGAAATCAAATGTAGTTAACTCTATTAATTATGTGTTTTTGTTTAAACAGGCTAAGGCGGAGAGGGGTAGGAAGAATCAAGCTAAGAACGTCCACACCCACACTTTGTCTCAGGGTGGGTACACCACTAGGATTGACGAGATGATGACGGAGAGACTGAGGGTGAAGCAGGAGGAGCCGGCTACGAGGATAGCACGTGGAGAGGTACCTGAGGGCACACCAGTTAGTCCTCCATCAGACATCCCGCACGAGGATGTCTGGTTAGCCGACCGGATGACAAAGAAAGGCTCTTTTAAAGCTGAAGCCACTCGTGATGTTGCAGATAAGATTTTAAGTAACTAACTATATGCATTTATAGTTGATATTTATATATGGTTGATATTTTTAAGGAACGCCTTTCTTTTACATGTTTTTTCAATTCTTCATTGTAGATGGAGCTTAAAGAAAAATGCTCCCAAGGCTCATTCGTCCCTTCTGGACGTCGGGACATATTGCTCACTGCTCTAGGCAAGGACGACCATCCTGGTCGGGTGATTGGTGTTCCAGAGATGGTGGGCATCGAAGAATATTATGGTAAGTCTACTTCACGAAGGCGGGTCGTCGATGAGGCTGCACTTACAGAAACCATTACACAAAAGCTAATTTTCCGACCCGACCGTTACAGACCAACCGATGAGCCGCTTCTTATCCAACCTAGATTTCAAGCAGGTGCTTGTTAGGGAGCTTGCCTCCGTGGGTTCCCAGGACACCGCGGGAGCTACCAACCCTTCACATGTGAGCACAAAAGAGACCTATAATAGGACACATGTGGAGGTGGATGAGTTGGCAGAGAGGGAGCGAGAGTTGGAGGTCCGACACCGTGAGCTTGAGTGTGAACCAAAACGACGGGTTTGAGCTGGCGCAGCGGGAGCTCGAGTTGGCACGGAAGGTATATATTCATTATTAATGTCCAAATTTGTCAATTAATTACTTAAGTTTTTTTAATTATCAACAACTTATATACTTGATTTATTTAATATTGAAGGCAAAGGCGGGTAAGATGTCTCTCATGACTCGGTTGTTATCGATTGGCGAGGATTATGCACCCGTGCTTTTTCAATGGGAGTTGGAGTATGATGGTTGGCTGGCATGCCCACTTCATGAGCATGAGCTTGGATTTGTATTCAGTGGTGACGATATTGGGTATCTTTGCAATGAAGGCCAGCAACTATCCACCGCGATTGTGAGTCTTTGGTCGACGTAAGTATGCTTTATAATTTTATAATTTTATAATTAATTTAATTTATATATTTTATTTTAATTTTATGATTTACTGTATTCATATCGTAGGTATCTCCATCGACTTCAACTCGAGATGGGTGACAACCTATTCGGCTTCTTAGAGTCCCACTCCCTTCGGCCTGAATTCTTTGACAATCACAACGAAGTCAAAGCATACTTAACGAGATTACTGGGAGGTGATGATCGCAAGGAGCTATATCTGGCACCGTACATAATGAGCAGGTATTGGCAATTGCTCGTAATTCATCCTGCCAGGCATACTGTCATCTTCCTATGCTCTCTCCACAATAACCTGCCACAGGAGGTGGTGGAACCTGTCAATAGGTTAGTAATTAATCTTCTATTTAATTTAAGTTTTAACATTTACTTTAATTTTATGTGACACATGATGAATTGGTTAATTGACATGAATATTCTGTTTATGATAGTGCGCTGAAGACTTGTAGTTTGAGTTGTGCCAACGGGAGGAGTAGGACTCTTAAGTTTAAAGGAAAGCCTGATTGGATTATCCTCAAGGTTGGTAGTTTGTTAAATAGTATATAATATTAGAATTACTAATTACTAATTACTAATTCCAAATATATATATTTATTTAACTGACATTAAATTTCATTACTTTTGTAGTCTCGCTTTCAGAATGACGTTTGGTCGTGTGGATATTATATGATGCAACATATGCTGAACATAGTCTCCACAACTATTACGGAAGGATGGAAGAAGGTAATAATACTTAATTAAACAACTTATTTAATTATATATTATAGTTTTCATTTTCATTGCGTTAATTAATGTTACCGTGATTTATTTAAACGTGCGCATGCTTTTAACAGTAATCTCTTCTTGATAAAAAAGAGTTCAAAGACTTGAGGATGCGGTTTGCAGAATTTTTCTTCAAGTATGCTAAAGAGAAAGGATTGCCCGCAAGTATACCTCAGGAGCATATAGAATATGTGTAGTTAGTAATTAGTATAGAAACTTATATGTAGGTGTGCAGCAATTATTATGTTTTTTATCCCCCCATTTTTTCCTTTGTATATATATGCTTTTGTTTTATTAATGAAATTTAAGTGAAATAATGGACTGTTACTAGACTGTTTATTGGACTGGATTGTTTACTGAATGCAGGGATAGTTGGGGGAAGGGATATATTGTAACAGAAATTTAAAAAAAAAAAATCAAAGCCTTTAACGTCAATTGTTTAGTACAAATGACGTTAAAAGTAATTTTTTAAAAAAAAAAATGGCTTTTAACGTCAGTTGTAATAAAAAACTGACATTAAAAGTTAAGCTTTTAACGTCAGTTTAAAGAAACAACTGACGTCAAAAGTTATTTTTTTTTAAAATGGCTTTTAACGTTAGTTATGTAATCAACTGACGTTAAAAATGTACTTTTAACGTCAGTTTTGAACTGACGTAAAAAGTTACACTTTTAACGACTGCTCCAATAACGTCAGGATTATTCAGACGTAAAAAATAATTTTGACTGACGTAAAAAGTACTTCCTGCATTAGTGCAAGTGTCTAGTGGCAAAGAGAATATGTAAGTGGTCAAAGTGCCACGACAACAGCAAATGATTGCATGCTATAGAAGTATTTACGGAGATTTAATCCTACTAGTTTAGTTTTGTATTACTTAGATAAGTAGGAATAAGATGTTGACCTACTAGTAGCTCTTATTTGATACCATCCTTAATATTATGATTATTAAGTGTTTATAATTATTGTAATGTCTTCATTGATTATTATGATTGTTAAGAGAGGGTTACCATAACTTTCACACCATTTATGACTGGAAATGTCCAAGTATACAAAAAGGATTTCATATTATGTCTATGTCACTGATTTTATAACTCACTATGCTTTGGTGCTGACATTTCCAGGTAGCAGACATGGCGTTGGGAGCTCGATAGCATTTCTGGAATGCTTGACGGATAGTCCAATGATAGCAAGAGTCCATGCTGGATCAGAGTCAAGTTTCGAGTCTCACAATGAGTCAAAGTTCTTTTATGAATTAAGATTGAGTAGCCTTTTACTTTTTCATGTGTATTGTTTATAGAGTCCACTTTGAATAGATTTATTCACATGCTTTAAGTTATTAGATGCTTATTTCTATTACACTACCCGATATTTTAAGAGAAGGAAATTTTAAAAAACCCCGGCCAAAAAAGTATTATATTTATTTATTTTTTTCCTTGTTTATTTATAAGGACTTGTAAGAGTGCTAAGTAATGTCCTATTAGGAATCAGGGCGTTACATAATGGTATCAGAGCAGTTCAACCTTATTGGACCGTGAGTTATGTGTCTAGAGTGATCCGGCTTAGGATGTCTATAGTTAATGTCTTTTGTGGTGTTTTGTACAAATAATTGTTCATATATGTGAGCGTTAAGCAGATAACACTTTCCATAGTTAGATAGTAGTACTTAAAACCAATTTGAAAAGATGATTTTTCAACAAGTTGTATATGCAATAACATTATGATATGAAGTTTATTTGTGCAGAAAATTTTCATGTGTAAATATTGCACTAAGGCATGTGTACGATATGTAAGCAAATGTTTGTTAAGTCTCTTAAATGTATGATGGGTATTTTCTTAAGTTTTGTTGAAAACTAAACATTGGATAATGATTTAATTAACCTGCATATTGGTTGCCAACCTGTCTACTTAGTGTGCCGATCAAAATAGTAAGACTCACCTGTCGGCCCACATATATGACAATCTCTATGGATAAGCAAGAAGTCAACATGTCTGCTAACTAGGATTATTGACTTTCTTCAAGAGAAGTCTCAACCTATCCTCTGATAAGTTCCTACACTTGCCTAAGGTTCCTCGATGAAGAACCAAAGACCAAACAAGCTTTTGGAATCTGTCCCCTCATACAGAAGACTCTGAAGCTCTCTCTCACTTAGTCTCACGCTTATCAAGAAAAGTCAAAAGTCATTTTCACAAGCAACCTACGAAATCAGAAGTGAAGTCCAGTTAAAGAATGTTTACAACATGCTTTATTCCCTAATACTCTTAGTTATTACACAAAAAGGGAAATGTGCTCTGCAAAGTACAAAAGCATTATGCGCAACTCTGATTTGGCTACTGCACGATGCATAAAGCAATGATCCTTCATGTTAGAGAACAACCAACATTCCTATTGCATTAATGGTTTCCCAGAACGACTCTATTGCAATTAATGAAGTTCTGCTTGAAGCCAACATTTGAAGGAATGTCTCTAACGAATCTTAAATGCTTGAAGGTTATAAATACAAAAGTCATTGAAGATGAAGATATATACAGAACTCACAGTATTAAAAGAGCCATTACTCTGTGCATTTATTTCTTCATTATTTTAATCTGTATTCTTCAATCATTTGAGGTTATTACACAGTCTTTCCTAAGCTTACATTTAAACCACTCTCTGAGTGTTAGTGAAAGAACTGTCTGTCTGATTGTATTTATTACAAACAAACTTCTCAACCAAACTTGAGTGAGCCTGAAGAGGCTAGGTGTGCAAAGAATACTTGTCTTGGAGCCTGAAGAGGCTAGGTGTGCAAACATTACTTGGAGTCTGTAACCTGATCAGTTATAGTATATAAAACTTGGTGCTGCCAAGGACTGGACGTAGCTCTTTGTGTTGAAGAGTGAACCTGAATAAATAGTTGTGTTAATCTCTCTGCCCTTAAACTCTTTAGTTGCTTTGATTATTATATCTGCTTTCTAACTAAGGGGATAAAGTGTGATCTTTGAATCAGTTTTCAAGTTGTGTGCTTGCTTGCTTTTTTGTTCAAATCTCATCAGACAGGTCACCTATCTGTACTGAGTTTTTTTCACTCGTCTGAACATAGCTTCTATGTGCGAAAAGTTGTCAACTTTGTTTTAAATTCTGATAAACACAATTCAACCCCCCTTCTCGTGTTTATAGTTGTCTATTTCAGTTGGTATCAGAGCTCAACCTCTGGGTTGAGCATCTAACATTGAAGAGGTAAAGGTCCTGAAGAATAGACATGACTGCTGGAGCTAGTTCAAGTGGAAGTCACTGAAGTTAACACAGGCAAACACAAGAAGGGGGGAGGGGGGGTTGAATTGTTTTTGTTAATAATTTTCTAAAACAACTTTTAAAACTATTTTTGCACATAAGAAGATTAAATCATAAGCAAGCACAAAGAAATAGATCTTTTTAAAAAAGAAAGCTGTAGCAAAAGAAATATCAAAACCCCTTAGACAGTAAAACAAATAAAGCAGTAAGAGTTTAGAGATAGAAGAATCACACAAGATGTTTTATCCTGGTTCACTCTCTTCCAACCAAGAGCTACGTCCAGTCCCTTCTACTTGAAGGTTTTTCTCCACTATTTTCAAAATAGATTACAACCAAGTATTCAATACCTCTACAGGCTTACAAGTATTTCTTCTTACCAAGCCTCTTCAGGCTGTAACTCTTAACAAAGAGATTTAACTTA
Source organism: Sophora flavescens (assembly GCA_030762895.1). Lineage (NCBI taxonomy): Eukaryota > Viridiplantae > Streptophyta > Magnoliopsida > Fabales > Fabaceae > Sophora > Sophora flavescens. Next base: position 159,404,909 of record CM061068.1, read on the forward strand.
TGATCTTCTTAACTCACTGTGTGTGAGGATATGAAAGTTTAAGATCAAATGATTATTTTCACAATATTTAAACTAAATAATACAGACTCTTGCTCTTGAAAGAATATTAGAATGAGTGATTATCGATTGGCAAAAGTTCTTCTTCAGAACTTGAGGTCTTCTATCTATAGTGACCATCTTCTTCACTTGTATTTCCAGCCATAAAGTTGTCATCGTACAGATCGTTTTGTAGTTTCTCATTGTACGATTCTGCTTTTTGCATTTCTTTGATGGTACTATGTTTCTTTTACAACAAGGTAAAACATTAAAGCAGATAAAACAAATGTGAAGGACAAAAATTCTATTGAAATAAACATTAAGCATTTGAAATAAATTCAAGAGATTCGGATTGCATTTATTCATTCGAAGATGGAGCTCGTCTACTTAAAAACTCCGTCTACTTAGTTATATGTGAGACTAAGTCTGTTCATTATTTTATTTTGCTCGTTTGCTGACGTGGCATATCCTCTCGTTTATCAAGTCTTTTAACTTGCTATAACTCAATGAGTTATCATAATCTCTGTCTGGTGACGTGCCAGTTAGAGCTCGTCTACCTGATTACTTTATTTTTCAGTTCATTCAATTTTACCAATAACTTTCGTCTGCTGGCATGGCAAGCTAGACGCGTTTACTATCAAGTCTTTGGACTTGCTGTATCTAAGAAGTTATTTTGATTTACGTCTAGTAAGCATTTAGTGCCTAGTCTACTGAAAGAAGCCAGTCTACTTAAATAAAATAAAAAACTTTACCAAAACATTGAGTAGCCTGTCTACAAAGGTGGACGCGTATTTTTCTCAAGGAGTCCAATGAAAACTTATCCCAAGTTTCTATTACTCATATATAAATATTCCTGCATAACTGAAAGCACATGTTAAATTTCAACTAACACTTCGCCAAGCAAATTTAATTCTTTTGTTAACATCAAAACTTAAAGATTAATTAAATCCAAATCACTTTGGTTCCAACAATCTCCCCCCTTTTGATGATGACAAAAACTAATTAAATTTGAGTAGCAAAGTCTAAGAGAGCTTACAAAGCTCCCCCTAAGACAAAGCATACGACATAAATTCAGAAGCACATGTATATATAACTTATCAAATCAGTGCAACTACTTATCAGTTAAGTATAGTATAAGAGCTTTAAAGTCTTTATCAAACGTAAAAAAGTTTCAGAGCAAATAAAATATATCATATCAAACAGTGTTAGAGTACATGGACTTAGGATACATCATATCAATAAACAAATCATAGCAAACAGTATCAGAGCAATTTTTATATTAGCATAGCAAATCATGTCAAAGTATAAACAGAAAGAGACATGCATATGCAAACAAACATATACTAAAAAAAAACATTGACTTTATAAATTAATTCTCTTATCCTTTCTCCCCCTTTTTTGTCATCAAACAAAAAGGTAAAAGGAGTCGACCATCATTGTCAGTAATTTTAAACAAAAGAAAGATAAAAGGTTAAGGTTAGGCAGGAGGAGGTGGTGGAGGTGGAGGGTTGAGTCTGGCTTTTCTTTAAATCCATCAGGAATTCCAGTATTTTGTTGACAACTTCTAAGGTTGGAGCCATTGATGTTTGAACTTGTTGTTAGACATCCTCCTTAATTTTCTCAGCCATCTTCTCAACCTTTTCATCAACTATCTTGCCAACTCTATCATCAACTATTTTGCTAAGTATCTCTTCAAGGTTCTGTGGCAGAGCATGTTATCTTGAACATTCAGCAGATTCTTGAAAGATGCTTAATGCTCTGGATTTTTCAGGATGATCTGAAGGGAGAACTACAGCTAGTGCTTGTGGTTAAGAGGAATGCTTTCCAGATGAGCTTTGTTTGGAAATTGACTTAGCAGTTTCTTCTTCATGAACACCTGAGCCCAAAATAGTGGCATTCATGCCAGGTCCTTCAACGACAATTTCATCTTCTAGGAGCTCAGAAGGAGGTGAAGACGGAGCAGGATTAATCACTAGAAGGGGTAAAGGGGTCACTGATACTTCCTTTGCCCATATGATGGGGTAGGAGAATTCCACATTTCGGCTTGTTATGGGCAGTCCCCAAAGATCTTTGTAGATCATGTACCGGAAGTTTGAAAGACCACACTTGCCTCTGACTTTAGAAATTTCCTTTTTCCCTTCTTGGGTCAGTCCAGAGGAAGATGCTTCTCTTGTGTAGTGGATGATGTGAGGTTTCCAGAAGTATGCAGCACGTTGTTCATTGATCAACCCAATAGATTCAGAATGCAAATAGTAGTCCAGCATGGAGTAGTCAAAAGTTTCTTGATTCAGATCAAGCATGATTGATTCAGCTTCTGGCATAACTCCTTTGAATCTTCTATTCTTCTTGTCCTTGTCCTTGTTCAGATCAACCATCGACAGTCTTGGACAGATTCTGTAAGGCATGATTCCAATTCTTGTTGCAGCATTATGTCTCAGTCATTATGGAGGGACAAAAGGTGCGGTTCTATCAACTCTGAAATGACTGAATTCCCACTTCAGCATTTTATAGATGAGCTGATCCACAAAGAAATCAGAGGCCCTCCCATAGACATTGGGATGATCGAAGGATACCCATCTTGTGTTACTGTCCAAGATTCAAGATTATAGGGATATGTTGTGAGGATCTCGCTCTTCTTTCAGGGATGGTAGGAAGATTCTTCCTTAGAGGGTCTGTCTCCCAAACACTTATCACATGTCTCTGAACTCCACCAGTGAAGGGTATGAGAGGTGGAGTTTTGACAAGGTTAGGATAGATTTTTCTGGGGGGAATTTGTTTAGGGGCAGGTGAGTGACTAAAGATCATATGTTGTTGTGCATTTGTGAAGGCACTTTTGTGATTAGTTTGCAGTCAGAATGGGGTAAATGGAAGGTTCAACAGGTGGGTCTACTTCTTCCTCATACTCAGGTAGGGGGTACCACCTGTGAGGAATGTATTCAGGTGCATGCTGGTGAGTGAGAAACAGAACTCTCTATCTTCTTTTTACTTTGGCCCAATCTTCAGATTTGCCATCATAAATAACAGAAATTGGGGTGAAGGGAAATAAGGTTCTTAAGGGTTTTGGGAAGGGAGCACCAGGGGAAATGCCATCATCTGGTTGATTGAACCAGGGATCATTGGCAGGGATAATTGGTTGAAATTGTGGTCTGGATGAGGAGTCTATTTGTGAGTGAGCAGGTGAAGGTGTAGGAAAGTTTATGGTTTGGTCAGTTTGTGTTGGTTGGGGTGAGGGTGGAGATGGAATATAAACACTGTCAGTTAAGTTTTGGTTAAACACCTCATTTGGAGCAGAGACAGCAACATTTCAACAGGGACAACGACAGTAGTGAGAGTAGCATCTCTATTTTAAAAACTAGACACTAAGGCGTCTACTGCTATTTGAACAGGATCACTAGCAGAAAGAGTTACCTCAGTCTCAAGGACATCCTTGGCTTTCCTTTTTGGTTGCCTCCTTCTGGTTGGAATGGCAGAGGGGACAGCAACATCAGCAACAATCTTCTATTTCTTTAAAATAGAACTGATGGGAATTTTATCTTCATCATCCTCATCACCATCTTGAGACAACCAGATTTCTTGTCCTTTTTGAGAAATGTCGGGTTGAGGGCAACAAAGAAGAGGCTCCCTGATGACAATTCATGTAGGCCTTTTTGAGATAGGCTTCCTGGCAGGAGTGGTCTTTTTCTTGATATTCTTCTTTGGCTCCATAGCCTCAGCAGTGTTTTTTTCCACCATTTCTTCTTTAATTTTGGTCAACTACTCAGTTTTGGCCATTGCAGCAGCAGCAGCATAGGTACTGAGGTTCATGTTAGCTATATTCATTTTACCAAAGTCTGTAGCCAACATTGGTTTTTCAGTTAAGATCCTAGCTTGCTCTTCAGGAGTCCTTGCAGCAAGAATTTCATGAATTCCTTGAGCCTTGAAAATCTTCGAAAGAATATGGCAATAGGGAAATGTTGAGAGTCTTTTCTTGTTCATCACAGCATCTATAAATCTTCCATACATAATTCTTGGAAGATTGATCTTCGTTTCAGTGAGAAGAAGGCAAAGGCAGAATTTGTACAGAGAGGAGAGGTTGTCCTTGGATCCAACCTTATGAAGAACCACCTTATTAAGAAGCTGATGAAGGATGCGAACAATGTCCTTCATTTCAACAGCTTTCCAAGGGTGAGTTCTGACTGTGTCTTCTCTCACTAGGAAAGCTTCAATGGTCTCTGAACTGCCTAAATCGGCTTCCCATGTTTCGGTAAGGGTCAACCCTTCCTGGGTGCAGAAGATGGCATCAGCAATAGTCTTCTCAGAGACTACAATCTTCTTTCTCAACACAGTAGAGAAGAAGTCAGTATGAGTCACTTGAACATTCCTCCAGAAATCCCTAATCAGGTTTCGGAAAAACAGAGACTTTATCTATGAAGAGTCATCCCCAACCAGCAGCATTAACATACTTGCTAATGTCCAAGTTATAGTCTTGCAATACTCCAAAGTTGAAATGATGCTCAATTGCCATGTTACGCTTGTCCACGTTGAAGGTTGAAGAAGAAGCCATTTTTTGGTGAACAGAAAGCTTAGGGTTTGAAAGCAGAGAGTGAGAGAGATAGCTCGAGAGATCAGGGAAGTGTAAAGTTTTTCTCAGATGGAAAATATTACTTTTAAACGATTTTTGAATCCCAAAGGTTTAACAAAAAAAAACTTTTGACATGACATGTCATTATGGATAAAACGACGTTGATATCCGGGAACTATAAAAAGGTCTTGATGGGATTGATGGAAGTACTGACTCAGAAAAGAGAATAAAGGATAAATTTGTCATTGAGACAAAATAAATGCATTTATAAATATGCTTAGATGCAGGCAAATGTGGACTCATCTGAAACTTCACAATGAACGCAGTAAACAATAATAGTAGATGCGACATATAGATGTGCAACACAACATGCAATAGACGCACAACTTTTAATAGGTATTAGACGTGCATAAGCAATAGACGCAAGATTATCAAAACGAATTTTTCTCAAGGCTGGACGCCTGAATTAATCCACACATATCATGTTAAGATGTTTCCTAATGAAGATAAATCTGTCCTCTGCAAGAGGTTTAGTAAAGATATTTGCCCATTGATGGTCAGTATCTACAAATTGAATATCAAATACACCTTTTTGAACATAACCCCTAATAAAATGATGTTTAATCTCTATGTGCTTAGCTCTAGAATGCAAAATTGGATTCTTAGATAGATTTATTGCAGTAGTATTATCCCACATAAGTGGAATACTACTTACAAACACATTGTAATCCTCCAATCGATGTTTGATCCAAAGAAGTTGTGAACAACAACTTGCAGCTGATATATACTCAGCTTCAACAGTTGATAAGGCAGTGGTACTTTGTCTTTTGCTTGACCATGAGATAAGATTAGCTCCAATGAAGTGACATCCTCCACTAGTGCTTTTTCTTTCAATTCTGTCTGCAACATAGTCAACATCACAGAAACCAACTAATCTGTAATCTTCATTTTTCTTAAAGCATAAACCAAGACTAGTAGTAACTTTTAAATATCTAAAGATTCTCTTAATTGCTGATAAGTGAGATTTTCTAGGATCATATTGAAATAGAGCATACAAACATACACTGAACATAATATCAGGCCTAGACGCGGTAAGATATAAGAGAGATCCTATCATACCTCTATATACCTTTTGGTCTACCTTTTTTTCTTTGTCATCTTTGTTCAGTATGGAAGTGGGGTGCATAAGAGTATTCATTGGCTTACAATCATCCATCTTAAACTTCTTTAGAAGCTCTTTTGTATACTTAGTTTGGTGGATGAGCACCTCATCCAAGGTTTGTTTTACTTGAAGTCCAAGGAAGAATTTGAGTTCTCTCATCATACTCATTTCAAATTCTTTCTGCATTAACTTAGAGAATTCTTTGCATAGAGACTCATTAGTACCACCAAAAATAATATCATCAACATATATTTGTACAACTATGAAATTAGACTTAATGGACTTTCTAAATAAGGTTGTGTCAACCTTTCCTCTATTGAATCCATTTTCCATAAGAAAGGAACTTAGTTTGTCATACCAAGCTCTAGGAGCTTGCTTAAGTCCGTACAAAGCTTTCTTAAGCTTATATTCATGTTCAGGATGGGTTTCTCACTCAAAACCCAAAGGTTGCATAACATAAACTTCTTCATTAATAAAGCCATTTAGAAAAGTACTTTTAACATCCATCTGAAAAAGCATAATACTATGATGTGCATCAAATGAAAGTAGAATTCTAATAGCTTCTAATCTAGCAACAGGTGCCAACGTTTCAGTATAATCTATACCTTCTTCTTGAGAGAAAACTTGAGCAACAAGTCTTTCTTTGTTTCTTATTACCTTACCATTTTCATCAAGTTTGTTTCTGTAAACCCACTTTGTTCCAATCACTGATTTGTCTTTGGACAGGGGAACCAGAGTCCAAACTTCACTTCTTTCAAACTGATTGAGTTCTTCTTGCATAGCTAGAATCCAACCATCGTCTAGCAAAGCCTCGCCAACTGTCTTTGGTTCCAACTCAGAGACTAGTGCAGAAATATCTTGTTCTCTGAAAGTTGATCTGGTTCTTAGCTTGTCATTGGGGTTTCCAAAGATCTGATCTTGTGGATGATAATTCTTGAAGTACCAAGATTTTTGAACTGTATCATGTTGAGAAGTGGAAGTTTCTAGTTGTTGGGTGGGGTCATCTGCTTGATCATCAACTTTTTTCTCTGGTGAGTCTCCTAGAATGTTTAGATCAAGATCTGCAAAAGCTTCATCTAGCTCTGATAATTTCTTATTAGGCTGTTTGTCATCAAACTTGACATGAATACTTTCCTCTACTATCAGAGTCCTAGAATTATAAACTCTAAAGCCTTTAGATGTTTCAGAATATCCTAATACTATTCCATTATATGTTTTAGCATCAAACCTACCAAGTTGATCTTTGGTATTCAGTATATAGCATTTACGATCAAAAGGGTGAAAATAAGATATGTTGGGTTTTCGTTCTCTCCACAGTTCATAAGGAGTCTGATTCAGGATAGGTCTAATGTATATTCTGTTCTGAATGTAACAGGTAGAATTAACAGCTTCAGCCCAGAAGTGTCTAGGGACAGAGTTGTCATTGAGCATAGTCCTAGCCATCTCTTGAAGAGATCTGTTCTTTCTCTTTGTCATAACCAAGGCCAGATTTATCATGAGATGACCTAGAGTACCTTAAAATGAGACTAAGCTTATCTGAACCACCTACAAGCTTTCACAGCGAATCTGTCAGATATATTACATCTTGTTTTAGTTTTGCAACTTCACAAGAAACATCAGGTTCACACTCCATTTTGTTAGATAGACTAACATTCAATGATTTTAGTATGTCATTTTCATCTTTAAGGTTTTGTTTCTCAGTGCAAACCCTATCATATTCTCTAGTCAGTTTAGAAAATTTCTTTTTGAGACTCTTATATTCTCGTGATAGTATAGACGACTCATGCAACAGTTCATCAAAAGCATTTTGAAGAGTGGACGGGTCAGAGTCCATTACCTCAGCATTAGTGTATTCGCTTTTTGATGCAGTGTCTGCCATGAGACAGATATTTACCTCTTCATCAGCTTCATTTTCTTCTTCTGATGAAGACAGATCAAGATCCTCCCATGTATCCATTAAGCCTTTCTTCTTTTTAAAGAATTTCTTTTTATCCTTTAGCTCAGGGCAGTCAGCTTTGAAATAACCAGGTTTCTTGCATTCAAAACACAAGGGTGGACCTTTTTCCTTGGAGTCTGACTTCTCCTTGGAAAATTTTTTGTTGAATTGCTTCCTTCTGAAACTACCTTTCTTTCTCCACATATGTTGAATCTTCCTGGAGATGAAGGACAACTCATCCTCGTCTGATCCTTCATCATTGTCAGAAGATCCAGACTCATCTAATGACTCAGCAGCTTTGAGAACCTTTGATGAGCTTGCTTTCTTTGCCTTTATGGCAATAGATTTTCCTTTTCTGGAATTTTCTTCTTTATTAAGTTCAAGTTCATGAACCTTGAGAGATCCAAGAAGCTCTTCCAGAGAGAGAGTATTCAGGTTTTTTGCTTCCTGAATAAGAGTAGCTTTGGGTCTCCATTGCTTGGATAGACTTCTCATGATTTTTCTAACATGATCTCTATTTTCATAGATTTTTCCAAGAGAACTGAGACTATTGGTGATGGTTTGGAATCTTCCAAACATTTAGTCTTTTGTTTCATGTTCACCCATCTTGAACAGCTCATATTGACGAACCAGCATGCTGATCTTTGATTCCTTTACTTGTGAGGAACCCTCATGAGCTAGGGCGAGAGTATCCCAGATTTCTTTAGCAGTATTGCAGCTGTGAACTTTGTCATGTTCGGATCTAGTTATAGCACACATGAGATAGTGTTTTGCCTTCAGATTCGGCTAATGTTGGTTTTTCTCCTCTCGAGTCCATTGGGTTATAGGAACAGCAGCTCCAGCTTCATCTCTTGGTTCTGTGTAGCCGGATTCAATCAGCTCCCAAATATCTACATTCTGCACATCCAAGAAGGTCATCATTCTCTTCTTCCAGTAGTCATAATCTGTTCCATCAAAGAGAGGAAGTCTGTTGATAGCTTGTCTTTCTGCATCCATGGTTGTTGGATCGTGCTCCCTCAGCACTTGTTAGATGCTCAACCCTTTCGAACCTGGCTTTGATACCAACTGAAGTTGACACTAGCAAACACAAGAAGGGGGGTTGAATTGTCTTTGTTAATAATTTTTGAAAACAAGCTTTAAAACTATTTTTGCACACAAGAAGATTAAATTAGAAGCAAGCACAAAGAAATAGATCTTTTAAAAAAATAAAGCTTTAACAAAAGCAATATCAAAACCCCTTAGCCAGCAAAACAAATAAAGCAGTAAGAGTTTAGAGATAGAAGAATCACACAAGATGTTTTATCCTGATTCACTCTCTTCAAACCAAGAGCTATGTCCAGTCCCTTCTACTTGAAGGTTTTTCTCCACTATTTTCAAAATACACCTCTCCAGGCTTACAAGTATTTCTTTCTTACCAAGCCTCTTCAGGCTCTAACTCTTAACAAAGAGATTTAACTTATGATCTTCTTAACTCACTGTGTGTGAGGATATGAAAGTTTAAGATCAAATGAATATTTTCACAATATTCAAACTAAAGAATACAGACTCTTGCTCTTGAAAGAATATTAGAATGAGTGATTATCGATTGGCAAAAGTTCTTCTTCAGAACTTGAGGTGTTCTATTTATAGTGACCTTCTTCTTCACTTGTATTTCATCAACGGTTATTTTGAATAGTCCCGTTTAGATATAGCATTTAATGCATGATATCCGTTGTGACTGATAGCTTGATCGTGGCAAAGCTGAATAGTACTATTGGTTATCGAGATAACATGAAATGGAGTCTCATTGCTCTGAGTATTACAGCTTGAGAACTTGTTGTTCCTCCTTTGTGTACAATCCAGCTTTTTGTAGCCATAAAGTTGTCATCGTACAGATCATTTTGCAGTTTCTCATTGTACGATTCTGCTTTTTGCATTTCTTTAGTGGTACTATGTTTCTTTTACAACAAGGTAAAACATTAAAGCAGATAAAACAAATGTGAAGAACAAAAATTCTATTGAAATAAATATCAATCATTTGAAATAAATTCAAGAGATTCGGATTGCATTTATTCATTCGAAGATGGAGCTCGTCTACTTAAAAACTCCGTCTACTTAGTTATATGTGAGACTAAGTCTGTTCATTATTTTATTTTGCTCGTCTGCTGACGTGGCATATCCTCTCATCTATCAAGTCATCGGACTTGCTATACCTCAATGAGTTATCATAATCTCCATCTGGTGACGTGGCGGTTAGAGCTCGTCTACCTGATTACTTTATTTTTCAGTTCATTCAATTTTACCAATAACTTTCGTCTGCTGACGTGGCAAGCTAGACACGTTTTCTATTACTCATATATAAATATTCCTGCATAACTGAAAGCACATGTTAGATTTCAACTAACACTTTGCCAAGCAAATTTAATTCTTTTGTGAACATCAAAACTTAGAGATTAATTAAATCCAAATCACTTTGGTTCCAATAGTCACCAGACTGAAGGAGCTTCCCTAACCAGACCTCCATTCTTCAATGGAGAAAACTACAACTATTGGAAAGGTAGACTTCAATGGTTCATTCTATCTACAAACTCTGATCTCTGGGATATCATTACTGATGATCCATTTATTCCTAAAAATGAGGACAACACTGACAAGACAAAAGCTTAGTGGACCCCTGCAGAAAAGACAAAATGGGAGCTGAATCACAAAGCCATATACAACTTCATTTGCACTCTCAGTCCTGAAGAATTTGAGAAAGTTTGTGCATATGATTCTGCTAAAGTAATATGGGATACTTTAGCCGTCAAACATAAAGGCACGACCAAAGTTAAAGAATCAAAAATTTCCATACTTGTCAGAAAGTATGAACTGTTTGTCATGGAGGAAGGAGAATCTATTGCTCAAATGATCGGAAGATTCCAAACTATCATCAATGGTCTAAAATCTCTTGGCAAAATTTACACTAATGCTCAGAAGTTTGGAAAGATTCTGAGAAGTCTACCGAAGCAGTGGAGACCTCTGGTCACTATTTTCTCTCAAGCCAAGGATCTCACTACCTTGACTATGGATGAACTTCTTGGAACACTCACTGTTCATGAGCAAGAACTTCGAGATGAAGTTACAACAAAGAAGGGCAAGTCAATTGCTCTGAAGGCTGATCAAAAGTCAGCAAAAGCCTCCAAGGCTCTGAGGGCAGACGAGTCATCCAGTGATGCTGACCTGTCTGAACCCGAGGATTCTAAAAGAACGAAGAATTGTCTCTCCTAACCAGGAAGATAAAGCTTCTCTTACAGAAAAAGAAGTTCATAAAGGACAAGCCATTAAGAAGGTTTAACAAGGACAAGAACTTCAAAGAATCGACTTCAACAGACAAGAGTTCAATTGTCTGGTATGAGTGGAAGAAGCCTGGTCACATCAAAGCTGAATGTCCTTAACTCATGAAAGCCCCTTTTAAGAAGTTCATCAAAAAGAAGAAGAAAGGAATGATGGCTACCTAGGAAGACTTGGAGTCAACATCATCTGATGAAGAAACAGAGGAGGAAGCTAATCTCTGTTTGATGGCCAACACTGACTCATATGCAGGTGATGAGGTACATCCTGACTATGAAGAATTGCTTGATGCCTATGAGGAGTTGCTGGAGGAATCCAACTGCTTATCTAAGGCCTTCAAATCCCTCAAGAGAGTGTATGTAAAGCTCATCAGTGAGCATAAGCAGAAATATCAAGAGTGTGAGAAGCTGGCCCAAGAGAACAGTGAGCTGAAGACTGAAAAGTCTAATGAAGCTAAGATCTCACGTGAAACTTCACAATCTGAAGAAGTTAAAAAACTTCAACAGAAAGTGGAAGAGCTCACTTCTGATCTTGCCAAATTTGTTAATGGTAGAGATAATCTGACTAGGCTGCTTGGTTGTCAGAGGCATTCCTTTAACAAAGAAGGTATTGGATATGTCCATCAGACACATAATAAAGTATCAACTAGAACTTCAAATGTATATTTTAAGTCAACAATAATTAAATCCATACCTGTCTGTAACTTCTGTGTAAAAACTGGACATGTTATGTCTAAGTGTATCCGTAAGAAGAGAAGGAAGTCTTCACAGACTCCTAGAACTAACAGAAAAGGACCCAGATAACTATAGGTACCTAAAGATCAAATAATTTCAGTTCCAGAGGTCCTTAATAGGACAAAGAAAACACCACTATTGGTACCTGGACAGTGGTTGCTCGCGACACATGACAGGAGAAAGGTCTATGTTCCTAGACATCCAACTTAAGAAAGGAGGACATGTTGCCTTTGGAGGTAATCAGAAAGGGAAGGTTATAGGGATTGGTACTATTGGTGGTAAACCTCATCTTCCCTCTATATCCAATGTTCTTATGGTTAAAGGATTAAGACACAATTTGCTTACCATAAGTCAATTATGTGACAGTGGATTTGATGTCTCCTTTACCAAGGATTTTTGTGTAGTTAAAGACTGCAGTGGTAAAATCCTCTTTTCAGCTAAAAGGCAACAAAATCTGTATAAGATTGAACTGACTGGTCTCTCAGATCAAAGTGTCACCTGTCTGATGTCTAAGGAGGATGAAAGGTGGTTTCGGCATAAGAAACTAGGACATGCTAGTATGAAACTAATTTTTAAATTGAAAAAGGATAACCTTGTGAGAGGATTGCCTGATATTAGTTTTAAGAAAGATGTCTTATGTGGTGCATGTCAGAGAGGTAAACAGATTAAATCAAGTTTCAAATCTAAAAACCAAGTATCTACTTCTAGACCTCTTCAGTTGTTACACATGGATCTGTTTGGACCAGTTAGTGTTGCTAGCCTGGCTGGTAAAAAACATGGATTTGCCATAGTTGATGACTAATCTAGATTTACATGGGTACTCTTCTTGACCCACAAGGATGAGTCTTTTAAGGATTTCTCAGTATTCTGCAAAAGAGTACAAAATGAACAGGGTTTCTATATTTCTACCCTAAGAAGTGATCATGGGGGAGAATTTGAAAATGAGCAGGTTAGACAGTTCTGTGATGAGAATGGGATCTCTCACAATTTCGCAGCACCTAGAACTCCTCATCAAAATGGAGTGGTTGAGAGAAAGAACAGATCTTTGCAAGAGATGGCTAGATCTATGCTCATTGAGAATAATATCCTTAAGTACTTCTGGGCAGAAGCAGTAAAAATTGCATGTTATATACAAAACATAATACTTATTAGGCCTTTTCTAAAGAAGACTCCTTATGAATTGTGGAAAGGTAAAAGCCCCAACATATCTTATTTTTATGCATTTGGATGTGAATGCTTCATTCTGAATACTAAAGATCAACTTGGAAAGTTTAATTCAAAAGTAGATAAAAGTATCTTTGTAGGATATTCTGAAATGTCTAAAGCCTTTAGAGTTTATAATTCCAAAACTTTTGTTATTGAAGAATCTGTTCATGTTAAATTCAATGATGGATTAAAGACTGATAGGGAACTATCAGATCTAGAAGATGAACTTACAGGTCTTGATATAAACAGGCCAGAAAGTCAACAACCAGATCTGACCAAGACAGAACTTGTGTTTGAGCCTGACAGACAAGTGGAGCAGACAAGTCCGCAGACAGGTCAACGGACCAGTCAGCAGACAAGTCAAGATCTTCATGATGATCTCAAAAGGGATTGAAAGTTCAACACTCATCATCCTAAGGATCTTATCATTAGAAATCTCTCTGAAGGAGTAAGAACCAGATCCACTCTAAGAGAATCAAGCAATATGGCTTTTATGTCAGAAATAGAGCCAATGCGCATTGAAGAATCACTTGAGGTTGAAAGCTGGATTCTTGCTATGAAAGAAGAACTCAACCAGTTTACCAGAAATGATGTCTGGACACTTGTCTCTAAGCCCAAAAACAAATCTGTCATTGGAACACGATGGGTCTTCAGAAACAAATTGGATGAGGATGGCAAAGTTGTCAGAAATAAAGCAAGGTTAGTAGCTCAAGGCTATAAACAATAAGAAGGTATTGATTATACTGAAACCTTTGCACCTGTAGCTAGAATAGAAGCTATACGTATATTAATGTCATATGCTACACAACACCAAACCACTCTTTTTCAAATGGATGTGAAAAGTGTTTTCCTAAATGGTATAATTGAAGAAGAAGTGTATGTTAAACAACCCCCTGGTTTTGAGGATAATGATAAACCAGATCATGTTTTCAAACTTAAAAAGGCACTATATGCTTTGAAACAAGCACCTAGAGCATGGTATGATAGACTTAGTTCTTTTCTCATGCATAATGGTTTTACTAGAGGACAAGTAGATACTACCTTGTTTACGAAAAGCTCTAAAGATAACTTTATTATAGTTCAAATATATGTTGATGATATTATTTTTGGAGCAACAAATGAAAAGCTATGCAAGGAATTTTCCAAGCTAATGCAAGCTGAATTTGAGATAAGCATGATGGGAGAATTGAAGTTCTTTCTTGGATTACAAATTAAGCAGACAAGTGATGGAATTTACATTCATCAACAAAAGTATACCAAGGAGATACTCAAGAAGTACAAAATGGAAAATGTCAAGCTCATGAAAACTCCTATGCAACCCAATGCAAAACTAGCCAAAGACGATGAAAGTAAAAAGGTAGACCAAATTGTCTACAGAAGTATGATTGGCTCTCTATTGTACTTAACTTCAAGCAGACCTGACATTCAGTTTAGTGTCTGTATGTGTGCTAGATTCCAATCTGACCCTAGAGAATCTCATCTTAAAGCTGTTAAAAGAATATTTAGAAACCAGCTTGGGACTACTAATATTTACAATGTTGTGGTCATCACCAGCAAATTCGATGGAACCAAGAGCTTTAGGGCTCAAATGATGGATAAAACCCTTAACTTCCCCATCAGTTCTCTGGAGCTGGTTACAAAATGCCCTAGGATTGGAGCTGCTTTCAAGCCTGAGTGAGAAGATGAGGTGGGAACTGAGAATGTCAACATCGCTATCTATGGTGTTCCCAATCCAGAGGACCCTAAGCCTGTAAACATGGTGACAAAGTGCAGATTCTTGCACAAGCTGTTGCTGGAATGCGTGTGCCTAGGAAAGGCTCACGAGACAGTGTGACCAAGATGGACAGATTTGCTCTCTACCACTTGATTCACAAAATCAAGGTGGACATCAACGATCTCATTTACATGTACCTTGAAACTCTGATCAAGAGGACTAGCATGCAGACCTATCCCTATGGGATGCTGTTGTCAACGGTCTTCAGGAACAAGATGTTTATTCCCAGTGATGCCCATTTCGTAGACATGTCACTTCCCATTGATAGGAAGATCTTGTCTATGATGAACATTAAAGGTATCCCACTAGAGGATGAAGCTAAGAAGAAAAGGAAGAAGAAGCATGTTGCTGAGCCAGAGCAGAAGGAGGAATCAGTGGTTTCCACTGATGAATCAGAGGTTCCTATTTCTGAAAGAATCTGGAAGCCCTCTGGAAAGGTAGCCAGACAAGACCAGAGACCCGAGTTGGAGAAACCTTCAGTCTCTGAAGAAACTGCTGAAACAGTTGAGCCTCTGAGGTTCAAGATGAAGAAACCCTCTCCCAAGAGGAAGACAACTGAAGCTGAGGAATCAGTTGCTGCATCTGCACAACCCAGCAAGAAAAGAAGGGTGGTGAAGACCTTTGCTAACGTCAGACAACTAGAGTCTGAACCTAGCAAAGATAAAGTATCTGCTCAAGGGGAGCAGACAACTCTACCATTGGAGGAACCCAAGGAGAAGAAGCCTCTTGATTTGGTAATCATTCCCAGGAAAAGAAGGTCAGGCTACCCAGTGCCAATGGTGTCTTATGCTGAAAGGGAAGAAATTACTGCAGAATGACCCTCTGCAAAAGTTGAAGTTGCTGCTGCAACTGCCGCTGACCTGTCTGGTGGAACTCAAACAGTTGTTCTCCCTGAAGTTGACACTATATCTCCTTCCAAGAAGAAGTTGAAGCTATCTGAGGATCAGATAATTCTTTTCTCTATCCCCTCTGCACCATCTTCTCCCTCTCACCAAGGTATCCACAACTGTTCTGTTTCTTCTCCATCCGCTCTATTTGTTCAACCTTTATCAGTTGCCTTTCCCTTTCCCTCACATGTCTCCTCTCGCCAAACTCAAACATCATCATATGATGTAGTGTCTGATATATGTCAGTACACAATTGTTCACAGGGACTCAACTCCCAAAGAACAAACTGGCATATCATCAAGTCTATTTGTGTGTGATCTGCAATCTCTGATGATTGGAAGTGTTTCTCATCTAACTG
Source organism: Sophora flavescens (assembly GCA_030762895.1). Taxonomy (NCBI): domain Eukaryota; kingdom Viridiplantae; phylum Streptophyta; class Magnoliopsida; order Fabales; family Fabaceae; genus Sophora; species Sophora flavescens. The sequence continues at coordinate 159,420,872 of CM061068.1, forward strand.
CCATCCCTTCTCCTCCACCTCATATTCTTAACCCTTGTAGGGAGATTTTCTTTTATCCCCATATCATTCTGTTCATTAGAACATTGGCAAGGACTAACTATCCTGCTTTTGTTGTAATGTTACCACGTAGGTCAAGGTATTTCTTTCTTTTAGTAACAGTATCAAACTCTTTTTTCTATCATATTGATTCCTTGTTACCCCTACCTCCATCTGTCTCAACCCAACAACCTCTTCCCCCACCTTTACAAATAACCATCACCCCTCTGTCTCTGTCTGAAAGACTTTCTTGTGTATTTTCTTCTCCTGATACTGACCTTGTCAGAATCAGTCTCATGTTTAAGTTAGCTATTCTTCCATTCTTTTACTATCGAACCCTTCATCAACTCATCTTTCCTCGCATTACATCACCCTTCTCTGTACCCAAGGCACCCCTAATTTAAGCTCTGCCATGGTACTCAGACCCGATCGCTTCGTGCTCAGTGCGTAACTCGGAAGACAACTGGATGAAGAAAGGCATGCGAGACTGCTGCTGCAACAAAGAGTTGAAGCTCTGTTTTTATCGCTTAGTCAGCCTAGGTAGTTTATGTTGTAAAAATCTGCCTTGTACTTGAAAAAGCTTATGATGAATAAAATCAATGTTCTTTTATCATGTATCTTTTCTGTTCTTTACTTTTCTGTTTGTTCCTTTTTGTTGTTGACAAAAAGGGGAGAAAATAATGAAGATGATTATGTTTTTAATGAAGATGATTATGTTTTGATTTGATGAAACTGGGAGTAAGTAAGATAATACAAGTAAAATATATCTAAATTAAAATAAAACTTATCTTTAAAATTAAATCTCTGATCATATATCTTACTCTATCTCTTTTAAGTGAACTTAAGTGCACCTGTCTACACATCCCGTCTGGCTAAGAAAATTTCAGCTTGTCTGAATCTTAGTATTTCTTCTGTTGATATTTTATAAGGTTCATTAAATCATCTTAATGTTTGTCATCATCAAAAAGTGGGAGATTGTTAAGTCTCTAAAATGTCTGAGGTTCATTTTCCTAAGTTTTGATGAAAACTAAACATTGGATAATGATTTAATTAACCTACATATTGGTTGCTAACCTATCTACTTAGTGTGCAGATCAAAATAGTAAGACTCACATGTCTAGCCACATATATGACAATATATCTGGATAAGTAAAAAGTCAACATATCTGCTAACTAGGATTATTGACTTTCTTCAAGAGAAGTCTCAACCTATCCTCTGATAAGTTCCTACACTTGTCTAAGGTTCCTCGATGAAGAATCAAAGACCAAACAAGCTTTTGGAAGCTGTCCCCTCATACAGAAGACTCTGAAGCTCTCTCTCACTTAGTTTCACGCTTATCAAAAAAAGTCAGAAGTCATTCTCACAAGCAACCTATGAAATTAGAGTGAAGTCCAGTTAAAGAATGTTTCCAACATGCTTTATTCCCTAGTACTCTTGGTTATTACACGAAAAGGGAAATGTGCTCTGCAAAGTACAAAAGCATTTTGTACAACTCTGATTTGACTACTGCACGATGCATAAAGCCATGATCCTTCATGTTAGAGTACAACCAACGTTCCTATTGCATTAATGACTGTCCAGAACGACTCTATTGCAATTAATGAAGTTCTGCTTGAAGCCAAGATTTTAAGGAATGTCTCTAACAGATCTTAAATGCTTGAAGGTTATAAATACAGAAGTCATTGAAGATGAAGATATATACAGAACAAACAGCATTAAAAGAGCCATTACTCTGTGCATTTATTTCTTCATTCTTTCAATCCGTATTCTTCAATCATTTGAAGTTATTACACAGTGTTTCCTAAGCTTACATTTAAACCACTCTCCGAGTGTTAGTGAAAGAACGCGTCATCTCGATTGTATTTATTACAAACAAACTTCTCAACCAAACTTGAGTGAGCCTGAAGAGGCTAGGTGTGCAAAGAATACTTGTCTTGGATCCTGAAGAGGCTAGGTGTGCAAACAATACTTGGAGTCTATAACCTGATCAGTTATAGTGGATAAAACTTGATACTGCCAAGGACTGGACGTAGCTATTTGTGTTGAAGAGTGAACCATGATAAATAGTTGTGTTAATATCTCATCCCTTAAACTCTTTAGTTTCTTTGATTATTATATCTGCTTTCTAACTAAGGGGTTAAAGTGTGATCTTTGAATCAGTTTTCAAGTTGTGTGCTTGCTTGCTTTTCTGTTGAAAACTCATCAGATGGGTCACCTATCAGACCGAAGTTTTTCTCACCTCGCCCGAACTTAGCTTCGTGGTACGAAAAGTTGTCAAATTTGTTTTAAATTCTGATAAACACAATTCAACCCCCCTTCTCATGTTTGTAGTTGTCTATTTCATTGTCGTGTACATCACTTCCTTGGATTCAAATTCCAACCAAGGGATAGAAGTAGAAAGTTAAAGTTTAAGACATGCATGATGTGATGTTGTGATAGATATAACCCCACTTTATGCTTGAGTGGCAAGTGTTTTAGAAATATTTGGGGATTGAATTCCTTACTTGGGAGATTTGTTCCTTTATAAATATATGATGGGTTGTTTTTATGGTTGTTGCAGTGGTGGTGTTGTGAGTAGGAAAGAAATGAAAAATGGTTGCATGTGGAAAAATGTGAATCTGGAAAATTCTAGGTAAAACAGCCCTAGTGTGTAAATTATTGTGATTTATTGGATTGAATTTTATGAGTGAAACCAATTTTAAAATGATTATGTATGTGTTTTTTATTGCTATAAAAATTGGCATAATTTTCCTGTTTCATTTTCTTGTTCGAAAAATTCCAAAACCATTGGACTGTTTAAGGCTCTGTTTTGAGTAACACACTGTGAGAACAGCTCCAGTGCGTGAATTTTCATAATTTATTTCCTTCGACTTTTTGGGTGAAACCAATTTTAAATTGTTCAATGATATGTTGGTTAACTCCATTAAAAGTTATATAGTTTTCGAATAATTTTTACATTTTCTAAAAATTTTTGGATTTCAGAATGTGCTGAGTGAATATTTATGGACATTTTTATAGTCAGAGTTTTACAAAATTGTAAAATTTGTGTTGAGTTTTAATCCAATAGATACTTGTTATTGAGTATTTAAATGATGCTTAAAGTCCCTGGAAAATTGAGTTTTGATACTTTAGTGGTCTATTTAAGAAGACAATAAAGAGTAGTAAATGTATGTTCATAAGTATGCATCATTGTTCTTAGTGTGCTTGTTGAACCTTACAAAACTTGATTCTTGATGAATGATTTTGGAAAAATCAGAGGCATATGTCACGTTAGCCACTAATGCTATAAGTCATGTTTAGTTTCTTGGCTTTGATAGTTGCACAAAGAAGCATTTCATTGAGAAATATGGTTAACTAAATGAGGTCAATGGAATAAGTTTTATGTTTTTCCATAACTTGAGTAGTAGGGGGTATGTTATATGTTGCCCCATGGTTTGTGCAATGAAAGGTAAGTTGCATGATGCCCTAAGCCACAACAAAATTTATGGGTAAGTTGTATGCTGCCCTGTGACATAAGAAGAGGGTAAGTTGTATGCTGCCCTGAGCTGCGCAAAAGAAGAGGGTAAGTTGTATGCTGCTCTGAGCTACACTAAAGAAGGGTAAGTTGTATGCTGCCCCAAACTACACAAAAGAATAGGGTAAGTTGTATGCTGCCCCAAACTACACTAAAGAAGAGGGTAAGTTGTATGCTGCCCTCGACTACAAAAAAGAATAGGATAAGTTGTATGCTGCCCTAAGCTACACTAAAGAAGAAGATAAGTTGTATGCTGCCCCAAACTACACAAAAGAAGTAGGTAAGTTGTATGCTGCCCTAAGTTACACTAAAGAATAGGGTAAGTTGTATACTGCCCTCGGCTACACAAAAGAATAGGATAAGTTGTATGCTGCTCTAAGCTACACAAAAGAATAGGGTAAGTTGTATGCTGCCCTGGGCTCCACTAAAGAGGGTAAGTTGTGTGATGCCCTAAGCTACACTAAAGAAGAGGGTAAGTTGAATGCTGCCCTCGGTTGCACAAAAGAAGAGGGTAAGTTGTATGCTGCCCTGAGTTGAGTAGAAGAATGGGGTAAGTTGTAAGCTGCACGATAGTTTGAAGGATAAGTTGCATGCTTCCAGAAGCCATGGAAAACATAAGGTGAGTTGTATACTACCCCGAGCCACGTTAAATATAAGGGTAATTTGTATATTGCCCTTGTTGTGATGTAATTCGGTCTGGTTGGTTTAAGTGTTTTATGAGTCAAAGACATTGGATGCACAATGGACGTAATATGTGCTGATTCCAAGTAGAGAATGTGGTGAATCCGACGTGCTGAGTCCAACCAGATTGGACCTTGTATGCTAAACAGATCGGATGAAGTCTATTGAAATTAAATAAGTGTTGCATATTTTGATGCATGAACCAATTTATGTGTTGATAAATTCATTCATTAGTAACTGATCATGCTATGAATCAATTCAAGGGACATATGATCTGATTCATGACTTTCAAAAGAGAATGTTATTTTGATTAGATTTCAGTAAAACTGATTAATATGTAATGATAGTGATGGTTAATATTTGTTGTGTGTTGTTTGAAGTCTTCTAAGGGAGAATGAGGTACCAGCGGAGCTATAGAGGCCAATAGTATTACCTTATGAGACACCTCAAGTAATGGGCTTAGAAGAATTATAGACTGATGAACTAGTAATTACCTTGAACTTGTTATAAAGGTCATAATAGTTTTAATGACTATTATGTTTTGCTTGTGATCTTGTAAGAGAATAGTATCCAGGTAGAGTTTTCAAAAACTCACAGCAGTTGTTTTTTGAGATGCTAAGGAAAACTTTATCAAGTTTTTCCAAAAACTGAGGTTACGCTAGGTACAGATTGAAAGTGGTATAAAACCACAGGTGAGGAACCCGAGGTTGCCACCACCCATGGGAAATAAACTCCAAGATAGAGTGAGATGTGGCAAGAGTACCAACTTTAATATAAAAAGAAAGAAAAAAGTCAGAGTTCGCAGCGGAAGTAGGATGGTGATCTTGCATTATAAGAATGATGGTTAAGGGTCAAGGAGTAGAGCAATTTTGAGGGCAAAATTATTTAAAAGGAGGAGAGTAATGTAACATCCCAAATTTCCTAGTTTGATAAATAGTATTACCCAATAAATAGAATGAGAAGAGTAACAACTAAAAATAACAACTACCTGGTAGTTTTCTTTTTGTCCAGTAGTTGCTAATTTTGACAACTGCAACACTCCATACAACAAGCTAATATGAGTAGCAACTAAAATAGCAACCACTCCGTAGTTTCTATTTCGTCCGGTAGTTGCTATTTTTTACATCAGTAGCAAAACATAACAAAAAAGGAAGAAATAAAATAAGATACACTAATCTGTGTCGTTTGGGATAAGTGGGGTAAACCTGATTCATTTCTTTTTATAACCTTGACCCTTTTCTATCTGTTCATTTTTGGGAGTAGCGTCTCATCTCCTTCTTCCCCATAGCTATATCAATTCCACAAAATCCACCATAGCTTAGCTTGCATGTGGATTCAATTGGATTCTCCTCATGTTCTATACCTTTCCCCTCAATTTCTTGAAGTTTAAGAAGATAGTTTGTACAAGGAATTGAAAAAATAAAGCCTTGAGTTAGAGAGCAAGAAGATGAAAAGCTAGGTTTTCAACCATGGAGAAGGACCCAAGAACTAGAGTTGCTTCCTCTCCTTCTAAGTGCATATGAGGTGACATTTGAAAACCCCAAAACCTCTCTATGGTGTGATTTGTATGATTTTGCATGTTGATTTTGAATTAAAATATATTATAGTTTGATATTTGGGATTTTGGGAGTTAATCCATAGATTGATGAATTGCATGTGCTTAAAAATGATGATTTACATACTTTCATGAGTATGTGTGTTTTCCTTTGATGAAAGAGTGTTGATGTATTGATATATATACATGCATGTTCTTGGAATGCTTTGATTTGGACTATATGTTGGTGAATGAGGTTGAAGATTGAGTGTTTTATGCTTAATTTCGTGTTCTGCCCAGCATAGGGGCGTCAGGGCACTTGTGAGTGCTGGACGCCCATGAAAACGTAGGAAATGGGTCTTGATGTCTTCATACGAAATGTAGCCCTGGATGTTAGCTAAATAATAGCGTTGGTTTCATATTAATTAGACTTTGGTAGCTAAAGTTATGGTCAAAATACTGAGTAGAGGTCAAGCTGTCAGGATTAATACTTAGAGATTTCTTCATTGAGAATTTACACCTATAAGGAGACTAATTTAGGTCTTGATATCAACATATAAGTTGTAGGTATTCTTATTATATTTCCAATAAGATGAATATCAACTTTATTGGATTGTTATAACTTTATATATACCATTTGGATTGTAAAGATGTCATATAAATTTGTTATAAAAATGAAAGTAGTAACGCCTAAGAATCTAATATACAACTTTAGAGGTCCATAAATATCAAGCGGATAAATGGGGATGATAGATGAATGATATTCATAAGCAAGAATTCATGAATTAGATGCTCTATAGCCTAAGGTTAGTAATAATCAAATAATGAAATGACCTAAGTGCCATATATGAGATGCAAGTGTCTAGTGCCAAAGAGAATATGTAAGTGGTCAAAGTGCCACGACAATAGTAAATGATTGAATGCTATATGATCTTGTATATAAGTTATAGATGAATGATTTATCTTGTTAACTACATATGTTTTAGAAGTATTTACGGAGATTTAATCCTACTAGTTTAGTTTTGTATTTCTTAGATAAGTAGGAATGAGATGTTGATCTACAAGTAGCTTTTATTTGATACCATCCTTAATATTGCGATTATTAAGTGCTTATAATTATTGTAATGTCTTCATTGATTATTGTGATTGTTAAGAGAGGGTTTCCATAACTTTCACACCAGTTATGGCTGGAAATGTCCAAGTATACAAAAAGGATTTCATATTATGTTTATGTCACTGAGTTTTATAACTCACCATGCTTTGGGGCTGACATTTCTAGGTAGCAGACATGGCCTTGGGAGCTCGATAGCATTTCTGGAATGCTTGAAGGCTAGTCCAACGATAGCAAGAGGTGATCAGTAGTCCATGCCGGATTGGAGTCAAGTTTTGGGTCTCACAATGAGTCAAAGTTCTTTTATGAATTAAGATTGAGTAGTCTTTTACTTTTTCATGTGCATTGTTTATAGAGTCCACTTTGAAAAGATTTATGCATATGCTTCTAGTTATTAGATGCTTATTTCTATTACACTAGCCGATGTTTTAAGAGAAGGAAATTTTTGAAAAACCCGCCCAAACAAGTATTGTATTTATTTAATTTTTCCTTGTTTATTTATAAGGACTTGTAAGAGTGCTAAGTAATGTCCTATTAGGAATCAGGGCATTACACCAATTCCATTTATGGAGCCCACCACCTCTAATCAACCTAACCTTTTTAACTAGCCCAATTCACCCAAGCCACCACATACACATAACCAACCTAATCAAATTTCATCTCCAAACACAGTACCTGACCCTATTCCTTTGCCAAACACGTCACCTTCTTCTCAACCTACATCAACACAAGCCGACAAATCCCCCCCAACCATTCCATCTACTACCGTAACCGAGCCCCCATCCGATGCCTCCACCCACAACACCGACCCGATTGTCGAAATTCCCGACCCGTTACCAAACATCCCCGAGCCTCGTTGTTCCACTCGCCCCCATTGGCCTCCACCTCATTTCCCAGATTTTAAAATGTACCATGCTACTGTCATGGGCTCTGACGCCTCCTCTTCTTCCTCGTCTAGCACTCGTTATCCATTACAATGGTATGTAGCTTACTCTGTGCTATCTCATCAATACAGTTCATTTGTGCATAATATCTCTAAATTGGTTGAGCCATAAACTTATGAGTAGGCTCATCATGATCTTTAATGGGTTGTGGCGATGAACGCCGAGATTAAGGCCCTTTAAGACAATAACACTTGGTCCACTGTTCCTATACCTCCTGGCCAACAACCCATCGATTGCAAATGGGTCTTTAAGATCAAGTACAATGCTGACGGCAGCCTCGAGCATTACAAAGCTTGACTTGTTGCCAATGGGTTTACTCAACGTGAAGGTATCGATTACAAAGACATATTCATTCCCGTTGCCAAATTGATTACCGTTCGCTGCCTCCACGCCATTGCTGCAGTTAAGAATTGGTCGTTACATCAGATGGATGTGCAAAATGCATTATTGCATGGAGAACTCAGTGAGGAGGTATATATGCTCCTACCTCCCGGTTATCGTCGACAGGGGGAGAATATAGTTTGTCGACTCCACAAGTCCCTCTACGGTCTTAAGCAGGCATCTCGCAGTTGGTTCCGAAGATTCTCATGTGCAATTCAAGAAACTGGATTCCAACAGTCACGTGCCGACTATTCACTCTTTACGCACGTCTGTGGGGATTCCATTACTGTTAACTTACTTTATGTCGATGATATGGTCATAACTGGGAATGATGAGAAGGCCATCAAAGACCCCAAGACATTCCTCAACAGTTGCTTCAAAATTAAAGATCTTGGACCACTGAAATACTTTCTTGGAATTGAGGTAGCACGGTCCAAAGCAGGGATTACAGTGTGCCAATGAAAATATACATTGGACATATTGGAGGAAGCCGTGTTACTTGGAGCAAAACCAACAGGTGTTCCCATGGAGCCTGACATAGTACTGACAGATACGAGGAGTGCACCACTTAAAGACCCCACCAAATATTGGCGATTAGTTGGAAAATTGATCTACCTCATAATTAGTAGACCAGAAATCACATACTCTATGAACACACTTAGTCAATTCATGCAGGAACCTAAACAACACCATCTCAAGCCTGCACATCGACTCCTATAATACTTGAAGGCAGCTCCGGGACAAGGTTTATTGTTTCTTTCAGATAGCCCACTTCACTTGATCGGATACTGTGATGCGGACTGGGCAAGGTTCCTAATTACACGACGATCTGTTACAGGGTATTGTAATTTTCTTGGCAGATCACTTGTGTCGTGGAAGAGTAAGAAACAGGAAATAGTGTCGAGATCGTCAGCGGAAGTGGGATATCGCTTCATGGCTGCAGCTGCCTGTGAACTTACTTGGTTGAGATATCTATTGAAAGATTTGCATGTGCCACATCTTGGACCAGCAAAGTTATTTTGTGATAATCAGGCGGCCTTACATATTGCTGCAAATCGGGTCTACCATGAACGAACGAAGCACATCGAACTAGATTGTCATACTGTTCGAGAGAGAATTCAAAGGGGAGAAGTCGAGACAGCCTATATTCAAACCGGAAGCCAAATTGTAGACTTATTCACGAAGCCATTTAGATCACTAGCATTCCACACTCATCTCAGCAAGTTGGGTGTTGTTGACATCCACATTCCAACTTGAGGGGGAGTGCTAAAGAAAAGGAAATCAATTAAGGATCAATTTGTGGGATTGTATCTGTTTACAGTCATCAAAGAGTGGATTGTGGATAGCATTAATTGTGTAAATATACCAAATCATTGTCTTGATTGTATAGCTTTTATTCCTAGGATAGATGTCCTTGTTATATATAGCAGTTAGAGAGTCTGTACAACACACAAAAATGCAATATACAAAATCTTTCCATACTATTTCATGTAGTAATGAGTAGGGTAAGTAGGGTTTGGATAGGGGACTAAAGTATCCATCTCCATACCCACATTTTAGAAAAAGAACCATTTCTATCTCATATTTGCATGGATAGCAATTTTAATATCCATCCACATACCTTTTGGAAACCTATATACTCAAACCCTAATCTGAACCCATTGCTTAAATAGAATATGGTTTTCCTTTAATATGTCTTTTTTTGATAAATTAGTAAGACAATCATATCACCAATCCCTATTTATTAAATAAGAGTCTCCATCATTTTTCACAGTCTCTCTCCTTCCCGTTGCACTAGTGTCCTTTTTCAAATACAAATCCAAATTTATTTACTTATCTTTTCCATTTAATTATTTTCTTTACAAGATAAATATTTTTAACTACAATAATTGCAATCATTTTTATAATTTCATAAATTAACTGATATAATTATAAAATTCGCTTACATATTTTTAAATAAATTATTTTTTATTTTATGGATAAATATTTATAATTACTAATATGAATTTCAGGATCGTGTATTAATTGTTTTATATTAATTCTAGGATTATGGTAAATTATATTTTACCCCCTTGTGGTATGGTTAAACACTTGCCCCTTTGTCATACAATTTGACACTTTACTCCCACGTGACTTGGTTGAAAAACACTTTGCTTGTATGTATAAATTTGATACTTTACCCCTTGTGGTTTGGTTTAAAAACATTTTCACCTTGAACTATACCATTCGATATTTTATCAAGAGATTAATATATTTCCATCTCTAATTTTATCTTTGTTAGAGGGAAAAGCTTAATTAGTCACGTAATGTTAATTTCAAAAAGTAGAGATATAGTTTATCTGTCACTAATATAAAATTATCTATAATTCCCTGTCTAATTGGTCAAAATATTATTTATATAGTCAAAATTATTTAAATATTTATTGATGCATGTAGTACTCACCGCTTCGAGACTGTCAATAATCTGTTAGTATTTTTTTATCGACGATCTTTTACCAGTCATCGATAAGATAAAATTTCTTATAGCAATCACATTCGTCTTCTAACATTTTTTAGATTTTAAAATTATTGTTTATCTTTTGGGACATAAGTTTTGCACGTCTGAATTTGTTTCCATTAAAATAATGATATTTGTTATTGAAGATGGAAAATTTCTTTATTTTTAATCACAAACCATGGAATGAATGACTTTTAAGGTGATTTGGGTAAGAATCAAAGTTTTTTAATGACATGACGATTTATTATTGATTGACAATGTAAAAAAACTTTACACTGACAATGTATATTAGAGGATAACACTAGTTTGACAAAGCCTTTTCTAATTGAGGAATTTAAATTAGCTTTGTTTCAAATGCACCCTGATAAATCTCCTGGTCCTGATGGATTGAATACCGTTTTTTATCAAAGGTTTTGGGAATTATGTGGGAATGATATTTTCTCAGCTTGCACTACTTGGCTATATGATGGTGTTTTCCCCCTCATCTCAATGATATCCATGTTGTTTTAATTCCTAAGGTTGATAATCCTTTATCCATGAAGGATTATAGGCCTATTTCGCTTTGTAATGTTATTTATAAACGGGCTTCTAAGGTGCTTGCTAATAGATTAAAAGGTGTTCTTCATGGTTATATTTCGGAAGAGCAATATGCTTTTATTGCTGGTAGATCAATCATGGATAATATGTTAATGGCTTCGGAAATTGTCCATCATATGAAAAATAAAAGAAGAGGGAAGATTGGAGAAATGGCTCTGAAAGTGGATATTAGCAAAGCTTATGACCGGGTGGAGTGGGGGTATCTTAAAGCCATCATGAGTAAAATGTGTTTTCATCATCAGTGGATTTCTTGGATCATGTTGTGTGTGGAAACAGTTAATTATTCAGTTTTGGTGAACTCTAAGCAGGTTGGCCCTATTAGCCCTGGTAGAGGGATTAGGCAGGGAGATCCTCTCTCTCCTTACCTTTTTCTCCTTTGTTCAGAGGGTTTGAGTGCATTGATTCTTCGGGCATAGTCAGATGGGATGATTTTTGGTATTTCCATATGTAGGGGGTGCTCCAATTATTACCCATTTATTATTTACTGATGATTGCTTCATGTTCTTCAGGGCTTCTAGAGAGGTAGTTGATCACATTTTACACATTCTTCATGTTTTTGAGCTTGCTTCGGGTCAGGCTATCAATTTACAGAAATCAGAGGTTTATTTCAGTGGCAATGTGCAAGACCATTTAAGGCAGGAATTGTCAACCAACTTGGATGTTTACACTCGGCTAGGGGCTGGTAAATACTTGGGGGTTCCTTCTATAATAGGGAGAAGCAAGACGGCAACTTTCAGGTATGTTAAGGATAGAATTTGGAAGAAGTTAAATTCTTTGAGTGGGAAATTTCTATCTTGTGCTGGCCGAGAGGTTATGATTAAAGCAGTTTTGCAAGTCATACCTTCCTATTGTATGAGTGCATTCCTCTTAAATCAATCTTTATGTGATGAGATTGAAAGAATGATGAACTCTTATTGGTGGGGTGCAAAAGATAAAGGTATTAGGTGGATGTCGTGGAAGAGGTTAGCTGTGAGAAAAGGGGATGGTGGTATGGGATTCCGTGATCTTCATGGTTTCAATCTAGCCATGCTTGGCAAGCAGGGATGGAAGTTTATCTTCCAACCAGATGCTATGATAACAAGGTTTTTCAAAGCCAAATATTTTCCTAAAGGTGAGTTCTTGGAGGCATAAAGAGGTGCTAATCCAAGCTACGTTTGGCATAGCATTTGGAGTGCTTGTAGCTTGCTAGAAGAAGGTTGTAGATGGAGTATAGGGGATGGGTCCATAATTAAGGTGCTTGATTCTGCTTGGCTTCGTGGGGCTCATCATAAAATACCAGGTGGGTCAACAAATGATTTTGTGAATCGGCTTTGGGTGAGTGATGTTATGATCCAGGGTAAGAAGGAGTGGGACGTTACATTTATTCATTATGTCTTGTCTGTAACACCCAGATTTCTTTATTAAGGTTTAAGGAAGAGATTAAGTATAATTAACGACTTAATCATGTTCCTTTGGTGTTATTTAGCTTATGTTTCAAGTTTAAGGAGAATCGGAGTTGAAACGAGTCTGAAACGCAAACAAACGTAAATCGAGCTATTAATTGGTCAGTTAATTAATTAATTGAGATTGAGAATATTGAAATTAGGTCGGGCATGAGTACAAAAAGTTTTAGGAGTAGCCTAAAATAATACAGCAAAATATTCAAGCAGTTGCGGGGTGATGCGGAAGAAAACACCCGGTTGTGCCGACGGAACTACACGCGGCAACATGTGTAGATGACATGTCTCACAATTGGACATATGTCACTAAGAGGGATGGTTGCATGGATGGGGCTGCCACCAAGAGGGACACTTGGATTCCACTAAACTTAGCTGAAGGACACCTAGCCCACTAATTTCCTAAGGTAGCGTTTGTTACAAGTTTTAAAAAAACATTTCCGGGAATGTTGGCATGGGAATAAAAGTTTCCCATGTTTAATTTAAGTTTTAAAAATTTGTTCCCAGACATAATAGATTCCCGAGAATAGAATTAGTGAATGATAGTTAGAAACTTGGGAAAACTTTATTCCCATGTCTGAAGATGGGAAAACTCTATGCCCGGGAATGTGATTCCCGGGAATGTAGTTTACCTGGGAATAAAACATTCCAGTTACCAAACGCAACCTAACTTGCCTAAGTTAATGCCACATGGCTAACATGCACTAAGTCAAGAAAACTAAAATCTAACCCAAGTTAGACAAGGCAAAAGTGGTCAGACTTCATCATTTTCGTGAGCTAAGAGCAAGAGAAGGAAAGGTTAAAGAAAAAGTGAAGCCATTGTTGAGGGTTTGGAGAGCTTTGTTGGAGTTGTCACATAAACATCATCACCATATACGTTTACACCGTTGGATCATTCTCAAACTTTATATGAATGTTCAATACTTGTGGTTCTTCATATCCAACGGTAAGAATATGGAAATAATGTCCATAGTTGGAGATATTCAGCTTACAATTTGAACCTGGATGATGAGAAACTCAACCCGCGTAACTTCTAACATGTCACCATAGAACGGCCATACGAGGTTCGTTCACCGTTGGATCGGGCTGAAAAATTTGGATGAGGTTAAGGACAAGTAGTTCTATGTTGTCACCGTTCAATTTTGTAATTCAAGGTCTGTAGCTGGAGATATAGAGCTCGCACAGTAGCCCGTTTTGGGTACATTTCCCTTGGATTCTTGAGCTCACTCTTGAATCTGACTTCCCCTAAGTCCAGCCGTTGATCTCATAATTTTTTCCTTTGATTTCATCACTTGATTCAAATCTATTGGAACCCTGTTGTTGATTCAGTTGGTATTTCTGTGTTTCCGACAAATTGTGATACCCGTATGTGTAATCGGGATGAAAAACGGAATGATGGATGTATTGGTATGGATGGTGGCAGATTTGTGGACGTTGTTGGAAAGCGTACAGAGGCTCGTTTCAGTAGAGTGGACGCATTCGAAGCTTTTATGGGAAAGCGTGCAAGTCATTAAGGTGGGGAGAAAGTAACCGACATCGTCGAGGAGGCAAGCGTAGAATAATAATTATATATGCGTGTGTGTAGGGTACCCCAAGCCTTACTAGGATGTCAAATAATCAACAATGGCTAAACCCTAATAAAGTGATATTTTAATGTTGTGATGGGTTTAACGGTTGTAGGTTTATCGACTCTAAGTTATCGATTTGATACTGATTGAGGTTGTCTGTATTGCATGTTGATGTGCTGCTTGATTTTGTATGATGTTGTATGGTCTCTGATATAATTAACATGTTGGGTATGATTATATGATTATTTTATGTTTGTATATGAGAAGTAATGATTGACTGGTTAGTAAATGTATATATGTCTGTACGGATAAGTTGAGGGTTAACACCGTGGTAATGCCTTGAGACTGCGGCTTTGAGGCCGGGGATGTATGGGCATCCGCTATGAGCGACTAAATCGATAAGGTTCCGGTGTTAACTATAGTGATGTTTGTTGCACTGTATTTTGCCAAGATGGCGACCCGTTTGATTGGGAGTCGTACGAGGTTAGTTGTACTCGAGTGCAAGTACGGATTATGGAGGGGTCGGTCTGTGAAGAGACCTTGGGGATTTAAAACTGGACTCGGGAGGCTCATAGTGACCATTAGTTAGCTCCTAATGCGTCATGTACCCCGGTAGAGCCTAGTTATCTCAACTTTATCCCGAGTATCACGACGAGCGGAAAAGTTGCCTAGACAAACTAACGGATATTCCCTAAGCAAAGGGAATGTCTCGGGGCTGAGACCCGGATGAGAGATATCGGCCGACATGCATGGGAGTGAGACTCCTTAGAAGATTGAGCTAAGTGTGAATTTCGAGGATGTACTGTGTTGGTGTGACTATGAAGATGATTGCTTATACTTGCTGTTTGTGTATATGGATATATGAATATTGTTCTATGTGTCCCCATCCCCTTTTTATGACCATGTACTGTTGCTTATCTCCCTCTTTCCATCAATGTTTCTCTGTATGTAAACTCGATAGACGAGAAGCGCCAGCAGGATGGTGACAGCAGTGGACATGGGCTACCAGCCTAGGCACTATCTGCAGAGGATCCCTCCCAGGATCCCGATACTCGGCGATGTTGAGATCGTCCACCATGACGATCATGGATGGCAGGTTGACCATCCATGATTCTTCATGACATACGTCGGCCTAGTTAGCTTCTATATATGGTTGGGAGATGGTCAGTACTTTCACTTGGATGGCCCGTGCCGGATTTCACAGAGGTTACCCTTTTCTAAGATATGGTTTCTACCTCGTCAATGGGAGTTCCCTGATGACAGGTGGAACATGGTAGACCGTTCTGGAGCGAGGAGCAGAGTTGGCATGGTGCAGCGGGGTCGTAGGCAGCGGAGTGTGCAGACGATGTATCATTATCGTCGTCGATGCGTCGTGATGAGCAACGATGAGTCGATTTAGGAGTCACGATCCCGGTACGGCAGAGTCTACCAACACACTTATGGAGAGGGTGAGGGTAGCTCTAGGCGCCCATATCATCAGTGATATGGCTTGGTCGGTTGCGCCTGCTAGGTTGAGTGCCTCTGTGAGCTTATTTTGCTTTTTGATGTACTTTGAGAGGCTGGCCGGGTATGTCTAAGACCTCTTTCTATGACCAGTCTATGTATGTATTTTCAGCATCAAGGTTTGTATAGTTTGGTAGGTTATGGTCCCTCTGTTGGGATCTATCGTACTCGGGTGACAGACGTACTTACTATGCATATATAGTTGATATATAGTTGATGTGTGTTTTATTCCGCCATGCATGTTTTAAACGATTTTTAATTTATCGCTTCTACTGAGTAATTTATTTTCATATGTAATATATGTGATAATGTTAATAAACCGGATTAAGGCTTAGTTAATTAGGATTTTATTTAGTGGGATATCGGGGTGTCTTATTGTCCACTGAGCAAGCTAGTATGGTGCTTACTACCCCTTTGCTGGAGTCAGTTATACATGACATTTGCCTATGGAACTTCAGCAGCCACGGAGAGTACACAGTTAAGACGGCTTACCATGTATACATGAACAACTTTCAAGAGCAGCGGCCTGAGACAGTGGAGGGGGATTGGAAAGTAATCTGGAACTTACATATTCCTCCAAAGGTTCGTTTGTTCTTATGGAAACTTCGCAGAAATTGCGTGCCAACCAGAATAAGGCTTCAAGACAAGGGAGTGCAATGTTCACCCATATGTGTGTTGTGTAACAGAGAGCTGGAACATGCTTGGCATTTGTTTCTAACATGCGACCTCAACAGGAATTGTCGGCTTCTTAGTGGTTTGTGGAGCTTCATAGAGCCGCTGTTGGATTCTCTTGAAAGTTTTAGAGAGCTGTTCTTCAAGCTTTGTAACAACCTGAGCAAGCAGCAAATGCAATCATGGGCCATGCTCTTGTGGAGTATGTGGAAAAGGAGGAACAACAAGTGCTGGAATAACCTGGACGAATCCTCAGCAGATGTATCCTATAGAGCTATCTCAGTTCTGGAAGATTGGACGCGATCACGACCTGCCCATAGTAATGGTAGCAACCAGGATGATCCTCAAGCAGCAGTTCAGTGGGAGTGCCCTCCAAATGGTTATGTCGAATGCAATGTTGATGCATCTTTCTATGAGAGAGAGCAGAAAATGGGTGCTGGATTTTGTGTCTGGGATGCGCAAGGTAGGTTTATCATAGGGGAATCTCAATGGCAGCACTTTTTGCTCCCTGTTAAGGAGGGTGAAGCTCTTGCTCTTTTGCTGGCCATTCAGTGGATAAAGCAGCTTGGCATGCAGTTTGTCGTGTTTGAAGTTGACTGTAAAAGTGTGGTTGATAGCTTGCATTCCCCTAGCAAAAATACATCAGAGTATGGAGCTCTTATTAGCCACTATAACCAGTTGTTGTTAGCACTTCCTCATTGTAGGGTGCAGTTTGTTAGGAGAAGTGTGAATGCCAGGCACATCACCTTTCTAGAAATTCTATTTATTATCCTAGGAAGTTTAGATTCCATGCATTTCCTGTTTGTAATTCAGATGTTGCTCATTCTTTAATGATATAAGTTACTTTCTCTAAAAAAAAAACTTTTTAAAATAAAATGTTGATCAATCGAAGATGGAATTAGAGATGAATTATATATTAGTGATGGATAAATTTCGTCTCTAATCTTATCGATAATTAGTAAAATAAATATTTTTTTGATTAATCAATTTTTTCCATCATAAAATTCAACTCTAATAGTGACGAAATTAGAGAAGAAAATGAATTTGTTTCTACATAAAATGGCAACTTTTTTTTAAAAAAAAAAGGAGACAGTATTTTTTTATCCAAATTATGAGGAGGTAATTTTTTTTTTGATAAAAGACTAAGACGTGTAAAAACATCACTGTAGGAAAAGTGATCCCAACTAGGTTGGCACCAAAGAACCTACCAATCATTTGCAGTACATCTAAATTTATTAAAGAAAGAAAAAATTACAAAATAGCATGGGAGGACCAAACCAAAACCCATGAGGAAATCTATTTGAATCTATAGTTAGGCAAACCTAACTTATTCCTAAAAAAATCATCAATAATAAAATTTGGTGTTAAATCCCATCAATAAGAACCCTGATTATCTATACCAAATTTGGCTAATCTATCAGTACAAACATTCCCTTTTCTGAAAATATGGGAAACCACAAAACTCATCTTTGACAAGAGGAGTTTGCAATTATCCCATTTATTCTTTAAGCTCCAAGGAACAATGTGGTCAGATTTAAAAGCTTGAACTACTAGAAGAGAGTCACACTCAAGCCAAAGCATCTTCCATCCTTTTTGAAAGGCTAACTCAATTGCAATCATGGCTGCCAACAATTCTGCATGAAGAGCATATGATTCTCCTATAGAATAAGCAAAACAGCCAGCAATTTCACCTCTAGAACCACAAAAAATACCCCCACTAGCAGCCAGGCCAGGAGCTCCTTTTGCTGAACCGTCCGAATTGCATTTGATCCAGTTGACTGGAGGAGGAGTCTAAGAAACTTGTAGAATTTGTGGAGCTTTGCTGACTTTGCCATTAATTTTGAACATCTTCAAAATTTTAAAATCGTCGATTGAATTTGAGGTTGTTCCTTTGGAATGAGTGCCTGTGAGATTTGTAGCTGTTGTAATACAACTAAGAACACTTGACAATGAAGTTATAGAGTTATGAAATCTGCTCTGGTTCCTACTATGCCAAATCCAATAGAAAACATTTATAATGGCAGATTTGATCACATCACAAACTTGGCTACTCCATTTCCTGTCTAATATAGAAAAAACAGCCCCAAAGGATGAAAGATCAAGCTGACTACCAAAGCATAATTACTCAACCAGGACCAAATATCTTGAGCAAAACTGCAAAAAAGGAACAAATGCTCAGCTGTCTCATCAGTCTGCATACAAAGATCACATCTAGAAACAACAATACAGCCCTTGGATTTTAGGCATTCATCTGTGGGCATCCTATTGTGCAGTAATCTCCAAGTAACAAATAACTTGGATGGGGGGATGGAAGGGATCCAAATCAGTTTGAACAACTTATTAGCTGCCTCATGAGGATTAAGATACTCAAAAGTAGGGGTGGCAAAATGATCCATTTGTCCACCATTCATCCAGTCTATTCATGAAAAAATCCATCCAATCCATCCATTTATAAAAAAATGATATAAATAGATTTGATGGATTGGATTATTTTTTTAGTGGATGGTTTATGATCCATCCAATATATTTTATAATCCATTGGACCAACAATAAAAAATGTAACGGATCAACTTTTATCCATTCCAAAACCAATTTATTTTTTTCATATTATTTTTCACCAAATAAAAAAACCTCCATTTTGTAACAAAAAGAAAAAGTCTATCTAATTTTCTATTACGTTCCTTATTATTTTTTCTTCACTATTTTTTATTTTATTTAGGATCAAACTTAGGTACAGTATTCTAGTTACTATGCCTATTGTCTTAAGGAAAAACACTATAAAAGTATTGAAACCATTTTACCGCAAAACTCGCTTGAATTCGGTTAAAGGCAGATTTGATTAATTTTAAGTGCAGAACCGCAGCTACAGTACATAGGGTACTGTAGCTAATTTTTTCCTTTTTTTTTTTTGTTACATTAAGTATTAACTAATTAATTGTTCTCAAGCACCAGTTGTAGTTCACGTTATCACGGACGTTTTCTTTTTTCGTTACCCTTTTTTTTTTGAGAAACTTAAAAAAAGTATTAACTAATTGAAAGCACAAAGTCGTAATGTCATGAAACGTTGTGGGAAAACAACCTCTGTAGATGCACATAATCAATAACTCTCATATAATAATAGAAAAATGACCGTGATACAAAATGATCATGAGATAGAGTGGAGAGAGAGTAAAGATAGAGAAAGAAGGAAAAAAAGGGAAAGAGAGAAAGGGTAGAGAGAGGAAAAAAGAGGAGAGCGAGAGTGAGATAGAGATAATATTTTAATTCTTTTTACAAATTATTTTATTTTTAAAAATATTTTATGGATGGATAAAAGAAATATAAAATTATTTAATTTCTTAAAATAAATTTTAGTGGATGGATTGGATATTCATCCATGAAAAGTTGTTAATGGATGGATCAGATGGATTTTATTTAATGGATCATTGATGGATTGGATATTTTTTAATGGATTATAATGGATTGTTTTTAATCCATCCATTAAGATCCGAATAAAAATTTATTCGATCCATCCATTTGCCACCCTTACTCAAAAGCATCCTTTAAACTCAAGGAACCAGTATCTGAGTGAGGCCAAATTATGTGATCCCCTGCATCAGGAGAGAATGGAATTACTATATTTCTGATTTCCGCAACCACATTGGGAGCCATCTCACAAAGGCTTTGAGGCAAAGACCAATTACCGTCACTTATAAAGTCTCTTACTTTAGCTTGAAGGTGAACCTGCTGATCAGATGGAATGTTTAACATCTCCACTATTGGAATACTAATTAGCCAATTATATCTCTCCAAAAGTTAATGGAGCTACCATTACCAATTGACCATTTAGCTACTTGTTGCACCAAAGGAAAGAATCTTCTAATACCAGGCCACAGGGATGATTTGATGACAGCAGCAACTTTGTTCTTCTTAAGGAATCTGGCTCTTAGAAAATTTGCACAGTAGCTATCAGAGACAAGAACCTCCCAAGAGAGCTTTAAAACAGTAGCTTCATTAATAGCTCTCATTGACTTCAAGCCAAGACCTCCTTCATTCAGAGGCTTGCAAATCTTCTTCCAAGCCACAGTTGCTAATTTCCTATCATGAATATTGCCTGACCAAAAAAAAAATTCCGAATGGCTGAATCCATTGATTTCAACAAAGACACTGGTCAGTGGTAGACATGAAAACTGTACAACATCATTCCATTGATGATTGAATTGACTAGCTGGACTCTCCCCATAGTGGACAGAATTGATCCCTTCCAAGCACTCAGTTTACCTTTAATTTTATATACTATCGGTTGTAAATGAATAGCTTTTGGCTTACCTCTAAAAATTGGAACTCCCAAATAGGTGAAAGGTAAGGAGTCTGTTGAGAAACCAAGAATGGATCTGAGATCATTCACCCTCCTAGACTCATAGAACCTGTGAAAAATTTGCATTTCTCCAAGCTCAAATACTGACCTGAAAGCTCATCAGCATACAAGCTAAACAACCTCATCAAAGTCTTCAAATTCTTTTTGGTTCCTTTGCAAAACACCGTTATGTGATCTGCATAAAGAACATGGGTTGGAGTTTGGAAACCTCTGGGACTAACTATAGGAGTTAACTGTTTAGTGTCCACTAGATGAGTGATGGATACTCAAAAAATCCTCAGCCAATTAAGCAAGGGAGACAAGGGGATAAAATGTTTTCGAGGCATTCCACTGGCTTTTGGAATAGCTTATTTAAGCTCCTTTTGACTTATCTGATGACATAAGCTCTTATGCAGTATGTTTGGCAGAGCTTGTAAAAATAACTTATGTCATCCCATAAGGAGTTTTTGACTTATTTTCATAAGTCACTGGGAGAAGCTTATGGAATTATCACAAGAGCTTATACACTAAACACCCTCTCCGTGTTTTTTCACTATTCAAATCCTCTCATGTCCCTTTCTTTCTTTTTCTTTCTTTAAGTGCTTATGGCATAAGCTCTCATGCGATAAGGTCTTATGTGATAAGCTCTTAATTAAGTTGTTTACCCAAACGCACCATAAGTTATACTACTCATTCTTAAACGTGAGTCATTCTCTACAAATTTTCTCATCCTCAGTACGCCACATGACATCACTTGAATCAAACAATTTTTTTGTAAAATTTTGATTTTTTTTTAAATAATTTTAAAATCTGCAAATTTATTGCTATAATTATGAAACTCTTACTGTTTCTTTCAAATAATTTTACTTTTCATGAAAAATATTTATAATTACTTATTGTTAATACTAATTTTTGTCAAACATTATTTGGTATCACATCTTATTTAAATTGTCACATTTTTAAAATTAATTCCAATACTAATTATTTGCTATCACATTTTATTCAACTTTTTACCTTTTTAAAATCAATTCAAGTATGAATTGTTTGTGATCATATCTCATTCAAATTATTCCCTTTTAAAACCTAATGTAAACTTTATAATTTTTCATATAATCTTTTCTAAATATTAAATGTTAACAACTTAAAACATGTTGTGTTCATACGAATACTAAAGTATTTAGTTAATAAATGATAATTAAATAAATAAAATTAAAAGATCGTGTATTGCACGGTATATTTCCTATTTTAATGATTAATTTTATTATGTTTTTATGTATTTTGTTATATCAAATTTTGACTGATTTGCTTCATTGTGCAAAACAGGAGGAGTTTTAGGCGAGGATATCTCAGCCTAGGTCTGTAACACCCGGGTGCCGACGAGGACGGGGAGTGGTCGCCGGTGCAAGAAGGCACGGACAAGGAGCGACTCCTAGCAGGCTTCTAGGCGGAGTGACAAATGAATGAACTGGTTACACACCCAAATGAGAGGAATCATGAGACTGTGCAGGTATGGGACTATACAGTTGATGAAGACTTATATGAATTGATTGGTACTACCTATACTAACAATATGCATCTTCTTTTCGGGAGCCCTTCACTATCGTCAATCCATAGAGCAGCCAGGGATGTTCCAAGGTCCCAGGCATCATCATCTTCCCCATCCACCCAACCTGACCCCGAGGAGGAGAAGCAATTTGCGCTGTAAGTTTGGGTGGAGTTTGTTGGCAGGAAGAATAAAGGCCATTTGTACGGTGCTGGAGACCTTGTCAAGAACTACCGAAAAGAGGTCACTTGCACCCTCGATACCAGTGGAGCGTCCACCAGCCGTGTTCGTTGATCACATGAGTCAGAGGAGATTGCTGAGCTGAAGCGAAGACTGGCCGAATCTGAGGAGCATGGACGTCAAATGGAGCAGGACTAACGTCAGATGATGGCGATGATGAAATAGATGCTTGAGGCACAACGAGACACGATGAGTCGGCTACTCCCACAACAGCAGCAGCCGATTAGAGTGTGAGGCTTGGATTAGGCATGTTTAAGATCTTAATCATGTTCATGATATGTTTATTAGATTGTGTTTCAAATTTGAGGAAGATTTTGGAACGAGCTCAGAATGCATAGAAACGTGCGAAAATCGGGTGCCGACAGTAGCTTCATGCTTGAGCATGGAGAGGTCTCGGACGCCCATATCATTGACGATATGGAATTGCCAGTGCATCGATAGGGTCTCTGTGAGCTTGTTTTGATGTACTTTTTGGCAAGATGGGCTGGGTAGTTTTAGATGGATCTTCTCTGCTACAGTATATATTTTAGGGTGATGGTCCACTGATGGGACAAAGGGTATGTTCATGGACAATTGTACATATTATATATATATATATATGGTGTGCTTCCGCTTGTGCATGTAAACGTTTTAAAATTTCTAGTTTTAATACTTTATCATATTCGATTGTTAATAAGCACGTTAACTGTAATAATTAGTTAAGGCTTACTTAATTAGGTTCTTCTTTGATGGGACATCGAGGTGTCTCATATCCACTTTTGATTTGATCAAGCGCATAAAGATCTCAATCCACTGAATGATCCAAGGGTGAATATATCTTTATTTTCTTATTTTAGAGACAAGTTTATTTTAGATGAACAAAATCCAAAATTATAATATGTGTATCGCTCAATTTTTTATCTTTAAAATTTAAAAAAACAAGGATAAAACTGTTATAAATTATTTATTATGTTTTAATTATAAAATAGAATGATTAAAACTTAAATATCTAAGTATTTGTAATTAAAATGATAGGTGCCGTTTAGAACCGAGTGCATCTCTCCTCTTCTTCGGATCCATGAGTGTGTTGTTCTCTGTCTCCTCCAACATTCTCCATTGGGTCTCTTCAATGGGTCTAGACAATGTTTGTTTTGATATGGATAATATATTTGTGGCAGACTCTATTCATCATCATCAAGCAAATCTTTCTAAGTTTGGAAGCATCCTTTCCGGTTGCACAAACATCCTTGATCATCATTAAAACTTTTAAGTAAAGTTTTTTAAGAGACAAGCCAATGTTGCGACTCACTATTTAAAGGGCATCTCCCAAATTTTTAATTCTCCTCCTACTTATTACTTATTTGCTTATTAATGAAACGCTTTGTTCAAAAAAGAAAAAAAAAACCTCAAAGAAATATGTTTTGAATTTATTTTTTTTCAAATTTATGAAAGAATTGCAGTCTTTTATATCAATGAGATCCATCCCAATAAAGTTGTAATAATTGACTATTGACTAAATAATACTTCTTCCGTTTTTTTTTTTAATTTAAAGTTTCTATATATAGATTAAGAAATCATTAATTTATTTATATTTGTATCAAAATATCGTTATTTATAGTATCATTAATTATTTATAAATTCCAATCATATTTGCTCCACACTCCTCTAACAATTTATATACCCTTATGCAAGATGTATTGATATGTGTCACTTTTGTTTTGAAACATACAGTCATTATGACTGAATTTATATAGGGAGGATTTATTATATTTTCAAGGTATTTCAATTTAAGTATATGATAAGGGTATATATAAAAAAAATTATCAAATATATTTTACATTTATAAAAGATTCATTATTTTAAAACAAAAATAAATAATTAAAATTACGACGAAGGAGTAAGAATTGGTCTCGCGCTGTTCACGCACCCTCAATCCATCAACACAAACGCGTAATATCCACCAACTCAAACGTGCAAGACCCAACTACGAGGCTATAGACTTCCATTAGTATAAGGTCTCATCATATAGGACCACCTTTCCACGGTTTAATTTCCTTTGAGATGTTCTCTCAGAAAAAGAAAAATTTCTTTTGAGATGTAAAGTAAATTAATTTTATCTCTTTCAACAGTTTATTATTATTATTATTATAGATATATGACAAAATTCAAATCCTTAATAATATATTTAAAGAGTGACTATCTATCAATTATGTGGGGGTGTTGTTGATTCACATAACCAATTTTAGCTATAATTAATATTAAGCATTCATTTTATTCATTTGATATTTTTCAACCTAACAATCCTATCGCCGTCATTAGATTGATTGGTACACAGGTGTTAAATCTCTTGACTTCGAAATTGAATCGGCTAAACTATATTTTTGTTGTCTTAATTTTATTTTAAGTTGTTTTTTGGGCAGGCAAAGAAAGTATATTGATTGGGAGATATAAGAGATACCCAACCCTTATACAAATGAAATAAAAGGACATACCTAAAAAAATTATGTAACTAAAATACTAAATCCAAATAAAACCCGATTTGT
Organism: Sophora flavescens; assembly: GCA_030762895.1. NCBI lineage: Eukaryota > Viridiplantae > Streptophyta > Magnoliopsida > Fabales > Fabaceae > Sophora > Sophora flavescens. The sequence continues at coordinate 159,445,988 of CM061068.1, forward strand.
ATTATAAAATGATCCCTTATTTTTTATAAAAACCAGTATTTTAGGTTTCTATTCGGTACTTTTTGTATTTTTATTATTTTTCAAAATGATCCTTATTTTGCAAAGTTATTTCAACGTGGTCCCTATTTTTTTTTCCAAATTAGTCATTTATTTTTCAAAAGTTAAACACATATGGTCCCTTTTTGTTTCAAAATGGTCCATCTTTTATTATTTGTTCCAAAGTGGTCCTTTATTTCACAAAAGTTATATTTATGTGGTCCTCTCCATACAATAATTTAAATGGAAATTAATATTGGAAAAAAATCCATGTCCCAAATAGACTAGAGATGAGACATCAAAAATAGTTTATAAAGAATGAGCACCCCTCATCGATTTTGTAGGGTTGAGTTAGGTCAGTCTAAGATGGTATAAGAGCCTATCCTAGATTCATTAATAAGCCATTCACCATTATTATTAACACACCAAGCCCAATAGTGCTGAGCGTGAGGGGGTGCATTGAAAAAAATCCAAGTCCCATAGACTAGAGATAAGACATGAAAATAGTTTATAAAGAATGAGCACCCCTCGGACCATTTCGTAAAAAATAAAATAAAGACCAAATTGAAACAAAAAATAAAGATACATGACCAAAAGTACAGTAAAGTCTTATTTTTACTCTCATTATTTCGAAATTGTCCATCTTTTATTATTTTGTTCCGAAATGGTCCTTTATTTTACAAAAGCTATATCAATGTGGTCCTCTCCATACTATAATACTCCGTTCGTTCTTTTTTTTGGTGTTTTAAGGTTTCTACACATAGATTAAGAAATCATTAATTTGTATACATTTGTACTAAAATACCTTATTTCTATCATTAATTGTTTACAACTTCTAATGATATTTACCAAAATAAAACTCCATACATCACTAGGCCATTCATGGAAAGTATTGTATATTTTCAAGGCAAATCAACTTAGTTCTATATAAGGGTATACATGGAAAAAAAATTGGTCAATTATATCTTAGGTTTATAAAACACCCATTGTTTTGGAACAAAAACAAGTAGCTAAGAATACTAAATAAAAAGAATGGAGAGAGTAATTTAAATGAAAAAGACCACATTGAAACATACAATAAAGATAAAAGATCATTTCAGAACAAAGAGAGGGATCAAATTAACACCTGAAATAAATATAAGACACCAAAAATATAGTTTAACGGTATTTAATTTTACTCTCAGTTGGTATAAAACAAAATGTAACTTTCGTAAATGAATTCTTTTTTGTTGATAAGAAAAGAGTTTAACTTTGATGTATAATTTGCCTAAAAAAAACTTTGATGTTTAATTAATGAGATTTTTTGAATTTAATTTAACAACTAATAATTATATATTATTATAATTAATTAATATGTATATTGATCGAAGTGAAATAGACTTTTGTCATAATTCTATTAACGTCCTAAAGACGTGGGGTTGAAGTTGAAGTGAGGAAAGTTCCGCCCCTGCCCCATGCTATTGCCCCCAGACTAACATTTTCCTCAAATTGATGGAGAGTATAGCTAGCAATGGCGGATATCCTTGGCCTATAAGAGCTCTTTCATATCTAATTAATAATCATCAAATTGTTACTAGTCATTCCTTGGTACAATACAATAATATTAATGGCTGTGGTATCTAGGCTTATAACATTTCTTTGTTGTCTCATTGTGATAATCAATTTCATTACTCAACCAGCCTGCTGTGCCGAGCCAGTACATCAATACTTCTGTAATTTCAACGATAGAGGTAACTACACAGCCAATAGCACCTACCACTCCAACCTCAACACCATTTTGTCCACTCTCACTTCCAACACTGAAATCAACTACGGCTTCTACAATTTCTCATATGGCGAGAACACCGACAAAGTATATGCCATTGGGCTGTGTAGAGGAGACATCAAGGCAGATATGTGCCGTAGTTGCCTCAACGAAGCAAAAACCAATCTCACACGGCTTTGCCCAAATCAGAAGGAGGCAATTGGATGGTTTGATGATGAGACATGCATGTTGCGCTACTCAGACCGCTCAATATTTGGCCTCATGGAATTCGGACCTGCCTATTATGTGTGGAACCAGAACAATGCAACGGAAGCCGATGAGTTCAATAAAGATGTCAAAAGCTTGCTGGAAAGCCTAAAAAGCAGAGCTGCATCTGGTGACTCTCGTCGTAAATATGCTACAGCAATGGCACGTGGTCCAAATAATCAAACCATATATGGCCTTGTACAATGCACGCCTGATTTGTCTCGGTCAGACTGTGCTAGTTGTTTGAACCAGTCTATCTCAGTTGATATCCCAAGTTGTTGTAACAATAGGATTGGCGCTAGAGTTGTTAGACCCAGTTGTAACATGAGATACGAAACCTCATCCTTCTATGAAGCTGCGACAAATGCACCATCACCATCATCTTCGACGGCAGATGCATCGCCACAACCACTGCCATTGCCGCCATCCCCAACTTCACAAGGTACTCATCACAAGATATGATTTGTTGTCCCATTTCCATGTATCAAATATTCACACCTGTCTCTACCTATAATATATTATCACATATTTTATCTTTTTAAAATTATAATAAATTTTAACTTATGTAATATATTGTTAATGTGGATAAAATGTGCTGCACCAAAATGGTACACTAAGTTTTAACTTGATTATACTAAAACTTTACCCGGAGGATTTATGAGGTAACAAGATTTCAAATTAATCAAGTTTATGGCGGCCTTTTCTCTATATTCAGTTTATTGTAGACTTAATTAATTGATATTACGTTATCCTTAATTCATGAAATTGATGTCTCACCCGAGATTCTGGTTTTTGCAGGAATAAGCAACAAATCAAGAACTGCAGTTGGCTTCTTCTTGTTATTGTTGTGCTCATTTTTATATACATCTTAGACACGAATCCTCCCAATCACTATATATCGTTGATTCCACATTCCGCCATGCATCCGTTTTCAAAATTGAAATTATGTAGCTGTTTTCCTCTTTCATGTTTGTTACCACGTTATTGGTTGAGTTTTCGTCAGCTAGTGTTCCTTCTTCAATAATATGTATCAGATCAATAAATCCAGTGCAAAAGAAGATTTATTAGAACATGAATCATGTTAATTTGAAGCATCTTTTATGGCACCTCGAGACAGTTTCATCATTTATGAAAGTTGACCTGCGTCAGTGGATGGATATATCGCTGCGATAAAAGTCAATTCGACATCAAAGAACAAAATATTCTAAAAAAAATTAAATAATATATAATAAACCATTGTAATAAAATAAGTGTTCATAGTAGGATCACTTTCTCTCCACACGTGCTAGGTGTCAAGACTTGCTACCATGAAGCACTTCCTTAAATGGTACCACTACAGAAGATTTGAGATTTAGTAACGTTTAATTTCTGTATTTTATAACGTTTTCGACCACTATCTATCATGGTGATTGAAAGTTGTAAACAAGATAGTACTTCAAAAGCGTTGTCGTAAATTGAACTATAATAACACTTGTCCAATGAAACGTATAGTAGTTCACACCAAAATGTACAATAAGAAAGTGATGCTGATGTGGATTTGAAATAAAGATAGTATCAACTTAAAAATGTGCTATCTTAATTACCAAAAAAACTATAGTGCGATCTCACGAAAGTGCTATTGTAACTTAAAAATGGGCTAGACTGTGCTAGTTGCTTGAACAAGTCTATCTCAGTTGATATCCCAAGTTGTTGTAGCAAAATGATTGGTGATAGAGTTGTTAGGCCCAGTTGCAATATGAGATACGAAACCTCATCCTTCTATGAAGCTGCGACAGATGCACCATCCCCAACTTCACAAGGTACTCGTCACAAGATATGATTTGTTGCCCCGTTTTTGGTGTATCAATCATTCACACCTGTTTCTACCTATAAATAAGCCTTCTTATACTGAGGCATTTCAGATTTCAAGTTTGATTTCTCATTTGAGTGTAAATCTCTCTCGTGAGAGTTAGTGTGCTACACCATTGTGGTGTTAGTCAGATGCTTGAGAATGCATCCAAGTCTCCCATGTAAAATATTTCAATTACTAAATAAAGTCAGTTTTTCTTTAAAATCACTCTATCAAATTATCTCATCAAACTACAAAGAAAGAATCAAGAGAAGCAGCAAACAACGGAAGTCGAAGTGGGCAAAAGCAACTAATCTTCAGGAAAACCAAGGATCAGGTATGATTACTAAAGCTATTTTCTTTAAATCTAATTATTTGTCTATATAATGTATGAAATAGTAAAAATAGACACTAGGGAAATAGAACAATTACAAATCACTGAAGAAGATGGAAACTATGAAGGAAGTATCTTAATAAATTTGAAATTATTTCGAAGAATACAGAAAGAAGATCTAGATCTAGTAGAGAATGCAAATATGGTAGGAAAGAGAGAAGGACTTATGAAAGTACTGAAAAAATTTAACCAAAAAGAAAATATTATATATTATGGGAAAATAATGAATGAAACTCCTATAGACATATCAGAAACTCAAGGAAATACTTGTATTCAGTTAATAAGTAGATAAAAGATTTCAGAATTACAAAGAAATTTAAAGAACCAAGAACATAGAAGAACACTACAAGAAAACATGGATTTACTGACGGCCGTTTACCGACGGACTTTTTTCCGACGGAAATTTTATCATTACCGACGGAAAAAACCGTCGGAAATGCGGAATATAAAAAATTAGTGACTTTTCCAACGGAAATGCCGTCAAAAACATTACCGACATGCATTCTGTCGTTAAGTAAGTCAGAAAATGGGCGGGAAAATTTGGCGGGAAATATTACCGATGGAAATTCCCGTCGGTAATTTTCCGATCGAATATTCAGTTGGAAACGTGTTTCGAAAATCGGGACCGTATGGGTTTACCCACGGAAAATTCCGTCGGAAAGTCTTTTCGAAAACCGGGCGAGTATGGGTTAGCGACGGGAATTTTCGTCGGTAATTTGTCGACGGAATATTCCGTCGGAAATTCGTTTCCAAAATCGGGACCGTACAGGTTTACCGGCGGAAAATTCCATAGGAAAGTCTTTTCGAAAACCGAGATGGTATGGTTTAGCGACGGAAATTTTCGTCGGTAATTTTCCGACGGAATATTCCGTCGGAACGGCGTCTCAAAATAGGCGGGAACGAGGATACTGACGGACGGGTCCGCCGGAAACGAGGATCCCGCCGTCGATAATTTGAAACCGGGCCATCGGTAACCCCTTTGATGTTATAAATCTGGTCCCCCCCCTCGACATTTCATTTCGTCCCTCGATCCCAAAGCCCCTTCTCCCTCTCCTCACCGGCGACCAGCCCCCCTCCGGCCACACCTCCACCATTTCTTCCCCCTTCCTCTTCTTCGTCCTTTCTCCCTCTCTTTCCTTTCTCTTTTCCTTCTTTCTTCTCCCCCACCGTCCTCTTCCAAGACAACCGCCGCCACAGACCGTCGTGCGACCACTACAAGAATAATGATGATTTGCGACGGATTTTTTTGCGGCCTCAATGCCCCAAGAAATTGTCATTTACGGATGGTCTTTGCTTGCCGCTAACGAGGAACGGTTGTATTTCCCAGATTTGCGACGGCCTTGGGCGTTTTACGACGGCCTCTGTCGTCACTGTCGTTGAGGGCATTTCCGCGAAAATTTGGCGCCAGTTCGAGTGGAGAAATATTCAAGTTTGCGACGGTCAGACCGTCGCTAATGTACCAAAGCCGTCGCTAAGGGAAATGGGAATTTCGAGGTGGCCATGTTTGCGACGGCCAAAGCCGTCGCTAATATTTTGTCCAGATTTGCGACGGCTTTGGCCGTCGCTAAAGGAAATGGGAATTTCAAGCGGCCATGTTTGCGACGGCCAAAGCCGTAGCTAATATTTTGTCCAGATTTGCGACGGCCAAAGCCGTCGCTAAGGGAAATGGGAATTTCGAGGTGGCTATGTTTGCGACGGCCAAAGCCGTCGCTAATATTTTGTCCAAATTTGCGACGGCTAGGCCTTCGAAAAATCCGTCGCTAATGTCCAATATAATATTTCAGAACCCAGCCCATTTTCATTATCGTCCAGTTCTCTCCTCTCGCACCTCCACAGCTCCCAGCCGTTCGCGCCTCCACCTCTTCGCATCTCCACCACGGCCACCACGACCACCGCAAAGACGGCCACCACGACCACCGCAAGGACGGCCACGCAATCGTTTGTTTCCCATTTCCTCTCATTTCCCTCTCCTCTCCTTTCCCCACTGCCATTTCTTGAAGACCGCTGCCGCCACCTCCAGCTGCATCTCCGGCCACCATCCAAGCCTCTTCTGGTCACTGGTATTCTATTTGTTTCATAAGTTTTGTGTTTGTTTCAACCTCAATCCATGTATGAATTGCATTTGTTTTGTTTTGTTTCATAAGTTTTACATGGCTTCGTATTATAGGTTGATGAATCTGGAAATAATGGCAAGTATGAAGGTATAAGCTGGAATAAGATCCTCCATGGTTGCGGCCAGAGCTGGAGAGCTGAACCGAATTCCAGTATGGAAGTTAGTTACCTGAGCAAGCTAAGAAGAAAAATTATGAAGATAATCCAGATTGTTGTGATTAGTGGAAGATTTCTGTTTGTGATTCCAAAGAAGCAAAGCAACAAATTATTTATTTTATTTTAAAAAAATATGTATTGCAATTTGCGACGGCCAGGCCGTCGCTAATTTCTGGTGATTTGTGACGGCCAGACCGTCGCTAATTTCTGTTGATTTGCGACGGCCAGGCCGTCGCTAATTTTTATTATTTGCGACGGCTTAGCGACGGCTATTTATAAAAAGCCCTCGCAAAAATTTTGCGACGACCCTATATGCGACGGATTTGTGGCCGTCGCAAATCCGTCAGAAAAACTTGTTTTGCGACGGATTTTTGTGATTTGCGACGGCTTTTGGCCCTCGCTAAAATCAATTTTTCTTGTAGTGGACCGCCGCCAGATTCAGCCGCCCTACGACCGTTGCCGCCTCCTGTGCCGCCGCACGCCACCAAGGTTCAGGTAAGCCACCTTCTCCTCCAACTCCCTTCCCTCTGTTTGTGCATTATATCTAGTAACTCAATCTTTGTCTTCTCCAGAGAAGAACCACCTGTTTGGAGCACCAGCCACCAGTGCGGTTGTTTTAGGTGAGTTTCCAAGTTAATTTTTTAAAATATTTTTAAATTTTTTTTGTTTATTAGTTTAAATGTTGAATGGATGGTTGTTAATTAGGATGTTGTAAATTGTTAGGACAATGATAAAATGTGTTGGACTGTTATGTTGAATCTTTTTTTTTTAGTGTGTTGGGCAGTTTTGTTGAACTGTAATTAGATGTGTTTTACTGTTATGTTGTAAATAGTCAAGTGTATTGGGCTGTTATGTTGGATCAATTTAATAAATTGTTATCTATTTGTGGTTTGGAGTGTAAATACATAAGTTGGTTTTGTTTTATTTATGTTATTTCTATTTAGAATTTAATTGTGGTTAGAAACATGTGTTATTCAATGCTGCTTTATGGTAGTGTAAAATTCACCTTTAGCTTTTGATGTCATATAAAACTTAAATTAATACCTTTTTTTTTTACAAAGCTTAAATTAATACTTAATTTAGGTAAAATGTTTATGCCTTTCAAAATTATTACTCCACGCCTCGTCGATGTGTTATGCGGGACACTCCAATAAATCATCCGCACCGAACTTCAAGTAGTGCCTTTCGAAAATGAATAATAATATTGTTAAAATTAAATAATGTATTTTTAAATAATAAAAGTAAATACTGACAAGTAAATAATAAAAATATAGCTTATGAAAACAAAAATAATAAACATTTCAGCGACAAAAAAAATCATATAGTTAATGATTAAAAGTGAAACAATAATATATAATTAAAAGATCTTAGTATTTAAGTAATTAACTAATATACTGATAACAATTTTGAAGATTTGAGCTCATAGGACTTTAAATAGTCAAGTTACATAATAAGTTGGAAGAATAAAAATTTATTAAAGTAAATAATTTCCTAATAACTACTTTCAAGCAAGCAATTAACTAATATACTAAAAATACAATTTAAAATTAATTATAAATTTTAAAAGTCAAGTATACAAATTAACATAATTACTTTACTAAAGCAATAAAATGTTTTATTAATTAAATTAAATTTAAAAAATAAATGATTTAATAAAAAGTTAGACAATTGATTATTCGATCGTTTATGGTCAAACATATGTTTATGCTGGTTACTTAATTATGTGTTATGTGTTACACAGTTTGCTTTTGTTATCAAACTTTATGCAAATTATCTGTGTTACTTAAAGTCTTATTTTATCTGAAGGTATGTAGAATTAATACGTAATTGAGAAAAATCGTAGCTTCCCGTTCAAGGTTCAATATTATTGAGCAGGTGTACTTGTGGTCATGGTATCGCTCATTTTATTGAATCTTCAATTTTCCAATTGGCACAGTTTGGGAAAAAACTTTTTGTCCACTGATATACTAATTACTCGTTGATTCTTATCTGTTATATAGTTGATGAAATTTCGGGTCGAAGCATTTCCTTTTGTTCTCCGAGTCCATGCTTGACTGTGGTATCTTACCGCTATCAAGCCGTGTACTTGAAGACTAATGGGAAATGCTGCCGAAATTTCGTCAGCTATAAGACATGAGAAGCGATGAGTAACTAGTATAATATAGTGGTGAAAAAGTTTTTCCTCGAATGGGATAGGGACACACCTTTGAAGGAAAGGGAACGATTCTAGGTTAAGTAAGTATCATGTTTAAAAGTACGCATTTTATCTGGATATGCAGAAAGATGGAATATTATCTCCCGATCCGTAGCTGGGTGTATGATAGGAACGAGTCTGGGAGATGACTTCTAAAACAATCATTTGTAGTTAGAGTTGAGGAGTTTATATCGAAATCCAAACAACATTGTGATTATGCAGAAGAGGGGGGTATTCGATGTCCGTGCATAAAGTACAATTGTATGACAGTTTTGAGTGACGATGACGTGAAGTTACATCTATATCGACGTGGGTTCAAGCCTAATTATTGGATATGGACTGATCATGGTGAGGAGTTGCCAGATATTAATCTAAATGATGTTGGTGGTGACGATCTTCACATGGGTGCATCAGGTAGTGACTTACATGACGACTATGTCGATGCAGAGATTCTATAATCTTCGAGGCGGATACCGAAGATGACATGGAAGAGCCTCCTAATGAATCGGTGCAGAGATTCTATAATCTATTGTTAGAGACAAATAAGCCATTGTTTGAAGGGGCGTCAGATTCAAAATTATCAATTTGTGTTAGGATTCTAGCTTGCAAGTCCAATTAGAATGTTCCCGAGCAGTGTTTGGAGTTTTTTTATAAAATGCTTCAAGATGTGACACTGTTCAAAGAGTTGTTGCAAAAAGTTATTATGATTCAAAGCGGTTGGTGTCGAAACTAGGGTTGGGGACTAAGAGGATTGATTGTTGTCCAAACGGGTGCATGATGTATTATGACAGTGCTTCGGGCACATATGACAGCACGCTGGAACAATGTAAATTTTGTCAAACACCCAGGTACCGCGTTCAAAGCAGTGGTCGTATTAAGAACAAACCAGTTCCTGTGAAGTCAATGTTCTATCTGCCAATAATTCCAAGGTTGCAGAGATAGTTTGCATCAACGCAAACCGTAGGACAGATGAGGTGGCATTATGAAAATAGGAGAAATACAGGCCTTATATGCCACCCTTCTAATGGTGAGACCTGGAAGCACTTCGATCGGGTACACCCTGATTTTGCAGTAGATCCTCGCAATGTACGACTTGGATTGTGCTCAGATGGTTTTACCCCGTACATTCAGGTGTCAGCCTCGCCATATTCATGTTGGCCAGTGATTGTTACACCGTACAATCTTCCTCCCGAGATGTGCATGTCAAAACCGTACATGTTTCTGACTTGTCTCATTCCGGGACCATCTAATCTGAAGGCCTGGATAGATGTATATTTGCAGCCTCTGATCGATGATATGAAAATGTTATGGGATGGTGTGTTGACGTATGATGTATCAAAGAAGCGAAACTTTATGATGAGGGCGTCACTGATGTGGACTATCAATGATTTTCCTGCATATGGCATGCCCTTTGGTTGGGGGACCCATGGTAAATTGGCGTGCTCGTATTGCATGGAACATGGAAAGGCTTTTACCCTGAGATATGGTGGCAAAAGTTCTTGGTTTTATTCTCATGGTCGGTTCCTAGATCCTGGCCATCCCTTTCGAAGGAATACCCGAGCATTCAAAAAGAATCAGACATAAGAGGAAGGTTCACCGCCTTTGTTGACTCTTGAACAAATATGGGGTCGGGTTAGGGATCTTCTTAAGGTCACTGAAGCTGGTGTGTCAAAATTACCGAGGTATAGAGAATGGCATAACTGGACAAAACAAAGCATCTTTTGGGAATTACCGTATTGGAAGGATAATCTATTAAGACATAACCTTGATGTGATGCATATCGAGATGAATTTCTATGACAATATTTTTAACACGGTTATCTGAGCCACCTACAAGCTTTGACAGAGAATCAGTTAGATATGTTACATCTTGTTTTAGTTTTACAACTTCACAAGAGACATCAGGTTTGTTAAGTCTCTAAAATGTCTGATGTACATTTCTCTAAGTTTTGATGAGAACTAAACATTGGTTAATGATTTAATTAACCTTCATATTGGTTGCTAACCTGTCTATCGAGTGTGCAGATTAAATAAGAGAATCATACGTCCAACACAAGTAATAGAAGCTCACGTCCAACAGTGTAGTGATAGAAGCTCACGTCCAACACAACTAATAGAAGCTCACGTCCAACAGTGTAGTGATAGAAGCTCACGTCCACCACACAAGTGATTGAAACAAACGTCCAATACTGTAGTGATTGAAGCGCACGTCCAAAACGCAAGAGATAGAAACTTGCGTCCTTTAAAGTGATGAAAGCCAGTGTCTACTAAAGTGACAGAGGCGCTCGTCTACTTAAGGTATCAGAATGGTCCGTGCAATGACGTGGCAGATGAAGCTCGTCCATAAAGGTATCAGAATAGCTCGTCCATTAAAGTATCAGAATGGCTCGTCCAATAACGTGGCATCTGGATCTCGTCCATTAAGGTATCAAAAGCGCTCGACCAATGATGTGGCAGATGGAGCTCGTCAATTAAGGAATCATAATGGCTCGTCCAATGACGTGGCATATGGAGCTCGTCTACTAAAGTAACAGAGGCTCTCATTTACTAAAGTAACAGAGGCTCTCGTCCACTAAAGTAACAGTTGCTCTCATCCACTAAAGTAACAGAAGTGCTCGTCCACTAAAGGTGACAGAAGCACTCGTCCACACTAGTCTTTGGACTTGCTGAGTCCTTAATATGGAGCTCGTCTACTAGCCCGAATGAAAACTCAAATGGCTAGATAGACGCGGCTATTTTCAAGATGGAAGCACTTATCTTATAGACGCGAATTCTATAAGGATTATAAGGATCGTATTTCAAGAACCAGAAAGAGACTTGAAGCCTTCTCTCCTACTCAGTTTCATGATTATCAAGAAAAGTCAGAAGTTACTCTCTCAAGCAACCTTGGATAATCAGAACCAAAGACCAGTTAAAGAATGCTTCAAACATGCTTTATTCCCTAGTACCTCTGGTCCTTACACGAAAAGAGAAGTGTGCTCAGCAAAATACAAAAAGCTCTCTGCACAATGACTCTATTGCATTAATGGCTGCCCAGAACGACTCTATTGCATTTAATGAAGTTCTGCTTGAAGCCAACATCTGAGGGAATGTCTCTAACGGATCCTAAATGCTTGAAGACCATAAATACAGAAGTCATTGAAGATGAAGAAACAGAGAATGCACATTGCATTAAAAAGCCATTACTCTGCGCATTAATTTCTTCATTTCTTTCATTCTTTATTCTTCAATCATTTGAAGTTATTACGCAGACTTTCCTAAGCTTTACATTTAAACCACTCTCTGAGTGTTAGTGAAAGTTCTGTCTGTCTAAGTTGTATTCATTACAAACCAAATATCTCAAACAAACCTGAGTGAGCCTGAAGAGGCTAAGTCTGCAAAGAATACTTGTCTTTGAGCCTGAAGAGGCTAGGTGTGCAAACAATACTTGTCTTGAGCCTGAAGAGGCTAGGTGTGCAAAGAATACTTGTCTTTGAGCCTGAAGAGGCTAGGTGTGCAAATAATACTTGAGCCTATAACCTGATCAGTTATAGTGGATAAATCTTGGTGCTGCCAAGGACTGGACGTAGCTATTTGCTTTGAAGAGTGAACCAGGATAAATAACTGTGTCAATCTCTCTTTCCTTAAACTCTTTAATTGCTTTAGTTTTCTTACGTCTATCAAGTGGTGTGTTTGCAAAAGTCACCCATCCATCCTGTATTCTTCTACTCGCCTAAATTTAGCTTCTGTTTACGAAAAGATTTCAACTTTGCTTAAATTCTGATAAACACAATTCAACCCCCCCCCCCCCCCCCCCCACTTCTCGTGTTTATACTTGTCTATTTCAAGGTTCACACACCACTTTGTCAGCTAGACTGACATTCACTGATTTTAGTATGTCGTTTTCATTTTTGAGGTTTTTTTTCTCAGTGCAGACCCTATCATATTCTTTAGACGGTTTAGAAAACTTCTTTTTGAGACTCTTATATTCTCGTGATAATATAGACGACTCATGCAACATTTCATCAAAAGCATTTAGAAGAGTGGACGGGTCAGAGTCCATTACCTCAGCATCAGTGTATTCACTTTCTGATGCAGTGTCTGCCATGAGACAGATATTTGCCTCTTCCTCAGCTTCATTTTCTTCATCTGATGATGACAGATCAAGATCCTCCCATGTAGCCATTAAGCCTTTCTTCTTTTTGAATAACTTCTTTTTATCCTTTAGCTCAGGGCAGTCAGCTTTGAAATGACCAGGTTTCTTGCATTCAAAACACAAAGGTGGACCTTTTTCCTTGGAGTCTGACTTTTCCTTGGAAAACTTTTTATTGAGTTGCTTTCTCCTGAAACCACCTTTCTTTCTCCACATGTGTTGAATCTTCCTGGAGATAAAGGAAATTCATCCTTATCTGATCCTTTATTATCATCAGAAGATTCAGACTCATCAGATGACTCAGCAGCTTTGAGAACTTTTGATGAACTTGCTTTCTTTGCCTTTAGGGCAATAGATTTTCCTTTTCTGGAATTTTCTTCTTCATTAAGTTCAAGTTCATGAACCTTGAGAGATCCAAGAAGCTCTTCCAGGGAGAGTGTATTCAGGTTTTTGGCTTCCTGAATAGCAGTTACTTTGGGTCTCCATTGCTTGGAAAGACTACTCGGGATTTTTCCGACATGATCTCTATTTTCATAAATTTTTCCAAGAGATCTGAGACTGTTGGTGATGGTTTGGAATCTTCCAAACATTTGGTCTATTGTTTCATGTTCACCCATCTTGAACAGCTCATACTAATGAACCAGCATGCTGATCTTGGATTCCTTAACTTGTGAGGAATCCTCATGAGCTAGGGCAAGAATATCCCAAATTTCTTTAGCAGTATTGCAGCTATGAACTTTGTCATGTTTAGATCTGGTGATGGCACACATCAAATAATGCTTAGCTTTAAGATTGAGTTGATGTTTTGCCTTTTGATCCGCTGTCCAGTCTGCTCTAGCAACAGTAGATCCAATTTCATTTCTAGGCTCGATATAACCAGTTTCTATGAGCTCCCAGATGTCTAGACTTTGTGCATCCAAAAAGGCCACCATCCACTTCTTCCTGTAGTCATAACCAGAACCATCAAAGAGAGGAGGTCTGTTGATAGCTTGTCCTTCCGCATCCATGGTTGTTGGATTGTACTCCCTCAGCACTTGTTAGATGCTCAACCCTTTCGAGGCTGAGCTCTCATACCAACTGAAGTTGATACAGGCAAACACAATAAGGGGGGGTTGAATTGTGTTTGTTAATAATTTTTGAAAACAACCTTTAAAACAATTTTTTGCACTCAAGAAGATTAGAAACAGAAGCAAGCACAAAGACAAAGATACTTTTTTAAAAGAGTTTAACAAAAACAATATCAAAACCCCACAGTTAGTATAAGCAAATAAAACTGAAGAGTTTAGGGATAGAAGATTCACACAAGAGATTTTATCCTGGTTCACTCTCTTCCAACCAAGAGCTACGTCCAGTCCCTTCAACTTGAAGGATTTATCCACTATTTCTCCAAATATATTATAGCCAAGTATTCAACACCTCTCC